>JAUMJJ010000099.1:4015000-4615000 GCA_033556795.1 Tapera naevia
TCTACACATTTAAATGCTGGATAAGAAATGCTGGAGCTGCTTGCTTTGCCAATTTTTCATCACATCAATCAAAATATTGCATGATAACATCAGCCTTGTGAAATGGGAGATCTGAAAACTTCAATTTGGTTTCTTAAACAAGAAATTTGTTAAGAGCCACTGCTCCTCAGATAATACTTTGATTTTGATCGATTTTGATTTCTTGCTTTTGTTTCTTTTTCTCATTAAATAAAATTTAATGAGAAATTCCCAACCAGGATTAGGCCAAAGTCTGCTGTCTCCAGTGCCCATTTTCACAGTGTTGAAGCATACAGAAAAGAATCACAGGCAAGTATTGAAGGTATATGAAGAAAGGGAACTGAATCAGTGATTCAACGAGGAGCGCTGAGGCATAAGAGAAAGCCATTGGAATGCTCAGGTGGGAGCTGGGGTACTATTTCTGTGGACACGGATGCATGATGTACACAGAATTCTGAAGACCTGTCCGCGAGCAGCTCCCTGAAAAGTTTGGCTTGGTGCACCATATTTGTTAGTGGGTGTTCAATGATGGAAAGGCAAGAAAGAGCTCTTGCCTTTCCTGGCACCCATAGAGGCACAGCAGCAGTACTTGTCTGTGTTAGTGACCAGTACGGAACCTGCTGAACTACCAATAGGCTTTGGATCAGGGCCTGGTATTAAAAGTGCTTTATATTTCTGAAATCACTAGTTAATAAATAAAGGGACAGCAGATGCTGCAAGAAAACAAAGCAGTATAGTTCCTGGGATTTATTGACCAATAAAACTTGTTGTTATTGTGAACTGCAAATGGTTTCCTCTGTGCAGCTCTTTACATCAGTTTTTAACAGCTCCTGTAGAGAAGAAACCCTTTTTCATTACATTATTATTGTACCTGGGCCCAGATAAATGGACAGAGAAATGTGTTTCAATGAAGGACCATTTAAAACAATCAGCCCCAGAGAGCCGAAGAATGAGTGCGTGAAGCAGTGCGAATGCACAGAAGGCAGGCAGTGCTCTGATCAGATCAGGGAATTTGGCATCGGGTACAGATACAAACCTCAAAGCTTCCGCAGCCTTGGATTTGGCTGCTGGTGAATAGGATGAACAGCCTGGTGGGAGGTGAGCAGAGGGAACACAATGCGGATGAAAGCAGGCGGTGTTACTGCTCCAAAAGGCAACGGTTCAACTCCACATAGAGCGCAGAGCAGCAGTCGTAACTCATAGATGAGAGAGAGTTTCTCTTGAAGAAATGTAGGACTGATTTAAGTGATGCCAGACTTCAAAGATCTAAAATGTGAAGTAGAATTGAAAACATTTAATATACAGCCAGCCTGATAATAATAACAAGGATAAAATTTCTCTTCAGGTTGAGATTTAGGAATTAGAGTTATGTCTCTCAGTCAGTTTTTCCTGCTTTACTTTTCTCATTCCTCTAATTATCACATTGAACAATGCCACTCTGTGCAAATGGCACAGTGGCAGGAGTTCTGGAAAGGCGATATTGTACAGAAAAATCATATGTAAAGAAGTCATCACACATTCATGAGCACTTCCAATGTGTAAAATATCCTTATCCAGAACTGGGATTAAAAGGCACAATGGAGTTCCCAAAAATCTGAAAAAGAAGCCAGAAAAGGAAGACAGAAATGTTTTTCAATTATTTCAAAACTGTATTGGGTTGTTTCATCTTTTAAAAATTTTCCCTACATGTTGTTTGTATTTCAAAACAAAGTACATTTTGTTTTCATTTCAAAAAGTTGAAACATAAGCAGTTTGAAACCCTGTATTTCAGTATTTTTCCTGAAGCAAGAAATTCACAATTTTTTTTTTTCTTAAGGGTTAACATTTTCCAGGGAGAAAAACATTTTCCCAAGGTCTATTCCAGAGCCATCCTATGCAGCCTGAGGCCAATGAAATGACTTTTGTTGTTTTCAGGACGCTTTGGGTCAAGCCATTTAATGATCAGAAAGGGACTGAAAGTCCTAATGTAGAACCCAGCACTGGAAACTTAGAGCAAGGAATAGTGGAACAGAGGTGCTCTATATCTCAGGCCATCACTGATCTGTTAGCATGGTGAAAGAGCAGGTTTGCAAAACTAAAGCATGGATGGTAGGAGTTCAGCAATTGCTTCTGAGCTACGTGTTCCAGTCTAAGTGAATCACTGGGATTTTGCTGGCATGCAGGGGCAGAGGTGCACAGCCCCTGGGCAGAGTGTGGCTGTGCTGCAGAGTGGTACCTTGGCATAACAGGCAGGTGAGGGGGAGAGAGAACCTAAAGGATGAGGGTTAGAATACATGTGAATGAAAAGACCTAGAACTCTTGACTAATTGAGCACTTAGCATGTCTCAAGTGCTACTTTTGGATTAATGCACAGCAGTGTTTTGAGCTACTAATGTATTAACACATCCATGCTGTGACCACCCCTTGTACAGGCAATCCATTTGTCCAGGCTGTTCCTACCTGCCCTCTGGGCAACAACACCAGCATTCTCCCTTGGCAAAAAGAACAATGTAAAGTACAAAGTGAGGAAAGCAAAATATTCTCCCTCCCTTTCCAAAATGACACTCAAGGATTTCTCTCTGGAGCTGCAGAACATGACACCATGACAGGGCCCCTGTCCCTGGCGCATCTGCCCTTGTGCAGAGTTTGTTTTGCCACAGGGTCAATTGTCTCTTTGTATCTTGATACATGGGGAGCACTCGCAGTACATAACAACTGAACATCTGGTTTCACATCCCTACATGCCTGGAGACAAAAATTGTGCTGAATAAGCTCAGCAAATACACAACTGCTGGTAATTAGCTTGGAACACCAGCTGTGAAAATTCACTGGTGAAAATTTGGGATCTGGGGAAAACTGCCTGGCTTCTGGTTCTGTCACAAGCCTGACACATCGGCCAGACATGGCACTAAAGTTTTCAACTTTGCCAAAATTAACCAAATAACATCAGGAAATATGATTGTGGTGATTATAGGGGGTTTTATAATTCCATGTATGAGAGTGTCAGCTTGTAGAAAACTGCACAGATTCATTGAGCGCAGTGAAATGACACTAATTCACACCAGGTGAACACCAGGGCTGGAAGGCATAAGCCTACCTGAGGAAAAAAAAAAAGGGTTTTATAATCCAGAGTGTGCAAAGCCAACAGAAGATCTCGTGCCCGGCACAAGGAACTTTAGATTTGAATTATCACATGCAAAGGGAATACAGCTGGCTGCACATCAACTCAAGCCGCTAATTTTGGCTTTCCAGATTTTGAAGGCTTAAAGACCTGTGAAAGGAACCACTCTTAGTAATTCTTAGAACTGGTCCAGTTCATATTTAGAATAAAACTAATGCTGGGAGAAAGGCAAGCAAAATCATTACTTGTATTCATAGAATTATTAAAGCATAAACGAGAGGAAAAAATGATCAGCCATCAGTAAGCCAATGGGGAATTGTTATCATCTCACCAGAGGCCAATTCCTCAAGAATAGCAGGATTTAGGGAATAATGAGGGCTTTTTAAAATGGAAAATTGCATGTCTGGTGAGCAGACAGTTATCAAGACAATGACTAAAGGCAGCTGGAGGATGTTCCAAGACTGCACAATCTATGCTACAGTGCCCAGACTGAACAAAACAAAGGATAATAGACCAGAAGACGACATCAAATTTGCATACATGAGGGCCGGGTACAGCTGGGGGTGCCTCTACATAGGGTCAGCAACAGCCACAAAGATGTTTCAGCCTTTCTGTTCCCTGCATCTTCCAAATTTAATTGATTTCAGAAGGCTTTACTGCCAGAAGGGGTTTTTTTAAATGTCATTTTCCAATAAGAGAGAAGGATCTTTGCATGCACGGAAAACAAGAGCCCGGCTATGCCATCCTCTGTGAGGATTTGCAATGCCTGCTTGCTCTCACCACACTCAGTAAGAGACCTCTTGCCTCTTGGAGCATCCCTCTGGCTGCTCTTGCTCCACGCTGGCTCTGGCACAAACTTTGCTTCTCATGGAACAGTATGGCTTAAACTGAGAATTTAAGAATATTTGATGGAAGTTGGCTCTGCTGACTTTTAAGTTTCTGCTTTAGCAAAATTGATGTGTGAAACTGGTTTGTGCTAGCCCTACTGTCACAGACCACAGGAGATGGTTTTCATGTGTGTGCCTGCATGGGAAAATACTTGTATTATGAAAATCAAAGCCCTGGGTAGCAGAGTCTCAAGGGCCTGTGCAATGAGTGAAATGCATAAAAAATACAAGTGGCAGGGGCTATGCATATGGAAGTGATATGTCAAATATACAGGACTTCTGGAAATCTAGTTTCCTATGTCAAAATTCAATTTCTTTTGTCCTACACCTTTAAAAAATGGTTGAATTCCTAAAGTTAGCGTAAGAAGACTGTGATTTCTGGCAATTGAGTCAATTCTCGTTAAGAGTTGTGACTGTTTGCATTAACAGAAATGACACTTTATGGGTAAATCCTACCCAGTGTGGAGTCCATTCATCCTAAATGCTGTGCTCAAAAGGCCACAGCAGCATAATAATGTGAAGGCAGGCATGAAGCCTCCAATAAAATTGCACCCACTGCGTCAGTGCCATTGCATCGCATGCTCTGGGTGTTTACAGAATGATTATACTCCGGGTGGTCAATCAAAGCTCACTCTGTCTGTCATAAATCTCAGCCCTAAAGGCCATAGGTGTGGGGTTTACAGAACCATTTCTTGTCTCCACTCTCACAGGATATATAACATCTGTGTGCCTTTGTAAAGAATTTACTCTCATTCATTCTAGCCTTTCTCAAAGTGACTCTTCTGCACACTGCACTGCTATGTTAGTTTATTACAGATCCTCCCCTGATGCTCACACCTCCTGGCAGAACCGCACTGTCATTTTTTTCATCTCTCCTGTGGTCATGCAGACAGTGAACTAGAAAGCCCATTGCTTACATTTTTCCACTTACACTGTCTTATCAGTTGATGGCAGATGGTTTGGGGGAATCTTAGGGAGAAAAGAGACACTGCTAATGTCACCATTGTATCTTGAACTTTAGTCTTTCCCACTGCACAGCATGTTAGCAAAGCATGGACTCCAGAGCAACAGAGCAGCCTGTCTGAACAGTGAGAGCAGCTTTTCTCACCAAGAGAGACAAAACTCAAATAACTCTGCTCTGTATAGGAGATGGAAAAATAAAAGCACCCCACCCAGCAACCCATAAACCCTCGATTGCAGAAGTGTTGCAAATGTCAGGTGTTAAATTGTTTGTCGTACACAAAATGAGTAACAGAATTTCAATATAAAATAAGTTTTACAGAAAGGGGCCAAAAAAAAATAAAACCAAAAAGGAAAGAGAGCAAAAAAACTGTGGGCTAAAGAAACAAGGGGAGCAGAGCATGCACAGGGTCTCTCCATGGAATGGGAAGCATTCCCAGGGGTAAAGAAACACCAAGAGGTGCAGATGTAACACAGCCTGGCTGCAAAGATGGGCAGTACAGAGAATTATAAGCAAGCATCAGCCTGTGCTGCTCCATCTACTGTTTTGCCTCTACAGTAGAACTTCTAAGCCTTGGGAACCATTTCAGCTGTGTCAGGACACAGCTCTCGCAGGGTGATTGCATTGAACAGCATAGGTATCAGGTGGGTGCTGCTGCAGTTCCCCAGGGCATGAGAGGTACCACCGATGTACGCTGAAGTCCAGGGCCATGTGGCCAAAGCAGTGCAGCTCTAGGTAGGGAGCTATGGCAACATGGCTGTGGACAGTTCCAAGGTTTCTCTTTGTGGGTAGCTTCTCCTGTTTAGTTGGACGGTTGGGTTTTTGGCGCACAGCAACCTCTTAGGCAAAACACATGAATGGCAAGTAACTGCCTCAAACAGTGTATCTCATCAAGCTACCAAAAATTCTGAAATTAATTAAAATATTTCTCTGTTTCCCTGTTATTTTAATTCCATCTCAGTTTTTAAGAAGGATGCTGAATGCTTCACATTCAGACTGAGGGGGCTTGCATAATCCTTCAGCATATTTAAACCACATCTCTAAGGCAAGAAAACCATACTTAAACATGTAGGAGTATAATCAAATTTCACTGATTTCCCAGCAGAGAACTTGAAAGAGACACAAACAACGTTAGTATCATGCTATAGAAGTCTTTTTTGTTTGCAAACCCATTTTAAAAACCCAGACTTCTCCACTTACAACTATTTTAGCCCAAACAAAACCAGCACTACTCATAATAACAGCTCCTGTTTTCACACGTGCAGAGGACTTGCTTCTTTTAGCATTACTGTACCTTGTGTGGGGCTTTGAATTCCATCTATGGATCCAGAGGGAATTTGTGCTGACTGGAGGTAAATGAACTGCATTACCCTCAGTCCTAAGCAGAGAGCGATTGTTGAGAAAAGAATGAATTGGTGTTTCTAAATTGACTTGGCCCAGCCACTGCCCAAACCCTGATAGTTTGTGCTTTAGGCAGGACTGGATTTAGCAAGGTTTGGAATCCCTGAACAGCCTGACCAAAAGCATGTCCAGGTAATCCAAACCATTCTCCAAGTATTGCTGGAGGGCTGCAGGAATGCTTTGCAGTGTTGTGGCAGGACACCAGCACCAAGATCATTTTCCTATTTGAGGGCTGCAGCTGAGCTTTGCCTAGGACATTCAGGAACCAAATCATAGCCTGTGTGTTTTTGTACTGGAACAAAAGGCTATTTACATACAGAATTAGCCAATTGTCAAATCTGAGCTAGAGACTCTGAGGAGGTTTTTTACATGACCAGAAGGAGGTTGTTACTGCAGTCAATTTTTTTCATGGAATTGTGAAACATGCATTAACAATACTTAATGTGAATAAAAACAGAGCTGTTTTATAGTAAAGTTTGCATACACAAATCCATACTAAAGGAGAAGTTTCTGTCTCCTAAAGGATTTTAAAAAGGCAGTATCAGAACTTCTGCTAAGTTTTTTAAAACTGGAAGTAAATATTTATTGTAGAATAGTAATAATCTATTTGCACATAGTAAGTGTTCTAAAGAACTGTCAGATGCTTGTTTCTCTCCAGAAATGAAGGCACTTTCTGTCTGTAAAGATGCAAAAGGTATTGCACAAAATTCGGTGTGCATTGCTGTGACTTGGGAGTGTGCATATTACTGGTAAAAATGGGACAGATGCTGTGTTCCTTGCCAAAGGATAAATTTTCACAGAAGTAAATGTGTGCCCATTTAGCAGACCTGAAGAATTATCCAGGATACAGGAGGTACTGGGAACAAGACTGCAGCTTGCATGAGCTTACAGTTCTCACTGACAATCAGCCAGGAAGAACGCTCTGACCCCTGCCTGAAAGGCTGCTGAAGCCAGAGACGATATGAGATTAATTCTGAGTGTTTGAGATATTCTAGATTCAGAAAATTCACTGTCAACCTAAACCACAAGGAGTTAACTATTTCATTGCAGATCAGGGAAGAAAGAATGGCATTTTGAAGTCATTGCTTCTGTTACAGGATCATTGTATGTTCTTCTCTTCCTTGTCCTGCTTTCCCATCAGCTCAGGAGACAGCAAGGAAGGTAAAACAAGGCTGGAAGAAAAACAACCAAGACAAAACAGTATGAAATCCTGCTTCATCTGTCAAAGGTAGTGTGGAGGGTTCTGTCTTTGTCATTAGGACAAGGAAAGGTTCTTTCTCCAGCTACTAACTGACTTTGCCAGACTGCATGAATTACAAATTGTAGGTAGGAGTTGAAGCATCCTGTTGAAGCCACTCTCCATGGGAAACTGCCCTGAGAAGTTCCGAAGTCTCCATTTTTCACTACAAACCTGTGTGCATTGTCCCCTCTATCACAGTGAAATAGGGCACACATGCAAAAACTGATTTCTCTCTCCCCATGCTATATATTGTAGCCTCTTCCAGTTACCCCTGGAATGAAAACACTGTCCCAAAAAGAAAAGAATAATCCACTTCGTCCTGTTGATTTTTCAGCAGTTATTGATACAATTGTGAAGGAAAAATTTACCGGAAAATGCTGTCCTCCTACCTGGTGCCACTGATGATGAAACATAGAGCTCGTAAAAGGTTTTTGTCACTGCATTTATGTACATACAGCTGGGTAGAGGATCTCTAATGCTTTAGAATCTGTTCACTTAATGGCAGCTTCAGTTCCATTACTTAACCTTTAACAGAGTTATTCTTACAAGCTGTACACAAGAGGAGGGCAAGAATCAGATCCTCAACAATGAACAAATACATTTAACAATGGGACTCAGTCCTGGCTGCAGACAAGGCTCGTAACTGAAGTTCTAAAGGTAGTGCTTGCTGTAGTTTGGCAACGATGAATTACAGGTCGAGGGAGATGATTGTTCCCATCTGTTTGGCACTGGTGAGACCACACCTGGAGTCCAATGTTCATTCTGGGCTTCTCAGTAAGAGAAAGACATGGGTGTACTGAAGTGAGTCCAGAAAGGGTCCACAAAGATGTCTGAAGATTTGGAGCATCTGCTGTAGAAGGAGAAGCTGGGAGGGCTGCGACTTCTCAGCCTAGGGAAGAGACAGATCAGGGGGATCTGTGTGTCGATACCTGATGGGAGATAAGGAAGGTGGAACTTTCCTTCCCATCAGTGCCCAGTGATGGGACAAGAAGCTGAAACACAGGAAATTCCATTTAAACATGTGAAAAACCTTTCCTGTAAAGGTGGTCAAATACTGGAACAGTTTCCCAGGGTGGCTGTAGTGCCCTGGAGCTGTTCAGAATCCAACTGGACAAGCCTTGAGTAACCTGCTTTGAGCAGAGATCTCCAGAGCTCCCTTCCAACTTCAACTAGTCTGTGACTTTGTGACCGAGAAGAAAACAGACTTTTTGCTATCCTGTCAGGAGACCCAGGATAACAATTCTAATCCATGTGTTCATATTTTTGGGTATTTTTATCATCTCAAATTAGAATAAAAACAAAGTTATGATATATTTACTTTTGATCATCCAGATCTTTCAGACTAACAAAATGTGCTGCATTGTACTCTTACAGAACACAATATATTGATCTTACTAAATATTTCAATACACTCTGACTGAAAACTCCAAGGAAAGTGGCATGTCATACGTAATACTTCTATTTATTTTCTTCCAGATGGAAACTGTTCAGGCTGTTCTTAAAGCTTTGTCCAGGATACTCATTTTCAAATCCCAGACTCATGGCACTTACTGGATACTTATGCCTTATTGCTAATGACACATCACTGATGTACACAGTATGTACAATATGCACAAAAGGCTCAGTCTGAAAGTGATGAAGATTATATACACAGCAATGCATTAAATCTCTAAAACATCACAGTCTGCAAGTAGTGTTATGCGCTTTCTCTTTTCACTATTGCTTTGTGTTTCTTTTTTTTTTTTGTAGGGTTTTTGTTTCCTTTTTTCTATCCTGGAGATAATTCCATATTTCTTCTTTCAAAAAAAGAAACAGCTGTAAGAGAGAAGAAATCGCTAGCAGAAGCAAACTACAACGGGAGGCAGAGCACATAGCTCGTGTCTCCCAGGTAAGGATGATTTCTTGACTAAATCTTTTTACTCTGAAGCTTCCAGCACCAAGGGCCAGTTTTGCAACAGTATTTCTGAGCATTGTCTGATGGCAATGTTATGACAGAAAAGTTTGTTGCAAGCTGCCAAATTAGAAACCAGGATAATTATCTGAACCAAAGACTCTGAAGAATAGCTTCTGGGTAGCAGAGTTTGATAGCACATACTGTTCTTTTCATGTCATGTGATACCATATTATCCTAGACTGTTGGATCAGACATACACTCTTCTAATTAGGTTGTAAACTGTGACAAGTTTCTTTCTCAAATGTGTATTTATCCAATTAAGAAATACCTAACTATTAGTAGGCATTTGCATTTTATTACACACCATGAATAAAACAAGGAAACACAAAGTCAAGTTATTCTCCGAGCAAATTTGCACCTCACCTAAAATTTGACTCATGCACAAGTTAAGTACATGACTAAACCTTCAGCACATATTTAGATTGCCAGACTCTATAGGAAAAAGTCATTGAAGGCGTCATACACGTTGTTCCTGGGACACTAGTGGCCATGTTCTGCACTGCTCGTTTCCCACTTCAATCTGGATCTAAAGCGTGACCTCATGTTTCTAAGATCACAGTCAGACTAAAGCGGGCTGTGCACATTTCCCACTGAATGATGTCAGCAGGGAGCATTTCTGTGACACCAAAAGCCCTGACACAGTCACGTTGAGAACAAATCTACCTTATTTCCCTCACAGGAGCACTTCTGAACAAAGCCCTCTCTCACTGTGGTAGGTGCACCCAGACCAGCAGGATCGGCAAGCAGAGCTGTCTGTCTTTTTGGTGAATGTCAGAATGACTGGGTTTCAGTGAATTCAACCAGCTGCTTTAATTATCAGTTTTCCCAGTAAAGACCAGGTACTGCCAGGGTACATGATGAGAACACTGATGGATTGCCCCTCTCTACAGCTCTCCCAGTGTATTCAGAAGGAAACCTTTGCTGCAAGGGCTGGCTAAGGTGACTGATTAAACCCCATATTACAAAGTTTAGGCCTTGTCTACACACAACAGTTCAATTTCTTTAATTATGTAATAAACTGTTTCAATAAAAATGTTCCTTTGTTGCTGCGATAGACTCTCAAATATCTATTATAACATACTTAGTCAGTTGGAGGCACATCCACAGTGGTATAACTCAAAACACATTAAATCAAAAATTCTATGATTACGTTATGTAACTGATCCAAGCTAAACTGAGATCTTACAGTGGAAGTTCCTGAGTTAAAACAAACAGGGAAGAGAAGATCTCCCGCAGAAGGCAGTGCAAACAGACCAGAATGAGGTTTTGATAGCTAAGAAGGAGAGACGGGTAGGAGGCCAGGTACTACTGCACATGGAAACTAAAATGTTTTTTACTTTCTAAACAACAGAACATGACATGCAAAATATTCTCTTCTTTGGAAGACAGACAAACCCACAAAAGCACTGAAGGGTTGGCATCTTGATCCTTGGAAAGATAAGAAACTGTCCAGGAGTTTGCTTTTTGGGCTCAGATCCTCAGCTGTAGCAGGCAGGGCTGTCTTAAACTCAGTCTCAATAGCAGCATTAGACAAGAGGAGGCAAGAGGATTGGCACTGTGGCTACTGTTGGTTGCAAGATGGTACAGTAAAAGATGGAACATGCAACATAACTCTGTTCTCTCCCTGGAATTTAGCAAAACAGACTACACAGCTTGCTTGAGAACACTGCCAAGTGCCAGTTGATACTAATAAATTTCTAACAGTCATTCACAATCTTTTTCATATTTTCATATTGTTAAAGTGCTTCATTTTAAGAACATGCTTTATCAGCCTCTTTCAGAAACCATACTGTCAACACTGCAGGGCAAACAGACTACCATGAAACAGGAGTTTTTATAGGCAGTCTGGACACAATCCTATTGTTAAGTCAAAGAATCACACGACTTCCCTCCAAGGCTCAGTATTTGGGATGCATGGATTCAGGGGAATCAGAAATGACACCAAACACTGACCATTTCTTCCTAATGATAGCATTTGCTGTGCCATAACTCAAAATGAAATGAATATAAACAACGTTTGATACCATGGCTGTTTACCACAAACATTAATCACAGGCACAGGAGCTCAGAAGAGAAGGAATCTCATTGATGTGTCCTGATTCATACTGGGTAGGAGTCTACACTTAGCAGATAGTCTCTTTTCCAGCATTATTAAAAGTGTTCTTGCAAAATAAAGCAGTACACAAAAAAGACTGTATTTGATAATGTGCTCCTACAACATTTATTGATAAAATTCTTACGTAGCTGTTCGGCTGGCAGAACTTATTGGATCTTTGCCATTCACACCAATTGAGGACAAGGCTGAGCACAGAATTTTCACTCTAGGCACCGACAAGTGGTTTTTTTGCAATGTGTCAGCTGCTATTCCCATGCAAGCAGAGGTCATTAATGAACGGCAGTTGGTTCCTGCTGTATGGATAGGTATGAGTGGAGCTCTGCACCAGTACTCATCCACGGGCGGTGGGATCTCATCTTGTTGGTCTACTGCAGTGAACTTTGGACTTCAATGGCAGTAGAGCTATACTCTAGTAACAACTCCTTCCACCACCAAAGAATTCCTTAGCACTAGGGAACAACATTCATATACTGTACAATATCATGATACTTTCAAATAAATCATCAGACATTTTATTTTTACTGTTTTCCCACTGCTAATAACATTGCCATGCCTTGGCATTAAAGCTATTGTTTAACAAAAGGGGTTCAATGAAAGAATTTTATACAATTTGGACTTCAAATTTGACAGGTTAAATCAATGCAGTTCCCAATGTCCCAATGACAGTACAATAAATGTACCCAAAAAAGTTGGAAAGGGAAATTAATCTTAAAATAGCACAAATAATTGAAAAATGCCTCGACTTAAAAAAAAAAAAGAAAAAAGTCTTAAAACTTTGGGAAATGTGGTTTAGCAGCTAATGATTAAAATACAGAATACAAATGTAAAAAGGAAATCTTTCATGTGAAGGCAGTACTTGTAACTTGCATCTAAAAGGCTTTTTCCCTCCACTTTTCATTTAAGACAGAGTTTTCCTTGCCTGTAACTGGGACCAAGGTTTAGCGTCTTTGCAAAAATTCTAATTCTCTACTTTAGGTTCACTTCTTACTAAAAGACTCCAAAGTGTTCCTGAGAGCATGTTTGGGGAAGATAAATATTACCATGACTACATCGCCATACACCCTTCCCTCCCCTGAAGTGCTCAAGGTCAGGTTGGTTGGAGCTTTGAGCACCCTGATCCAGTGGGACGTGTCCCTGCCCCTGGCAGGGGGTTGGAACAGGATGGGCTTTGAGGTCCCTTCCAACCCAAACCATTCCAGAATTCTATGATTCCACTGAATTTTGGAATCAAAATACATGTCTAAAGAAAGCAAAGGGAATTGATCCCTTCCTCTCTCCTCCCCAAACAGTAAGGAAGGTATCCTCCTAATAGACACCATCTGGCTTTGGGTGCTGCATTTGAGGTTCACACTCCTTCTTTTGTTCCTACAATGGCAGATAAGCAGGACTTAGGCATCTATGTTAAAAAAAAAAAAGACTGAGCAAGATTAACAATAGCTTCCAGGACGTAAAGATTACCTAAACCACAGCAGATGATAGCACTCTGGCCTAAATCCTTTGAACTGAAATATGTACAGACCAAAATGTTCTGATAAGGGAAAGAGAGTGAGTGTCTGATCAGCTTGAGAAACTTTATGAATCAGACATTCGTTTCTGCCTGTGATTTTGGAAACTTCAATTAATTAAGCATAGCACATGTACACTTTACATGCTGAGACTGTGCTTTCTGAAGAAGGGAGCCACCAAGCAGTCAGAACTGAAAAACACAAGGACTCATTAAAAGCATTACTGTGTTATTTATTGGCCAAGGCACATAAAAATGTTGGTATTCCATTTTTCAGACTGTTTTATTTATTATAATAGATACAAATACTCCACACTATTGGCTATCTAAGTATCCTTTGACTTTCTGACTGCAGGGTGGTCCAGTTTCAAAAAGAATATTTTACATTCTGGTAGGTAGTGTCTCCTAGGTATCTGTTACTTTTTTTTATTCTTTCACTCCCTCCTTCCTCTATCTCCCTATCCCAACCTTTCCCCAATGCTCCCAAGTACACAACTGAGTCGTAGGACATCTAGCTTAGAGCTACATCTTTAAAGTGTAGGAGCAAGGGCTAGGAAGGGCACAAGAGAATAAACCCCCTCTGCTCAGCTGTTTCAGCCCTTGTCTTGGTATGCACCATGTCTGAAGTGCATTCCTAGGCAGCAAATCTTTTTCTCCTGATACAGATTTAATCACTTGAGTTTATCTATGAATTCTTCTCCTGAATGACATGTGACCTAACCCTTGCAACACAATGAAGTATTTTTTTCTTGGTTAAACCATCGGTGTCTGAAGCACAAGTTGTGGGACCTTTCTTTCACCACACTCAACATAGTCCTCCGGTGGTTTGGCATGTGCCTGATAACGTTCCTAACACCAACAAAATGAGAAAATAGTAACAATAAACATCTCTAAAGAGTTGGACCTTGGACTGTTCAGTGGATCCTATCAAATCCCACTAATTGAGGTAACGCAGGTCTCAGAGCTCCACCACTCGTAACACAATCTCACTATCAAACACATGCAAAGAAATGGTGAAAAGCTGTAAAGTGCCTGAATACATCTCAAAGAAAACAGTAAAATCATATGCTCTGTGGAAATATTTATTTTCTCTTTCTCCATTATTTTAAGAAGAATACAACTGTTAAAATTTGACTCTCTTCTGTATCCAAGGTAAAAATCTACCGGTGGCTCTCTTCCCTTCATTAAATTTGCAATAATATCTTTTAACCGTTATAGCTGTAATTGTGACAAAGTTTCCATGAGGAAATGATGGTGCAGACTGGGATGCTGGTTCATCTCTGATGATACCAGTGATGTCAAACTTTCTCAGCAAGCAAAATACTTGTTGTCGAATAAGCAACAGCTTTGGTCTACTTGTACGTAGATGAAAAATCTCTGGTACGTCTCACAATACAATCTGTGGTTCTGAAAAGCACAATGTTGTTGGTAAAGGAGATCACATTTTTCTTTTTCTTTCATATCTAAATTAGTGTTGCAGGGTCTTAACACAGGTATTGTAAGCAAAGCTGTTCGGTGAAGTGATCCTTTGGCTAGGAGTCAGAAATTTCTAAGTGGGATTCTTAGAAATGCATCATATCAATGTGTGATTTTAGGCAAATCACTAACCCAAACCACGTCCCTCTCCTTATTTGAAAAACTGGCAAACAACAACATTTTTATATTTTTGCAGATTTCTTTGAAATCCATGCCTTGAAAAGTATAAAAGCATTTGACATTAACAATTACTACTGTTACTTAAGGTGTAGGAAAACTAAGAACAGCCACTAGTTAATATTTAAAAGGCAGCATGAATTGTGTTTAACTCTGGGGCATGAATTATAGGGTGTCTTTGACCTCCTCTCATAATTTGTTATGGAGGAGAATATTTGAAATAAAATGTGGCAGATAATAGTTGTCTCTTGGCCTTTTTCCAGTATAAACACTTGTATTTTCCTTACTTAAAATTCAGTGAATTACATATTTTATTCTTCAGCGTGTGCTTCATATTATTGTGGGATGTCACTGAAAAATGCCTTCAAGTGCCATTCATTATATCTCTTATTTACACTGGATAGCAGTGTGTGGTCAAATTCTGCTCTCGGTGCCCGTGCAAACCCAGGAATGTCATGCAAGCAAAATAAAATCAGTGGAGTTTCCTAGTTGTAATCAAAGTCACCATTTGTTAAATTGATATTTAACTTTATGATCATCCCAGATGAAAAAAGGGTGTGAAAGGGGGAAGAGGACACATTCCTGAAGAGTTACTGGAGCACTGAAGGCTAAGCTATTACTGTGAGGCCTCTTACCTGTCCCTGGGGAAACACTGCAAAGCTGAAATGCTTCTACCAAGTTCAGTTGGGCCTTTATTAAACACCAACACCAGACACGGCTGTGGACTGACAGCTTGAAGCAGAAATACACCAAGTGGCCATAATGGAGCCTGAGGATTAGGGCCACAGTCACATATCCAGCACACAGTCAGGTCACAGGTGATGGGCATGGGTCGCAGAGCTGTCCTGGCTCACCATGATTGCCTCACAGGTGTTTGTAGCTGAATACTTGGACCAGCCTCACTGCAGCCCAAGAACCAGTCTGGGTACGGGTACGTTGGCATTTAATGTGCCAACAGCTCACTCACAGAAGCAACAGGCAGGACTAGTGTGGATATCAGTATGCAATGACTCATTAAAAAAACAAGTATTGTCTCATTTTTGAAAATTATGATTCTAGCAATAACATCATATATGCCTTTAAAAGGGAACACTGAGAGATAAGCAGGATCTAGCTACTTATTTTGCCTTTGCAGTGTGGAGGATGCAGTGGAAGCAATATACGCTGCAAAGAAATGACTTATCACACAGGGAGCCATCAAGAAACTCTTTGAGAAGAAGAGACCATATGCGGGCTACGACAGCATGATGGACGAGTCACACTGTTGAAATCAACTCCTGGATTCAGCAGTACCATTTGAAGGGACAAATGCATTATTTTCTTTAGCCGTTCAAGCAAGGGAAAGATACTGACTCAATTGCCAGCACAGCTACCAGAAGGAAATTGTGTGTTCCTTTTGCTATTCAAGACATTGCTCTATTACTTTATTCATATGATACTCAGCATCTTTTTTGAAAACACCAAAACAATGACTTGACCTTCATTTTAATTCGGAAGGAGTCCAAATTAAGCTATTATGAGAAATAAATCATATAACGAGACCTGTATGCAATTCACTGTAAAAAAAAATGAAGAAGCAAAATGACCTCGCAAATGTTTGCATGTTTCTTTTTTGAACTTACTGAAATTTTAATGTTCTAGGTAGTGAAGTCAAGTTTCATATTCAGCTTTCCTGTTAATGTCAACATGCACATGACAGTTTCCAACTAAGCAGAAAAATAGGACATTAGGATGCCAACCTAGAGTTCCGTTATTATCAAGAATAAATGAACTCAGCTTACACCAAGGTTCTGTATTAACTGTTTCCAGAATGTGCTCCTATGTAAAATACTGCCTCATAGGAATTTGTCTGACTGGCAAATATTATATGTTCTGGCAGTGAAAAGAAACTCTGAGAGTTTATATTATTGTAAGATTGCAATTGTGAATAAAATCATACTGGAAGCACTGGTAAAAATAAGGGCTCCTGGACCCTAGGATCACAAACCTTTTGAGTAGTGAAGCCTGCTAGCTCATAGCAAAGGTCATCTTCAGTTTTGCAGCTTTAGGTTTTTAATCCTAAGTAAACCAATCGGATGCATATTAAGTGATGAACACAGTATGTTAATGAGCATAACTATTCTAATGAATGTTCCTTCAAGGAATCTTCATTCTTGATTCATTAGTTAGATATTGTCATCTGAAAAGAATGGAAAATTGTTTGAAAATCTCAATTAACCCCTTTGGGGCAAACACAGACTATACCAGACCAGTTTTCAAGGCTTCCTCTCCTATTTATTCCCAGACTTGCTCCTTTCTATGGTCATCCTTTCACTGGGAGTTCTCTGACTTTTTCAAATTCTTAATTTTCTTTCAGACAGAATCTTCAACACTGTCCGAAAAAATAAAGAAAAAAGAAGAAAAAAACCAAAACAAACAAACAAACCACCCAGAGAAAAATCCCATAATGGAGTTTTACTTCTGAAGCCTTCTGTGTTTTTTTCCAAGACCTAATTTCTTGATTCAGAGGCTGGTAGTGTTGGTTAAAAAGACTGTCCCTGCAGTATCATCTCCTGAATGAGAATGAGAACACTAACGCAGCACAAAAGTTGTCATAGTCTGCCTGTGCAGGCCATACAGTTCAGACATACAGCTCCTGTTCCACATTCCTGATGAGGCATATTTCTAAGGTTACACTCCAATGCCTTATGGCACGCCCAGTATCGTGTGCAACGCATAAGTTTATAATGGCCAACAAGCTATTTGGCCAGATGCACTTAAGGCGTTTAAGTATCATTCCATCTATGTGCTGGTATTATATTTGTATCAGAGAATATAAAACATCATCATTCCAATAAATTCAAGGCCACATCATTTCAGCGCAGTAGCTGGCACTAGAGGATTGAAAAAGTTGCATGAGAGGTGCATATTTGTGACAATAAAATACAGGAATACACCTACTGCTGGTTATGTGTTCTCCACAGTGAGCGTCTCCGTGCTATTTAAGGTTATGCTGGATTACATTCTGTAATCAACACTGCCCCACCACTGTTTTTTAATATGCTTTATTAGCTCACGTGCCTGAGCACTGCGCTTTTGTGCTGAAAGGCCAGGGAACTGTCAGCCCTGGACTCGGCTACCATGAGATCGGAGCTGCAGCCCTGGATCCTGTCTGTACCAGGGAGCGCACATGTGGCACCTGGCTGGGCTCACAAGCCTGAGAAGGTACAGAGCACACAATTCTCCTCTCGCTGCTGTGTCATTACTTCAGATATGGGATATCTCAACTGCCTCCGGTTTTCAGACTATATCCCTGTGACAGCATTTTAGGGCTCTCCAGAATGCTTTGTTTGCTTTGGGAACCTGATGGAAATGCTGCTCAGCCTCATCAGCAATGACAAATAAACCACATGAAGCACTCTGAGGTGACTCTATAATCCCACCGCGATCCCAGCACTGATTTATGGTGATGGGCAACTGCCTACAATCCTGAATATTGGCAGCCAATACAGCATCTATTATTCATGCCTGCAGAACAGAGAAATCGTTGTCCCTTTCAGTATTCCTAAAAGTTTACTGTTCTTGGCTTTAGTCAAAGAAACTTAAGGCCCCGGGAAAATGGGGCAACATATATAAACAGGGCAAACACTATGTCAAGCTACTTTTTAAATGTCACTTTTTTAGTTGTTGTAAGGTTCTGACTTAATACGTCAGAGAAAACAAATGAGTCTGAAAATCTCTGTTTAGTAGTTTAGAAAATGGGATCTGAGATTGCTTTAAACAAGGTCATAAAGACCTCTCAACCTTTCCTTTTACTTATTTTTTTTTAAAATCCATTTCCTGGCTTGCAGGTGTCCCACAGACAAAAATCTCCACGCTGTATGTAATGGAACACTGTTGCTGCTTCATCTGGGCAAACGCCCAGTGTGATTGTAACCAATGTAAAGCATTGCTGAGACTGTGAAGAAGTGTCAAAACAAGAACTAGAATCACACAGACCTGAGATGTTTTCCATTTGCAAGCCTTCGTATAGGTGTCTTTTTTCATAATTTTGGCTGTATATTGAAAAGCATAATTTGATGATAGACGTGAAACTGTGTATTAGTTTTTATTTTGACAAATCCATTAAACATCACATAGCTTGAAAAATGAACCAGGAGGCACTAAGCCAGCCTGGGAAGATTGTACTTCATAAACTCAATTGCTCACATGGGCAACATTTTGGTAGAAGTTATAGATTTTCTAGCATATCCTTGATAGATAGCACTAATATAACTTCAATAAAAACTCCGGATATGTCAATATAAAATTTTTTTCTAGCATTGCAAGATGTAAGATACTTCAGCTAATAAATTGGAAGACTCCCTATTCCTCCTGGTACACTAACTTACACATCAGATTATAACAAGTATTGAAACCAACTAAGGTACAGCAGGCGGCTGTGGGTTTCCTGCTCGTAAAACTTGCACTAAATTAAGTTATCAATGTACTATAGTTAATAACCGGACTTTGAGATCTAAAACCAGCATTTCTATAAAATGTTAGCATTCTTCTATTTTTAGCTGTTAGATTACATGCAATTTTTCAAAATTGACAGATGAATGAAAAAGAGAAACAGTATTTGCTGCATGCGATTGATGTTCTTTCTCTTTGTTCCCAACCTTTCTCTTCCCTCTGTAAGATTTACTGACTTTTTAAAAATTGCTTCTACTTCCAAATTGATTAGGTATGAGGAGTGCAAACAGGTATCTTGTTCGGAAAGGCAAACACAGAGGACTCAGAAGGCTGTCAGTGGATGAGTATAGGACAGTGTGTATATACACACATACATATAAATACTTACATGTGGGTATGGGTATGAGCACACAACACTAGATGTTGTCAAAGTTTGAACTCTACATCTATTTCTACATCTTACAAACAATGACCTACCATAGCAGGGGTAGGGACTAAAAATAGATGTCTGGTTTGTTTTACACATCTAGTTAGCAGTGACTGCAGCAGAAAGAAGATGGGACAATTAAAATATTTGCATAACGATAGTTTTTAAAACTGACAGAAGATACCATAGAAAAGAGGTTACAGAATTTGAAGTAGAATGTTGACAGGAATTTGAGATACTGCTTGGACTTGGCTAAGAAAATTCTTCAACTGCTGGTTTGCTTTCCAGCCAACATCACAAATAGACTGTAGAGACTTTGCGCTTATACAGTATTTTCAAAATAATTACTGCAGTATAAACCAAAATCTATTTTACAAATGTGTCTAAATGAGTTATGTTAACGGGCCTTTAATACTGCAGAGGTAAGTGTCAAAAAGTCAGCACAAGCAGTGGGATCCAGTCCCTTAGTTGTATGGTCTCAAGTTAAAAAAAGCACCGTAAAGGCCCCAGATACTGCAAGGTACTTGACCAAGAGAAAACAATGTTCACTGCTAAGCTTTCATATGCTTAAGTGATGGATTCTTCCGGTTCAGTACTAACACCAACACAACATCCAGTAATTTTTTTCACAGGTGCTTTTTTTGGTACTTCTACCCAGTATTTGCCTCTCCTTCAGCACAGTAACATGATAATATGCCATGAAAAGTCTTTCATTTGTGTTACAAAGGAAAATGCATGAAATCTATCCAACTGATTAGAGCACCAGAATTTCCGTGATCCACAGAGTTGTTCTACTTTCAGTGGAGGCTGGAGCTCGATGTCCATATGAGATTTTTCTCAGAATAGTGTTTAACCTTAATCAGGAGCCTTATTACTCAGGTTTCTGAATGCTAAGGGATAGCATTAAGCTGGTCAATAGGATGCGAAGACATATCAACACCCACTACAGATAGACAGTTCTGCCAAGCTCTTGTGCAACTCCTGGCATAAAGCCCTGATCTCTGAGAAAGATGAATGATCAGCAGTGTTCATCCTCAGCTCAGTACTTCCACGCACACCTCACTGGGAAGAAAACAATGCAGCTTTGGAGTGGTCTGACTGCTGGAGAAAGCAAGACACATCCTCAGTATCATTGCTGTAAAAGAAGGTACTGTGACTCCCTGTACACTTGCAATGCAGCACAAAGCACTGAAACTTTCCTTACCTCTGCCTTTGAGCCCCTGGCAAAGAAATTACTTTTCTTCTTCCTCAATTTATGCAGGCTGTGCTGTTTCCAGAGTACCAAAGTGGGCCATTACATAATCCGCAGCAGTCGGCCCTTATATCTAATTCCCATATAACTAGTTAAAAAAAAAAGAAATGAAGACAATAAATGTGGATGCTTATTGAATTATTTTTATATTGACAGGACTCAAAATTCAATTTCTTGACTCTCAAAAACCACAATGGATAATTTGGAAAATCTATTTATTCTTTCACTGGAGGCAATGGATGACTTTATTCCTCCTAAAAATTGCCCACAAACTGCCCCTCTTTTTTCTTCCTGAGCCAAAGAATTGCAAAGATATAGGAAACCTTTTAGTTTTATTGTTGATCAAGTGCAACGGAAGGGGAAGAAGGTGCTACATTCACAGCATAGTAGACTACAGTAATACTTGAGTAAGAGGTTTTTTTTCTGTTAGAGCAGGGTTCTCACACTGTGGATCAAAAGCAGAATTTAGACTGAATTGTTGAAGTAGCTATAACAATGTTCTATGTAAGAAGGTCAGATTGTGGGAAAAGCCATCCTGCACAGAAATACGGATCTGTGCACTTAGTGCACCAGAGCTCTCACCAGAAGTTGGAAAATCAAAACCATTTTACTCCTGAAATCTTTAGTCCACAAAACATGTTTTCACGTGCTATGTTTCTTTTCTGTTTTCAAGGAAAGCTACAATTCTGCAGCTAAAAGCTCTTTGGAAGGCGAAGTGTTGATCAAAATCAGGGGCTACAGTTAGGAATGTTTCATAGGAAATTCTGGTAGCAAAATTGCTCCGGACACAGAGTAGCCTCCCTTGGTTTGTCCTCCTGACAGGAAAGGAAATCCAGACCTCTCTTTTATTACATCAGTCCTATTTCTGATAGCAAATCCACTTAATGATGGTCCATCCACACTGCTGGCAAACCATAATGCACTGGGGTCCTAAATCAGGTAACAGTCGAGGTTAATAAAATTTGAAATTTGAGATTCGACTGGGCAGAGAAAAGCTCTTCAAGTTCATGAGTCTCCTTACATTGCTGATACAGAGCATTCCCCACCAGTTAAGACCAAACAATTATGGTAGCTGAACAGACTGCACGGGTGACCTGAACCTTGTTCACAGCAGATGAGAAAATACAACATGTCTGAAAGCTATTTAAATCTGATAGAAGGGAAATATCAATGAAAGTGGGGAGATTGAGGGCTGGGCAGGGGGTAGGTCTGTGAGACTGTAAAGCACTGAGAGTAGGGCTTGCCAACTTAAAATGAGATATAAGTCTTATGGTTAACATAGGGGCGTGTGCATATAAATAATACACACATGTGTCTGTCATCACCAGTGATGACAGAAAAAGTAGTTACTAGTGTATGTGAGTGTGCACACACTGGCAAGGATGTATCTGACAGAACAGGCACAAGTATTATGGGGTGCCTGTTACCAGGCTAAAACTACCTCTTGTAATACGAAGGAAGCTGGCATCAATTTAAAATTTAATTTCAAATTGATTCAAAGTAGCACAATTCAGACATTAAGGGCAGTATTCAGAAATTAAGTGTATTGGACTGGCTGGCACAGCCATATTCTGATTGAAAATTTCCTAGCTATAAAACTTATACAAATTATTTTGGACAGAGCAACTGTTAAAATTTTATGCAGACATAGAGAAGGAACAATACTGCTGAATGTTTAATGCTATTCACTCCCCAACACTGCCTGTGAGTAAACAGGAATGACACATTCCTATCTGATGAAGGGCTGTGAGCGAGATCAGCTGCCTTCTTTGTGTTGATTTCTCTTTCTGTTTGCCTCTCACAAACTTTCACATCTACCTCAGTCGAGCTGCCCGCCAGCACATGGAGCTCTTGAGTGTGAAGGTACTTGCACAAAACAAGAATAACGTGGGGTTTCATTCGATACCTTTCCTTCACGAGAAGTGGAAGCTATCTCTTTCATATCATAGTAGAGAGATAATTATCTCTGAGCACACTAATTACCCTGAAGTTTTTCCTTCTTGATGTGAGCTATGCTGTGATTTCTTTCTTATCATATCTCCTATTCTCATCACAATGAAAACATCCAAGAACAATACATAAAAAGGGGGAGATTTCACTTTTCTTCTACACAGAAATGCATTTTAAGGGCTGTGAGGATCAGCTTTGTGTATCATCCTTGGATTGCTTTAACAGTATATCTTTATTTTTTAAAATAAGATACAGTGATGTAACTGATATTCAGTTTTCAAATCCAGTGCAAAATAAATACAGATCTTAAACTTAATCATATTATTAACTATTTCAGATTTATTGAAAAGGAGGGCTGGATATATGAATAGGACCTTAATGGTTTGTTATAAATCTCACTCAGGCATTCTTCAAACTGATGGTCAATGAGTTGATTCTGACTAAATGAAGCTGAAAATCAGATTTTCTCAATATTCCACATCAGCATAAACATCTGCTGATCATTGCTAATTAGTCCTATATTTTCTAATTTGTAATCTGTGTATGTTTTATGGGGGTGTAAGTAGCACCACATTAGCATATATAATCTGTGTTTGGAAAGCTTCTGCTGAGCAAGTGACCAATAAATTGCTGTTAATATAAACATTAATCAAATTGAATGCCGGCAGGGAAAAGGTCTCAAGTTTAGAGGGAAAATCACCTTTCCACCATGTATCTTGTTGTTGAACTGTAATTAATACCATGATCTTTTCTGAATATTTAATGACAAATAAATATATTTGGTTTAGCATTTTTTATGCCACCTTGCAGAGCCAATCACTTCTCCATTAGCGGGAATTCATGCCAGTCAGTCTGCAATGGTGAATTGAATTTCCATCCATTGAAAGAAGTGATAAGAAGAAGAGAGAGAGAGGAAAACATTGCATAAATGAGCATGAAATTATTTAATCTGAGAAAGAAGAGGTCAGTATATAATGCCCCATGTGATGAATACTTCACAGAAATGTAATGACCTATATTTGCCCTAAACAAGCTCTTGCATAACCATAATGCTACCATTACGAGAACAAATGAGGAACTGCAGTTAGAGTACATAAATGGTAATAAATATATAAAAAACAATCTGTTGTCATGAATGGAGAAAGCGTTTAAATTACAATGCTGCTGTGCACTTTAATAACATTATTTTTTATTCACCCTTTAAAATTTCTCTTGTTCTTGCAGCACCTGCCTTTTCCCCCCTGAAAAAAAAAAAAAAAAAAAGCCAGTGGCTGAAAGAAGAGAAGATAAACCAGAGACTTGTTATGAATTTTCCAAAGCATGACTAGACACAGGTATAAACTGGACTGAACAGTTCTACAGAAGGAATGCTTATCTTTAAGATTGGCCAAGAAAAGGAAGAAATTGTGAGTAGTTCATGGAGAGGCCAGATGGAATGCTGGAGTTTCTCAGATTCAGTGTAAATACAAATAAAATAGCTAATCTGAAGTAAGAGACAGCATTAAGTCAAGGAAGTGAGATGACTTAAAACTTAGTTATCCATCAATCTTATATTCCTTTCTTAAACTATGATGAGGTGTATAAGGAAATTCAAAACCATTCTGCTCCTACAGCTGATGGAGACCTTCAGCTGCGTGCTTCTCCGTAACAATGAGTGCACACAGACCACAAAATAGAAGAGATCATCCTGAGTAACCCTAGGGGACCGTTATGACGTACCAAAGGAGATGGGAAGCTACTTGATGAAATGAAGACAGACAAGAGATTTCCAGACCAGACATGGTCGGGAGTGCATTAATTGTTGAGGCGACAAACCCCATCGTGCTGCTACTAGGCGCTGACCACCACCCAGACTCACTTGTGTCAACATAAATGGACAAGGCAGTAGGTTCCGTAGCAATGTGACTTCAGAGAATGAGAAAAAGGAGAAAAGGATGCAAATAGCACATAAATTTATGTAAACTTTAAGCTGTAAGCAAAACAGCAGAGATGAAGGCTTAAAAAAATTTTAAAAAAGGGAGTGATAATTTTTTCAGAGCCTGAAGTCTCAATCTACCTGCCCTCAATTTTCAACAAGATGAATGCAAAATAGGAAGGAAATAGGAAAATAGGGGCTTGGTTTTCTTTCTTTTCCTTTCTTCTTTGCTTTCTAAATATGGAAAG
Source organism: Tapera naevia (assembly GCA_033556795.1). NCBI lineage: Eukaryota > Metazoa > Chordata > Aves > Cuculiformes > Neomorphidae > Tapera > Tapera naevia. Next base: position 4,040,061 of record JAUMJJ010000099.1, read on the forward strand.
ATGGGGAGGCTGGTTAGTGAGAATTATTTTGTGATGTTACATTTGTTTTCTTTATGAAAAGTATCATTGTTTGAGCAAATCCTACACTATGAAAAACAAAAACATGCAAAGGTATGTGGCAGTTTTTCTCAATGCTAAAGGGTGAGAGAAATACTCTAGAAGGGAGATGAATGTGGACACCGGATTGCATTTAGTAAGAAAGGAGGTGGATCATTTCTTGACTGAATTTCTAAGCAGGTTGGTCTCCTGAGCAGAACAGTCATTTCACCTTTTTGGTGAAGTTTGTTTTGATTGATATGGATTTAATTGCAGTAATAAACACCAAAATAAAACTAGAATACAATGATCTTTTAAATTAGCATTATTTACTGTAAAGAAAGAGGAAACTATTTCTCTCTGCAGGAAAACCAGTGAAAGCTCAGAAAGTTTTGGTGTTGATTTTAGTACAACTGCAAATATTTCATGGGAAGGTGCCTTTTATTACCATCAAGTAGAGCTTCGAACTTAACACGTGTGCCAAAGGACGACTGGGTTCAGATCTGAAGGGGTTTATTTTTAAGCCTCTTGCTGAATGAAACCACTTTTTTCTCTATAGACCACTCCACTATACACCAAACATAGTGTGCTGCTGTGAGAGAGCACCAGATATTTAATGTTCTCGATGTTACAGCATATGCATAAAAATTTACACATCATACAACCTTCTTAAGGTTTCCTTTGCTCTCTCCCTTCTAATATATCTTTATTTGTGGTATCATTATTTCTTTTATATAATGCTTACACTATGTCTTTTTCAACCTTAATGATTCTACGATTACATATGATTTTACAAACCTAAGAGAGAATGAGTAACAGAATAGGGGGCATAAAGAAGATGAAGAAATTCTCTCCTGATCAATTCATGATTTTGGGAAGCTACTGCCCATGGAGGTGCACACCATCTCAGGAGTCACACAAGCACAATGTGGAGAGAAGTGTGACACTGTCTATGTCAGGAGCCAGCACAGGATGGGGTGACAGAGCCAGCGGTTGTTGTGGAGTTGGTGCCTGTGCCACAGATGCTTAGGAGGATTTATTCTGGACTGACTTCAGGCAGGTTCCTTAGGGTCTGGAAGGGATCTGCTTGGTTAGAGTAAACTGAATGGCATCCAGTTCATGTGCTCTGAGACTACATCGGTGGGAAACAAAGCAAAGCAACTGAAAACCATCAGGGGAGCTTTCAAGTGCCCTCCTGCTCCAGCCGTTACACTGATGTAAGTGCATCCTACAGAATTTAAAATTTCCTTGATTTCACAAGGATTGGATAAATTTTTCTGATGAATTTTGGGGACAAGGACCTAAATGGAAATTGAATTTTACATAGGAAGGAATATTGTCCTGATGAGAGAAAACAGTAAAGGAAGATTATGTTTCCTATTCCAGACGGTCTGGATGGACAGGAAGAATAGGTATGGAAGAGATGTTACAGCCTGAAATACCTACAAATGAAAAGGTTAAAAAAGTCTACAAAAAATATCTCTTAAAACGTAAAACATTTCTATGAAGTCAATGTTTTAAATTTTTTTAGAGCAACCACTAGTGACATTTTATACTTTATGGATGAGAAAAAGAGTCTGAAATGAAAAAATATTGAGGTTCTTTTTCCCCCCTCCTCCAAATGTGAAACATGCTCAGGTGCAGCTGAAACTGAATTCCCAGTTAGAACTCTGCTGCAGCTTGCAAAGCTACCTAAATCAAAGTGACAGTCCAGCCAGGAACTGAGAAAGGTGTCACAACAAATTCCTGTAAAAGATAAAATAATTTCACATGCTTTCCAGACCATTACCATTTTGTAATTGTAAAGAGAAATGAAGATGGCACAGGGATATTTCGGGTGTTATTTTCTCTTCTCTTCTTTCACATTTTTAGTGACTGCAACACTTACTCTACTGCTATGTTTATTAAAATGATGTTTTATGTAGAATATCTTCCAGGCCTATAATCTTAAGGAAATCTTTCTTTACATTCTGTCATTTGCATTTTTCATTATTTTTACTACGAGTAACCTGTGTAATTCATTCCATGAAAAGATTTTTCTCTTTAAAGAAATTAGACCTACTTTTTGGATCATTAAGTGGTGCATAATCTTCGAATGGGACATTAAAAACCGCAATCAGTTACTTCACCATGACAACCGATTAAGAAATATCTAGAGAAGCTTCTGAAAATATAATTTTTTAATATAATACATTTAAATGAGTTCATCAGAACAAAGCAGATTTATTGTGAACTGAATATCTAGAAATAATTTGGCTATACAGCTAGCACTAAAGGTCTTCTCAACGTGACTTCTGTGGATGGGGGGGAGGGAGGCATCAAAATTCTCCCTGTGACAGAGAGATTTAGCTGGGGAGAAACATCAAAAGAAAAACTTGATTTTCTTGCACTACCTGACAAGCCTTCACTTTAGTAGATGAGTTAGGGCAGTCAGGATATTGATTTGGCCACCGCTTCCCACGTCAGCACCACATTCACTCAGCTGGTAGCTCTGGCAGAGCAAGGTGCTCTTTCCGAGCATAGAAGGCAGATCTAATCTGTTCAACAAGCACCCAAAAAGGACCAAGAGCGAATTCTTCATAACCTCTGAACTGAGCTACTCCACTTCAAAAACTCTAAAGTTCCTTAGCACCTAGGTTTATATCACACACTCCAGCTGGAGACATTAAAAAAATTACATCCTTACATACCAGTGGGATTTAAAGACCAAGCTTCAGCCCATCTTTTCCAAAGTCTTTTGGTCTTTCTACATCACTCATTGCATTAATTGTTTTTTTATTCATACTTCTTCCTATATCATTTACAAAATTGAGTAACTTGTAGCTACCTATTACATCAGGTGAGGGCCTCTAGGAATTAGGCTTTGATGAAATCCCTCATGTTATATAGAATCATCTGGTTGAAAAAGACCTCTGAGATCACCAAGTCCAACTGTACCTGTCCTCTTATTAAATCATGTCCCTCAGAAACTCAGAAACACCTCCAGGCTGTTTAAACTTGTGGCCATTTCCTTTCATCACATCAATTGTCACTTGCGAGAACAGACCAGCACCCACCTCACCACAGCCTCCCTTCAGGCAGTTGTAGACAGTGATGAGGTCTCCCCTCAGCCTCCTCTTCTCCAGGCTGATCAGCCCCAGTTCCCTCAGCAACTCCACATAGCACTTGTTCTCCAGCCCTTCTTGTAGTGAGGGGCCCAAAATTGAGCCTAGTACTCTAGGTGTGGCCTCACCAGTGCTGACTACAGGGCACAATCCCTGTTCTGGTCCTGCTGGCCACACAGTTTCTGACACAGGCCAAGATGTCATTTAGGCCCTGGTTATCACAGGGTGCTTTATTGATGAGAGGAAATGGCTGCAAGTTGCACCAGGGCAGGTTCAAACTAAATATTAGTAAAAATTTCTTCACTGAAAGTGTGGTCAGGCACTGGCAGAGGCTGCCCAGGGAGGTGGTGGAGTCACCATCCCTGCAGGTGTTTAAAAGGTGGGCAGATGAGTTTCTGAGGGACATGATTTAGTAAGGGAACAGGTACGATTGGATTTGATGATCTCAGAGGTCTTTTCCAACCAGGTGATTCTATGATCCAGTCTCCTGCCTGCTCTTACGAGTGAAACTGGGAGAAGTAGAAACATTCTTATGATGCACAATAACAGTAGAATATAAATAAAACATGCTATAAAATGCCTTCCTGCAATATATTGTGTTACAAAGTTATATAAATTATATGCTCAGTAGTTTAGGAAAAAGGACTCATGGCAGGGAAACCCAATCAAAATAATATATTTAAATGTAGCAACAAAGGCTTAAAAGGAAAAAAAAAAAAAACCTAATTCTACAGATAATCTGTTTGAAGAGATTAGTTAGTCTTCGCGAGAGTTAACTACCCAGCACGCTTGCTGTAAAACTCCTGGTTCATCCTTTATATGGCTAAAATAACATCGGAATTTCTTCTTCGTATCTTCCATTTTCCAATATGTCCATTCCCGTTACAACTTGTTTTTGTCTTTTGTGGTTTTGTCTTCTGCTCCTGCCAGTTGTGTTTTTTATGCCCTTCTGTAGATCAGATCTCGTGTCAACAATGTATGTTGCAAGCACAAAGCATGTTTAAAACACAGCATTTCCAAAACACTGTGCTGTGGTGAGGGTTATGGTCACATGATTGGGAGGGGGGCAGAAGGGGCTGGCCTTTCCACATAACGTACTACTTTCCCTTGAAATGATATATCCTTCTCCTTCTGCCAGGAATTCATAGTAGGGGTAGAATCTCAAACACTTCAAACTAGCACATTTCTGCCTAAATTGTCTGGGTCTCAGATATTTTATATCAATTGCAAATCTGACTCTTAAACTATGCTGGTGCCTCCTAAAATATTGTGAACTGTAGCATTTTTCAGACAGGAGTTTTGTCTAAGACTGATAAAGCAGTTGGCTGACTTTGGGCTGCTCATGCTGAAGCTTTAAAGCAGAACAGGTTTTAAATACCTGCTGAAAACTGGGAGTTTTGAATGGATATCAAACCAGAGGCGTTCCCAAACCACCAATCCCTTTTGAAAGCCCACACCATTATACTTACAAAACACTGACTCTCTATTAAACTCCTTGTTATTCTTTTACTAATGAGACACTTTACCAGCTTGTCATCACCCGCTGTGATTAATTCTCTACTTATAAAATTTTAGCTCTCTCTGCTGCTGCTGGTAATGTGCTTTGTACAAAATGAAAACGAAGTTGATGTTTACAAATCCTGTCTGGAGGTTGCTTTAAAAAAAACCTCTTCTTTGGCTTACATTAATGAGGCCAAGTGTACTGTTTTTTGTTCAAAATCATTCAGGATAATTAAGCACTGTAACGGAACCACAGAAGGCGTGAAACTTACCATTGGTTGAAGAGCTTTATAATACAGTACCAGTTAAAACAAATGCTTTGTTATTACCTGCCTGTGGTTCACACATGTAGGAATTTAGATTTCAAGAGAGTATGCATCCTTTTAATCTTAATAACATTTGTGAATCTAGTAACAAGCATGAGAAAACACTTCTAAAAACCAGGGTCTGTGTAGTCATACAGACATCTTGAATTAAAACTGGTAAGAAACAATTACAGCGCAGAATCTTGTGGAGTGAGCAGCACATTGCTAAGAACAGGGTGGAATTTATCCCAAGCAGATCAAGAGACAAGAACTACAAAAATAAACCTGCAGTTCTGTGCTCTGTCTCCCCTTCTCTTTGCATTGCATAGCTCTCCAGGAAAGGACTTTCCCTAGAGTGATATCTAAAAATATCTGCCCACAGCGTAACCTGTACACATGCAGTACGCACTCTACAATGATGAGTTCATCCCTCTCCCAGTTCCATGTGCTCTGGAGCCCACCCATGTTACAGGCCAAGTCTGTGTAATATCTTCCATGTGAAATGACAGAGACATTACTGCTGTTAAGTAGATCTTTGTTAAGACTTGTGTTTAATTCGGTCCTGAATAGCCAACAACAGCTCTGCATTACTCTTCTGCTCTTACATAGCATTATACTCACAACTGAAGGTCAGATGCCTGAGCATTCTCCTGTATGAACAGAACTTAAGAAGCTGTTCTGCCTCACAGTTTATAAGGAATGGAGGAAGACAACGTCTAATTCACCTAAAGAGCACAGTGGCAATGATGTTCAGATTGCAGGCCTCTCAGGAACTAACGTATTTAAAGAGCTTTTATGCTGGAGTGAGTTAGCTTTCACCCTTTTTCATGGTAAATGAATGTCATTAAATTCAACAGGAGGAAGACATCCACTGTCTTTAAGTCTTCTAATCTTAAAATCTTCTAATGCTTTGCAAATCTAAAATGTCCAAACTTCATACAGTAGATGGCGTTTGCAATAACACAGATTTCTAATTGTGCAGATTACTCAGATACACGTATTTACCAAAAAAATTACACACAAGTTTTTATTTCAGTGTTGTGATTTTGCATTTCTGTCTCTGCTTCTTTTTGCAGACCTTAGAAAAATTCTTACAACCATCCTGGGAAAATGCCTCACTTTCAGAAATCTAAAACACAGTGAAAAAGAACAGATAGATGAAATTTCATACCTATTATAAAACTAAAGAAAATGTGGCAGAAAAAACCTCTAGTACACAATAAAGAGGTGGGTATAAATTGCAGTCACTTCACTGAGAGAGACACAGGAAGCCAAATTATAATGAAATCTGAAGACACAAAAATTGGAAGCCGTGATAAGAGAAAAACTGACTGTTGAATCTCAAGGTCTGCATTTTTCTTCCCTAAAGTACAGAATGAAATCCAGCAAAATCTCCAGCCACCTCCTTCCACTTGAAACATGAAGCAATCCTCAATAACAGAGGATACAAAACATCATTTTAAGCTCTTGTTTGAAAATTTATTAATCAGAAACATACTGAGAATTAATGGAAAGATAGGCAATGGTTTTTGTCTTTAACTGAGGAGAATGGGTTCTTCCGACAAGTTTATGACAACAACAATTTCAATTTTTTTTCTGGACAGCTTTTTTGTAGTCTGAAATGTCAGATGAGATTTACATAGGCAGTCAGATATATACTTTAAAAAAAGGATATGCATCATATTTGCTTCATTTTACTGCTGTATCAGTTTGGGTGTAAGATGTGGCAGTTCTGGCACTGGTGGACACATAACCTTCGGAAAACAAACAGCTCAGCAGAGCATTTCACAAGAATCCATCAACAGTGGGATCCTTCCTTTATTTCTCTCCTAGGATCTAAGGTGAAAGCCTAGGGTATGTCTATATGGATGGGTACAGAGAAACACGAGTTCTCTCTGTTAGGTCCCAGCTGTATGGGTTGAAATCATTTCCACTCAAAATGTCACGTAGGTCTTCAATGCTAATACCAGCCCACCACGTGGTACCATACAGATAAACCCTTGTAAGCACAAACTCCCCAGTCACATTGTGCCACTTTGCCTCTCAGACTTAGTTTAAAAGTGCCATTTTAGGATCGAATCCTTTGGAGATGCATGAAAAGCATTAAAAACAATCTTTTTACATATTCTACTTGTTACAGCCCAGATCTGAATTGAGTAGAGGGAAGCATCATTATGCGTCATCACTGAATTCAGTGCTGCAAGCCTGGAATATTACTCAGTATTGTCACAATGCTGCCCAAGTTATTTACAATTGCATTGAGTCCATCAGCAGAAAGCAACTGTTGGACTGATCACATTCCACATGAAGTCAGTTTAAAAGTGCCCATTAACCATGAGAAAAGCCAGCCATTAAAATACCAATTGCTCAATTCTCTTTGTGCATTTTTTCTGTCACTGCATTTTCATTACAAATTTTTCCCTCTCCTTACTAAGAATCTGCCCCATTGACAGTAAGGAATAACCAATGTCAGTACTCTACCAGTGGCTTTTTAACCTGTGTTTAAATACGAGGCCAAATGCTTCTGTATTATTTTGATACTTAAGAAAACCAGAATTACTATTTACTACAAAGGCATAGTTTAAATAATTTGGTGTACTCAAACTGTTCAAACCTACAATGAACAAACAAATACTGTGAGGATTCTTTGGACTCAGAGATTTTACTCCCTTCAATTCATTTAGAGCCATGTGTGTTGTGACCTGAAAAAAAAAAAAAAAAAGGGAGAAGGGAACATCGCAATCAGACTCATAGAACAGAGTTATCTGTTCAGTTGTAGTCGTTGTGGAAAACTGAAAATTAAGGTTTGCATTGCAGTCCCTGCTGGATTAGTTTCAGTATAGCATCTCAGCTCTTCACAGGCCAAGCTCCAAGTTGTGCAATGGCTCCAGAGAGGTGTTCACTTTGTGCACTCCCCCTAAACTCAGTGCCGTGTGGGTACAGGGCACCCTTCCCTCTGATGGCACTGCAGGGCTTGGTCAGATCCCCTCAGATGTTTTTCAAGTCTCTCTCTTTCTTACATGAGACCAGACACTGATGCAGTAAACAACATTAATGTTTTAGAAAGGTAAATAGCAAAACCCAGTATCACTGTATACCAAGATAACAGTTTTGGACAAATGGGTGTAGGCATCCCTTTCTTAATTTAAATTATGGCAAGCAGTTCCACTGTGTAACATATGAGACACATATGTATAAATAATATTAAAATATGTTACTACAGGACGTTATCCATTATTTCGTACCACTTATACATTATAATGTGCATTAGTTCTTACTGTTCTACTCAATGTTGCCCTATATATCTAACTTAGGGGAGAAATATGTATTAATCATTTACTGATTACTAATATATTATTTCCAAGAGAACATAAATTAAAAATTTAATTTTTAAATAAAAATATGTTCCTCAAAGAACAGACATAATGAACTTAAAATAAATTCTCTATATTTATGTGTTTATCAATATTCATATATAGTTTAAGAATTTGGGAGAGCTTTGTAAGAGTGAAAATTATCTCTACTAATGAAGTGCTACTGCCCTAAAAAGAACTGTACAACATACTGCGGCATGCAGTACTAGAGGGCAAGTTTTATTTTCCTTCCATAGTTTACTGATCTCCAAACTACAGATCCCATTACAGTCAAGAGAAAAAAAAAATACAATTCCTTGAGCCACAGTTGATTGGGCAATTTGATAAAACTGCATCTATACCCAGTGTAGAAGTGCCTTCTCCCTTCTTACTGAAGATATACAGGAATAAACTATGTTAGCAAAGATATAAATGTTAGGAATGCCAATAGGATTTAGAGATAGATTATATATGCTGCAATTTTTGAGATATTGAAAGTGGTTTGGGAACATCCCTAACGACAGGCAGAATGAAGAGCTTATCTGAGGCCTCACAGAGACACCTCTGATTTTCCCGCGTGCTGTCGATGAAAGTTGTGTCTCTGCTGCTGCAGAATGAAATCAGGAACCTGGCTAAGAGTTGCCCCATGGATTCTCTGTACTCCTGGTATGGAAGAAATCATCTTAGCACTTTACTGGGGGCACTCTGCCTATTCTAAGTGTTCTTACCAACCAGCTTAAGAGCACAGCATAGAATCATAGAATCACCTGAGTTGGAAGGGATACACAAGGATAATCAAGTCCAGCTCCTGTCCCTACACAGGACACTCCAAACACTCACATTGTGTGACAGAAGGCATTTGCCAAATGCTTCTGGAATGCTGGTAGACTGGGTGCTATGAATGCTTCCCCGGGGAGCCCTGGGGGCTCCACTACCTGCTGGGTGAAGAACCTCTTCCTAATATCCAGTCTAACCCTCCCCTGGCACATCTGCCTGCCATTCACTTGAGTCCTATCATAGGTCACGAGAGAGAAGAGATCAGCCCCTGTTTCCCCTTGTGAGAAGGCAGCAAACAGCTCTGAGATCCCTCTCAGACTCCTCCAGGCTAAACAGACCAAGTGACTTCAGTCTCTCCTCATTTGACTTCCCCTCCAGACCCTTCACCAGCCTTGTGGCCTCCTCTGGACACTCTCCAGTAGTCTGATGTCCTTTTTATCCTGTGGTACCCGAAAATGCAGCCGGCAAGTCAGAGACTCAGCCACTGCGGGTCTGCCTGTGCGGGACAGGGAGCACTCAGGAATTCCACCTGCCCAGGTAATGCTGACACCATGCAGGGAAATAGAATCTTGGTTTCTGTCTGTGAAAAAGACTGTCCAGAGATGATAGGATAATGACATAAAATAAGTTTGAGTTCCATAAACTCATGAGTTTTAAAAACCTCTGTAATGAACACAGTAGCAGTTTGGAAGGAGATGACCCAACCAGCACCAGGATACCCTCAGCAGTATTTCACAGCTACAGAACCAGGTACTAAATCTTCCCCTTGTGCCCTGCAAGCCACCTGATACTACAGACAATCCGTCTGACACGCGGGTGGAGATAACTCTGAAAGTAAATGAAGCTCCAAAGTATTTCTTCTACAGCCATTTTAGTCACACGAGTTCACAGTGCTGACTGAGAGTTTTCTCATTCTATTGATTACACAAAGACTTCCCAGCATACCATGAACACTCATCTTGGACACCGAAATCTGGGGATACTAGGAAAAAAATGTCATTTTAAAGTCCTCTCCAGGTAAGTTTTTACATTTTTTTTTCCTTTGTTTTCATTTTCTTTATGCTCACAACAGTTTTCAGAGAAAAGCACTCCTTGGTGAGCAGCATCTGCTCAGCACATGAGTTCAGCTAAATATGGCCTCATAACTACCTCAGATCATATGCGTTGTACAGGTTTTTGTTAACGTAAATTTTATTGTTACTCATATTTTAATATTCTGTGTATTTTTCTTCCAAGAAAAATACTTCTTCTAACCTGAAGCAAAATAAAAGAAGACAGCAAATTATCTACACTACATTTCAGTGGCCTGAAAGTCTTATTACAACCAAAAATCTAAAAAATAACCCTTTGAGTTTAATCACCTAATGAATAGCTCAACTAGGTAGCAATAATGCTTAACATTTCAAGTGGCAGGTAAAATACTCAAATGTAAAGCAATCAGTTTTAAAAACTGATCAGTAGGGCAAGGGAGGTGTTTCTCCCCCTCTACTCCACTCTCATGAGACCTCACCTGGAGTCTTGTGTCCACTTCTGGATTGCCCAAAATAAGAAGGATATGGAGCTGTTGGAATGGGTCCAGAGGAGATCACGAAGATGATCTAAGGACTGGAGCACCTCTGCCTGGAGTGACAAGACAATGGGGAATGGGTCTAAATTGGAAGGAGGAAAATTTAGATTAGGAAGAAATTTTTCATGATTTTTTCATGATAAGGGTGGGGAAGCCCTGGCAAAGGTTGCCCAGAGAAGTTGTAGCTGCCCCATCCCTGGAGGTATTCAAGGTCAGGTTGGATGGGCTTTGAGCCCCCTGATCCAGTGTGAGGTTTCCATGCCCATGGCAGGGGGCTGGAATGGGGTGGGCTTTGAGGTCCCTTCCAATCTAAATCATTCTGTGATTCTATGATTTCTACACCCAGTTTCTGGTTCAGGAACCCAAAGCAGAAAACAGGCTGGCTCTTCTGAGGACTTGCTGCCCCGGTTCGCTTTGCTCTCCTTACAGTCCTCCTTACAGTGCTCTGCAGCCACTGCTGGTGGTGCTAGCAGGATCAGAGCTCCAGTTAAAGACAGGAACCTGCAGCTCTTTTCAGAGCATCAAACCAGTACATGCAGCAATACCAGATAGTCGGCAGTACTTTACATTCAAGTAAATCTTTAGTATTTTTATTCACATGCCCCACAAACCCTAGAAACTATTTCCTACTGATAAAAAGCTACGGAAACAATAAAGATCTCATACATGAAAAGGAACCTGTTAAAAAAAAATGAACAATTTTCTCAAGTAATAGAAGGGACTGTGCAGCTCAGGGGAATGGTTATTGAATTTTAGAAAGCTTTACAGCTAAGACACGTTTTGAATCTATCCCAGACTCACTGTGAATGAAAACCATTACCATCGTATATGCACTGAGGTATGTGAGATGAATTTTGTATCTCAATCCAGTGTCTTTCGAGCAGTCATTCGCATCACAAAGTCACTGTGACATCTTTCCGTAACTAGCATCCTTATTGATGGAATCAATGGGGTTTAATGGCCATGGAGACTGAACCACCTTTGCTCACACTTCAGGTATATTGACGAGCCCGAGGGGATGTTTGTGCTGCCACTGACTGCAGCCTGAAGATAAACAGAGGAATGGCAGTTTTCAAGGCTGTTTCAATCCACCATCTCCCACAAGAAGGAAAGGCACAAAAAAGAAAGGGGGCAACAGTCCAGCTCTGAATGACACTGGCTTGGAAGACCATACTTAATGTATTTTATGCCTGTTTAAAATTAAAAAAAAAAAAAAAAAGCACACACCAAGCTTTGTATATCCTGATTCTTAGCCCTTTTTAAAACAATATGTGTTGTATGTGGGGTGAGAAGGAAAATAAGGCACAAGTGTATGGTGTAACATCGTGTTGAAGTGACACCATGCTGAAACGATAGCAAGTCTTTGTATATGGCAATGGAAACCCAAATGTATCATATTTCTGTATTTCAAGCAGCTGAGGAACAAGTGTCTAACCAGAATGCATGAGGAGTAAGAGCATTTCCACAGAGTGGTAACTTCTATAAAATCAGTTATTATGGATGGGAAACACATTATTTTTTTGTGTTTACTTGACAACAAGATCCCTAATTGTTGACATGTTTATCAGGAAAAACTTAGTGAAATTTATTGTGACATCTCATAGTAACTCCGTTTTACAGGAAAAACTTAATTGGCTGCCAAAATTTTGTGGAGGGGAAAATAAATAGAATTATTTTTATAGTAACAATTTCTGGGTGAATCTCAAAATTCAGAGATTCTTCTACTGAGTAAGCATCTGGAATCGAAGGCTTTAGTTTGGAAGGATAAGAACTTAGACAGACTGCTGTAATAATGGAAGTGGGGATGGAAGATAAGTGCTTGCTTTTCAGCAATAAAATTCTTAAGATTTTTCTCTTGAAACAAATAGGAGATTAACCATTGAAAAAAGCTTATTTTTAAAAAAACTTACAAAAAAACTCCCACGGCCCCAGTTATTGAGTTGTGCTACATGCCAGGAATTTCATAGGAAGTTACGAGATGGAAGGGAAAAGAACTACAAGCCACTTCATCATCTCCACAGCTCAGTGGGACCAGCAGTCTCAAGGTATTTGTCTTTGCAATGCTGATACAAGCATGGTAAACAACTATGTGGAACATTTCCAAGAGAATCTTTTCTTCATATTATTACTGGTTTACGTACAAAACAATGTACAAGAAATATCAAAGCGAGATGTTTTTCAAGATTAATTCAACCATGTCTTTCAAGCCCAGGAAGTTTATCTCATCTGTATGAGTTTCAAGTAGCTATACAACTCTGTGTGCTTAACTCAATGAATTACTGAACGTTTTGGTACTTTCTCAACATTCCAAACAAAGTCTTACTTCAATCAGTCACTTCATCTCTGGGCTCACGACACTACAGAAAACGAAATGTGTCAGCAGCACCTAACAAATAACAGCCTGGAGTGAGTAAGAAGACATATGGTTTATATCACAACTAAGGTGTATCTCAGTAGTCAATCAATGTGTTACGTATCTGTACGGGCACACAGGCTGGTTTGCCAGTGAGATGACCTTCCTGTCACCCACTCCTTGAGCTGCTGAATTTATCAACCTGCTGGCTACAAACTCAAGACCACAATAATTCTTTCATTGCGTGAAGTAGCCTAAAGAAGAAGTTGCCTTTCATGAGCTAAGTATTAAAACACTGTTGTAACAATATTGAAATGATACTTCTTAGTGAACGCATTTGCTTGTCAGCCTCTTCTTTTCAGTGCTCAGCCTTTGGTTCCTTTTTACTTTTCCTGCAGTTTATTTTTTTGCTTTTGGATTTTTTTAACCTGCAACACTCATTTCAGAGAGCAGTTGTAGCTTATCAGTTGGAAACACTAATTAATGATAAAACAGAAAACCGTTAACGATGTTGACAGAATTAACAATCTACACCACCACCTCCCCACCACCCCCATTTTCACTGGTTATACAATAACCAGGATAATTTCTGAGTAGCAAAAGTCTTTAATTTTACCCTTATAAAGCAGGAATTTTTACTACACCTCTATGAATTACAGGATTAAATTCCAGAGAATTCTAATGGTGCTGTAGAGGATAAAAACACATTAGTAGAAATCAGTGCACAACTGCAGCACCAGATGATGCACTTTTAGAAAGGTCATTTTATGGTAGGGAGTAAAGCCTGGGTCTCATCACTTAGTTATGCTCTGCCGTATGGCCCCTTCTGGAGGAGCCTCTTACCAGAGGATAAACAGGAACGAGCTCGTGGCTGTCACTGACAATAAGAATAGCAGAGGTGAAAAGTTCGGGTTTTGGTTCAGCTGCACTCCTAAAAGTCAAAGAAAGTCAAAATGTTCACTGTCGCTATGGCCATGGGGTTTGATCTACATTAGTTAGGAAAGTTTCCTCTTTTCTGGAAGTTACCTTAGAAGGCACTGTTTACCTGTATCAAGTGTGTAAATTAGGAATACATATATATATTATTTTTTCCTCTTCTCATGGTTCCTTTGCTGCTCCCTGGTTGTTACTACGGGATAGACTACATCAGAAAGCTGTATTTTTAAATAATGCATTAAACCAATTTATCTCCTCTCTAATAAGCATCATCTCTCAAGTGTTCCTTTACTCTAGTACAGAGTTTAAAACAGGAATGACCAGAGCATGTTTGATAATGCAAAACTAAAACACTAGCAAAGAGGCTTACAAGTAATCCATTTCTGGTTTTCAGTGACAAATTAGCCATATCTGAAGCAGCAATGCAAAACCTGCATTTCCATTGGCTGCCTTCAGAAACTGCTACAGTAATTGCACATAAGTAAATGAGAGCTTCTAATGTAAACATTAATAAAGTCCATAACATGTTTGTGCAGTAACAGAGCATAATATCTACCTTTCCAGATTTCCAGTGGGGAAAAAAAAGTGATAAAAATGTGTTTCTCTGGTTGGTTGTTCTCTAGAGATAGAGTTTAGAAATAATTCTTCTAGCAGAAGGTGGAAAATATTTCTGTTTAATGATAAATGTCTATACACTTTTTTCTGAATAAAGTAAAACTACTCAAAGCAGTATACATACATGTACAACATCCATGCAAATTAAGGACACTTAAACAGGACTAGTGAGTGCTGAGGATGTCAATAAAATGTAAGAGGCAGTGCTAGGCTTTCAATGGATGTGTAATTAGGAATCACATCGTTTAATGGGGGCTGTCAACATGGACATGTGTAGCAAGACACAAAGTCTTTGGCTCCTACTCCAAGATGACAAAACTCAACAGAAACCAGCCTTGTGTCAAATAAATAACCCCAGTTGTGCATTAGGCAGTAGAAAGGCAAGGCACTGTCAGGGAGAAGTACATGACATAAAACCTGACCTAAAGGCCCTTCCTTACAGCTGCCTTCCTTGCATTACACTGGGAAAAGGGCAAGGCATTTCCACCCATTTCTGTGATTAACCAGGACTGTAAACCCCCAGAATGAAGAAAATGGGCAAAAAATTCCTGTACAAAACATTGCACTCACACAGAAAACTCTTCAAAGATTTCATACTGGGAAAAGGAATGGGCCAAACTAGAAAGGAAAGCAGACACTTACCCTGTGCAACAAAATTTAGTAGGGATAAAATCCCCATGGCCTGCATCCTTTATTTATTATAAGTAATTTGCTTAACTCTAGCTCTTACCTGAACTCTGTGTGAATAATTACAGAAATAAATACAAAGAAATCTGTGCATACAACAGCACAGATACATCTGCTGTGCTTTGGTAATCTCTGCTCTATGCTTCCTATTAATGGGTCATGGGATTAAGGCTTTTTACTTCAATTGGCTCTTTAGTTTAACATTTTACCTTATTGGATTATACTTGCCCAACATTTCTACTGAGGCACTCTGAGGGCATTAGATATGAAATGTGAGGAAATGGAAGTCGTTCACAAGCATTAAGAAATGACACATCAGTTAGATTGGCTTTTTGCTTTATTTTAGAACACATTGTATGTTAGATCTATGCATACAGGAAGTATTTCTTGAGAATTTATCTTCCACTGCACCGCATAAACCAGTTCCCATTCCCAAACAATAAAGAGCTTTTTAATCTTGTCTGTTGTCTCTGCTGTAGGGAAGCCACACCTTTGTCTGAGCTTTCAAACTTTTTCAAAAATATCTGAAGATAGTGCCACAAAAAAATCCATCTCTAGCGTAGAATCTTGCTGCCATTCCTCAGTATTTCCATTTTACTGTGAGGCCATTTGTTCACATATATCTTCTGTCTGTAGCTCTACGTGCTCATTCATGAACTGCGCAACTGAAGCCGGAGTTGCACAAGGTCTGGGAGAGTTTTCAGTTTCAGTGCATGTGGTCAGGGCATTTTGTAGCAGCTGGGAAACTTCAGACAACAATTATGCTGGATTCAATGCTGGATTCTGAATTTAAATGACAGCATTACAGGGTGGAGTTTCATATCCACGCTTCCTGTGTGGGAATCACAAGAAGATTCAGTCTAAAAATACCCACCAGAGATTTTTATTGATATGAATACGATCCTTACTAGTACCAGCTTTCCAGCTTTGTACTTGTACTTCCTTGCCTTCAGACTTCGGCTCATGGATGTGATCAACCACGTACACAACACGACAGAATACCATCATAATCTACTTATTGTCTTGTAGTTGTTTGAGTTAACTGGGGAGCTTCTGACTCTGTCTCAGCCTTATCCTAATGTAACTGCATTTACTGAAAACCCAACTGCATGTTTTTCAGACAGCTCCTCTCTAGCAATGATGACACAGGACATTGGGATGCATGGAGTCCAATCTTTATACTTATTCCTCTGGTAACTAAGGCCATCCTGGACCTGGTGAAAAAGGCCACACCTGCAGGGAGGGGCGGACAAGACAGGTGACCCCAAGTTGACCAACAAGAGTATTCCATCTTATATACGTCATACTTGGTATAGAATTGAGAGATCATGAGGGTCTCACTCTCTTCTGCCCACTGAATACACGTACCCTGGTGAAATCAGAGTCAACTGAAGTTGCAGTTCCTCAGAGACCCTGGGATTACTGATCAAGAGTCAGGACCTTCACTAAACAATCTGATTTGTCATAGACTGTATTGGGTCTGTGAGAAAATCCGTGGCAAAGTATTTGATGCAACCGAAGGAGGAAAGGACGAGAGCGTAAACTGGTTCATTACTATCATGACCATTGCTCCAAATGTCTTCATTCACAGTCTGACTTTCACCTTAAAAGTAAATTGGTCTTAAAGGCACTTCATCAGCCTGATGTCTGCAGCATTACCCAACACAAATCTTCACATCTTCCTCTCCCAAAAATATGAAATATTAATTAGTCCTATAACCTGTTTTAGGCTTCCACTCATGCCATACATTTTTAACGTGACCACTCCTGTCTCAGCATAGCATGGTTACTTAGCCAGAGGAGTATCTGCTTCGTTCTCAGTATGTGTAATGTTACAGATACTCATATATGCGTGCACCTACACACAATGCAGAGCACAGGGGAGGAATTTCAGTGGCACACTGCAAGCTCTAGGTTCATCATCTGTGAAACAATGGATGATAACAAGTAAGGAATAAAAAAATACAGATTTAGAAGGAAAAATAATTGTGCAATGACCCTGCTGTGTATAAGACTCTTCTTCCCTCCTCACCCTTTACATAGATCGCTTTATTAAAGCTGCACCAACTGAGAATGTGGGATGATATCAATCAGTAAAACAAAGGAGAAAACAGTGACAGGTTTCACTGACCGGAGAAGAGATAGAACATCTATAGGTACTAAGATACACAGTGCGATTTTTCTTTGGCACCACCACTGGGTTGCATTCTATAGTTCCCACTTGGCCACATCCTCCATGTCCTCAAATCAGAAATCAGCCTGGCAGAGGTCTAAATCAGCACAAAACCATCCTAAATGGGTGTGAAATATATATAACACCTGAGATCCAACCCTGAATCTGGACTGAATTTAACCACTTGGGAAGACTTGGTGGTGGTAGCATCATGCAAAAGCAAACCCAATGATGTTTTGCAGGATTGTAACTGTTGCTCTGAGTTTGGTGTTAAAGATGTCTCAGTAGATGCATCCATTTTTTTCTGCCTGTTTGATGCAATAAAGCACAGAGATTGAAATCCTGGGTAAAAAATAAAAAATTGCAAACCTTTAATTTACATAAATTGGAAAATTATCTGAATTAAACAGACAAGGTTTGTCTTTACAATTGTTAACATTCTACATGTCTACAAACTTCATGCTTGAAGTGGTTTATCATAAATAGGCATTCCTGAAGGTCCCTCAAGGCAGACAAGTGCACTTCCAGAGAATTAAACACAGCTTTGTTTGGAAATGTCCTAAATTTCTTTAATTTTAATGAGAGAAAAAATATCAAGTAATACATAACATGAATTTTGCACTGATCATCTGTGATAGAGTCTGTCAGTAATGTCCATTCTTAATTCAAAGTGAAGTGATTTTATTTTCCTTTTTTTAGAATAGAATATCCATCTCTGTTTTACTGCTTACAGAGGTTACAAAATAGCTACCAAAGAAAACAGGAAGACTCTGTTTATCCACAGGCAACCATTTTGGGATGTATCTCTGTAGACAGTAGTCTCCAATGTGAACACAAATTGCAATCTCTAAGGTTAAAGGTTAGAAGACTTCTTCACCTACTCATTCACATCTCCTTTGACCTGCTCCTTTGCTTTTCCTGACAGAGTACAGGTGCTACATTTAAAGCCTCTCTTTAATTAATTACCATTGCAAAGAAACTGATTTAAAGCTTTTGAACTGTTTAAGTAGATACTTGAAAGGCAGCTCCCAGTGAAATTTCTTTTCTCACACCCGTATGTAGTGGAGCAGCTGTTCTAACATCGGTGAAGATTCTCCAGACATTCATCACTGTAACATAGGTCAGACAGTAGTCCCTGGGCTCTGTGAGAGTGCTGACCTATTCAGAGAAAGGTCAGTTTGCTGTAGAAGACAGTTTGTAAGCAGGAAAGAACCTAATGTATCCCGATGCTGAACACTTTGGATCTGACCAGGGATATTTTGCACACAGCAATTCACAGAAACACAGATACCTCAAAGAACATGAAAGCTGATTTTGGACTGTGAGAGACTATGCAACCTCAGACACATATTATTGAAATAATCTAATTTAGCCTTGCCTTCACAACACCTGAGGACAAACATTGTCCGTCTTTTAAAAAAAGGCATTGCCACTCCCTCTGTATGTTCTTACACTTACCTCAGGTAATGGCTTACAGAGACATTTTTGCAAACCTGTAAATGGGCTCTTAACATACAGCCCTTAATTCTCAAAAAGATCCCACAACACTCAATAGAAAAGAAGTACAATGAGAAATGAGGAAAACTATAACACATTACCTTTTCTATCTACAAAGAATTTTCCAATATCCTGAGCTGTATTGTTCTCTTCAGCCTTTCATTATTTTCATATGCAAAATTAGTCACTGAGATTCTTTCTGCTTAGGATAAGCCATTGTGAAATTTTGGCGTTTTTTCACAATTTACAAGGCTGAAACACACAGGCTACCAGCATTATTCACCCTCTATTGATTCAGTGCCAGGGCTGGTTAATGGAGAAGCCGATTCTGACTGAATGTATGACCTACTTATATCCCAAGGCAACCTTTGTTTCCAATACTCCAAACGCACTGAATTATTTAGATCACAAAAATATTACAAATGTTGGACACATCTGCAGAATCTGTATCTATGTTTATAGGTATAAATATCTATTAACACCTTTGTAAATATACATGTGCACTGAAATTTGGCTGCATATACCATTACCACATTGCTTTGATAAATTTATAAATTCAAGATAGAAATAACTACATAATACAGAAATATTGAGGTAATTTAGGTATTTAGCAATGTGCAATCTTTAAGGAAGATGTGGAAATGTAAGCACATCATAAATTTCTGCTGTGCAAGGTTCAATGTGATTTCACACAACATGGACTGGAAGTCAGGAACATGTCACAGAACATCACAGTAATCCTATGTCTTTAAATCTCTTGGAAGACATTGCTTACAGATTCATTGGGCCAAATAATTTCAGCAGTAATTTAATTAATTGTAATAGAATTACACTAGTGACAAATTTGATCATTGTTAGGCTGTTGCCCTCAGGTTGCCATTTGCTGACCATTTTTATGTCATCACTATTTGCAAAGGACTATGCTGTGTAAAGGATATTTGTGGATAAGCAGTCTAGTATTATCTTTCAAGTATGAAATCTAAGTCTTACTTAGATATTCAAATAAAACTCTAAAAGCATCGGCTATGACATTTTGTATAAATATTTTCCAAGTACCCCATGGATATTGGCACATATGTGTTCCAACATTAAGAAATGATAAGAGACTTAAGAACAGATATACTGTGAGAAGATATCTTTTTAAATTCCCTATTCAATCAGGTGTGAAACAGTATAATATCTTAAAAGGACACATTTAGTGGCATGAAAGACAAGCGCAGTGAGGCTTGAGCTTGCTAAATTCATTGCATTCTTCAAACTTAGAGCTGCAAATAGATTATTTTTCTAACCTATCAGGAGGATGGCAGGTATTCTGAAAGCAACTGGCATTGTGAGGCAATTTAAATCATCTCTATTTGTTAGCTGGTTTAGTGATTGCTAAACTCTATGGGTTAAGTTTCTGATAGGATTTTTGCTTTATTTATTTCACTCAGTAACTTCAAGGCTAATAGGTTGTGTTTTCAAGCCTGACACAGACAATGCATCCACTACTCAAGACAGATTTGAAGGCACCATGCTAGGAAAGCTGGGATCTTGACTTCTGAAGCAGGGTTTGCAGGGTGGGTTAAAATGTGTCTGAGGTAAAATACAGACATAGCTTTTGCTTTGTGCCTACCGACCTGCCAAACCATTCTGAAAGCATTAGCTTAGTCTCTGGGAAATTACGGCAGTTATTTAGGCAAGTCCACCCCAGACTGTTACGACAGAAAAATAACTTCTGCCTATCTCTTGTGTTCTCCCAAGCTCTTGGAACAAGGGAAGCTGAAATCATTATTGAGCCTCACAGGTTTTTATTAATTACCTTCATGAAATGGATTTTGTTTATTTTGAAAACTATAAATTTACCAATCATTTCCATGTGGCTACACCTTACTGTTCACAAGTTATTAAAATGTGCTGAAGTCCTAAATCCACCTGCGTTTCTAATTGATGTGTATGACCTACCTTCCTTGAAACTTGCGCTCAGCACACAGACAGATGGGTGCACTGAAGCATCATATTAATCAAAAAGAAATCCAAAATTATGCCAGAGCATCTTAGGCCATCCACATACTTGAGCTCACACCTCCAGTCTGGGCAGAGTGTTAGGAATCCCCTTGGTTTTGCATAGAAACTACACACATTTTCATGCAGATAGAATATTTTACATGATATTTATCAACACGAAAGTATCTTTCAACTGGTCCACTAATGATGCTTGTTCTGATGTTGCAACTTCTGATACCCAAGAGGCTGTTGCCTCCATATGCTCACTTGTAGCTGCCAGGACAAAAATCTCTGCTGTGAAGAGACAGAAAGGGAGCACAATCTCAAGCTTCACACATAAAGTGGAACAAGATTTTCACCATTTCATAAAGGAAGGAAAAGCTGGAAGGTCACTGGCCATCAACCTTTGGGTCCATAGAATTAGAACTGTAAATAATACATATACAGAGATACGTCCAGTGGCACTCTGTTCCATACAAACTATTTTCCCAAAATATTACAAACCCTTTACATTGCTTAGTGTAACTATCCTTATAGATTCTTTTTTAGTTATATCAGAGACAAAACACAAAGCACGTACTGAATGCACTTGCATGTGCTTTAGAATTCATGAATCTTTTTTAAGAATTTAATTGCACAGATTTCTGTACATTTTTCTACCCTTACAGTTCATATTACCGCATTCTACCTGGACTAATCAATATGGCATGAAAATACAATTACTAACAAAGACTAGTTGTGAGCACAGTGCATTTTAAGTGTTGCTGCCTCCTGCAGGGATCTATGACCCGACTCACGCCTGATCATAACTTCCCTTTAGACAACAGATCCAACCAGTAACGTTATGGTTGCTAATACAAAAGGGATTTGTTACTGTGCATGAGTTTCACCTCACAGACCAGGTAGATAACTTAGTTATGATCCCTCTGACTTTTTATGACATGAGAAATACAAGCAAGCTTTATTTATAAACAGGAATATTTTACTACTGAGGAAGTACTGCGCAGGTGGGCATTAAACAGTCCCAACGGAGACCAGCAGAACCGAGAGACTTGCAGATTAATGGGAGGGTGGTAGTGCTTCTTTCTTTGTGCAATGTCTTCAAGAGCTCAACTCCATCAGAAACAGATGAAAGACAAATTGTATTCCCTGTGAATATTCCTGATCAATCAGAATTTGTTGAGGTAAGAAGCAGAAGGTTCAGTTCTTCATTGTACTGAGACCTGCCTTGCACCACTGTTCACTGTCTCTGCTTTTGGTTTGGACCCACTTCTTCCAAGTCTTTCTAAAGCTATCTGTCTTTTCCCATGGATGTTTCAGGAGGTCTTGTTTTCTGATGACTGGGAAGGTATGCAAATATAATCAACTCTATTTGGATGGATCTGTGTAAAACCACCTCCCTTTACCCTGGAACTGGTTAGCCCACCTCCCTGGGTGGGAAAAGGAGGAAAAGGTTCTGTGCTTTGAATGTTTCTGTAAGGAACAAATTACAAAACTGCACTTACTCCGAAGCCTGAAAAGCCCAGGACCATCTCCATTCACTCTGCTAGACTCTGTAACCAGCTCAGGGAGTGAAGTATCTGTGGCATTGGCAAGGACCAGTAGAACAACATGAAACATCACCATGAATGAAAACTATTTTGAATCACCTTAACGCCATGGAAAGGGGCAACACATCCATTTTTGTAACTGGATGGTTACCCAAAGCTTATCACAGAAAGCCAAATCCTTTCTCATTGTTTTTTGCCACACAGAGACAGAATAAAAACACTGGGATTGGCAATGCCACACTGAAGATTTACAGTCATTAGGAATTCCTTCACAAATTGTAATTTGAGGCTATTTTCAAGTTCTCAGACAAAAGTGATCTTAAAGTTTTATGTCTGGGCATGCTATTTGTGTTTCAGCTTATCATTATACATGACCAAGTACCATGTGTATTTCTCTGACAGTAGGAATTGTGATAGATTTTACCATTCACATCTTATAGCTTTTCTCACACTTGATTTGTATCTTGTGTCTTCGTGAATAACAAAAAAGCACTTACATATGTACTAAGAATTTTATGCAGATTCTTTTCACACTGAACCCTATATTAAAAACCAAAATTACATATAAACAGTATTTGCTAAGCAGTCAAATCAATGCCCAAATAATACCTAAAAAAATATTATTTCAAGAATATAAGACAAATTAATATAAAGAGCATTACAAATCCTTTGAAGCACAACAAAAGGAGCCATGGTTAAAATTTTAACAAGTTAGAATCATTAACTAAACAAATTCTGACAGCTGAGCTTTGCACTTCCAGTCACACATGCTCAGAACAAAGGCTTGGTATATGAGGCAACTTTAATAGGTCCCTCTGCATATAACTAATTTTTTCTCAAAAAGTCATTTTTTATTTCATATTTTATTCTGGATCTTGAAATGACACATTTTATTAATCTGTGTCACTCACATGGATTATTAAAAGAACAGACAAGCATTGAGGGAAGTGCATCTCATCATTACCATATATATTTGGGATGAGAAACGGATGTGTTAAAATTTGGAGGAGTAACAATTATTAAAAGTAGAACACGCTAGAATAGACTATAACCTCTTTTTGTCTAAACTGCATTCCAAACTGCACACAGCCAGATGAATGGCAAGGGCAAAGATTTGTCCAGAAACGCCTTATTGTGCATTTGAACCCTTATTAAACAAAAAATGGGGACAGTTACTGATGCTTGCACAGATGAGTCAATCTCACTGAAGAACTAATGATAACAAAACCAGGCCTTCACCTCTATTCTTTTTAGATAACCCTCCCTGTTTGTGTGAAACAGTACCATTGTGTTTAATACATTTTTGTGAATTCATTCAAACTGGGCAGAAGCAGAAACAAAACATGTTGAATAAATTGACTCTCCCTTTGGATGTTACTGGGGCAACCCAGGACCCAAAATACCAACACAGGATTCAATGCAACTTCATTGTATGGACAGTACAGTATGCACAGGGGACAGAAAGGTGCTGAGCCTTATCTGAGGCTGTCCATACACATAAAGTAAAATCCTTGAAATGGCGCATTTTGAGGGTATAGCCTTTCTCTTAATAGCAAAATGTAATTATAAACAATCTCTATTAACAGACAGGAAAGAAATGGAAAGAAGCAGCAGCAGAATAGATATAGAAATAAGAAGAATAAATTATACAAAATCTTAATATGAAGTTGTCTAGAAGGTAGTATTTCTAGTAGAGAAAGATTTGTGTGAAGAACAGGCAGTACATCCTTGGTTACACAGACCATCCTAGGGAGGATACAGAACCAAGTAAACTACTGATTTCATTATCGCACTCAGTTGTTATCAGTCTGCTGAAATCAAAACCAAATATTATCACAAAAATGAAATAGGCACACTGCACTGGTGAACCTAATGGGTGCTGGGGGGAAGCATAACTGAGGTGATAAAAATACACTCAATTGTTCACGTCCACTGGATGTAAATATGCACATACACACATATATTATTTGGTACTGCTCAAGAGCTTACTGGGTAATGATCTCAGCTGACAACCCATATTTATACCACAGCTTTCCTGTTTTTGCAGAATTATCTATTCCTAATTCCCAGCTATACTTCCTGAATTTTGAGGACCAGGTTAAGTCTGAGGAGGGGATGAACTGAATAAGACAGAAATTCTCTTCCTCTCACATAGTGCGAAGGTGCAGATGAGCATGGAGAATGCAGCAGACAACTTTCCTTTTAATTGATTTTAATTAGGAGTCTCTCCAACTTTCAAACTGTTTCCTAACAAAGTGCTATACAAACGATGGCCCTGAATATAGATATTGGAAATCCGAATGTTTCAAACCAGTAATGCAGCAGAAAATTGCCTGATTTTAAGATACTGAAATAGCAATGGGATGAAAATCCATACAGGTCAAAGACATGCTTGTAATGAAAACAAACTAAGCCAACTCGTGCTGCATGATAACATACAAGAGGCTGAGGGACCTGGGAAGGTTTAGTCTGGAGAAGAGGAGGTGAGGGGAGGCTCTCTACAACTGCCTGAAAGGAGATTGTGGTGAGGTGGGTGTTGGTCTCTTCTCCCAAGGAACAAGTGACAAGATGAGAGGAAATGGCTTCAAGTTGCACCAGACTGGACATCAGGAAAAATTTCTTCACTGAGAGGGTTCTCAGGCCCTGGCAGAGGCTGCCCAGGGAGGGGGTTGAGTCACCTTCCCTAAAGGTGTTTAAAATGTGGGTAGAGGAGTTTCTGAAGGGGATAGTTTAGTAGTGGACATATACGGTTGGACTTCGTGATGTAAAAAGTCTTTTCCAACCAGATGATTCTATGATTCTATAATATGGTTGTGGTTTATATTGTTGTCGCTTCCTATGATACTCCCACTGAGCTCACACTCCTAAGTATCTGCAGTAAGATAAGCTGTGTGGTTTGAGGTCCCCCAGATACTTCACTATCCTGAGACTCCAGATTACTGCAGCATATTAACTCTGCACTCTTCTTCCCTTGCCATTTCCCCAAACATTGCTTACTCTGTCCAATCTATGGACAAGGAAGTTCCACCCTGTTATTCATGAATTAGAACCAGAAAAAACTTGGACTATTCTTTTTATTTCTGGTCTAGAGAAACAGATCCAAAAGCCATAGAAAGATTACAGTGGAAGCTTTAAGAAGTTTAAGAAGGCAGTGTAGCTTCTCTGCCTAACACACAATCACAACTCTTCTTAAGCACTATTCACACTTGCATCTTTAAAATTATAACAAATAGACTTGTACAGCTATTGGATAGCAAAGACTTTGCTAAATATTGCAACACAGCCAGTATATAGCATAAAATGGCATTGGCCCTAACTCTATTATATTTGTTCCCCAGACTTCTTTTCTGAGCATCTGCCTAAGTAGAAAACATGACAATAGATAAGGTAAGAGATGGAGATCTACAAAGAGAAAAAAAAAAAAGCAGATGAGGTTTGTCCTGGTACCACCGCTCCATGATTAAACAACTACAGTTAAAAGAGTAAAACATAATTTCAAGAGCATGTGCATTTTGCTGGCCATCACACCAGACAGAAAAGTAAGTGCTGTACAGATGTCAGTGTAATACATTAGGAGCCAAAAACTTGTTCTCACCTTTCTCTGAAGAAGATAGGAAGAACATGGGGGATTTTGAAGTTGACCTAATAATTTAAAAAAACTAACTGCAGAAGCTGAAATGCATTCAAAACAAAGTATTTTTATCCACCTACATTTAGTGGGCCGGAGGAAGAAAAGACAGTTTAAAGCTAAATTGAAGGCTGTATCCCAGGCAAAACCGGAACAATTTCCAGCCTTAGTAAATTGGCAATTTTTCAGCTACTTCTGCATTTGTGTCACACCCTGGAATACCCTAGGGTTTACCAGCAGAAGGTTCTCATTAGTGACTGTTGTTTCAAACCCCCTTGTAAGCAGTCTTTGAGGAAAGTTGAGTTTTTCCCCCAGAGACAGATTGTGAGATAGACAGGAATTAAAAAACGTTTTTCTTACCTTTCTTTGATTCTCCACATAGCAAGTAAGCCTTACAAAGGAGGAGGAGCAAAGAAAATTATTAGACACTGCTAAGTGAATACAGCAATTTCTGTCCCCTCACTCTGCACAGTAAAGGCAAAGAAAAGTCCCTAAATTTTAAAACACTGTTACTGACAAAATTTGCAGAAATCAAACAAATTGCAATTATACTGAAGGGACCCTTACAAATAGTCCGTTACCACATCAATATGACCTGGGAAGAGTGATTTCCCAGACCCAACTCTGGCAAACAATAGAATCCTGAGGTTGTGAGTAGAACATACAAATGAGGCCTCAGAAATCAGATATTATGACAAATGTAAAGGTTATTAAGTCAATCAACAGCAAATCCCTTGATGTCTATGACTTCTAAACTAGAATTAGAAATGAACAATTATTTTAAATTCATGCTGTGTTTGGATCTGGCAGATATTTATTTCTGGCCCACTTCACGTTTATTCCTTTGACAGGCCTCAAGATGGGAAGATTGCTTTCCAATCAGCACCTGTTGCTTTCCATTTATTGAGAAATAAATTTTTTTGGAAATTACATTTTCTGTATAAAGTTAGATTTTAAGTTGAAGTCCAGTCTCACTGCCCTCACCTTGGAGGTTCTGCATACCTCCGCTCCTCTATTCTCTTTTGATGCAGTCTCTTCTCTCATTACCCCTCACTACAGCACTCCAAAACCAATTTAACATAATCAAGAGTCCACCTCTCCCAAAGCCACTTCCACATTCTTTTCCCTTGTTTATGAGCCACTTTACCCTTCCACATTCAACCTAAAACCTCAGGATTTTGTATTCATTCTTCACAGTTACTGTCAATTTGCTTGGAATCCTCCATTTTATCAATTTTTTCTAATGTATTTTAAATTTCATTATGTTCAGTATTGTTTTCGCTCATGCACAGTCAGGTTGCTTTGATTGCAGTAAAATTTCTTCAGGAAAGCAATTACTACTTTCACTTAATATTATATCTTACCTTTAAAAGCAACAAGAAGATAATTTATGGTTTAAGATAAATGATCAAGTTGCTTGTATTTTATGAAAGCTAGTTTACCTAATACTAAGTGTGAAGCAGTGTTGACAATTTAGGCAATGATTTATTAGGGTAAAAGTAGAATGAAATCACTATGATTTATTCGTATGCTGTGTCTGTGTTTCTGTAAGTTGCGAAGTAAGAAGTCTGTACCAGAGGAAAATAGAACCTGAGTGTGTTCGCATTTCCAGGACTAAAATATGGTGTGCAGACCTACTGTTATCTGAGATAAGAGAGTCCTACTGTGACTGAAAGAGTCCCACTGACACCGCTAAACTTCTGTCGGCACAGCTTCCTACCCAGGGCTCCGGAGTAACCCAGTCTGAAATAACTTCATCTCACAGGGGTGCTCTGAAGGTTTCTTACTGGAGTCTCTTTAAGGCGCCCCCATATGAGAGATTGTAGATGTTTTCATCCAAACCTAACATTTACCACTTTACTCCAAATGAACCACTACTCCTCCACTGTTTGATGAAAAATCTTTTCAAGTTGTTGCACCAAATAGCAGACAGTAATTACATTTACACTGTTATCCCATTTTCTCACTGTAGGCATCTGCCTGCCACGCAGCTTCAAGAGGCAAACGGAAAAAAGCTCTGCAACCTTTTTGACAGAGAATATTTCTGGCAAACACACTGCACTAACGTGAAGTGTCAGGATATCAAAGACTCCCTGAGGAGTTCAGCAAATATATCTAAAGAAAGCCAAAGGAATGATTATAAGTCCTTTTCAAGACTACTAGACCCTTCTTTGAAAAACTACAGTCTCAATAAAGTCAGTTGCTTATCCTGAATGACCTTCCTGATAAGGTAAAAAGGGGAATGGGGAATAAAAATGTTGAAGTTAGAAATAATTCCATTCAATCCATGATAATATATCCATGTGTAATTAATAATTAAATATATAGCAGTTTGTTAAGCTAGCTGACTGTATCATATATATGTATTTAAGAAATAGAAATCCTCCTTCATCACCCAGGCATACGCGTAGTACTGAAATGTAAATCATACGAGCGTTTTGATATTAAGATTGCCTGCAGGAAAGCTGGGGAAGGGCTTTTGATCAGGGAGTGCAGGGATAGAATGAGGGGGAACGGTTTTCAGCTGAAAGAGGGGAGAATGTATTGAGAAATTAAGCACGTTTTGCTGTGAGGATGGAGAGACCCTGGCAAAGGTTGCCCAGAGAAGCCATGGCTACCTCATCCCTGGAGGTGTTCAAGGCCAGGTTGGATGGGGCTTTTAGCCTCCTGATCCAGTGGGAGGTGTCCCTCCCCATGGCAGAGGGGTTAGAACTGGATGATCTTTAAGATCCCTTCCAATACAAACCTTTCTATGATTCTATGATTTCTCTCCTAAAATAAATCGGAATGGTTTTAAATGCATATAATTATGTGTAGCTTCTAAACCATTGCTTATCAATGTATCTCCAAGAGATACAGATGACCTATTAAAAAACATCTGCCTTATGTAAAGAAACATCTGAACCTGGATTTGCTTAACTAACATAAATCGGCACAAGATGGACGTACACAAAAAACATGTTCATATTTATAGTGAGTGCTACCACCTGATAGTTTTTGATGTTATCCTCTCTAAAACTGAAGCAGAGGTACCACCACACACAAACAGGGCAGGTGCTGTGAGTCCTGGCTACGCGCTGAATGACAACTGCTTTCTGCTGCTGGGCAGTGACTACACAAAAGGGTGAAGAGCAGCCTATTGATCTTAGCCAATATCCTGACTTTTCCCTCCATATTAAAAATATACTCCTTTCTGAAAATATTTTCTTCTTGGAAAAACCTCCTCACTGCCAAAATCTAATAATTTACAAGTTTTGGTGGCCCCACCTTCACCTTTCATTTGTTATGATGGTTACTTCTTAGCTGACATGATACTTTACCAAAGAAGCTTATCGTCTTTTAAGTTTGTAAAACAAGTTTGATGGATGGTTTCCAGTTTATGTGAAGAGTGACAGGATTCAGAAAGGCACTTTGTAGGAAAAGCAATCAATCCAAATTGAGTCGAGAGGCCTAAGAGCATCTATCTGCAATGAACGCATCTTCAGGAAGCAAAGCCATAGAATCATAGAATGTCCTGACTTGGAAGAATCATCGAGTCCAACTCCTGCCCCTACACAGGACACTCCCAAAATTCACACCATGTGACTGAGGGCCTTGACCAAATGCTTCTGGAATACTGGGTACTGTGACTGCTTCCCTGGGGAGCTGTTCCAGTGCTCCACCACTAGCTGGGTTAAGGATCTTTTCCTAATGTCACACCTAACCCTTCCCTGACACAACTTCCTGCCAAAATGACATCATTCACTCCACTCTGTTGAGGCTGCTAGATCTCCTACCGGAATTTCACTAGCATTCCTGAACCTTCAGCCTGTTGCACAGCTTTACAGTGCAAGCCAGTCACAGGTAAGTTTTAACATTATGAGGGTCGACTTCTTTTTCATAGGAGCCGAGAAAGCCACTTTCTTCTGTAGTACTTCTCAATAACTAGAACTGTATTCAAACCACAATATATAGAGTAACCCTACCTATTTGGCAGGGACTGGAACAGCACAAAAAGGTCAGAAAAAGAAAAGGATTGAACTTGGGGGAAAAACCTCCTTTAAATTTAAACAATTACCAATTGGAGACAGAAAAAAAAAACCTTCTTGTGCTTTAACTATTAAAGAATCTACCTACTAAATACACACAAAAGAGCTCAGCAATGTATCCACAGAGGAAAAGAACTGCTACCATCTCATTTAGCACACACAAGGGCACATCTTTGGCTCTTTATAATTACACATCACTCAGCAAGACTGTGCACATCCCAGCTTGTTCTTCTGTGACAACATAAACACGGATTGATGAAAACTACTAATTTAGAAATTAGGTACCAAAAATAGAACCTTAATCTGCCACTCCAGCAAGTATGACAACAGAAGGGATAGATTAATCTGAACTTTGCTACAGCAGACAATATGGTCTCAACAAGGGGTGTGTGACAGGCAGGTTATGGATGATGATCTTCATGAACCACTACTTCAACATATTTCAATAGTACTAGTACACTTCTTCGTTTTATTCTGTTTCAACTAGCTTAAGTAACAAAAAAATTCCATTCCCTCTGATGAATTTAAACTGAATATTTCTTATATTTTAGCAAATCTGTTTGCCGTCTGTCCCATAAGTCAATGATGGATATTCCCATCATTAGCAGCAGAAACACCGCTTTGTATGGCACTTTGTTCACCTCTGCTTCAGCAACAGAAAGAAATAAATAAGTACTGTCCCTTCACTTCTTAATATATAACACCGAAAGAGATCTGTAATTTTGGATGCTGCACTGCAATGATCTTGACAGGAGTGGGCTCCAGCCCATGGACAGGGCTGTGCATATATATATTCTGCGGTAGCAGAGCCTTATTGTAGTAATTCCAGACAATAAATTCAGGGATTGATAAGAACGAATGTCCCTAAAGTGTACACATTCATTTACTTAAATATGTCCTTGTTTTGTGAGGTGATGCTGTGTTTCACTCTCAGTGAACACCTACTGCAAAAATCCTCTTTCGGTAAAACTGAACACAACCTCCTATAGTTAACACTCAATAATAAAAACTTATTGACTTGATTACTACATTAATATTAAACTAACTACCTAACATTGAAGGCACTGGTCAATAAAGGTTAGTAGCTCCTTTGCTGTTATTATCATAACAGTGTATATAGTCCATGCATAAAAAAGATGTGCTTATGCATGCGTGAATGTGGTTTATACATAGATATCGAAAACCCACGTAATAGTGAAAGCTATTTCGAAGTGACAACTATATCATTGTATTACTTCCTAGGTTCCTGAGGAAGCATGAAGACACAGTCTTCTTCCTCACCTGGGATGAATAATTCTGTTATTCATCTGCAGTTTCATACTGTTCCTGCTTTACAGTGTGATAAACTTGCACAGAAATCAGGGTTTGCAATACCTGAGATGCAGATTCCTGAGACACAGAGAGAACTGATGCCCAAGAAAATACATTCATATAACAAAAGTGACAACATCTCCTTTCTGTGCACCCTGAGCCACAAACCATGATGACTGAAGACATCCGAAACAGGGATGGAACCCCATCCCCTTCCACCCCTCTAGCACAGCGATACAGGCACATGAATGTTAGAACAGAGTTAATTGCAACCCAACACTACCCACAGTGTTTTTCTTCCAGTCTCTCTGCAAGTTTAGCCTAAATTCAATATGTTTCTACTGTAGGCTATGTTTACTGAAATCAAGCTACACTCAGCTATGGGCAACCTGTCTTTGAACATATGCTGTAGGCAGCAATCTAGCAGAGAAATGGGCAGCAAGCTGTGAGACTAAACTTTTATCATCATCTCTATAAATCAAGATGAAAGCCATAGACTTCCTCCTGTGGACCTCATACAGCCTTGAGGAAATGTTAAAATATTTAGATTAAAGGAACAAAATAATATAAAGAGAAAAAGAGGAAGTCAAAACTAAAATTAGTCGGAGACTTTGACCAGTACAAAGTGCAGGCTCAACTCCCAAAAATATATGATTTTAATTATTTTTTTAAGATCTACTTAACCTAAATGACTAATTAGTAAGATTAATGATGGCTATCCCATCCAGAAGAGTTCTTTTTTCAGCTCCATTCATGTTGCTAGCACAGATCTCAGCTAAGAATGAATTCCCACTAACTGTAGAGCAAGTTGTAACAGCACAGCTTTAGTGCAGCAAATGAGAGCCAGCACTTGCTAACTCTCACCTGACAGCTAAGTAAGCGATTTATAGTATGTCACATGGGCAGGTAACATCGCCTGGAGTCCCTGAAATATGAAATCCATATAGATTCCATTAAGTTCCCAACATTTATAAAATTATTGGAACGAATGGGTTTTGTACTAATATTTTTTCTAATACTGATGAATTACGAAAGCACTCTCCTTTCTGTATACATTCTTCAATATATACAATTCCATTTTTGGTCATGCCTGTGTTTTGTTGTGGAAATACTACAGTACAAATATGTTTAGCAACTCACAAATTTGGAGTTAACCTGGACTAAAAGCCACACCTAGGGAACTGCTTCTGTATGAGACACTTCACCCGTTACTTCCTGTTGAGAAAGAAAAACTGAGTAAACAGCTACTGCCCCTCAGCTCTCACCTGCCTCTGTGCCACAGGTTGTCAACCCTGCAGCACAGCTGACAGAGAACAGCGTTGCTGGTGACTTGACTTGGTTTACGACCAGAGATGAGCTCAACCCCCCAGCAAAGAGGAACCATACTAATGGGGGGTCTGACTGATTCTGCTGACCCTCTCCTGCAGACAGGAACCTCTTGCAGAAACATAATGAGAGACAACCCGAGACTGTTGATAACTGAAACATGCAATTCCTGCGTGAAGGTAAGTTAAATGGTACTACAGTCTGCCGAATGGCAAGAATACACCTCCTTCTTTAGTACCTGCACTGTTGTGATACAAAATACTGAATCATCTCAGCTACTTAAGGATACAGCACTCATTCTTTTCTACTTTGCCTCCTCCATTCTAGAAACTGCTCCCTTTTGCATCTACAGTAACAGACAGCCACGCCACTGATCGCAGTGAGATCTGCTCATTAGCACTGATCTTTGGTGTGCAGATTGCAGAGGGATATTTTGTCCTTCAGAACTATGATCAAGACATAAGAGCAGCCTGTGGACAACTCGGGTACTTGCACAAGAAAAGTGGGTGGCAAGACAACAGTATGAGTGCTTTGAAATGACCTTTTCACAGGCAAAACTGTAGAAATGCAATCCCAAATGTACTCCTTGTGTACAGAAGGCAGGTACCGACTTTTGAAGTTCATTTCAACAAGCAATAGAAGGGAAAATTACTGAAATAATTTTGCCCTTAATTTTTACCTACTAGTCACCATGTCCACTTCTGCTATCACTCCAGTATTGCACATGTTCCAGGCCTTTGTTTAATCTGCTGTCAAAGACATAGTGAACCACAAAAAATCAACAGTGCCTTTCACACTTATCTCATTGTCTTATAATGGCATCAAACAAAGAAGTGCCACAGCCACAATATCATCTTACCTTACATTCCTGTTAACATGGCTTTAACAGAATATACATTACACAGCCCTCCTATATATTTCTTTGTTGTTTGAGCCTTTCTGATCAAAGTTATTTACCATGACTATTTCAGATTACCCGTAACATGCTGAAGAACCAAGTATGAAATACCTCACTATCAATATTTCTACCCTTTAGGAACATTGTGCAAGATTTCTTATCTCCTGCTTTGACATTGGAAAAGACCAGTACACGCCAAAACTAGCCTATTATATAGAAAGGGAAATTTTCCTTACTTCATTTAAAGCCAAGTCATTTTTCAATCCATATGCACACTTATTATATCTTCTCTTCTATGCAAAATACTGCATAGGGTGTGCCATTTTTCCTAACCACAAATTCTTCTAACATCAGATAAAAGAGATTTATTGTCATATCCCATTTTAACTTCTAACCTTTTCCTAGTGGAAAGCATTAAGGACACTAGTGATCCCTTGTTTGCAAGTTTGGATCAGTGCTTACCAATTCCCTGAGAAAAAAACTACTGAAGTAGCAACATTCTTGTTTCTTTTCTTGTTAAGACTTAAATATTTGAGCCCACCACATCTGGAAATACAAGGTCAAGTGACATATAGAGTGCTAGAAAAAATTTGAAACAAAATGCAATCGACATATTCAGTTTTTAAGTTAAAAATCTCTTCCTTGAAATACAATATTCAGATTACTCACTAAAGTGAATGTGTCAGTGCACGGTGCATTGCTGAGGCCAATGCAGAGTTTGCAGGTGACTGGCTTTTGCGAAAACAGGGATATTTAGAGCCAGGATATCTTCTTGCCCAGATCATGGATATAAAGATATTAAACAGAACTGGCCCAAACACTGAGCCTTGGGGACACCATTCATGACTGGCCACCAAAGAGAATCAGCTCCACTCACCTCAGCTCTCTGGCTGTGGCCACCCGACCAGTTTGTCACGTGGTTAAGAATACGCCTGTCCAAGGCATGAGCAGCCAGTTTCTCCAGGGGAATGTTGTGAGAAATGATGACAAAGGATTTACTGAAGTCCAGGTAGAGACCATCCACAGCCTTTCCCTCATCTATGAGGCAGCTCACCTGGTCATGGAAGGAAACCAGGTTGGTCAGGCACACTAACTTAACTAAGACACACCATAGCTCCTACTGATGTTCCCCAGCTGTCATGCAGCTGGGAAAATCCTGTCTTCTCAAAATGAATTCAATAAATCACTGCTTTTGATGGCCTTGCTAAAATGCTTGTGATGGCTCTACCTCTTTTCAGGTCACTGCCACTGGAAGATGGAACCGCTGGTCTCTAGTGGCCCTGTTGTTACAGAATGGCTCCTCATCTATTACAGCAGTAGAGAAAAGAACCTGAGGTGAGGACCAGGTTGCAGCCACAGATTGAATGGATGATGCTGGGTTTGGGGGGGTGGGGGAGTGAGGGGTGGGAGGTTCGTAGGGAGTGTGACTGCAGAAAGTGCGCCAGTAGTGAAGATACACAGTGAAGTCTGACGTGGTTTGTTTACCTTGAGCCATGCAGTCTGAAGCAGCCCAAATCCTACAACAGAACTGAGAGTCTCTGATCGTCAAAGCAAATCTCAGCACAGCTCTGAAACTCCGCTGTACGGACAAACAGCAAATGTCTGCTACATCTACACAGTAAAATGTAAATAGTTAATGACATTGTACAGTGTCATCTTGAACCTATTTTTGTGAAGAGAAGTATTTTTAGCCTGTAGTTTAGGAAATTATGAACTTCAGCCCTTTGTGTTCTAAGGAACAGAAATAAAACCGGATTTAACTGCAGATAAAGGAGAGAGCAAACCTGCTGTTGGATCCCTGTTTCTTGAGAGAAACAAAGAAACATTGACTATGCAGGTCTTGTAACTGCTGCAAATGCACAGGAATTGCATAACACAGTTACAGCATCAGGAGAAAAAATATGTGTTATTTACTAAAATATTACCTTTTATTATTTTAATAAACAACAGATTATTTTTTATTTCAAATTATTTTCTTCCTAGACTAACAGTTTTACACTTCTCCAACACTTTTGAAACAGGTGACTTGAGAAACAAGGAGGCACAGATGGGGGAAAAGAAAGAAGAAGAAATGAAAACAGTTACAGACAGAACAAGGTACAAAACCTGAATACAGTGACATTATTCATCTGAACCAAGTTCTGGTATCCACAATGATGTTTATGAATCTGTGTACAGATTGAACTCCTGGACTCCACGTTCATCTGCTGTGGCTCCTACCAGGATATGTCAATATTTTTCTTGTGATTTCATTAAAAGTGGATTTTTGAATATTTTCCAGCTTGGATAAGAAGTTCTCAAAGTTACACAGAGCATTTAACAAATGATGGTACTTTGTTGAAATGATGTCACTCTGGTGGATTTTGGTGAAAGCATGGGACATACTGAGGCAGAACCATGTTTTTTATTTCCCCATCATCCCCATTACATGTAGTTAGGTGCACCAGCACCATCCATTGACAATAGATTCTCCCTCCTCTCATCCTGACTCTCATCCCAAGTGCAATCAACATCATCACAGACACATTATTTCCCAAGAATATCTACTATAAAAGGCATGGTTTTCATTGCCGCTGTAACTCTGTACAATGATCATAATTATTGTATATTATGATACAGTAAACTGCTCAATTCCCTGCTGTTCTTGGTCTGACTTTTTACTCTGGCACCTACCCCAGTTTTGTGAATCACAGCCTATGGGGCAGGTGAGGGGTAGGGCTTATCCATGCCATAACAATGCGACCAGAGACCTGCAGCTCCTCGGTCCGTGAGGAAGATGGTGTGGTGGAATGAGGCATTAAAGACAGCCTCTCCTCTTGAACAAAGTACTGCAAGTGACAAATTTATTTAAAGATTAGACTCTCCTCTCCACACAAACAACACAGGAAACAGAGATCAACAAGAAATAATTTAAAATCAAATGTAGAGGCAACATGAATAATTCACTGTGCACTGCAAAAAACAATGTAGGACAGCAAATAACAATAGTCCCTTCAATCATCACAAAGAGGAAAAGTTGTTTTTTTAATAATATAAAAATACACATATTAACCATGCTCCCTAGGGATGGTGAGAAAACACTGGCAACTCAGAAAAGCTCCTCCTAATTATAATATAATTAAAGAAGTACATATATAAAACCTCTTGAGGAGTAGACACATGACAAGGAGACTGTTTTAAAATAGAAAAGCATGATAAACAACATCCACAGCACGTGCGACAGCATGGAGACAGTGGTCGCTGTTGCTCTTTGGAGCCAACTTTCCAAAGCACAGGGTTCAACAGAGATCACCTCGCTCTGCTGAAGAGGAGACGTGTCCTGCACCGTGGGCACACCCAAGGTTAATTCTTCTTTAAGACTGTTGGTGAATAATAAGGATCAAAGTAATGGACACAATTATCACATACGCTACTGGGTATCCCACCAGGCTGGAGCTCTCCTTTTCCTCTTCTGCCCTGAATTTCTGGGGAATAAAGCAATACACTTAACCATGCAAGCAAGTCCACTCACTCAGAGTTGACTGCTAAAATGTGCAAAAAGTGCTTTCCAACATAGAGACATTCTTCCCCACAAACTACCAGATCATGGTCTGTGGAGAGCAGTTCTGACTTTATTCTATATTGCTCTTCTCTTCATGCACATCTTCCCTTGAAATCATGCTACAGCTTTTATATCTTATCTCAGAAAAAAACCCAACTTATCTACAGGCGATCCTATGTGGGTTACTTTATTATATTCATATTTATGCATTGTAAGCCCCCATGCAGTGCACAGGTCAGGCTCAGTAATGTCTTGGCTGCAGAGTCACAACAGTAGGACCCTCGCTGGGACTCTAATTGCTTGTAGAACTCCTCAACTCTCTTTCTTATGTGTCATGTGATTGTATGTTCTTGGTTAAATGCTGTCCTGCCTTTTGATCCCGTTCCTGCTGATGTTGCTGAGTGATAATGATCTGCCTGTCTGGCGTACTGATAGAGATAGATATATAGATATATATATATATAAATTAATAGCACATTCAAAGCCAGTTGGGAACTCGTATTCTGACTTAAAAGACTAGAATAATGGATGTTTCAATGTGACTGAAAGGCAAGTAATTTAAAGTCAGTTTTAAAAATTACCTAAATTAATTTTTCAAGTTTCAAAATCTACTGTAACAAACAAACTGGTAAGATTTAAAATAACACCAGGAAAACAGCTCACCTCCAATAAGAGATTTTCCAATTCTACACATTATGGTATTGCTACAAACTCTTATGTGGTAGCATGGCTGTCTCTCCCTTTGAATAACACAGATACTTGTATTTTGCTGAATTTGTCTTAAACTGCTGATGAAAACAACAAAAAAAACCTGCAATTGATTCTCTCCATTCCCTCCTCTCAGACCATTACTGAACCTGAATAATGAACTGGAAAAAAAAAACATATTTGAGCCACTGGAGAAAAAATGAGACTGCTGCTGAGTTGGGCATAAGGGTAAGAAAGGATAAGTCAGGAAAAAGTGGCAGAAAGGTCACTTTCACATCTGATTGCAGATTTTGTTATATTCTGTGTGCGTCCAGGAAGTTCTACCATCAAGATTCAATTCTGTCACTCCCAGCCCTGCCCTCACGCCAGCCTCTCAGGATAAAGAGAGGCTTAGGAAGGACTGACAGTGCATTAGAGGATATATTAGACTTTTTATCTGCGAATCAATTACAATAAACTCAATAAATATAATTACAGGAAATCCTACAAATATCTAACTCTCCACAACACAGTATTAATTTGCAATCAAAAAAGGCCTGATAAAATTGAGCTTGTACAAGTGTAATCAACACCAACAAAATTGTACAAATTGTAGAAGCACAAAATCCATGAGAAAAATTAATGCTAACCTGGAGAATTTAATCCTCACACAAAAAGAATTTTATGAACTCCAAGTAAGCAAGTAACAGATAAATATCTAGTTACTTCTGTTTCACACTCATAAACTACTAGAAACCAGAAAGACTATGATTTTATTTCACAGTATCACAGTATCACAGTATCACAAGGTTGGAAAGGACCTCTGAGATCATCAAGTCCAACCTATAACCTAACACTAACACCAACCATCATCTAGACCATGGCACTCAGTGCCTCATCCAGTCTCCCTTTAAACACCTCCAGGGTAGGTGACTCCACCACCTCCCTGGGCAGCCCATTCCAATGGCCAATCACCCTTTCAGTGAAGAATTTTTTCCTCATATCAAGTCTAAACTTTCCCTGACGAAGCTTAAGTCCATGCCCTCTGGTTCTGCCACTGGTCACCTGAGAGAAGAGACCAACCCCTGCCCGACTACAACCTCCTTTTAGGTAGTTGTAGAGAGCAATCAGGTCTCCCCTGAGCCTCCTCTTCTCCAGGCTAAACAGCCCCAATTCCCTCAGTCGCTCCTCATAGGGCTTGTGCTCCAGCCCCCTCACCATCTTCGTTGCCCTCCTCTGAACACATTCCAGTATCCTAACATCTTTCCCATACTGAGGGGCCCAGAACTGGACACAATATTCAAGGTGAGGCCTGACCAGTGCCGAGTACAGGGGGACAATAACTTCTCTGGTCCTGCTTACTACACTATTCCTGATGCAGGCCAGGATTCCATTGGCCTTCTTGGCCACCTGGGCACACTGCTGGCTCATGTTGAGCTTCCTGTCCACCAGCACTCCCAGGTCCTTTTCTACCTGACTACTCTCTAGCCACTCTGTCCCCAGTCTGTAGCTCTGCATGGGATTGTTGTGTCCAAAATGAAGTACCCGACATTTGGACTTATTAAACATCATCCCATTAGAATCAGCCCAGCTCTCCAATCTGTCCAGGTCCCTCTGTAGGGCCATCCTACCCTCTAACAGATCAACTCTTCCTCCCAGCTTGGTATCATCTGCAAATTTGCTGATGATGGACTCAATCCCCTCATCCAAATCGTCAATAAAGATATTAAACAGGACGGGACCCAATACCGATCCCTGGGGGACACCACTGGTGAGCGGCCGCCAGCTGGATGAAACACCATTCACCATCACTCTTTGGGCTCGGCCATCCAGCCAATTCCTAACCCAGCACAAAGTGCTCCCATCTAGGCCACGAGCTGCCAGCTTCCCTAGGAGTCTACTGTGGGGGACCGTGTCAAAGGCCTTACTGAAGTCCAGGTATACCACATCCACAGCCTTCCTCTCATCCACCAGGCAAGTCACATGGTCGTAAAAGGAGATCAGGTTGGTCAGGCAGGACCTAAATCCATGCTGGCTGGGCCTGATTTCTTGACCGTTCTGCAGGTGGTGCATGATTTCACCCAGGATTATCTTCTCCATGATTTTACCTGGGACCGAGGTCAGGCTGACAGGTCTGTAATTACCTGGATCATCCTTACGGCCCTTCTTGTGGATGGGCGTCACATTCACCAACTTCCAGTCTTCCGGGACCTCTCCAGAGAGCCAGGACTGCTGAAAGATGATGGAGAGCGGCTTAGCAAGCTCATCCGCCAGCTCTCTCAGCACACTAGGATGGATCCCATCAGGCCCCATAGACTTATGAGGGTCCAAGCGGCTCAGCAGGTCTCTAACCTCCTCCTCATGGATTGCAGGAGGGCCATATTGCACCCTGCCCCCATTAACCACTTCAGAGGGCCAACTGTCAAGCGAGCTGACATCCTTGTTGTTAAAAACTGAGGCAAAGAAAGCATTAAGTACCTCAGCCTTCTTTGCATCTCTGGTTACTATATTTCCCTCCACATCCAACAAGGAGTGGAGGTCGCTGCCGCCCTTCTTTCTGCCATTGATGTATTTATAAAAACTCTTCTTATTGTCCTTAACAGAAATGGCCAATTTGAGCTCCAGCTGGGCTTTTGCTTCCCTGATTTTTCTCCTACACGACTTAACAACATCCTTGAACATGACCTGACTTACATCCCCTTCCTTCCAACGATGATACATCCTCTTTTTCTTACTTAGTTCCTTCAGAAGTTCCCTACTCATCCAGGGCGGTCGTCTGCCCCTACGATTCTTCTTACAACACACAGGGACAGCCCGCTCCTGCGCCTGCAAAACTTCATTCTTGAAGTATATCCAAGCTTCCTGGACCCCCTTGCCACTAAGAGCTATTTCCCAGGGTACTTTCCTGACCAGTTCCTTAAATAATCCAAAATCCAAAATTTCAAGACATCTTGATTTAAGCAGAAATTATGAAAACAGAGAAAATATTTAAAATGCACATTATCACATCACTTTATTAAGGGAAATATTCCATCAGTTTAAAGTTGGATGCCATTATCTACCAAGACTGATATTATTACAGCAGATTATTCTTTCCAGTGAGGCTGTAGACAGAAGAGTGATGCTGTAGATCAGTTCTTAGAAATAATAGTTTCATTATTTTAGATTTTGAACAGCTTTTCAATGAACCAACATACAATGTGTCTTCATCTTTTGTATCTAATCAGCTAATAAACCTCCAAGTTGCCAAAACAATGCCAAAATATTGGCATGCATTCTCATTCATCATAATTTGGCTTCAGCAATGTGCAGTCCAATTCCCGACTTCTTCACACAATGTCTGAAGGAAATAAAAGCACATTTGTATAATTACCTTTCTGTAATTTGTCCATCAAGCTGCCACCCTAGTATTTCGTTTATTGACTGAACCTTGCAGTTCAGAGACTCTTATAGAATGAATCACAGTGGGTGAATGAAAAATGAGAGCACAGCGGCATGTTGGGATTTCCTAGAGGCAGAAACGGGGCAGGATAGAAAAGCATAGCTTGTGAAGTCTAGAACAAGAACAAGAAATAATATGCAAGCAGTTTAAATCTTAGAAAAAAATCTTAAAAATACAAGTTACTGGGCAAAGTGAAGAAAAGGTCAGATTTAAGACTAATTGGTGCTTTAGAGAGAAATAAAGAAATAAAGTTAAATTGTGCCAGAAGTGTAGAATGGGGAATATATAAATTAATGCACCAGATATTAAAAAAAAAACAAACCAAACCATTCTTAGCAACCTAGGAATAGTTTATGAGCTCAAACCAAAGATTCCACCAGTCTGATTCCTCCATTTTGGCAGCCGGCTCTACCCAGATGAGTATAGCAGAAAGACAGGTTTGTGTTGTTAACTCCTCAAGAGTCCTCTCCCCTCCTCTAAGGCTCTG
The DNA here is from genome assembly GCA_033556795.1 of Tapera naevia. NCBI lineage: Eukaryota > Metazoa > Chordata > Aves > Cuculiformes > Neomorphidae > Tapera > Tapera naevia. The sequence continues at coordinate 4,081,848 of JAUMJJ010000099.1, forward strand.
TAGCTCAAGTACTCTACAAGCCTCAGAGATCACTTGGTATTTCAGAACCCTTCATTACAAGTGGACTCCTCAGGACCCCGATTTGAAGCCGCTCCAGTTCAATATCTTCATTCATGTTCTGGATCAGGGGATCAAGTGCTCACCCCGTGAGTTTGCAGATGACTCCAAGTTGGGCGGGAGTGTTGATCTGCTGGAGGGCAGGAATGGTCTGCAGAGGATCCAGACAGACTGGATCCATGGGCTGAGGCCAACGGCATGGGGTTCAACTACTCTTAATTCCCATAACAATCTGATGAACTTATGGACTTAATTACATGGTTCTGAAGATAGGTCTTTGTTTGTCTGGATTTGGAGTTGGTTTTGTGGGTTCTTTTGGTTTTGTTTTTTTTTTTTGGTATCCCCCCTTCACCTCCACACCTCCTCCCCTCATTTCATTTAGCTCTGTACTGGAAAATACAGAAAATAAGCATTCCAAATTCACCTTCTCTGTGCCACTAACAATTGAAAAGGCCTATACTCCATGCCCCCAAAATAGTCTCTTTTCCAGACTGAAAGCTCTTAAAAAACCTTTGTGTTAAAAATGAAGGCTGCCAGCAATAGACAACTTTTAAAGCAAAACCAAACCTTTACATCGCAATTTCAGATTTAAGCATCTGCACCCTTCTTGTGTCTTGGAAAACGCCACTTGGGAAGGTTTATAATCATTATTCTGCACTGCTCTTTTGGTCTGACCTGATGGCTTAAATCACCTGAAGATGAGTAATATGTTTGGAAGGATAATTGATACCAGTCTTTTAAATAGACCCGTCATCAGTATAGGAATTGAAATACAAACTAATAACAGGCTGATGGTGTGCTGCCTGCTCAGCAACCTATGTTTATTTTTCCTGAAAGGTCAGTTAATTGAAAAGTGCAATTTACTTTGCTTGGAAAAAAGAGAAGAAAGCATAAGCTGTAATAAAGGCTTCATCATAGCACAGTGAAGGCACGTACTTACACTTTACTTACCTCATCTGCATTGTTTTCATTTACTTAATTTCAATTAGATTGTAAATTATACAGGGATTAAGGTGTTTCTACTGTGTGACCTATTCAATTTTGCAGTCAATTGATTTCTACTTATTTAGTAAGTGGTTGGACATTAGCTTCCTTTGCAGTTAGAGTTACACTGGGAGTCAACTCTCCAACACAGCAAAATGCTCACACCTTGTGTTTTTCATGAACACAATACAGGAAATCATAAGTCTCAGGAAAGGAACTGGATGAAGATCATCTGTAATGGGACTTCATTCACTGACAGCATAATCAGACCAAAGTAAACTCCATAGTAGTAGGACAACAAACAGAAGCTGTTTGTACACCACCTCTAGTCACTATTCCAGGCTTCCAAGATCTTCAGCTGGAGATGTGTCTTCAGTTTCAGTGCTATTTTTCAATAAACACTGACAGGAAAATCAGACAAGTTTCAAAGTGACCAATGCAAATTTTTAGCTACCCCAGTGAAAAAGGGAAGGAGAAAGGGAGAAGGATGAATTACAATTGTTCGAGATAGAGAAGGAAATGCTACAGGGAGGGGGAATGGGAGAGACATGACAACAATCTTAAAAATACAGTATGCTGCTGCGTACAGGAAGAGTGGTTATTTATGTCTCTGGTCAATACAATAGTAAGGGGATGAAGCTGCAGCAAGGAAGATATGGGTTAGACATAAGAAAAATGTTCCAGCTACAGAAGAAGTCAACTGAGTGAGCTTAGTCTCTGTCAGCAGAGATCTTTAGAAGGCAGACATGCAGCCATCAGAATTCATCTGGATTTTCACAAGGGACAGAAATCGTGGCCTTTTGAGGTTCTTTCTAATCATGAGAGGATCTACACAATGTTAATGCCTGCCATACTAATATATTCTTGGAAACACTGAGGTTGATTTCTTTCTTAGGTGAAGGGATTTTATGAAAGGGATCTGGAAAGATTCTAACACTTAAAAAAAATGATTTAGTGAAAACAGAGTCCCAGCTGGCAACATTAATGCATCATCAGCATAGATGTCATAAGTTAATAGGGTGATTCTGTGACAGATGTCATCATTAAGCCCTCACCTTCTCTTCGTATGTTAGCATGTTAGCAGGCCAAGTTCCTTCTTCTTCACAACATCAAAGATTAGAAGATGATAATGGCATTAGAGTAATTAACAAGGCAGGTAAGAGGGATCCTGGATGTTCTGATGAAGTTTTAGGGGAAGTAATTGTTCAGTAAACAACACTTGTTTACCAATGTGCAAAGCGAGGCAGTGTTTCAAGACCTGCTGTCAGGCTGAGTGCTGTGCTGAAGGAGCAGAGCCATAGGAAGTGCAGCCACACCGTCACTCAAGAGCAATTACACCTGACTCACACACCTGTTCATGTAAGAGTAACTGGGCTTGACCACAAACATTCACAGGGAAAGCAAACTTGACAGACCATCCACTCTTGTCCCTCTGCAATTGTAGCTTTCAATGTGTTTCCTGCAGAAAGGTTGGTGACAGCACCTAAATTCTTTGTGTTCTCCCCTCAGCGTAGTGATAACATGGCCTGAGCATTTCATATGGGACATACTCTCCACAGTAATTCAGGACACAGAAGCACAGGGAGAATACTCCTGCCACCAACTCAACCATTTAAATTGCGACACGGGTAGAACTTGCCTTATCTTCTCCAAAAGTCTGTTACAAAGTTGAATATTTATTTCTTTTCTTTCTATTTTTTAGGGAGTTGGAACTTCCTTTTAGCCAGTCCAACTGGAACCGACTTGGAACCACCATGTTACCTTGTTAAAGGAAGATGCTTTGGCTACTGTGAGAGACAATTTTTAAGTTGATGTTTCTGCTTGCTGCTCATGTTTTCTGTTAACTCAATTTGCATCGCTCTTGTTTAGCTTTGCCGTTTAGGGGGTTGTTGTAACCTGCTTTGTGGATTGAGCGGATGTGTTTGCCACAAAGTATTTGAAGAAAGATTGCTCCAGATTAGCATTCTGGGCAACAGCTTTAGTTGTACTTATTTTTTTTTCCTTACTGGGTTTGCAAAACATAGAAACAGCAATTCTCTACTGTTTCACTCATGTTTACTTTCTCATCACTTGTGTTTGTTCTGGTTTAGTTGTTTTCTTTAGAACCTTGTTTTATTTTTAAAAGCCAGAGCACAGTTACTTAAGAGAAAAACAATCAAACAGGCACGGATATTGCTCTGTAGATTAACAGAGAATGAACAGTATGTTTGTATGAAAGACGTGGTTATGTGCCTCATCCTGAACATCACTGGTGCCAATAGGAATACATTCAGCCCATAGATGGAAACTGGTACCTCACAGAAAAGGGATCTGAATAGGAACAGATGATTTCACTGTGTTTCTTCAGTGCCCTAAAAGTGATCTGAAGGAATGATGAGATCTATATTCTAAATACTAATATTTCTTACTAAATACTACTGCTAAGTGAGTATTTATGAAGAAAAAAATGCATAATGATTTAACAGGAAGGACTTTGAGAAAAGCATTGAAAGAAAAATCATCATTAAATCAAGTAGCTACCATATAACAAGTAGCAGAGAAGAAACAAATGAAGACAGAGAAGAACTTGAAGTAAAAATATTCAGGAAATGTTGAAACCCTTTTCTCCCTCACACCTTGTTCTGTGACATATATCCCTACCACTCTTCCAACTAGGAAATCACTCTTTGGATGCAGACCAGGAAGTGCAATGTGTCAAATGAGCAGTCAGGAAGGAGAAAAAACACTGAAAAACACAGTGGCACACACAGATCAGCAATGTAGTAAAGTTTAATAAATAAAAATCTAAAATAGTTTCTCTTACTCAAAGACAAGTTGTATATAAAAATAAATATACTATACTATTACTACTATTCTTACTTTCAGTAACCAGAAATCATGAAGGAACTTCAATAATTTTTTCCTATTATAAACAAAACATGAAACAGCAATGGATCCACGGAATAGCAGATCTCCTGGGCCTCTGCCGAGTTCTGCCAGCGGTGCTCACCACTGCACAATGATCCAGGCTAGATGTAGGCTGGGCACGTTTTCCAGGCTGGATTCCCAAGACCTTCCCGCATCCATGCTGCCCCTCCACACATGTTCCCTCACAGCTCTGGAGGAGAAGAGGCACAGGGCTTGGACACCGAACCAAAACACAGTGTTAGGGTTGCATCCTTTTTAAAGCCTTGTTTTCAGCTTCTGAAGCCCTGAGGTGGAAACAAGTGCTTCAGCCCACTAAAACCAATGTAAATGTTCTCACAGCACTGAAAGGCAAGCATCTTGCTTCAATAATTTGCTCACCCACAATCAGCAAATCTTATGCAAGACTGTCTACGAGAAACTACCTGCAGGTTTGTGCCTTCCATCAGGAGTTTGCATTGTGCACTGAGCAGATGCCGGTCTTGCAGGAAGACCGATTGCCTCTCCAGTGCAACCAGAGGCGTAGTTGAACATGAGAACTTGCCCCAGTCACCTCCAGTCCTGTAGACCGAGACATAAGCAGCGAAGAACATGCCAGTGAAAGACTTCAGCAGATCTGCACGAGCCCCTGCAGTGATTCCAGCAGCTTACGTCAACACACAGGTGTGGTGCGGCACTTCCTGCACTGCTCACCTGTCTGGAGATCACAGGTATGAGGAACACGCGCAGGCACATCAAATCCAGCTCTTAGCTATGGGAAGGTGTATTCCAACAACATTGTGGCTGGAAACACGGGCTTCAGCTGGAGCTGTATTCTTTAGAAACCTGTGTGACTGCAGACAGGTCGTGCATTGGGGGCTCAGCCTGTCCGTTTAAAAGCCAACACACACCTCTCTCCACCTGCTGTGACCGCGCCAGCAGCGCGATGGAGATGTTATTGCTTCACCTGCTGCTTAGAGACTGTTCTCCAGAGTGCACAGAACAGACTCTTGCTAGCAAGCTCTTATTTCTTTGTTATCTAACATTTCAATAAACAGAAGTTTACTTGCAAAGACAAGTTTTCTGCACCCAAATAAAAGCAGTGCATCTTGCAAGGAAGGCAGGGTGATTCCTTACCATGTGGACCCACAACTGGAAGAAACAGACTCTGATGAAAGTAAACAGTTAAATCACCCATGGAGAATTCTAAGCACTTCAAAAGAAGTGAACACTGCGTCTGCATCAGAAATTCACCGTACGCTGTTCAGTCCTAAGCTCACCCTAGCAAGACAGTCCCAGAACACCGTTGATGTGTAGCTTTTGGTTCAGGTGACACATGAATTTTACACGACGTGAACTCTAAGAATTTCACACAGCTTCCTAGTAGTTTTATCAGCTTTGCTCATGCTGTGATGTCTGTATGCTCTTACCATTAATACCATTCTGCTTGTCATGATGTTTGATTTTGTTTGCAATGTTTTCTTATAATTCAAGTAAAAAAACTGCAGTAAAACCCGACTTCTTTCACATTCTGCTCATTTTGTAATTTATATTAATGAAAATGTACAAATGTAACACATCTCACACAGCACCAGGACTGCTGGTGGCTTCCCATTAGAAAAAAAAAAGAAAACACAATTGGAAGAATGTTTCAAAGAATAAAGTAGACTGGTTAATTAAAAAAACGCATTAATCATATGCAAAACAGATAAGAAATAAGATGCTCAGTACTGATAACTAGTAGAAAATAAGATATCTAATGCATAAAAAAAATTAACATAACATCCTATTTTGCCCACCCTATTTCATAAATAAAGCTGGTCTGATATATATTAATATTCAATTTTCTTTCACTTACTGAAATTTCAAAACACAAAAGACAGCTATTCTATGTAATGTGCATTTCCTCTGTAAGAAGGTATTATTCCCTTATACTGAGAAATCTGAATGTTATGTAATGGTTCTTCAAAGAAAAATACATTTAAAGTATAGTAGGCACTGCTTTATTTCTGATTTTTCTATGGAAATGATTAATAAAACTTCCAAAAATGTATAAGTATGATTTCAATATAAAAAACAAATTACGTTTCAAGATGACTATGCTATGGGTAAAAAAAAGCCTTTTCTTTCCCCATAGAAGCTCTGTCACTGCTACCTGGAAAACCCCTTGTCAAAAGGACAGTATCTATCTGTGGGTTCTGCCTCTCATTTTTTTGGAGAACAGAGCTGGAAGGAACTCTTAATGATAGGTATTCAGTGAAACCACAACAATATGACTTGCATCACTGGACCATTTTTTTTCCACACGGCCATAGTCTTCACCCACTGCTGTTGAAAGTAGGCAGCAAAAAGCTGCTAATACTGTTTTTCAAAGTAAAGATCTGTGTAAATGCCAATTGTTGACCCCGTCAGCCTCCTCCCCACCAGTACATGCTTTTTCTCACTGCCATTATTTGATTTGTTGATGTCGACATGATTCTCTCTGACAACCCTACAAGTCAACTCATGGCTTTAAGCCATGCAAAGCTGCCATGTTCTTCAGCAGAGACTGCAGAAGGCACAGATGGGCTTTTAATCCACAGCCAGGTAAAGGATCTAGCACTTAACAGGTTTATTTCTCTTGTTTAACAGAAATGATCCCTGACTAATGTAGCATGAATAACCTTCCTCGGGATACTTAAAAACATACTGTAATAAAATATGCATCATACTGCAATGATTACAATGTCATCTCTTCAATTTCTGCATGAGGAGCCTAATTGTAAGTTATTACAGTATTGCTCGCAATTTGCATTTTTTTAAAGAAGATGAAAACCAATGCGTTCATGGGCAAAGTCTGCAGTGAAGAAGTCGACTGGGATAAAACCATGCTGCCACTGCATTTCTAGCACTCCAGCATTTCAGGACGGCCATCTTTGTATGCAGTCTGCTCCTCTAGAAGACTGAAAACCATTTTTTTTTAAAAAAAAAAAAAAAAATTAGCTAATTTCCATTCTAAAGTTTAAAAGTACATCTAATGTGCTATATTATACATTAACTATTGAAAAGGATCTAAAAAAATCCAGTGCTTCATTCAAAATCCTTCAAAACAGGGTGCTATAATGTACTAGAATTGTTCTCTGAAAGATATTCTTTCAAAAATTCTTGATGAACATTCGTTGTAATGTTTTCATTGCCATCTCCAGAAGGGAGGTGAGGAGCCAGAGAGTTTGCCAAACCCAAACCAGAGTTCTATGAGCGAGCAGAGAACCAAGCCAACTGCTCTTGGCACGGTATAATAGATATACACACAGATTTGTCCTCCACTGACTATATTCTGCGTGCATCCCCTAACGTGTCAGTCCCGTTTGCTGAATGGCCAAGAATTACACGGTTCCCCGCAACCTTTTAAAGGGTCAATACCCAAAAGCAGTGGATTTTTTTCACTGCTTATGTTCGCAGTGGTCCATGATGTGCAAACTGTGGAAGTGGGAAGAAGCTCTTGATGAACACAGTCATTTTCAGACACACAGACTGATGAGAATCAATCTCCAAATCATAATTTAACAGTAACAAAAAATGTTCTAGATTGGAGAATATCAAACTACAGAGAACAACATTTGTTGTTGTTTTAAAATAAATATATCCCTACTCCATTTCTCTTTGGATACTCAGTGATGAGTGCCTGAGAACCCTTTCAGTGAAGAAATGTTTCCTGATGTCTAATCTGAACCTTCCCAGAACAATTTTCATTGTCAATATATTAAATATATCAAAATTTGTCTGACAAGAACACTTTGGGGAATGATCATATCACTACTTTGTCTATCCTAGTATTTTCACAATTGGTAGATGATCCACCTGTTCCCTCAAAGACCCTATTACACACTGAGCACAAAGGAGCCTTGATAACTCGGATACAACACTCAGATACAGAATATCATTTACTCAGTTCTGTTCTAGGCCATTTGCTTTCCAAAGGACTCTAGAGTGAAAGGACCGCAAGGACATAAAGGCTTTACATTCACTTTATAGTGCTTTAAACAATTTAGCTGGACGCTGGACAATTTCTGTGTTGTTGTGTTTTTCAACAATGATAAGAAACATTAATACACAATTATTAAATTCTAGACATTTATTTTTGTGGCCAGACTGAATAATTTTAAGATTTTCCACACTTAAAATACAGCATTTGGTATATTTAAATTCCATTTTGATGCTCAGTCACATTACCATGAAAGAGGTGAAACAGTCTTGAATTGACCAAGGGTCATTTGTAAATGGTTCTCACAGATGATGCAGGGAGTTGATCATTAACTGGGGCATGGTAATGCCTCTATTAAATATGGGTGTGTGACCCATGAATAAGTCAGTCTTTGCTTTGCAGCGGTTTTCCCTAAGGTTTTCAGTAGCTCCATGGAAATTTCCTAGTGAGAAACTATGTTATTAACACTCAGGCAAGAGTAAATGATCAATGGGGCTTGAGAAAAAAACTCCGAGCAGGCCACGGTGACAACATAGAAACCGTGAGACAGAACTCTGATTAGAAGGATCTCTTTTCAAGCAAGAATTTTAGCTGTTTTCTCAAGGTAAATCATGTTAAACTTGGAAGGCAAATATGAATATAGTTACCTAAACAGGAACACCAAGTCCAACTAGTTCAGAGTTCATGAGAGAACTGATTTCTAGTTTCCTTTTACTATGAAAAGGACAAATTATCCAGGAAGAGATAGTGTGAAATAAAAGAGTAGCGCTGTGTCGTGTGATTTAATTGTAAGAAGCCTCAAGCTCGACCTCCAAAATCTCCGAAGATAAAAGTTTATTCCCCATAGGGCCATAGAGGGAATCTCTCAAAACCATTTCAGATGGTGCCCTGCCCTCTGTCAGCGCTCCCTCATGAAGGGAGAAACTGAGCAGAAGTGATTTTGGAACAGTGGGCACTGGCCAAAGTGTGCACTGGTGGAATGAAGGGAGTCGAGGCTGCCCCGGCCTTACTAAACCGCAGTCACTGCCAAGACAGCAGGGACTGAGGCCCCTGCGAGTGACCTCTGGGCAGACGAGGCACAGACACCAGCAAATACTGAATGCAGAGTGGTTAAAGAAGGTGCTCTAGAGACAAAGAGAAAGCACCATTTCAGGATTCTGCTTCTGTCTCAAATCCAGTCTGACTCACGGCCCTTAACAGCACTGATTTGAACACTAATTTAGTGACCCTCAGAGCAAAGGTCAAGTCTTTACATAAAGTTTCTATAAAATGCATTACTTGAGAGCTGATTTCTGACTGTTATTTTAAATGAGAAGCCCTATCTAGTCAAACTCCTTCTGAAATTACTCTTAACACTAATGATTTTAGAACTGAAAAAAAATGAAGAAATCACTCAATGAACAAAAGCAACTCCTTCACTCAGTGAATGAAGGAGCCAGTTTAGTGCATGAACCGAGGAGAGGAGAAAGAGATTTTTGAGTTAAGTGTAGAAAATATCATGTGAAACTTACTGGTAACTAACATGAGGAAGTGCTTATGATGTGCCTGCCCAGGCAAACACCCTCTGGTCCAAACTTTCTTAGACATGGAAGAAGGAAGCCAGGCAGCAAGTGCCACTGCAAAGGCAGGGGATCCAGAATCCACAGGAAGGTTTCTCTTAGCAGTGAGATCTGACTATATGCTGTGTCCAAGTCTCTGAGATGCCTATAGACACAGCAAAGATTAAAAGGCTTAAGAAGCTGAAGCATTACTTTAGTTTGAAACAAAGCAGTTGTTCTGTAAGAAAGAGACTCAATCCTTATCATGTCAAATGCCATGCTGGGAGTCTAGGCAGAGGGATGAATGGAGAGGGAAATGAGAGCTATAGGAACACATATGGCAGAAGAAAATAAGATATGGTTATACAAAGGAGAAATGATGAAGATATTCTTCAGAGAATCAAAACCCAAAAGGAAATTTACAGTGGCAATAAAAAGGGCTATAACTGAGGATGTATCTAAAGAAAGATTATAAACAAATTTCAGTGCAGTACTACATACAACTCACAAAACACATGGAAGCTAAAAAGACACACAAACCTTCTACAGATTCACCTCCCATCCAAAAATGTGAAAAGGAGAGAATTATAATTATCAGCCAGACCAACTTCAACTGTTTAAGAGAATCTTGAAAAAAAATGATTAAACAACCAGTTAATAATCACCTGCAGGATAATGAGATGATGAAAGTAGCCCACATAGTTTTGTCAAGAGCAACTTGTGCCAAACCAATTAAATTCCCTTCCTTTACAGGTAAATGGTTTAATTGATAAGGTAGGAGCACTGGATGCAATGCAGTCTCACTGTAATAAAGATTTTAACACATGGTATCTCCATAGGTAAGCTAGGGAAATATTACCTGGATGAAAAAAAGAAGAAATTATCAATATTCCGATTTTGAACTGAAAAAAGGCATTAAGATGGAAATTCACAGGGGTCCACCCAGGCAGTATCTAAATCATCCTCTAGTGAAGAGGGTCAGGGGAAAAGTGCAGATGAAAGGAGGCGGGAGGACATGAAAGTGCTCTGGATCTTTGTGATCCAAAATGATCTTTACAAATCGGAAAAAAAAATGTTTAACCCACCTTGAGGATGAGTTTTCGTAAAGGCAGGTTCAAAACATTACACGTGGGTATAAGTCATGGAATGGGCCAAGACAAAATAAGAAGGGGTCAGAGAGAAAAACTGAAGAAGAGAATAGAGGGCCTAGAACATAGAGAGCTCTAGAAAAAGGCAAATACACTCCTGGGGTACCAGCAGAACAGCAAAATCCAGAGAGAGTGATTTCTGACACTGAGTGTAGGAGTCAAGTTCTAAGACTCCAAAATAGAAGCTGTCAAACTGCAGACTCTACAGGAGAAAAACAATAAAGACAATAGATTTTAGAACACGACATGGAAAGAAGGGCTGAAGGAACTTGATATGTTTGATTTACAAAAGAAAACATTAAAGTGAGTTTCATGAGAGAATCACAGTGCAAAAATCTGAAAAATGACAGCCATCCTATGCAGGGCAGGAAAAACAAAAGGCAAGCTTTATAATTTGGTTCAAAGATTTGCTTCAGGAAAAGTTCTCTGACTAAAAGAGGTCTTAAGCCTTCAGAGATTTCAAGAAAGGCTATAGAAACCCTTTTGATTTGTTGATGCTATAAACACATTAGACAAACAGCTATTTTGCTGCAAAGGGATGCATAAGATTGTTTTTTACGGACTTCTTAGCCTTAAATTCCTAGATACTGGATTATCCTGTTACAACTGAGCAATCCTTGAGTAACAAAAGCCCAAGCAAACTTAAGAAGTCATTACTAATTGTTTAAGGAAAATGAATCTTAACAATTTTAGTGAAAGTCACTAAAATACAGATATTATATTCAGACTCATTAGAGATGGCAAATTTTAATATGTTGTATATTTTTATTTATTTTCCTTTATTTAGGAGAAATCTTTTTTTTCTCAATGATAATTTGTTACTACAGGTCAGGTTAATGGTAAGGGCAGCTGAGCTTTCATTGTTCATTCGGGTTCAAACCTTGCATTCGAAGACTAATTGCAATTAAGAAATATGTGGGAACTTAACACTTTTTCCAAAATACTTCTAAAAAACACTCCTTCAGATGGGAAAGATGAGCCCCTTGACATTGAGGACAAGAACTTAATGAACTGTAAACCATCGCATATGGTGACAACACCCCTGTTGCAGGAAGAGAGTGACTGAAAAATGAATGGAAGAAACCCACTATTCTCAGTCACTTTATCAAATTACTCTAATTAAAATCCGAATACAATCAAATTGCCAGTCTTAGAAATAGGATTTTTTACCTTATTGGTGCTGCTGATCATTTACACCTGTTTTGATCAACAAAGAAAGCTATCTAGTGATTGTCCTGTACAAATGATTTACCATGCAATCCAGATACTGTCTTATTCGAAGCACTAATGAACTGGATTAGGTTCAGTCTCAGGAGTGAGATTTTCAGCCCTGTGGAGAGGATGCTTAGAACATATCTTTTACAGTTAACCCATCTGCTTCGCTAATACAACTCTACTGGCTGAATCATTTGTGGTTGCCAAGAAATCACACTGCTCATTTATTTTTAATGTTTAGGGTTTTACCTGTCGGTTCTTAATATGGATGTTTAATACCTTTTGTTTACAAATAGAGTTAGTGTTTTCGTAAATATGAACAAAGCATCAAGCAGGCACTGCAAAGTTCAAGTAGTACAAAAGGTGAGATACAGGCAAGGAGAACACAAATAACCTGAAGATTCGTATCATGGGAGAACTGACTGAGTGTATAAAATTGGCATTTCTTTCTTCCTCTGTTGCAATCCTTCAACAGAAATTTTGGGGCTTTTGGAAATGCTTTCAGACACACAAGCAGTTAAACTTGGATTTTGCAGTCAAAAATTACTGCAGTGTTTTTATTGCCTGGGAATACGCTGACCGATGTCTGTGCTGTTGTGATCTCCCATTGATAAAGCTGAACACGTTCACACAGACTCAGAACCCAAACAAATGCAATGGATTCCCGGTCAACAGCGGGCACTCGGTAATGCACATTCTATGTGGGAATCCTGCTTGTGGATAACTCTCTTTTACATATCTGAGAAACTTATATTCCGTAAGGTGTAGGGATGCCCTAGAGGAATAAAAGCAAGAATTAACACTCTAGTGCATATGCTAATTAAGATTTAATTAGGAAATTTAAAAAATGCAGAGTGCATGTTTTCAGCAAGTACATAATTACCAACTTACTGCTTGTGGGTTTTTTTTCTCTCCTGTATTTTTTCATTGTAAATACTAGAATTGTCATTTTAGGTAAAATTTAAGAAATTAAAACCCTAACTTAGTTTTCAGGAAGAGATATGGCACATTTTCATCCGTTTCAATTCTTACCATTTCATCCTGAATTATATTATTTTTCTACATTACTAATTCAGCATGAAAGAAATTGCTTTTCTTTGTGCTCTTACTATGTACACAGAATGTACCCTACAAATCACACTGTAACATTTTCCTTCAGCCTCTGCTGTTACTCTGAATAACAGTTATGACCCATAGGTCAATGTAACCGGTTCTTTTGAACAAGGTGCAGGTCTTCCTGGAACTATTTTTGTCCCAAGAACATCATGAAAATGCCAAGCTACATGTCAACAAAAAGGTCCCTTCCGACCTCCTGCCTGCTCCTACCTTTCTCACCTAACTGTATGTCTCCTACCTCATCTGGAGGCTGATGGGATCCTGACATCAATAGTCCATGAACTTTGAACCTGATCTAAAACTACACAGTGCTAACAGGAATTATTCCAGTTGTGTCGGCGCCTTTGGGAATTCTTTAAGTCTACTCACTGGAAAATGTACCCAAGAGAGAAATTAACATACAATAAAGACAAATTTTAAACATCTCTCTAGCTAGGCTTTGAAAGAAACCTTTAACTAGGGACTTTCTAATGAAAGGGAATTAACAAGATGATTAAAGCTTTAAGAACATTCGATCTGCATCAGTATTTTAATTATTTGAAAACAGACCATTTAAAACATAAGTCAATCTTGTCAAATACCTTTCCTTGTTAATTATTAATGCTAATTGCTGTTCTTCGTTGTTTTCTTTTCAAAATCAAAACTTTTTTTAATGAGCTTTCCTTGCAATTTCTTGATTTCTATTTTCACAGCCGCAGTGCTCAATAAACCTTTAGACGACGCACAGCGTGTAATTAGCTTCACTCAAGACCATGACAGTAACAGCCCCCTGAGAGTTCCCACTTTTCTACTTTAATACTTGGACATCTTTAGAACGTACTGTCAGCCTCTAGCCTAGTTAACAACCTTGCAAGTGTCTACACCATGTTATTCGCTCAGAATATGAGTGCGTAGAGAGGAAAATAGTACAGGGGTTGACTTTGTAAGAATTTCTTGGGGAGAATAGTAGTGAGAGCATGGACAGCACAGCCTCCCAGGCCCTTCAGAAAGCCAGGGCAGGATTCCATATGGCACAGAAGAAGACACATGGACAGCCAGCGCCACATGTATGTGTGTTGGTGGTCACTACCACTCACACGGCGGAGCAGTGGCAAATCAGCTTGTGAGTTCAGGGATTTCAATGTCCTCATTTACTGCCTCTGTTTTCATACACTACAGTTTATTAATTCACTGAACCATGATATGAAAGAATGAAACTGAAACACAAACCAAGGAGAAAACACATCCACCAAACAAGCAAAAGAGCCTCTAACAGCATGGACTCTTGGTACTACGTTTAGTTGCATGAGTGATATTTCCTGCTGTTATTTAAGCATCCACTTTGTGTTCGGCCTCACTGACACTGCCTGGGTATCACTGGCGGGAGAGAGAGCGGCACTTGAAACACAAAAGCACTCAACACAATAGGATTAGCCAGGCAGAAAAAGATACCTGGGATGTTAAGTGACTGACACTGGTGATAGGCGTTTATGTTAAAAATTAATTCATCCAACCTCAGACACAAATACTGTACCTTAAAAAGAAAATAGAAATCGGATTCCCCTCTTGTTATAAAAATTTCTTGACTCAGCTTAAAATGATCTGGAGTAGTATTTCAGTTCTTTCGTGCCAGTGCTGAAGCCTGTCAGGAGCAATCCAAGTAGTCTAGAAAACAAATTAGGAGGAAATGCTTCTGGCATTTAGTAGTCACCAGTTCCAAGTTAGGAACAAAATTCATTGCTTCCAAAGGTTGTGCCCCATCTAACAAACAAGTGAAATATATTCTTCAACACGTGTGCATGGGACTGTTGCAGTAAAAAATAATAAAATCTTAGGCAATTGTACTGCAGTATGTCTATATTGTTGGAGTACAGATCAGCAAAAAGCCCAGGTTTCAGACTTTATTCAGCTTCTCCTTAAGTTTCACCTAGTATACAGGTTCACCCACTCTCAGACAGACTAGATTACAGAATAATTCTAGGCAACAACTGATAAATTTCTGTTCCCAGTACATCACTAAACTGCCTTTGATATCACAATATTTAAATGATCAATCACAGCATGAAAAATCTCAGCTAAGTCTTTGTAACGATTACAAATTAAATCCTTTATAAACATTTTTACAACCCATTTTGTTTGAAACAGTTTTTCTTTCCAGCAGCTGTAAGGAATTTCAAGACATCATATCGGATTATGTTAAAAACAGCATGAAAAGGCAAAGCTTTTATTAAAACATAGTTGCATGAAAGATGTCAGGCCAGATGAATTTTAGCAGATGTTTTGTAGATAATTTTTAGGTCACTTAAAGGAATATTTACCTTTTAACTACTTATCATATGTACAACAAAACAGATGTTTTCTTACTAGTTCTGTTTCAAGAAAGATTCTGGAGAGATTTGTTTTGCATAAACGAAGCTTGTCTCACTGAAATACTCCATATTTTTTTCCTAGATGTAAGTTTTTACAGAAATACAGAAAATATTTGCAAACATCAGACCAAGAAATTAAACAGCTGCTAACTCATTCTGCATTTTTCCCTCCACACCCACAAGATTTCTGTAACATCAATATCCAGCGGGCAAGTTTAGAGCCAAACATATTTGTGTTACACAGCTTCAGACACCTCTGCCCATCTGCAACAAAATGAATCATAGAATCAGAGAATGGTTTGAATTGGAAGGGACCCTAAAGCCCATCCAGTTCCATGAGCAGGGACATCTCCCACTGGATCAGGTAGACCAAGATCCATCCAGCCTGGCCATAAACGCTTCCAGGGATAGGGCAGCAGCAACCACTTCTCTGGGCAACAGGGCCTCCCCACCCTCATTGTGAGGGATTTCTTCCTAATGTCTAATATAAATCTTCCCCTTTCCAGTTTAAAACTGTTCCCCCTCATCCTGTCCCCTCACTCCCTGATCAAGAGCCCCTCCCCAGCTTTTCTGGAGCCCCTGAGAGCCTGCTCTAAGATCTACCCACAGCCTTCTCTTCTCCAGGCTGAACAACCCCAATTCTCCCAGCCTGTGTTTGTACAGGAAGTTCTCCAGACTCCAGATCATCTAGCTCAACCACTTTCTGGAGAAACTCAGCACTGAGATGGGGGAGAACTGCCATGTGTTCCTGCCAGAGCCCCATCTGAAGGACCAAGAGACTGCCAGTAAAACTTGTTTTATTTACAGACCTCTAACACTGGATTACACATTGTTGAATGCTGGTTTTCATTAAAACCAAGCACAGAAACCACAGCCCAACATGAGCAATTCTGTCTCCAGAGACCACTCTGGTCAAAGAAGTAGAACCCACAGGGAGCTCACCCTCTGGCACAGCTCAACACGTGCAAACCCTGCATTCAGGGATTCTAAACCAGCCAAAACCAGGGCAACTGCCTGAAGCCAGACATTTACCAATATTTCAGAAAAAAATTAAAGTAATGACATCACAACTTAACTATTTTTTGTGAAGTTAAACCTTGGAGGGTTTCTGTAGAATTTCAGCTGCTTGAGGCAAATCTGCAGACTAAAACACGTCAGAGATTTAGCTAAGTGTTTTTACATACATTGGAGTTTTAAGTACTGCGTTTTTCTAACTGCAGCTACACCAACATGTTTTCTGTCATGCAGGTTAATAAAATAAGACGTATTTGGCATAACAAAGCTGCCTCTCCCATCCAAACCATCTCTCCTCAATGCCTTTATGTCAGTCACCTCACAACCTAGAATCAGCACCAAGAATTAGGAGTAAATTTCGGGGACACCACGAGCTCTGGCATTTTGTTTTTGTGTTGTTCTTTGTCAGGAAATTCCATCCCACAGTGTATTTAACACAAATTAACCCCTAATCTAATCACTTCAGCCTATGGTATTCTTCAAGTTCTGCAAACAGCTGCAGTGACTGATTTCAGAACATTTTAACAAGGGGCTCAATAGAATGCAAGCTTTATAAATCTTAAATTATAATTTCTTTCTGTAGAACTAACTTTGTGATTTTCAAAAAAAATGTAGAGTTGTGGTAAATTTTCCACAAGGGATATTTTGTTGATGTGAACACCGCTAAAACATAGGATCTAAAGAGAGAAGAGATGAAGATCCTGATTCCAACTGCATTCAAATCAGGAAGCACTGTTCCATGGGTGTCAGGTGGAGAGGGTGGCCTGTCCAATACTGTACAGGAGGGGTAGAAAAAAACACTGGAAAATGTGAGATAGGAGCTGCACAGCTGGTAGGAAAAGGAGAGACCATGGTGAAACAAAGTTTAACTCCTGCAGCGGAAGCAGCAACAGCTAAGATCAAGATTTAAGAGCTTTTCTTTCTCTGTACTACAGGAGACTACAGATAATGCTACATATAAAAAGTAATTCACTGTTAGCAATAGTAATTCTTGCCCTCTTATTTTTACTTTCCCCATCCTATTTTGTTGAAATAAGCTAAATAAACATGAGGTTGTACTCCTGTCAAATTTTTACACTACAAATCTTGCTTTCTCCAAGCTGCTAACATTCAGACCTTTTCCTTAAAACAAGTATGTGAAACTTTAGCCAAAAAAAAAATCTGAATAATTCCAGCTCCTTCCGATCAATAGATCCATTCTATTTAATGCTATTAAAAGAAGAAAATATAAGATATAGCATTTCAAATTGGAATTTGTAGAGCCAGAAGAATGTAGTATTTATGCTCTTTCTTATACCTGTGTCGTTATTCTAACACTGCACATAATGAAGAAAGAACGATGAAGAAAACTCAGTAGGAATTGAGATATTTTCCTTTTTAATATCTCTCTCAGCTCTCTCTGCACTATTGTTTTCCATACTGCTTGTTGTTTTACTTTCTCAAGGCCAACTGGTTTATATGTTGGATCTGTGGATCCAGGTTTAGTTGGAAAAAAAGTCTCACATATATACCCCTTCATATACAAGTACAGCTCTGTACCTCCAGACCTGAGTAATAGGATGCTCTAAGGAGCCCACATTGACTCTGTGCTCTTGGCTCAAGGCTGCTGGACCAAAGAGGCAAAAGGAGTTTGTATACTGAACCTGGATTTCTCCAGGCAAGATTGTTCACACCTTACTTAAGCTGAAAGAGGGGAGATTTAGATGAGATATCGGGAAGAAATATTTTCCTGTGGGGGTGGAGAGGCCCTGGCACAGGTTGCCCAGAGAAGTGGTGGCTGCCCCATCTCTACAGGTTTTCAAGGCCAGGTTGGATGGGGCTTGGAGTCCCCTGATCCAGTGTGAGATGTCCCTGCCCATGGCAGGGGGGTGGAACTTTGAGGTTCCTTCCCACCCAAATCATTCTATGATTCTATGATTACTGTGGAATTTCCCAGAGCCTTTTGGGCAAGCACGTTTTGAGAGCAGTTTGCTGCAAACGAAATTCTGCTGTTTTCTATTCCACTGGCACAGGAGCTTAACAGAACAAGATAGGGAACCATCACTGAGACTTCAATACTCACCTGAATGGCTTCTTTTTCCAGTTCTACCCCTGTTAGAGGGAGGAGGATAGATCATCTCTCATGACTGATAAATACTTCTGCTTACGTAATGGAAGATTTGATATGCTATTCCCAAAAGGAACTAGGGAATGGCTTCCACCTCAGTTCACCTAGCCTGGCTTTTAATGCAGAGGGAGAAATGAGAACAGTTACTATTTTAGTCATGTGCCTCATATTTAAATGGCAAAGATGTGAGTCCCAGTAAAGATAATGCAAACTCCCTGTCCACAGTGCATTCTAATGAGAACTCACATCAATTTCCAATAATTTATGCAGCAGGCCTTTTAAATCAATGTTTTTCCTCATCATTGCCTCTTCCATCCCTTCTTTATTCCTTCCTGACTCTGCAATTAACTCAAATTGCTGGACTTGGGATATCAACATCCTGCCTTTCCAAACACAAAGCCCACTGAATGGATCAGTGTCTCATTAAGAGGTTTTAATGTCTAATGTGGCTTCAGCCAAAGGTGGAGAGCACAGCACGTACTTCCCCTCGTGGGTTCTGATGCATGATTGTAACTCAGTCAATGAGCACACTGGTGGAGAGCTAGAAAATAATTCCCCTTGTAAATGGGATTTCAGTTGGCCTGCAAATTCAAAAAGAAGAGCCTGTCAACATTTAATTGAATTCAACAGAGGAGCCTGAAAGTTGGGGAGGGACTTTTTACAAGGGCTTGTAGTGATACGACTTCCAGCTTTACACTGGAAAGGGGCAGTTTTAGGTTAGACATTAGGAAGAAATTCTTTACAATGAGGGTAGGGAAGCCCTGGCCCAGGTTGCCCAGGGAAGCTGTGGCTGCCCCCTCTGTGGAGGTGTTCCAGGACATGTTGGATGAAGTCTTGAGCAGCCTGGTCTGGTGGGAGGTGTCCCTGCCCATGGCAAGGGGGTGGTTTTGGATGTTCTTTAAGGTCCTTTCCAACCCAAACCATTCCATGATTGTTGGGATCTCACAGATGGATACAACAGAGCTTTACTATTAGATATGGAACAAAGGAGAGCATGAAAAATACTTCATTCTCACTTGGTTGAAATTCTTATGTATTGATTTCTGTCAGATTTACAGCGCTGCACCCAACACAACCAACCTGCTTACAGCTACAGCCTGCCCTTATGTGGCATGCATCAAGAATATTTACATAATACAGCTCTCCTGGTATTGATTAAACATACAAATATATACTGTTACAACCCATCTGCCCTAAAATATCATACCTTGGTACCTGGGTAACAATACCTTTTGGCTTTAACTTCCTTCTAGTTACATTGATTTAACTTCCAGTTACATCCAATCTATTCTGTCATCGCTATAAGCATAAATCTCACTCTTATTAGAATAATTCAATTATTACTACTTTTTAAAACATCAATAATAGCAAAAAACTCAAATTCCTCATATCTCTGTATGCAACATGTAGCTTAACTTTGCTCCCACTATTCCATACTTGTACATTTTCAAATAAAATTAGGAGAAAATGCTGCTCCTTCCTGCTTTTTTTTTGTTCGTTTTGTTAAGACAAAAAAAGGAGAGAGTTCCATTTGTTTCCATATCAGGTGGTCCTGCACACGAGTGGCTGATGATGCAACACCGCTATTGACTGATGAATACAAAAGTGAACAATACAGGACAAAACCTTTAGGATTAAATATGCAACAAATTTAACATCTAATATTACTACTAATACAAATGAACAACAGAAATAATAAAAAATATCAGCTGTTTGTGCTAAAAGACCCCAAGTCTGGCTCCTGAACAAAGCATTGTTATTTTAAAAAGCTGTCCATGCAAGAAATATTATACCTGTAACAAGATAAGCGTTATACTTTTACAGCCATAGAGGATTTAGGTCTCTAATTCTTTAACTTTACCTCTTTTAGGTTATTTTCCTCATTTCCTAAAACATACAAGTTCTTTCTCGGGGAAGGCCTTAAGGGAACCTCTATGATGGGATGGAAGGTAGGTTATAGTACCACAGAATCGTTTGAGTTGGAAGGGACCTCAAAGCCCACCCAGTTCCATTCCCCTGCTGTGGGCAGGAACACCCCACACTGGATCAGGGGACTCCAAGCCCCATCCAACCTGGCCTTGAACACCTGTAGGGATGGGACAGCCACCACTTCTCTCAGCAACCTGTGCCAGGGCTCCCCACCCTCACAGGAAATATTTCTTCCTATAATCTCATCTCAGTCTCCCCTCTTTCAGCTGAAAACTGTTCCCCTTCATCCTCTCCCTGCACTCCCTGCTGATGAGCCCCTTAACATCAATTTTTAACTCTTAAACACAGTGTTGTTCACCCTCGCTTCCTCAATTCTGATTTGCTGCCGCTGAAAACTCCTGTGAGAAAAGCTCAATGTGGTGCCTAACCACCAGGCACATTTTCTATGTAATTAGAATCAAACCCATAACACTTTTAACTGCTTTGATAGTGTCTCCAGAGATCAGAAATATCCTAAAACTGAAAACAAGCAATCTGCCAAGACTCTGCAAGCACTCTTCTGTGCATCCTTCTCTCGCAGGACTGGTGCTGCTCACAGCTGTGCCGGAGGCGTGGGGCGTGTGAGCAGATTCTGGGAAGGGGAACAACGCTGAAAACACTACCAGACCTCATGATCTGAGAAAGTGTTCGAGCCCTCACTGCAAGAACACCAGATTAGGTAGGGTAGTCACTGGAACCTTTTCGCACAGACACTTGCATGCAGTAAGGAAGTTACCTTTGGAGATCATTCTGACCTGGATTATATGCATTTGCCAAAGAAAATAATGAAGTGCATAACAGAGTTTCTGGTGAGGATCAGCCACTGCTCAGCTGACTCCCAGTGAAGAGAATCTGTTTAAGATGACAGGTAATTATCTTTGATTCAAGCTTGACTACAATTTACTTGAATAAAAGATATTGTATTAGCTTTTCCAGTATGGAACACCTTAGTGTCCTCACAAGCTAACGTGGTATTGACCCACCCTTGACAAACAGAGGAATTCTCTTGCTCCCATGAGATTTTACTTTTGTTTTTCATTCACTGTAAATGTGGCACTTGGGAATGTAGACCTTTATACAGCAGTTCAAATTCGTAATCATATTAGTCTTACTGAGTTTAAATACCGTAAAAACACCTTTCAAATGTATCTATTATATATACATCACTGAAATATTATTTTGTCTGCAGCTCAGACATGCTTTTGAGCTCATGATCACACACTACAAACATTCTTTATCCAAACATTGTTTTCAGCTTTTGAGGTTTCCTATCCAGATAGAACTATGGAATTTAACAGGGTCTGTACAATCTCCCCACACTCAGCTGTGCTGCCAGTGCTTGGCGTTGGCTGGAAACAAGGCAGACAGTTCAGCACATGCCTAAACCTGCCTTAGAAGCCCCTGACAGCCTCCCCAAAGGGCCTGATGAAGAGTTCTCAATGAAGGCAGATATTTTCAGGGAATACTATGCATATATATATATATATGTATCATAGAATTGTTCAGGTTGGAAAAGACCTTTAAGATCATTGAGTCCAACCCTTAATCTTCCACTGCCAAGTCCACCACTAAACTATGTCACTAAGCACCACATCTACATGTCTTTTAAGACCCTCCAGGGATGGCTACTCCCTCATCTCCCTGGGCAGCCTTTACCAGTGCTCAACATCCCTTTCAGTGAAGGAGTATTTTCTGATATCCAGTCTAAAACTCCCCTGGAGCAATTTCCATTTCCTCTCATTCTATCACTTGTTACTTGGGAGAAGAGACCAACATCCCCTTCACCACAACCTCCTTTCCAGGAACTGCAGAGAGTGATAAGGTCACCCTTCAGATTCCTCTTCTCCAAGCTAAAAAACCCCAGATCCCTCTGCCACTCCCAGAACCTGTGGTCCCAAGCATCTTCCCCAGCCCTGATCCCTTCTCAATATATTTCTTTGCAATAGTTCTGCAATGACAAGAACAGGTAATATATTCCTGAAAGTCTTCTGCTCCATCCTCGCTGTTTCACAAGCACTCACTAGCACCTGTGAAATATTCCCTGTCGTATTAAGCTTGAATGTGGAAGAACCCAGGTCTATTGCACGTAGAATAATATACAAATACACAAAATTCTCCCTTCTATTGCAACTTATTTCTGTGCAGAAGTACATTTTTTCCCTTATTGCTCATTGCTTCATCCCCTTTGAAGACACTGAGTGAGCAATCAAGCTGAATGTGTTTTCACACTCGCATACTAACACAAATTTATAAAAGTGGAGGCAGATTTCTTGCAGTTCTAACAGATTTGTATCCCCATGAATTTACGTATTCCTTCCAATGAATGATAATAAAGGTTCTATAAACAGCAAAAGGAGGAGAGGTGCAGCTGGCAAGATATTAGGTCAAGACAAAAGTGAAAGATTTGAAAGACTTAAGAAAATAAAAAGACTTTGCACATTTCTAATGTCATTTTCTTCTAGGACACTGGGGAGGGACAAACGTCACTGCAAGATGGTAGAAAGGGCGAGATGGGGAGAATTTCTGCTGTAGGAGGAAGGAAAAAGGAAACTCAAATCCTGCAAGGTCACCTTGGAAACCCATAGGGTTGCTATGCAAGAACAAAATAGAAGGCTGAAGAGAATTTTCTTGTGAATGTTGGAGAAGTTTAAGAATGGGTCAGGGCATATAGAATTCTGCTAAAAAAAGATTGCAGGAATTAAATGAAAATGCAACTTCTTATATTTGTAATTGAAATCTACTGACTGGGTGATTCTTCATTTAAAAGATTACAGTCCAGGGGATGGATCTGGCCATCCAGCATCCTTTCATCTTAGCTTCCGCCCTTTCCTGGAGAAGCTGAGAAACACAGGAGTCTGAGCAGTGAATTCCTATCCCAGTGGCCATAAATTTTTTTGGCCTTATGTTGGCCATGAAAACTTCTTGTTGTTCTGCTGCCGAAGAAGAAAACATAAACCTGTAGGTGAATATGTCACTACACAGTGGGGTTCAACATAGAATCAGTAGTAGTTGCGATTGCAATTGCAATTCAAAGCCCAAGTTCAAACCTCCACAGCTTCTAAAACTCTTTCATTGCCCAAAAGAAACATCATTTCCTGCAGGCACACTTCCAGACCACAGTTCAATGACCAGCTGCTGTGGTGGTGATTTGGCAGAATGCATGTCGACATAATGGAACAGAGCTAATTAAAATGGCTCTGTATTATCTGAATTATTTGTTGAACCAGGAGTGTAGAGGGCACTGGTACAAAGGGCTGGGTGTCAGAGGAAAAAGATCAGGTTATGTAAGAACAAAATAATAATACAACTTTCCTTTAATTTACATCCCTTTAGCTTGCTATTTTCTGCTTTAGCAAGAGCCTGTCCTCTGCCAATTAATTGTACCAATTCTCAGGCCAAAGAACTTCAACAAAGCTCTTTAGCAATCCAATTTGGCTCTGAAAAACTCAGGTAAATTCCAGTAAATTGTAGGGTGGTTTGTTGTTTTGTTTTCCATTAATATTTACTTGCTGGGCTTAAGTTTCATTCAATGCCAGGAACCAAAGTTGTCATACACAGTCCTGCTCATCTATTCGTCCCAGATCCTTTATCAGTTTTCAGAATTCTGTTTGATTGCACAGATAATTAAAAGGAATAAGTCATTTCAATTAGTAGTATCTCAAATTATTTTCTGCTTTTAACTGCATGCACATTTAGCTGAGTTGTAAGACTTAGCTCTACTGCTTATGAAATCACACATAAGTTTCATCATAAGTCCTACTCAATTTACGATCTAAGAATGAACACGGTTTTCTTTAACACTGTAAAATTTTGAAAACAAACAGATCATGGCAGATCATTTCAACCAACACGTTCACACCTTTGCTGATAGCATCTTTTGGCTAAGGAGTGCTCTCTGCAAGGTTGGGTTAACAATGCAGCAGAGTTTCAGTCTGCACAGCGAGAGCTGTATCCTGGAAACAGAAACCAACAGTTTCTGCACCAATTTGAAAATAAACCGTAACATCGTATATTCCAGCTTCTTTTTCAGCTACTTTTTTCCCTAGAGTTTTTTGGTTGGTTGGTTGGTTGGTTTTTTTAATGCCTATTGCTGCTTGTGATACTGAAAGAAAGATCATTGGAAAAGTTTCTGGAAATCACATTGAATTGCCTGTAGCCTAAGCCAAGCAGAAGTGGCCCAACAGAAGTTCTGCCTATAGCAAGGCAGTGAAAAAAGTTACAGAGACTCTACTGGTTTCCTTAGCAAATAAGATCAGGTCTGTACTGCAATAGTCTAAATTTTATTCAAATCCATTTCAAGCTCAGGGACAATCTTTCTGTTTAATAATTGAGCATTCTCCAACAAAAGCCACGCTTAGAGCTCCTAAGAATGACCACTATTACTGTGAATACCTGCACACTAGAACAGGAGTGAACAGTTGTTATGCACTGGGTTTTTCTTTAAGGTTTCCTGTAAGTTCACTAGTATCCTCTAAATCAAAATGAAAAACTAATTATGTATTTTTCTTTAGACCTGCTGAGAAACAGCTTAGCACATCTACCCACATGCATAGTTCAAGATTTTCAAGTACAGGGATTATTCCTCCCCACCCACCCTCAGCTCTTCATTTTGAGGCTGCCTGTAAGCCACAGTACCAAGTATTCCCTACTCAGTCCAGTTCTTTTCAGCAAGGCTGGAAAGCTTTGGTTCATCCCAAAGGGCAGCATTTCTTTCCCCCAGTGAATTTATCAGACAAAAAGCTCTAACCACTGTCATTTTTCCAGTTCCTGACTGGTGAAACTGTACGAACTCCTATTTGACAGAGCAAAAGCGCTGTATCCCCACCTTGGGTCACAAAGAGCTTCACAAAAAGATCTGCTGGCAGAAAAGAAACATACAGAAATGCCATGGCTTCTTTCAGTTCATTTCATTTGTTTTCTGGTTTGTTTCGGTTTTTTCAACCCTCAAATACCATCACATGGAACAAGAACAGAACACAGAACACTAATTAGGACACCACAATCAATCTCGTTTCTTAATAAGCAGCCTTCCTATCCTGTGTGAATCAGCACCACTCTATGAAAACCATTTCAGTTCTCAGGCAATTTTCTACCACATTTGCACATTACTCACAATGCCAACAAAAAACTCACCATCACCTCTGCAGAAACTCAGCACACTGTTAGGGATACTTTTAGTTACTTAAAATAAGATTAATGAGGCACTCACTTAGTTTATTTTTTACCCATTAACAGTTTATTCAACTTTAATGTAGACTAAATCAACATTTATGGGATCTCTGTTGTTGTTTGCTTTTAGTGCTTCAGGCAGTATGAGAATTTACTGCTCACATTTCGAAAAAAAAAAAAGCAAACCTGCTCTGGATATTTTTTCCTCTGGAAATGTACATTTACAATTAAAATTAATTGCAATGATTAAACACCAACATTTTGCCTCAATTATCTGAGCACTCACATTAGAAAAGAGAAATAATATAATATTTATTTTCAAGAATTAGAAAACATTACTTTTGGCCTTAGTGAAGTCTAAAATGCTCATTAAAGGTCTGAGGGAGCTTTGGAATTCTCTATTTCCCATTAAAGCTAACATACTGACCACGGCACACACACTCCTTCTTCTGAGCTCACCTACAAGTCCAAATCTATTCCCCAGTCAGCTGATACTTTGAAGCAAGTGGGGGTTTGAAAATATCAGCATACAAAGAAACTATGAACATCAGTCCCTTGAATGAAAGTGTTTCCCCCTTGAATGAAAGTGTTTCCCTCTTTTGCCCTTTCTTGATTTATAACCGATTTTTAAAGAGGAAAAGAGCAGAAAAAAATCCCCCAAACATCCTTACCCATTAAAATTCTATGCAGCACACACAGGTGTAACACCTCACAGCTTTGTAAAAGTTATTTTTTATATGAGTGTCCAACACCGTGGAAGTTGATGACGGTTCTCAGGTGCTTGAGTAAGTATTCTGCACGACACACGCACCCTCAGCACAATTACACGTGCTGGTCATTAGCAAACCCAGAAACTGGTTCTAACTCTGTATTTTGACATGTCCTGGCTAAAAGGTCTTGACATATTGATGATAGCTTCCCGAAACTGGCCATTCCCTGTTTCCAATGGGATCAGGGGCAGCAACTTATCTATACAATGGGAACCTGCTAGAGCTGAACACAACATCAGTAGTGTTTCACAGTAATGTTTGGGATTCGTGTATGTCATGGGACCTCTCTAGATCATCCATTCTTCATTTCAGAATCACAGTAAGACTCCAAGATCCTCCAGGGTACAAATAGTGATTTCAAAATTGTATCACGAGTTTAGATTTTCTGTAGTTTAACATCTGCAGAACCAAAGAAGGCATTGAAACTTCCCTAAATCTCTGACCTCTTAAGCTGAAGCCAATCTGCCTGACAATAATGCCTTCTTTTCCTTTGGATTGCAATAATATCACAATGCTATACTTTCACTTATAGCAACAATAAAATACAGTACTCCAAACAATTAAACATAAGTAAAGAATTAAGTAATTTTCCAGCTTAATTTTGGCAGTGTCCATTTCTGCTGTCTGAAATGGGACAGAGAATACAATTAATCTACAGAGTTTTCCAGAAGCAACTAAAAGCAAGAAATATCTCTGTTTTGTAATCCCAGTAATATCTTATTTAATTGTAAGGAGCTTGAATTAATTCAGACTTTTTCCAACAAACTATTTTGTTGTATTGACCAAACACAGGCAGCCAATCTAAACATATTGTACCAATTTCACATCTCCTGATGAATGCAGCTTATTTTCTTTAGTGCATTAATGTCAAATAAACCTCTTGTTGTACTGTAACTTGATCTATACAGCACTGATACACAACAAATGGCACCACCACTATTACCTTGAGGTTTCAAAAGAGTCAAACTGGGTCATTAAAAAAGTTTTGTGTAGAATTAATTGAAAAAATGCTACAATGCAATTCACAACTACTTGGTCATGATGACAGAAAAGGTTAAATATGTAAAACCATATACTTAAATAAGCATAAATCAGCCTACAAGTCAGCCTGTTAACAGTTTCATCCTCTTGGTTGGCAGACTTGGAAAATACTATATGTCATTAATATGGCTGACTAATTTCTAGTTAGGAACACATTAGTAGTTCTATCATAGGTTTTGATGGATTTGCAGTCAACCTGGGGAAAAAAAAAAGAAGAGATAAATTACTAAGTGACCTTTTGGATGGGACTCCTCCATCTGTTCATTATCATTTAATGCCACTCAAAATCTGGACTGAAAATGGAAAAAAAACATTTTTGTTCTGATCTAATTTCCTGTGTTCACAATGACTTCTTACCTTCTCCTGTGGACTTCGCATCAGAGGATTATGCTGTTTTCTCTTGATTCAAGCTGTTTTTTCTTAATTAAGAAGAACAAAGCAAGGTATTTTCTGGCTTACTAGTGTTCATATGTACATCTAAGTCTGAATGCACACCCTAAGAAGAAAGCATATAGCAAATAAAAACCACACTGTCTGTTTGTACCACTGGATAATAATAATCTACATTAGTGGGATCTGAATTCAGATGAGAAGACGAGGTAATTTCATTGAATATGCAATGAAGCGCTGAGAAAAAAAAAATACCTTTCACATATGGTGATGTGAGGCTACAGGAAAGCAGAAAAAGTGACAGGACATGTGAAGAAGCTGCTCAAGGCCTTGTTCACCGAGGTAGACAATAACAGCATCATTCTTCCAGAGAGATAGAATATTAACTTAAACAGTATTTTGGTTTTATTCTTTTTGTTACTTCAGTGTATAAAAGCGAAATGAGTCTGGCAGAGTCTTGAATAAGTCATTCGGATTTGTTCAGCATACAAATCCTACTCAGGGGGTAGATTCTCTTCTGAAAAAGGCTTAACAGGAAAGTAAAAGTGCAGCATTTGCAGAGGGGAGATTGCAAATATTCATAAAGTTCAGTTTGCTCTGTGTTGTTGAGAAAGCAGAACTTAAAGTAAAAGACGATGTAGTAACTTAAAACCCGCCTAAATGCATTTTATGTAATAAACAGAATGTGTCCAGAATCAGTAAGACCGAGAAATTCTATGTTGTATCTATGCATCACTAATGATGACCATTTCAAGCATCCAGGTGCACAGTTCTAAAGAAGATCTGAAGGCTTTCAAAAACTTTACTGCTCATCCACAAACTGCTGCTTCTTTATATTAAGTCTTCTTCCAGATAGTTCCTAAGGACGCTGAGGTGCCATTTCCATTGTTTTACTGCTGTCACTTTTGTGGCCGGTATGAAATTCGGATTTGCAGTAGAATTGAGTACAGGAAGAAATTCTGAACTTAGAATCATAGAATTACCCGAGTTGGAAGGGACTCACAAGGATCATTGAGTCCAACTCCTGTCCCTACACAGGACATTCCCAACACTCCCACTGGGTGACTGAGGGCATTGGTCAAATGCTTCTGGAATTCTGGCAGACTGGATGCTGTGACTGCTTCCCTGGGGAGCTGTCCCAGGGCTCCACCACCCACTGGGGGAAGAACTTCTTCCTAATATCCAATCTAACCCTCCCCTGGCACATCTCCCTGCCACTCCCTCAGGTCATATCATAGGTCACAAGAGAGAAGAGCTCAGCCCATTTCCCCTCCCTCCCTTGTGAGAAGGCAGCAAACAGCTCTGAGATTACCCGTCTGTCTCCTCTTCTCCAGGCTGAACAGACCAAGAGACTTCAACCTCTCCTCACACGACTTCCCCTTCAGACCCTTCACCAGATTTGTGGCATTCTCGGGACACTCTCCAGTAGCTTTAGGTCCTTTTTATACTGTGATGCCCAGAACTGCCCCCAGTGCTTGAGGTGGGGCCGCACCGGTGCTTTGATAGAACAGAATACAATTGATCATTATTTCATGTCTCAAAATGAATAAAGTACACATCAAACACACAAACAAGATATACTGGGAAGAACAATGCCAACCTGAGGAAGAGTAACTACCTACAAAAAGTGATCTGTTTTTTTTTGTCTCGAGCCTGTGGATATTCCCTAGAATGAAATAGACTGAGTGGCTGCATAGTTTTCAGCTAGGTCAAGGATGGCTTTTCACAGATAATAACTGGATGCCAGGTTGCTGAAAAAAGGGCATGTTTTAATCAAAGAAGAAAATACCTCATGTGATTTTGCTTCGGAAATTAAGCAAGAAGCTCATGTATTCTCCTGTGTTTGCAAGCTGCACTTTGTGAACTTGTAATCCCACTCAAAGTAGCAAAGGAAAAGAAAAGACTCTCACTGCTTTTATTTCTTTATTTTTCTCATCCCCTCTGGTATACATAAATCCCTTTTTTTCTCCCTCTCTTTCAAAATATCAAACTCAGATTTTTTTTGTCATTTTTTTGTCTGTTTTTAAGAGTGATGAAACCTGAACTAGGTTTTAAAAAGTCCAAAACCCCAAAAAACAAACTCCACCAAAACCCTTTACAAAATAAAAAAATAACACAACCCAAACCCAATACTTGAAAACAAAATAAAACCCAAGAGCTAGTATTAATTTTTAATTTACGTTAATAAAGTAATGTTATATTAAATTATTGGAAAAAGCTCATGGCACTAATATTAACTATTCAGATTAACTATTTATTTCATTAATAAAAAGAATTAATTTGGAGTTTATACACTACATTACAACGAATATTTCAAATTAAAACTACATTGTAAGCACTGGACTCAGCTATCCTGTTGTTACCCAGCAAGCGCGTTTTCCTTAAGAGTCTCTTCCAACAGAAGTGAGACTGTACACAGCCCTGCTTCCAGAACATGCTATCTCATGCCGCATTTTATCACAGCTGAAAATTGAGAGCCAGATCAGGATTGTTAATCAAATTTCTCAGTGTTCCCCTACCTGGTTGTCTTTAGGCATTTCCCTGTCGTTTAACAACTTGACTTCTGTGTTGCTGCAGTTCAGTTTTGATGGCAGGAATGTCTCAGTTTCGGGAGCAATCACAGTTCTTGGCGTCCATTGTTGTTCCCACTCAGTCACTGGCACTGCAAAGTCTGGTCAGCAGCTTGTTCAAACACAAGAGAGTTTCAATCAAATGACTGTGTGTCCTTCTTCCAGTTTTACTGTCTTGTCTATACAATGGGCACACTAAATAATAGATCATTATGACTCTCTAATTGCTGGATATCACATTGCCATGGACAGCAGATTTAGATACAGCTCCAGCCTGTCCTGATGATGAAAGACCTTCCATCTCATTTTTAAGGAAGCAAAACTTTCTTCTGCTGCAACTTCATTAAGTTGATTTTAAATATCCCATTCATATTTGATTAGTTGGATATGTTTATTTTGATTCCACGCAGTGCCTCCCATAGATGATTATTTATTGCTCAGTGCAGCTGTAATCCAATTTAATTTTTTTTTTAAACGCATGAACTGTGTTAGTCACCCTTCGAATTCCAAGGCCACACTTTTCTGTAATGAATCGGGCACTTGATTTCTCTTCCCAGACCTCCCTTTTATCTCTTACATGAATACGGGCAAAGTTGCAGTATTGACAACCTTTGTTTGTCTAGATCAGAGGATAAGCTGATAGAGTTCAGTCTCAAGGAATGGTCCTGCATTGAGGAAACAGTAAAAAATTGCATTTTCTTTCCTTTAAAGAGTCTGAGTGGTATCGTAATCACTGCTTTGGAAGAAATCGTACCTTCAGCCAAGGTAGACAAATGCAGGAGTGGTATGAGATCATATGTGAAACTTCCTTTTCTGCTGCCTTTACTGAATCATTGTTAGGAAGAACAACATGCTCCTAAACACTGCTGAAGTGCATATACTTCATAAAAAGAAGTAACAAAAAGCCAGTCACTGTTAACTTTCTGTCTTAAGTAAATATTGGGGGGGAGCCTAGGTAAAAACAGTGACAGAAGAAAAAAAGACCTTAAAGCTGACAAGCTGAGCAGTATAAAGTTTGTTCCTGTAGAAAAATCAATTGCCAAGAAACCTGAAATCAAAACCAAGAAACCTGAAAAGATAGAAGATTGATGAGAGAAAGAAAAATTAGGATCTCATTGCTAGGCAATAGTGTTCTCACTGACAGCTCTTTTCTAAAGATTATAAAGATAGGGTAGAGAATGTGTATTTTAAAAATATGTTTCCCCCTTTTACCTCAGATTGCCTAAATTCACGTAATTCACTGTGATTTACAAATCCACATTGTACTTCAAGTTTAAGGATGAGGGAGGTGCCATCTAGAAATCCACTACTGCCACTTACGAACTGACTCTTCTCCCTTGGAAACTGAAATTATCAGACTGCAAGTGCCATGAGCATTCAAGGAGAACTTCGGATGCATCAGGTGTGGGCTTTGCAGGACCTCCAGCACACTCCCTACCATGGTAAAAGCTAAGTGCATCACTAGGATACGTGCATTCTGATGTAGGTATGCATAGCTTTTCAAAAGCTGGACATGCAAAATTAGTAATAGATCGTAATTCAAAGCTTGATAGATCTTCTAGATCATACGAAAAAGTAGTTATTGTACTGGTCACCAAACAAGCAAGACAACAGCACCCTAAATTTTGTTTCACCTTGAAAGAACTAACAAAGGGCACAGCACAAAGGAATATCAGGTAGTATTGCAGCTCCCACTGTCAAATATGAACCTTTGTCTCAGATTGATGAGGGACCATCTCCCTGCCTCTCAAATCAGCATTATAGCTCTATGTAAGGTTTCCACGTACCCTTAGCCTCAAAGCTGAAGAACCTTCTGCTTTCTCTGATGGGCGTTAGCACCAAAATGCATTTCTGCTCCCAAGGTGACACCCACCTGGAGGAGGAAAGAAAATGAAGAAAACTATCTCTGCCTTCATTTTGCCCAAATTACAGTTTGTTCACAAGAGAGGTTTGTGGGTAGTCAGGCTCAACTGTTTATTTTATTTCATTCCTTACATGCCTTAGGATTTACCATGTATAGGGAGAAATCTGCTTTAAACATTCCCTATGTTATGAGGGGCATATACATAGAGGTAGACATGAATAATATGATCATAATTTCAGTTCATCACTTGGGCTTCTCTCTGGTTCTCACTTGCCCTTTTGCACTGTTATACAAAAACATATACATGTCTAAACAAAATACATACATCCACAGCTTGGTTTTATATGTATGTACACTATCATATATGGATATGATACTGCTTCATATGAATGAGATGCAAAGATTGCTGCTGACTCTACTGCTGACCACTGCTATGATAAAGTCAAAAGACAGCAGCAGTGAAGGTGAGTTCCTGGATTACCCTGTCCCTGTTTTTAGAAACCTATTTAGAGTTATGGCAGAATTGAGAGTTATGGCTGAGAAACAAAGATCAAAAAGAAGAGTAGCTCTTCACCTCCCAGAGTCTGCTTTCTCTCCTTGCTCCTTCTCCCTATAGCACAGCTTTCATCCTCAGCACATCAGTTGTGGTTCACCACAAATGTCATGACACAAATCACCACCTGGAATAGGAAACTTTTAGAGACCCTGCCACAAGATCTCTTTTGAGTCACTAAAACATCAGTACTTTTTGTGCTTTACACAGAGCAAAGAATATGAAACATATTACAGGCACAAGAAGTGCATTGTTACCAAGATAAGGTGAGGGAAGAGTTGTGTGCATCCACCCACAGGAACCTCTGGGTGCACAGCCTGACGAGATAGTGTTGGAGGACTGTCTAAAGAGGACTAAACTATTCCTAAGCTGGAGATTTTAACTCAACAGACAGGCACAGCAGTCTAAAAAAGACTTAACAGTCAAGCAGTGCCAGGCTCCTGTTTTTCCTTGGATGATTATAGACAAGGATTGGGTCTCTTGATGGCTGCACACACAGTTCAACAGCAAGCACTCTCAGAATAGACACTGCAAGGGCAACTGTATTTTGTCACAATACCCTGCAGAGCCCATCAGCCCATCACCCTGACAGACTCTAAGAGGAAAAGAGAAATACTTTTCAGACAAGATTATTTGCTTTGTTTTTCTAGGTTTGCCTTTTTCTCCCACCCCAGCTTGCATATTTGTAAAAGTATCAGAAAGGATCACTTGGAGCAAGGGCTGGAAACTTGTTTTTCTTCATTTCTGGTGTTCTCACCCTTTCATATCCGAGAAAGCTCTGAGTGCTGGAGCATCTATAAAATTTGGGAAAAGTCTTCTCTACAAATGAAGATTGTGTTTATTCCTTTAATGATACACTTAGTCACAAGGGCATTTCAAACACATATGCAACCTAAAACAATAGTATCTAAAAAGATGCCCTAGTTTTAAAGGCTGCGCACACACAGCTCTGAAGTTAAATATCCAACAGTTGTTTGGTGCATAAGGACTTTCGAGTCACTTGAATTTGTTCTAAATTTTGTTCTCATTAACACTGAGGAATATCAGCTCTACGGCATAAGGGGCAATAAGTGAAAAACATAAAGAGTGCTTCAGAGAGGAAAATAAATCTGTGATACAGGATCTGGTATTGCACATAGAAATATGAGATAAGCACATACAAATACCACCCGTTTTGTGGCAAGATTCTTGAACAGAATAACAGATTTATGTTTTCATTAGGGGTTTGATTTTATTTTTTTCTTTACAGTTTTCCAATTTCTCCTGTCCTCTATTTTTTTGCACAAATTGCGTTGGTTTAACAAATCCTAAAGCACATTCAGTTAATTGAATTTAAAATACCCTCCCAAGTATCAATGTTCCACTGTAACCTCATACCTAAATAAAGCCAGACAATCTTGAGCATTCTGGAGAAAACCAGGATGACTCTTGGATGACACAAATAATGCAAGGCTCCACCTAGAACAAATGGTCTAGAATTCCGTTCGGAAACAATATCAGCAGAGAATATGAAAAAGTGCAATCTCTGATCCATCTTCTCTCCCCACATCTGTAAAATCTCTTTTTATTAAAAAAATATTTTTACTATGTAATTATTTTCTTATTTTTACACAGTGTGTCAGACACTCAGACTACGCGGTACAAGCTTAGGGCAACTGTAAATCTACTTCACAGGGCTGACATCATCTCTAAAGTCTGCTCCGGTTTCTATAATTTGCATCTCTCGTCGAGAGAGTATATTCCAAAATCATTCGTATAAAACTTTGAAAAGTAATGCAAGAAAGCTTTTCCCAAGCTCAGTGTCTTGTATTAACCTAGAACAAGGCCTGTGTGAATTACTAGTGTCACACAGGAGCAAAATCCAGTTTCTAAGAAAAATATTCAAAAAATGTGTCTTCAAAACTAAGCCCACACGATACATTAGCACCTACACAGAGATCAGTATCTTATCCACTTGGAAGAATTATCTAATCAGCTACCTAGGAGTTAATTACTAGTTCAAAAAACATAAAAATATCAATCTCTTCTCCATCCCTCATGAAAAAGCAAGTTTTTTACTGTCTAGACCAAGAACACATTTTTGTGATCTAGAAAACATGCATTTTTGAGAAAGAAAATATATATGAAGATATTTCTCACTTATTTTTAAAAATGGTTTATAAACAAGGAACTGATGTGGAACAAACTAGCAGGGGAAGAAGGAAGCAGAATGGACCTTTACATACTTGCTACTAAATTATAGGCTTACAATACAAGCTCTCAAGTACTGAGTTACAGTCGTCATATTTTAATGGGATAATATATAATCTGATTTTTTTTTGTGCATGTACCTGCTTTGTACACAAAGGATGTTACTTTTTAACGGAAGTATTCCTGTAAAAACTACTTCACTCTGATGTAGAGAGACCACTAAAGAAGGTAGAGCCTTTTTCCCCCCATAACGCAAGAAAGAGGAAATTTTACTATCACCCCATGCCCATGACTGTGTGCATAAACATATACATAAACATATACATAAATCTAGTGCTTATTCTAAATGACTTTTTGGTTAAAATGCCTTTGTTGACTTACTTCATGCTGTTATCACTGAAGCAAAACCTATGACCAAGGGCAGGACTGAATTTTCTGTTCTTATCTGGTTATCTTAAGCAAAATGGGACATAATGTTTCAGTATTTGATCTGTCCTAGACACAAAGTCCACTGTTCATGCTCACAGAAGAGTTTCTGGTGCCCCTGCAGACATAAGTTCATCCTATAAACACACTTACATTAAAAAGAGACTAGAGAATATTCCTAACCTACAAGATGGAGAACAGCTGAATCCCTCTAATTGCATGAGCAAGATGAATGTCTTTAGACTTTTCTATAATTTCTAGTTCGCAATGATTTTTGCAAATGGAATCTCTGTAATATTAATTATTTAGAGAAAGCTGAGGATGCTTTTAGTAGGATAATATTCATAACATATAATGTGCAATGTTACAAGATTCAAAATTAATTCAGATGCATAAAATGAAGGCTTACATGAACAAAAGTGTTAACATACAATGTACCTCAAGCTTTTAGTACAAAATAAGATCAAACCGGTACATTATTACAGTGCAAAGCATTAATGCTTGAGCCTGGTCTATGAGAAGCCAAAATTCTATTGAAGCTCATGGGCATGTAAACTAGGATTTTTTCTGCTTTGCGCAATAACCTTCTTTAAGAGTGAAGACAACTGAAATAGTCACTGCCAAAACACTGGGATGGCCAACACTAACTGCAGAGTATTTCTAAAAAGTGAAAAGGAAGAACCAGGTTTGTAAAGGATGAAACATCCTGAGGCAATTGGTGATTTTGGCCTCAGCATCTTGTCATGCTCAACTAAATTCATAGGCCATGAACTCTTTCTAAACTTCTACCCTTCTCTTCTCTGCATAAACCCAGAAAGAATCCTTCGCTGTGCCACAGAAAAGAAGAGGAATGTCAGCCCTTTCTCGCTCCATCTCCCTTACTGTGTTGTTGCTGTTACTCAGACCTGGGGTCAGTATAATTACAGCAGTTTCACACTTGCAGCTTTGTTTAATAATGATGAAGATAGCCCTGATGTTATAAAAGTAATGCTATCATGCCAGGCTGACCTCCATACCTCTCTGGAGGACATAAATTTAATATAGTCCATCCTCTCAAGCCACAGATCATCTTACCCTGCATTACTTTACAGCACATTGTGCATGTTCCAAATGATAATATTCAATGCAACTTCTTGATGAGGATCAGTATTTACATGTGAATTAACAGTTTTATCCAGTTGCAAACAGAACTGAGATAAAAATATGCTCTACTCAGATAGTAAATAAGTAAAATTCAGCCACATTGTATCAAATATGCTAGCACATAGAATGCTTCTGCAGCCAACAAATCACCTGAAATCCCATGTGCTCTTTAAAGATTCATGATAAAGCAATCCATGCTGGTTGCCTCGTACAGAATGTCACCAAGCAGAAAGCAGTGTCCGGTATTCAGCATACAACTTCCAAAGATAATTAAATTATACTGTCTAACATAAAGAGCCATCAATTATCACAAGTACACTGACTCAGTTTTCAATTTTTGTTCCTTAAAAAGCCAGAACTGTCCTATTAGTAAAACCAAATTCCTACAAGAACCAGTATGAAATGTTTCCCTTCACACCTCGATCAAGGCATCAACAACACAGAGCGAACAGGTTGTGTTTTATCACCTGTTTTATTGTCTCTTCATGCGCAAGCACTGTTGTTATCAACTGGGAACATTCTTCAAGCCTCTGCAACGCCACATCCCCTAAACTATTTGATCTTCTGCTATAATTATGGCAAAAATTTAGAAGGTTGATGTAGTCTTAAGGCAGAGAGAAAAAATCAACTACAGCAACAACAAACGAACAGGAAAATGATGAAATATCACTAAGTATCTTCTGTGTTTATCTTTTTCCTTTAATCCTACCAAGTAAATCATGTTATTATATTTTATTTACTGAACATAGAATTGCAATGTGTACACGTATCCAGCAACCTCTAATAAAAAACAGGATATTATTGCTTGAAACTGAACTAAAGATATTTTAGATTTAACTGTAATCAAACCTACTAGATATATTAAATGCATATGAGCTGAACAATATTAATTGCCATAAATACTATAAAATAGGTTTTCCCCTTTGAAAAATGTCCGGCAAACTTCTTGCTAAGAAGACCAAGAAGTTACAAAACTCTCTTTGACTCCTGTAAGACAAAAGCAGGAGACATTTCTTCATGCATTTTCGCAAACACAATGATTTAGAGAAGCAAAACTTACCAGATACTGTCTTTTAAGAGACTACATCTATAATCCACTAAACAGAATGGGAATTTCTGCACTGAGATCAGAGGGCTCTAAATCTAGCACAATGCAGTAAAAAACCCTGGCGGCTTTAACTTCAGTTCTCTGCAAGGACTGTGTGGAAAAACCTCTTTCAATTATAAGGAGCGAATATGCCTACTTCTCATTATTACCATGCCTATAATATCTTCTTTGATTTTGGACAGATTGGACTTCAATAAGATTGAACCAGACACAGTGTAGTCACTTTCCTGAATTACTACATAAGCGTACAGAATATCAGCTGCAGCAAGGACCTCGTAACTGTCTCTTGAATTAATGACAAAGTTGAAAATGCAACAGGCAGAATGTGAGTTCAGCCAGGGAGTCAATCAGAAAAAGCTTATGCAAGAACCTAAAAAAAAAAAGGGCAAAAACAATCTGCAATAAAAGAAAGCATTGCTATTTTTTTTCTGGGCTTCATACAATATTTTCTCACTTATTCCTGAAAAAAATGACTTCCAACATAGAGGTTTTTGAAAAGTGCATGTATCCCTTCTATCTTCCATTGCTGTGTGTTGTGTTCCATAAGATCATAATGACTTTATCTCTTAAGAGAAATTCTTCCTGTATAAAATGAATGAGAATTGGACCCTCTGTCCAGAAACTACTTTGTATGAGTTGCAGCATCACATCCCACTGACAGTTATCTCATTAAAATATCAGGTTCTTGTTTACTGTTTCTCTTAAAGAAGAGGACAATCTACTTTTTAGAGTTTACTTTTAAATTTTGTTTTGATGTACAAATAACATGAAATATAGTTGATTCTACTTGTCAAAAACGCGTTTCTCCTAACAGTTGCTTTGGACTTTCTCATACTGTTCAGTAAAGAGAAGCTTTAGGGTCCAAATTACTCTAAGTGAAACTGTTCTGTAGGCAACAGCAAATAAAAAGGCATGAGAAATATTTTAACCTTTCATTCTTTAAAGATAAAATATTAGCTTCTGCAGAATCTTGTAACAAAGTAAATTCTGAGCACATGTACGGAATAAAAAAGTAACTAAATGTAGAAGCAGGAGCAGAAGGCTCCTCACTTAAAACTTCTGATGTTCTAACTCTAAAGTTTTATTGTACTGAGCTCTAGCTACTATGAAGAGGCAAATAAATTAAGAAAGTGTTATGGAAATTTCAGCCAGTTATGGGAGGAGAGAGGAAAGCCTGGTGAGTAATGACATTTAGTTCCCAGAACCTCCACCTTCTAAAAATATTTCTCACTGCCAGTTCAACCAACCAACGCATTCATAGTTGTTGCTGTGTATTACACACGTGTGCACGCACTCACGTAACTGCACGTACAACAGTATATATATGCAATATATAGTGTATTTATATGCAAAACAAGCTTAATGCTCTTATATTGTAGGCTATTTATTTTTTGCTGTATTCATTATTGAAGTGAAAAAAGTTTGTCCCTCCTGAAACGATGTCCCTGTCCTCTGGTTTTGCATGTTGTTTATGTAAGGGAAATTATTTTCCTTAGTAATCTTTTCCTCATTTTTCTCTTTCTTTTTTTTTTTTTTTTTTTTTAAGTCCATAGACATCTTTGTTCCACCTGAAAGGCACAAGTTAGGGGACTGTATGTAGCTTTGCAATACGCTTAGGTTTTTTCTCCATACAATTGTCTCCTTAGTGTAGAACAGCAAGAATAAGAATGGCTTCCCTTGGAAGCTCCTTCCCATTTTCTAGCTTGGTAAGTGTATGGGGAATATTGAATGTATGAGGAGTTCACCTTCCCCAAAGGTACCAAGTATCACAGATTTAACTGTTACTGATTTTCTTTACTCTCTGACCTCTTCTCAAATACCTGGAGGTGAGGATTATCCATAGAGCAAGGGTGCCAAACTCACAGCCCACAGGCCAAATCCAGCCCCCCACCCTGTTCTATCTGGCCCAATACCTGGTTTCTACCCAGTGGCAGCTCCTTGTCCCTGCGCTCCTGCCAGTGCTGGGCTTGTGAGCGGCCTCTGAAGCACCTTACACTGCAGGAGGTGGCATAGGATGATGTGGCCCCAGTGAAAATGAGTTTGACACCTCTGCCATAGAGCATCAGCTCTTTAGTTCCAACATTGTTTCCAAAGGACAAAGACGTTCCTAGACTTAGTCACTCAAGTGCAGAAAGTTGCTTCCTTGTGAACAGACACCAACCAGAGCCCAAACACGAGTCACAACCATGCTCTTGACTCCTTCAATCTGCAAGTTTATAGCGTACTGCTTATCTTGACAATAACAATCATAAAGTGACTTACTGGATAATTACAGCTTGAGAAGAAATGTGTTAAAAGCACAAGCTGTTTAAAGACAAATATCCCACTTGAATCCACAAATGACTTATTTACTGTAAATGTTTCTGCTCTGATCAGTAAGAATATTAGAAATCAATATTGGAACATTAAAAATATTCTACCCAAGAGAAGGAAATTTCCTGGGACAGCTCAAAACTGCAGAGTAAATCTTCCTACTAAGGACCATCAGAAATCTTTGAATATATCACTTAATTGTTCAGGAAATATCTGGTGATCCTACCACAACTATCAAGTGTGGGACTGGGTAAACATGTGCTTCTTGCAAACCCTCTTGCAAAACAGAACTCTTGTCAACAGAATTGCACTGATTATTATTTTATCAGTAAGTCTGCACATATTTGTTTTTCTACAACACATCCCAGGTAAAAAGTAATTTGAAATGCAGTAATTTGCTTTAACACATATCTCCCCTAAAGAACTACCACCATGTTAGTTGTTAATGGCATTGCTTAATTTATCTGTGAAGCAAGAAATGGGGAGCTGCTACAACTAAGGATGTGAAAACTGGCAGTGACCTAATCAGTCTTTTTAAAACCAAAATGGAGCTTCACCCCATTGGCCTGGATTTGGTAAGTTTGACACCACTAGGGAAACAGTGCTGAAGATGCAGCTTCTTTCCTGAACACCAGTTTTCCTGTGCAATTTGGAATGCCACACAATTTGATAAATACACAGATATTACAGCAAACAACAATGGAAGAAAAAAAATTGTAAAGTAGGAGGGTAACACTTTTACACACGGTTTGTAAGGTGTTAAGTAGGTAATGCATAACACAATTATTAATAACCATTTTAGGTTATTCAAATACTGAACACTAAAACTTGTCAATCAGAGAATACGTGATTTTCATTCATTACATGGAGTTTTTCATGAGAAATTTTCACTGCATTTTTAGGGACCTTGTTCAAAAACAAGCTATTTGTCTAAAATTCAGATATTTTTCTTACAAATTTCTAAAACCCAAAGTCTTTCTTCAATATGAGACCTTAAAAAAAACTTTTTAAAAGTTTGATGGCAAATAAGTGCAAATGTGGAAAACAATTGTATTTATAAAGAACACTGCCAACTCCCCCTGCACCTCTGCTCCACATAAAATTCGTTTGGGAATAAACCAGTCCAACTTTTACTATCAACCAGAGTTTTAAATAAATTCCTTGATGCATCTCCATTCTAAACCAGGGCCAAAAGTTGATAAAACTGTTCAGTACTTTTACTTAAAAATATGAATGCTTTCCATTTCTTTGGTACATTTTCTGTCACATCCTGCAGTCCAGAATCTATGCAGTAGTGAGATCAGTAACTACACTTTGCCTGATGTAGAACAGGCTTAATTGTGAATGCAGTTTTCAGTACAGCTAAACAAGGTTTTCCGTTCTGAACAAATACCAATGC
This sequence comes from Tapera naevia, assembly GCA_033556795.1. Lineage (NCBI taxonomy): Eukaryota > Metazoa > Chordata > Aves > Cuculiformes > Neomorphidae > Tapera > Tapera naevia. The sequence continues at coordinate 4,123,126 of JAUMJJ010000099.1, forward strand.
ATTTGTTGAACTCCCCACCACAGACATCAAATACACTGAACGGCACAACGGAATGTACTTTACCAACACATTGCTAAGTTTAGAGGCTTACCGTAAATTTGTGTTCTTCTCATTCAGTAAATCTAGTGGGAGCATTGGAAATATGTGTTTTTGAAAGTATGAGCGTGACATCATGAAAAAAGAACAAGGGCTTAATTTTATTTATTGGGTTATATATTGCTTGTAATTCTGCATCCTCTGCTGATCAATGCATTGTGATAAACACCTACATATTTTATAAACACAAAAAATGTATTGCTTCCAGTAATGAAGTGTGTACCTGAGGAGGTACTTAGCAGGACTTCAGTTTTCAGAGCTGATCCAAAATTCATCTTTTAGCCTTTACATCAATAATGGTACTAAATATTTAGCTTGATTTTCATGCAATAATTACCTTTCTCAAAGGACTAGTGTTTGTAAAGTGTCTTCTATCTTGGATGATGAGAAACCCTGAGTGTTCAGAATACATACATACCACATACATTTTTTTTTTTTCATTTTCTCCTCCAGTGCCTGAAGCCTATGAAACCGTTACTGTCAAAATGATTGCTGGGAACTGAATTAGTGAAATGGGTTTTTTGGCTCTGTTTGGAGTAGTGGGGACTCTAGCAGTGAATGGTGACTTGTACAGATGTTTTAAGCATCTGTCATAATGAACAGCCCAGACCGAAATATTACCGCTTCTAAGAAGGATGCCAAATGCCAATTTGTTTATACACTTCCTACAGGCTTCCAGTGCTTTTACTTATGATGGGACAGCTTTTCCACATTGCAGAAACAAACACTGAAGGGGGATTGAAAGATATAGAGCAACAGCAAAGAGATGAAGGGAAATAAGACAACAGCTTTAACACTTCCAAAGAACAAAGAGCTGGAGTATTGACTAGATAGGTTACAGAGAGATGTTACAGTCCAAGTTAATTACATTTTCACGTCAGCTTTGTGGCTGGATAACAAGTCCTGGTTATGTTTATGTATCATGACTCCAAGATTTGAAACAAGTAAAAGGATAAAAGAAATCACCAGTGCTGTCATTTTCTTCTTTGCTGCTAATGCAAGAGAAAAAGAGAAGATGTTTATATGGTATGGCTGATCTGAGCTTTAAGGGAGCATCACCATTTATCCTTGTTTACAGCAAAAGAGAAAGATAAGGAACTGTTTTGTGATAGCAGGGGTGTATCTTTCATTATTAAACACTGTTTGCCCAGAAAATGTAGCGTATGCATTCTAGAAACAAACACAGAAACAGAAAAAAGAAAAGTCTGGGTGTGTTACTTCAAGAGACAGTAGATCCACAAACACTGAGATCCAAAAGAACTAGAATGTAACAGTAACACCAGCTGGGCCACACACAGATGGAGGACACACAAGTTGTTTAAGAAGCAGTATTTGATTCAGTGGTGGCATCTTCTGTATTCCAAATGGATCCTTAGGAAAAGATAAGGCAATTTGCTTCTTGATGCTTTTATGAATGTCAAGGAACTGAGGTTCTATGATAAGTAAAGGTCCCATTACAATTCACTAATCCAAATTCAATTTCAGGCAGTCGTGACAATTTCTCTTCCCAAAAAGACCTCATTTTGCACTTCCATCTTTGTCCTAATCATGTATTGTAACAGCTTTCTTCCTACCAGCGGCTGAATTTTTCTGCAGAAGCGTCACTATTGATTAGGGCACGAGCACAAATGAATTAAGAAGAGAAGAGCTGAGTTAAAATGGGAGGTTGTAACTTTATTACCTTTTATCACAAGCAGAGAAATTACACTGGAATGTTTTTACTTGGTTCAATATGTTGCTAACAATGTTCCAAGCCAAATAAATATTATACAGCCAAGGCATTCTGATACTTATGTCTTTCACTAAAAAAGGAAGAAAGCAGACACAGAAGAAATATCTTAGTGAGAGAGGACCTAAAATAGCTTTTTTTTATTATTTTAATAATCCAATATTGCTCATTATCTCCTTAATCTCCGGTATTACACTGAAGGTAATCTACCTGTGTTAGTTGAAAACTGTGACAAAAATACAAATCCAATCTAAATACAAAATTTATATTTTTGACTTCCCAGCAGGCTGGTTCGAAACATCCAAGTTGCTATGAAGATGATACCTTGGCAATTTAGGTTCCCTGGAAAAATATATTCATGATTCTGTGTCTTAGCAGTTGGACAGACAGACTAGCATCATGGGAAACGACACCTGCAGTTCAGTGTAGGGCAACTGAGATGGTCTCAGACAGAAGGGTTCAAATGCCCTGTTTCCAGACATAAACAAAGAGGAGACTACAGCAACAAGCAGCTTTGCTCCCTGTTACTGGTGTCTGGCAGCCAGTGGACAGGGACATATGGTCAAGATGAAATAAAGTAGAAAAGGGCCTCATGTGTCTTGGATTCAGCTCTGAGGGTCAGCCTTCGCCAGGCCTGTGTGATCACAGGCATCTTCATCTGGACAGGCAGCAGAACTTACACACGAGCACTGAGAACCATCCAAACTCTGCCACATTACTCAAATACACAAAGAAAGACAGCTTCAAAGATTACAAGGATGTATAGCATGAGTTTTAAAATATTACTGCATTTACAACACCATTGCTAGTTATTTTCCAACACCAGACCATCGAATTTCAAAATTACTTTCAAATTAAAATGGAATTTCAATATTACTTCATCCTTCATGGTTCAAATACAACAAGTGAACGGTGTTTCTACCATCAAGCAGACTTCTCTGCACCAAGGCACCACTGCTGTGGACAAGTTCTTTATATTTGCATGAAAAGCAGTTACTGGCTCTTTGCCTAACAGGTTGGTGTTGGAACATTTGGTCCAAACAGCGCGTCTGCCAGCTAAGAACTGTGCTGAATCTGTCAGAAGGTGTTAGATAAATGTGTCACCACTGAAAGCCTGTATGTGTATAATCTGAACTACAGTAAGTGCAAGTTATTGACCACAAAGCAGTCTGTACTAGGATTGCACATACTTCCCACGCAGACGTAAATAGTGACTGCAGCTATAGACCGATTTCTATTTTCCAGCTGAGGGTGTTGTACTGTTGCCCACCAACTTCGGATATTATTTCAATTTCATGCAAGCAACAGAAGTGGGCCCAAACAACTTCTACAGTCAAAAAAAAAAATCAGAAGCAAAATAAACAGAGGAAGAAAATAGACCCTCCTATCCCTGGGACTCAAAATTTGTTGCATACATTAGGATATTAAAAACCATGAGCAAGTTTGCAAAACATTCTCATTGCGTGTTCTACCATGTTCACAGCACGTGTTACTGCAGAGCACCGATGCCCCTAGTCAACAGATGCAAAGCAAGCAGCTCAGGCAATCAAACCTGCAACCAACAGCACGAGGTCTCTGAACCCTCCTAGCCACCCTCCTGCATGTCTCTCGCTGTATGGTGCCAGAAGTACACAGATCCCCTTGTTTAGCTTGGGCTGAGCCTGCAGTAAGAACTCAAAGGGAAAGCTTGGCGTAACAGCCCCGGCTGTTCGAGAGGGCTCTCCTCTCTTTCACTGAGGCTCTGACCCCACTCTCTTTGAACTCAGCAGGTGCCGGCTTTCAAAGAAATAGGAGTAAGCCCACAGGTACCCACAGTGCACGCAGCATCAGACTCTTCCTGTGGGATTCCACTGGTTTTAAGGAAAACTTATTTTCAGTGCCTTCCTCTCAAATGCAGAAAAGCATTCTTTATGAAGCAAATAGAATGAATTGTAATAATTGAAAACAGCATGAGCCCTCACTGTTAATTTTGGGAAAGGGATCTTGAAAAGTGAACAGCTACCATCTGAAGCAATCATAAAGAACTTACCAGCAATTTATATAAATACCAACCCACTGTAATAGGAATTTAACTGAATAACAGATGGAAACGGAAAAAAAAGTTGTCTATGCTTTGCAGAACTGCTTATAGTAAATGAAGCCAGCGGGGTATCTACTGACTGACATCATGCTTAGATAAAAAATGACCCAAAAATGTGACATACTTTTTTGCGAGCTTTATACATATATATATATATATACACACACACATAGAGAGGATACAATTTTTATTTGTTCTATTCTCTGGAATATTAGGACGTGACTGACAGAATCCTTGTAGCTATATACTTCATTATGTACATTCGTTCTGCAAATTTTTAACACTTTGTTCCTCAACTTTAAACAAGAACTAATTATATTGTGCTCTTTGTTGTTGTATTGTTTTCTTTGGGGATGCTGATCATTTAAGTCAATAAAACCAAGCAATTTTCCTACGAGAACAGAAGACTTAACTTTGCTTGGAAGTTTCTGAAGCATGATTTCAGGTTTTAATATGCTCAAAATTACTGCAGTCATCCATACACCTCATCTCACTGCAGTCAGTTACAGCAAGACTAGGCATTTGCGTTATTTTATCCTCATCTTTGACACAGATGTGCTTAAGCATGGGAATTAACCTCCTGAATCATATTTCATTATATCCATTTGAAGAAAAGGACAGTTTAAAGCCTGTCCCGAAGATTGGATTCACATTTCATGCAAACTGTCATCCAATGTGAGAGATCTGGTGTGGCCTGAGCAAACCCCAGGCAAGTTTGTAGAACTACATAGCCAAATGACCACTTCTGCAGTCAGCGGGCACAGACAGAGACTGTCAGCCACCACAGACACCGTTCTGCCAAACAGCTGAGGGCACACATTTTCCTCCAGACCCAGATGTGCCAGACTAAAAGCTGTCACCAAGCGTCCTGCTCCTGCTCTCACTTTCTGCTCTTAGAGTCACATTTGTGAACACCATTCTAGGTTGCCTTCAGTCAGAACAAGCAGGATTGTTTCAGCTGATTTCTGGAGCAAGTCTCTCCGAATCCAACTTTCTGACTGAAATGGGTCAGGGAGCTTTCAAAAGAGCAATTGTGTTGGTAGGAGAAGAAGAACCTACAGGGGAGAGCAGCAGGGAGGAGGCATCCCTAACAGATGATAATTACTTCCACTGGTAAAACTGGATGCCAGAGGACATGTGCTGCTGGCCCAAGACTGTTCACAAGCACTAGTTAAGCACAGGCACAGCTCAGTGGATGCTGCCACTGCCACACCCCTGCACACACGAAGCATGACACACACGTCCTTTCCACTCCCACAACAACCTAAACCTCCATCTTTTTTCCACTGAGTCTGTCTATGTGGAAAACAGACTGCAATAAACCCAAGTGAAAGAACTGTTAAATATTTTACTGATCTTTTCACCCACATTTTAATGATTTTACTTTCCATACAATTTTAAAGTACTATTTCTGAGAATCCTTTTAATTATTTATCGTACAGCAAGGCTAAACGAGAACACCAGTAAATATTATGTAGGTACTGTGAAAGGGCTTTGTCTATTTGCCATTGTGTTATTTGTAGAGAATTCTTGAATAACAAGAAAATATGACTGCCAGCAATAAAACTAATCTTTTTTGATATGTCAGGGTTCACATACTGTTAGAAAATGCACCCTGCCCAGTGTTATACTAGCAAAATTACACTTTGCCTCTCAAACTAACAAGCATTTCCAGTAAACGTAGCATTCTCAGCAAGTTATTTTCTCAATACTCCAATTGACAAAGGATTAAATTACTGTGGAGCCATTCATTATTTATGGCTTTTAACACCTGTTAGGTGTTAAATTTACCTTTTCATATCTCTACTGTGCAAGATACCTGCCCCCACTTCGTTAACATCCAGTGTTTTACATCAGTGAAGACATTTCAACACACAGTAGAATAAAACTGATGTCTTTTCAAATATAATACTAAGGGTTGGTTTTTTTTTCCAAATACATATTTAATGATTTCACAGACAATTTTTTTGTCCCGGAATGGTTTCAAAGAAAGAATTTTAGAACAAAACCAATGTCAAATTTAGTGTTTTTCCTGTTATCCCCTGCAATTTGAAATAAAATAAAGAAGTTTGTTGTACTGCTTAACAAAGTGCCTATAGACACTGCTGCTTGTTTGAATAGCAATAGTAATGGACATAGCAATGCCTTGAGGCTGTGAAGAAAGTATTCCCTTAAGCACTATGAATAATAATCTAAAAGGGGTTTAGTATATCTGTGAAATCAATACAGCATATAGTAAAAAAGAAAATGTATAATTATCACCTGAATTTTCTCTAAAGAAAATAATTAATCTGTTGCAGTAGTACAATTAAAACCCATTGAGACTATCACAGCATCACAGTATTTGTACAGGCAAGGACTGTTCAAATGTTTTAATAAGGCATTGTGCAGTAATAATTTCAGTGTGTTCCCAAATCACAGAATTAATTTAGTTCTTTTATAAAACTAAATGGTTCTACTCATAAATTAACACTAAAAATTGACATGAATTGCACTGTCAGTGAGATTTACTTCAGTCATGTTTACAGTATTATAAACCAGATTTTTAATGTATTATAGGTTGAAGGGCAATCTGTTTTATATGGAAACAGATTTGAAGGCAGAGAGGTGACCTGTTTGCAGAATTTTCCTAAATCCCAGGACAATTATTAGATAAGCACTTCTATATAATCTTGACAAAAGTAGCAGAATGTGGCACAGAAACAATGTGCTTTCTTGAGAGACGTTTTAATTAAACGCATGCGAACAAAAAGGTTAAGTGAAAAATAAACAGCGCCTAAACAGGCAAGATGATGAGAGCTTAACCCACGGAAAAATGGCAGAAGATGGTTGCAGTATTAAATAAAACCTCAGGAGCTGGGCTGGGCAGAAGCAGACTCAGAATATGAAGTGAATATCTGTAGGACTCAATCTATTCATGTTCACACCGAGCACATTCAAAGACCTGATAAAATATGTATGCAAGTATTCAACTCTGTGTTACACCACAGCATTTCCTTTGCTATTTTCTCCCATTGAAAAATGTTTCCGTCCAAAGACATTTACGTCAACTCCAACCCACTGCTTCAAGATCCAGGACCACCACTTCCATTACTGGAAGAACTGCATAAAACCTGCAGAACGACCAGACAAAATTCAGTTGATTTATTTGCATTAATTTCCTGTCCTATTTTCAAGATATTTTGTTCAATGAGTTGGTTGAAGTGGGATCTCTTTTTCAGATGTTAAACAAAGAAATAGGTGACGGATCAAAACCACATGTTTTTCACTTGCTGGGCAGCACATCGCTCTGTTTGCTTTTGAAGAGGAGGAACTCTCCACCAAATGAGGCTGGTGTGCCTACTTCCCCAGTGTAAAAACACATATTTCACTAAGGTAGCTTACCCAAATGTAATAGAGAACTTGTTCTTCCCCATGTATTTATAAGAGAACACAGAAAACTACTGAAACACAGGGAAAAACAAGAATCCTAGGGAAGACAATTGAGAAAATTGAAAGAAAGTGCTTGAGCCTGGTGACTCAGAGAAGTCCAGAGAAGACAGGTACCTGCAGTCAGGTTTTCTTGTTATTAAAATCACCTCTAAGTCACTTGTCAATGGAACGAATCACAGAATCATGGAATGATTGGAAGAGACCTCAAAGCCCAACCAGTTCCAACCCCCTGCCATGGACAGGGACACCTCCCACTGGATCAAGGGGCTCCAACCCCATCCAACCTGACCTTGAACACCTCCAGGGATGGGGCAGCCACCATTTCTCCAGGCAACCTGTGCCAGTACTTCTCCACCCTCACAGAAAAACATTTCTTCCTAAGATCCCATCTCGGCCTCTCCTCTTTCCGCTTAAAACTGTTACCCCTCAGCCTTTCCTTGCACTTCCTGATCAAGAGCCCCATTCCCAGATTTCCGGTACCCCATTCCAGTACTGGAAGTCTGCTATCCACCATTATGTACAAGCCACTGTCCCATCTTCCTAAGATCCCTACCACTGCTTTTTTTCAGTCCTGATGGGAAACACATTGAATTTTCAAATATGCAAAACCTTTACTGGAAACACCAAATGTGTCTTTCTAAACGTCATCCCAGAAGAGAAAAGACCATGCAGATTCATAATTAGATACATGTAAGAGAAGTAAGATTTAAGTGGAATTTATGTGCTTTAATCCATAAGCGCAACACTCAAAATTCTCATCTAGTGCCTACAAACACAACATTTTCACCAGTAATATTTCAAGAGTAACAGACATGGTTTTCTGCACATGCCCAGTAGGACCACAGTCTTATCAGAGCTGAGCAGGTTGGTATCATATCACACAGACCTCCTGCAGAATCTTCAGCGTAGTTGCTCCCTTGCTCTGTTCCTCAAATGGAACATTTGGGAAGGTGTGACAGCATAAAACAAAGCACCCAATGTTAATTTCTTTCAAAAGCACAACTTGGAATGGAAAAGAGGCAGCATTCCACATTTATCCATGAACTTGTGAGCTTGGACCTGAGCTGGAACTAGCATGCCCTCCTGTTTAGTTTCTACCTCAGCAGCATTTGCCTTCAGTACAGAAGTACAGAAAGAGGGTTCTCTCTCTTTTCCTGGCCCAGATGGTTTTCCTCATGTTCCTGCTCAACCTCAATTAGATGGAATCTAAATAACAGTTCACATGCTGCCGTGGCACTTCTCTTAGGCTCCTGCTCTCTCTAGCCTTTGTTTTTCCTATTCAGCCTTGCTCCTGGCCTTACTCTTCCAATGGACAGGCTGCAGCTTGTATGATCCCTTGTTCAGATAATTTAATAGGTTAATTAAAAACAACTATCTGGAGAATGAGACGGGGATTAGACGTTTCTTTCTGGATGAGCTACTTGAATCATCAGCAAAGCACCAGGCTCCAGACTTGCACAAGTCCACTGCAGCTGGAAGCAGCTTTGCCCTGTGAAAGGCGGGGTGACACCAATATCTTTACTGTTGGAAGGTGCAATGTTAGAAGAAAGGAGAAAACACAACTGGTTTTGAAAGAAGTACTTGGGACTTACAGCAAACAGTTTCTGGGATGTGACTCAGTATGCAGACAGGGGTTCTCTTCCCCAAAGGCAAGCACTGAACACTTCAGGGGGCTCTGACATAACCTGAAAAGGAGTATTTTGATATTTCTGTTAATATTGTATGTTTGATAAAGCCATTAAGTTATTTTGTATACATTCCTTCAGCTTTTGATATGAGCTGTCCAGGTTTCTTCCTTATCTGAGTACCCTGTGGATATAATAGTTCCAAATCCAAATAATCAGTTCAGCATTGATGAATAATGCTGACTGTATTTGTATTGTATGGACTCTTGAGTACAAAAAGGATATAGAAAGGAACAATAATTATTTTTGTTACCTGATTTTTAAAGAGGAAATAATTTATCAATCTACCATCAAAACCAACCTTTTTTAAAAAAAATATTTTCTTCTAAAAAATATTGGTTTGGAATATTTTCAAACAGTGTGAAAATGAGAAATAATATTGTCATTGAAAACATCTAAACAGCATTTAGAAAGGTATTTGACCTTTCACAAAGTTCACTATAAATAGTTGTGACTTACCCTCTGCAAGGTTGATAATGAACAATGTCAGTGCTAAAGGAGGAAAAGTATTTATGAACCACTATCCACTATTTCTGATACAACGCACAACATCCTGTTACCACACGGTGAACATCAACCTAATGTAGCTGAATTCATCTTGTGACAAACTACTTAAAAAGGATATGAGAAATGAACCAGGATATACAAGTGGGGAGAATTACTCTTATTCCTGTAAAGACAAGTTCCATTTGTTCTGAAATAACCTTTTTCTTTTAGGAATTCCCTATATAAACTTTTACATGACTTTATGTGAGTTTTTAGGTAGTTTCTTAAGCAATACGATTCCTGATCTAACCAGAGAGAAGATGATTTGGCAAGGAAAAATATAATAAAAAAAGCAGAAAGGATGGAATAATGTTTTAAGAGTTGAGCTCTCTCCAAACACATGATTCCATATCTCTATAAAGCAATCTTTTCCGTAGTAAATCCATTTTCAGAATGAATTTATTTCCACTGCTTAGAAAAACCCCACATAATTCCCAATTCCACATCAATTCTGATTTGTTAAAGGAAGCTATTTTCTCTTCCTTAGGTGTAAAAATAATGCAAAAAACGTAGTTTAAGCACAGGCAAACAGTACTGTTTGCTAAGTTAAGCCCTTCCACAGCACTTTAGTATTTAGAATATTGCCCTCAAATTGCTATCTTAAAATTAAACACACAGGATCTTTTTGAATATTTACCTAGTCACCAATCTTTCTCTTTCCAGAATTCATCAGACAGTGACAAGATGTGTTTAGTAACCAAAATACCAGATCCATTTAATGCCCCATAAACATTCACTGCAAGCCTCGGGGTCCACAATGTTTAGCCCTGTAATTCCATCACAAAATGTTTCCTGTGCAGCTGCAATATCTTTGCATATGAAAATCATAATTTTAAACATACAATGGTAGCTGAACACTAACTTCTAGAGAGGGCCATGACTAGTATAAGAAGCACCAGTCCCTGCCATAGTATAGTCTTCTAGCCAGAATTATTCCTTTATCCGTTTTTAAATGCCTTAGTTCCCACAAGTCTATCATTATTCATACATGGGATTATCCCAGTTTACTACTCCGACTTCTAGAGTACGTTCTGAATATAAAATTGTTAAAATTCTTTTGGGAAAAGAGAGAGGTTACTACTTGAAACTGCTGTATCTGAAATATTTCATAATTAACTCAATGTTAATTTGTTGCCACAACAAAAACATAATCAGGTTTTTAATTTTGTATTTAATTATAATATAATCACTGGGCAATGTAAAGGGTAAATGAATAGTAGCATTATTATAGGATAATTACGTATTTATCATTGAAACATATGAGTGATAATTCGTGACCATAACATGCTAAGAATGGTTTTGTCCCCAGCAAACTGCTGTGAACCATGGCCAGTTTCCTTATCTTTTGCACTTGGATTAATAAGTCAGGATTTATTATCTTTTTCCAAGAGTAGCAATGGGTTTTTACTCAGGTCTATTATCCCACAGCTGTAAATACACAATTACTAATACAAAATTGCATTATTCACTCAGTAGGAGTAATTGAGTGATGTTCTATGGTTGTTCATTAATATTCTATAATTTTAAAATTTTTCTTTTCCTCATGTATAGATAGATATAGATATAGATTATGTTTATTTAGGGAGAAGCAGAAGCATGTATCTTTGTTTGTACAATACGAGATTTCAAAATACAGCACTGTCTCACTGAGTGCACACTACCAGGGCCTCGTTCTGCCACAGGGAAGCCTTGGGTTCAAATACACCTTAACCACAGACTCATATGCTTCTTGGTTGACTTGAGCAGGATTGCTCACTTATCCAGGTACAATAATAGTGCACTAAATATCTTTTACTAAGCCAGCACGAATCTTTACAGAGATTTTGCTTTGCATCAGCATGAGACAGGAATGCAGACTCTAACAGCAGCTGCAAACTGGCTCTTTCTTTAGCTGTTGCCAAATAGCAAGGTATTATTTATTACTTCCTAGGTATCTTGGCGATTTAAGAAGGGCATCCTCACCTAATAATATGTGTGTCACATTGATCATGCTTCCAGCAATCATTAATATTCATTAGCAGCAGTCAACTCCTTAATTCCTTTTTGCTTAAATCCAAATTACTGTAAGTTATTTACAACACCTGCTAGGAAAAACAAGGCTCTCACAAATCTTCATGGCTTATTCCGAGATCTCCACACACTAGCACTACAGGGAAATGCAGGCATGCTGCAGGGACCCCCTCGCTGCCAGACCCTAGACGGAGTGCACACGGAACTCCAGGCACAGCGCGAGCAGGAGACAAGCTTGCATCAGGCACAAGGCAGAAATGCAGAGGGCAGGAAGGCAAAATACCCTCCTCTCTCACACCTTAACCGCTCCTGTGGCCTTCTCCTCCTCCGGTTGCCTGATGCAGTCCCTTTGGACTGTAGGTTCTTTCTTACAGGACCATTTCATCACACAAGTTGCCAGTGTTTTTCCATCCGTGGCTCCCGAGCCAGTCCCACACCCGGAGCTCAGCCTACATCCCCACTAGTTTAAAACACAGCAGAGGAGGAAGAAGGAAAAAGACAAGACAAGGAAACCCAGCAGTGTGAAAAGTTAGGTGAGAGGAAGAGGAGGGTGAGGAGGTGCTGGAGGAGGGATTCCCCTGCAGCCCGAGGGACAGAGCACAGGGGAACAGTGAGAGATGGAAGGAGCAGCAGAGGGGAATGGCTGCTGCTGTCTGCCCGCCCCCGAGCCTCTGGGGAGGGCAGAGGGGTCTGGAGGGACCAGGTGAGGTGAGTCAATCTCAAAGGTCTTTTCCAGCCAAGTGATTTTATGTTCTATGATAAGGGAGAGGAATTCTGCTGTTTTAGCTTTTGTCCTTTTTTTCTCACTACCTCAGTCTACTTTAATTAGGAATAAAAATCGTTTTTCCCCAAATCGAGTCTCTCTTGCCTGTGACAGTGATCAATAAGGAATTTCCCTCTCTGTATCTCTCCCTGAAAGTTTTGCCATCCCATGTTGCCCCCTTTCCTGCAGAGGAGCGGAATGAGCCAGCAGCTGAGTGGGCACTGGGCCATGAGCCAAGGTAACCCCACCCCAGCCACAAAAAGCAGGCAGAGGATGTTCCACAGCATCTGCCTGCCTGTCCTCACAAACAAAGTGGTGGAACCATTTCCCCATGTTTCACCTGGGCAGATAACAGGCTTGTACTGAGAGTGATGGCAAACACCCTTACAAGGCCGGCTGCAAGAGCCAAGGATGAAACTCCGCTTACGTTCCATGAGCTCAGATGACAAAAGATTCTGTATCACCACATGGACTTTTAAAAATGTTTAAAAAATACATTTCACCTGCATAAGCACTAACACCTTAACTTATTGCATGCAGGAATGTGAGATTATCACCTGAGTGTAGTTTACACTGAAGACCAATATATCCTCAATGTGTAACTTCCCCTCACTGACTCTCAACAAGCTCTTTATTTAAGAGAAGTTAATGTAGGTGGATTTCAAAGACTTCATATTCACAATGAAATCGTCCTATTATTTTAAAACCTACTTTGGGATATTGGTGGGTCTTTCCAGTCAGGTTCTCCACTTTACACTGTGTGTATAAAAAGTATTCCAAATAATACCCACGCACCCTCCCTATCGCTTTTCTCTTTTGATTAAAGTGTTAAAATGCTGCAATACAAAGCATCAGAGTTATAAGATTTATGAATACACATCCCATCTGGCACCGGTTACCACCGTCTGCAGTTCCTAACTGCAAGCAGATGAGTAAATCTGAAATTATAATTCCTTCAAAGACCATCAGGATGACATAAATTTCCTAGAACATCTAACACTATATGATGTACACTAGAAAAACTGCATGCCTCAAGATGCAGTGTACAAATATTCCATAGCAGGAGTTTAAATACAGGACAACAAGTTAAGGCTAAGATAACTTTTGCACTGAAGGATATAAATAAAATATAGTACCGTAACACAGAGACTGTCTTTGGGAAAGTTAGCTTCTAATCCCACTATCAAGTTTAAATGAAAATGAAATGTTGTGATTCAAAACTGTAGAACACAAATTTACAGGAAAAACACAGATTTCAGGTCAGAAGAAGTATGTTGAAAATTAAGTAGTTCACAGCATTTGCAATTATCAGAGGTTTCTGCAGGCACTGCATTCAGGAGACACTGATTCTTTCTTCCAAAGGTGAATTTACTATGTAGCATGAGAACTAAAACAAAATCACTGTCAAAGTTTTACTAACCCAGTGTGCCAATACTCATTCTCTGCCTTTTTGTAGTCTTGCACTCCTGATGCCTTGTGGAGCTCCCTGGAGCCATCTAATTTCTATTTGAACCTATCCAGCAAGCCCTAGGCCCACCTACATAAATGGAGGCCCATGCTTCCCTCCTCCAGCTAAAGGTTTTGTTAAGATTTGGATGCAGATTTCTTGAGCACTGAGTGCAGTTTTGAGTGCCGCAGTATGAAAAAGACATTAAAGCTACTGGAGAGTGTCCCGAGAAGGTCACAAAGCTGGTGAAGGGTCTGGAGGGGAAATCAAATGAGGAGAGGCTGAAGTCTCTTGGTTTGTTCAGTCTGCAGAAGAGGAGACTGAGGGGGGATCTCAGAGTTGTTTGCTGCCTTTTCACAAGAGAGGGAAGGGAAACAGGCACCGATCTCTTCTCTCTTGTGACCTATGATAGGACCTGAGGGAATGGCAGGGAGATGCGCAAGGGGAGAGTTAGATTGTATATTAGGAAGAAGTTCTTCCCACAGTGGGTGGTGGAGCCCTGGGACAGCTCCCCAGGGAAGCAGTCACAGCACCCAGTCTGCCAGCATTCCAGAAGCATTTGGCCAATGCCCTCAGTCACCTGATGTGAGTGTTGGGAGTGTCCTGTGTAGGGACAAGAGTTGGACTTGATGATCCTTGTGAGTTCCTTTCCAACTCAGGTTATTCTATGATTCTATTCTATACTGCTATGATTTTAATGTGGAAGGCTGAAAACTTCACTGCGCTGTGGTCAGTGGAACTCAGCCCTACCTTTCACTACCACAAGGAGTTTGTGCACCCATCTAGTGCCCAGTAACTGCAAAAACTGCTTTATCTCTGTGATCCAAGCAATGAACTGTGCTGCAATATTATATGCTTTCTGATGCAGAAACCTGACTTTGAAGAAAACTGTGTCATGAAAAGAAATAACTATCTTATCTTCCTTTTCTTAAGAGCTAATTTGAAATCCTAACGGCTAAGAATGTATGCACACTGCTCCACCTGCACCTCCCAGCAGCAGCTGTTAAGAACCATTTTGGCTGGCTGGGCTTTCCTGTCAACTTTTCAGGCCTGAGAAAAGAGCAGGCAACTTTAGACTTGTCCATGTGAACGGTAATGGAGGCATTCATCATGCATAGGTCTGGTTTCACCCTTGAGTGAACTCTGGATTCACCTGTGTAGATTGGAATATGTTATAGAGCCAAAAAACAAAGCAGCACTTCAGCCTTCGCTTATCCAAGAGACAGGGAGACACAGCAAACAACCCAACCTAGCCAAAAGGTAAAGCAGCAAACACATTCATCTTCCACTGGATTTCTTTGTAACAAAGAACAGCTAAATAAATAATAAAGTAGAATTTAGAGAAAGGTTTGAAAAATTAATGGAAATCTGAGTGATCAAGCCTGGAAAAGCCTGATGTGAAGCTAACTGCGTAGCTCTGATCAAGTCAGAATAGTCAGAGAACTGTTTCACATCAATGCAGACATCTCTGGGAATACTTTTATAGTGACACCAATTCAGCACACTTTATTAAACTTGTTAAGATACATTATAATCATATCTGACAAATGAGTAAGTTTGGATCTATTCCAAGATGAATCTACATATCACTATAGTTAATTTACATACTGGCTTAAAAATAGGAAATTATGCAGTAGACTCAATTGCTTTATGGAAGGTAAATAAATCAACCAATAAAATAAGTTGCTTTTCAGAGTGTATAACTCTTAAGCTTCCTCCAAACCCCGGCAATACAAAACAGCTCGTGATGAAGGGAGAGAGTTGAGCATCTCCCTTTCACTCATCCTAGTGCTGGGCTCTGAAAGCTGGAGCAAATTGAGGGATGTGAACTTAGAGTAGAAAGATTTATTCCCACTTTTACTTACACATACAAGATAAAAGTGAGGATTATTTGGTGCTGATATTCAAGGAACTGCAGGTAACACTGAATACTAACACTGTATTACTGTTCTTTCTCCAGCATCCTGCTTTCTCTGGCTCACACTCAGCCAACTGTGTTGGCATTTCTTACACTGGGTGTATCTCTCTCCCTGGTTGAGCTTTTCTTTTTTTGTTTTTGGGTACTTTAATCCTTATCAGCTCAGCCATTTCTGACACCGGCAGAGAAGAATTTTGCACATGTAAAATAGTTCCCAGACTTTTTTTTGTTTTGAAGACTGCTAGCATTTCCACACTTCCCACACACGTAAGCAGGCATCTAAGATTAACAAGAAAAAGTCTGTTCTCAGCGACTGAACTGGAGCTTCTCATGGCTGAAATTTGGGTTTTGCTGACCAGACTTCACAAGCATGGTGTCTGTGTAGGAAAATGGGTATCTGATTCTGTTTGTAACCACATAGTGCTTGTTCTGATACCATACACTGAGCAGGCACCTCTTGTTCTTTGGTAGTAAGGGTGGAGAAGGGCTTTGATGGTAATTGCTGCTACGAGATTCAATAAAGTATTTATATTAAAAGCAGAGACCTTTTGTCTCCTTGCACGCTGCTGGCATTCCAGCACCGCTGAATCACAGGCTAAGGAAAGAGAAAAAAAAGGAGCCGTCTGAAACCGCAGAGAAACTGCCAAAAACCTGACTTGTAATGGTTAGGAAGAAAACAGGATTAGTTGGTATTTATGAAGAATAAAGAGCTGAAGCTTGGGAGGGCAGCACCAACAAGGAGCTGATTAAGTTTGCTTCGGTTTTATAGTCAGTACATTCTTGCTGGGGAACAGCACATAATCAGAACGTATGTGCAAGGAGGGGCTAAATGCCAACAATCTGGTATTTCTTAACTTTTAAGATATGTATAATTCTGTTTCACTTTCAGTTTGTGTATGCTTGTTGGAACACACACATCCTGAGAGCAGGTGCAGAAATGAAATTTCAGTTTCAGGGAAACTTTTATTTTCAGGAAAAATAAGAGTCAATCAGGGCAATAAATCAAAACTTGAAAATGTGCATTTATTGCCAAACTACGACATTTCTAGAAAGAAATGTCCAGTCCAAGGCACCAACCTACTTGATAAGCTGACCAGTGGCTGGACATCCAAGCATCTTTGGCAGCTCTAAATGGTTATGGACAAAATATGCCAGCTCCATGGCTGTTCAACTCTGACTAGCACAATAGATTTTTATTCTGACTATGGATCTTAATTTCACTCTGCACCTGCCACAACTTCTATTACAGCTCAGTAGGGATCACTCACAGTCAGGAAATCAGAGACCAGATGACATACACCTTGTCCAGCCTGGAGATCTAGACTAGAAGCTATCTCTTATCAAAGTGCATGGAGAGTGGTTCCAAATGACACCAAGAAACCCTGAGGCTTGGCAGCCCATCTGCACTCATCTAGAGCCAGAGGAGCAATTCAAGAGAAGATGAAGTTTCATTATGAGCTCATAAAAAAAATAAAACCACTTACGTGAAATACTTTAGACCAGACAATTTGGCAAATTCACCAATTGAAAAAGTCCCTAAATACAAGACCTATGGCAAGTACAACCATCTGGTAAACAAATGAAGAAGTGTCATTTTCATGCTGTGCTTCTCTTTTGCTAAGTCTTATCCTCTTAATTCCTGAAAACTCTAAGAATATAACCCTCAATTCCCTCACAGCGCTGGTTACAATTTAACCCTTGCCACCCTACAGCACAATGCACACCCTGCACATTACTGTAAGGCAGGTAGAAGTGGTGTTAGTTTTTTAGGATCATACAAGAACTGGATATTCATTGAGAAGCAAATCTGAACCTCTAACAACGCATAGCTGTTAGAGATGACAGAGAAAATCATAATACATTTCACTCTGGAACTCAGGAGTAAATGCTTCAAATAGAATGTGCTTTCTAGATGATGAACACGGAGAGCAAAGCCACACATAGAACTAATGGCACCAGAATACAATTATAATTACAACTGATCCAAAGACTACTCTCCAAAACCAAATATTTTTCAGAACTGCTTTGGGATCTCTGTGACAATGGAAGGTGGCCCCTCTAATGACAAAACTCTTACAACAATGGGAAAAGCTGTATGCCATAAACTTGGAAAATGCTTTCTCCTTTCCTATATAACACACAAGTATTTTGATTACCACTCTACACTAAAAGGATGTTTCAATTTAAAGCTCTTCAACAGGCTACCAGGAAGGCTCTGCTCAATGATAAGTCTCTTGTACAAGACAAGCAAAGAGAACATTACC
The DNA here is from genome assembly GCA_033556795.1 of Tapera naevia. Classification (NCBI taxonomy): domain Eukaryota; kingdom Metazoa; phylum Chordata; class Aves; order Cuculiformes; family Neomorphidae; genus Tapera; species Tapera naevia. Next base: position 4,141,096 of record JAUMJJ010000099.1, read on the forward strand.
TCTCTAAGTGGCCAGGAAAGTGTGTTATTTACAGCCAAGTGACAAAACAAAAAGAAATGTGGAAAACATCAAAGAGCATCCAAGACCACAAACATTAAAATATAGTCTGAAAGAACCTATAGTTTTCCTCTCCCCCTCCTCCATCAGTCTTTATAAACTGTGATGCTTAAAAGTGACACAAAATCTTCTAATGGAAGACTCAAAGCAGAAATATCTCAAGGTGATGTTTAGCAAAAAAATATAATCCCTAAATGAACTAATTCAGGAGAAAAATAAAGGTGCGTAGTGACATTAACTGAGGTTGGTTTTGATGTGTCACTTTTATTGATAGGAAAAGGACCTTGGTGTACAGGTGTGACATCACTGGCAGAGCTCAGGATGGAGTGCTGCCAGGGATAGGGGCTCTTGAGGAAGGACAGGACAGGGAGGGAAGGAAGAGGGCTAAGGAGCATCTTGGACACAAGCAGGTTTACTGCAGAACTGGTGAAAAACTGGTTTAGAGTTTATGGGTAAGGACTAGAGAACAGATAGTCATGGCTGACCTCGTGGAGGGTGTCTGGTACAGATCATCCAATTAAGAAGGATTAACCGTCAAAGAACTGGAGGCTGTCTTATCATCACAGCCCTGTTTCTCACTGAGAACACTAATGATCGAACATTTGTTGAAGGGACAACATGGCAAGACACTACAAATACAGGAGATTTCTGGAGAAAGACATTTGATAGAGAGGTGATCAGCAGGTTACCCAGGACAGGCCCAGTGTTGGGCCTACTCTTTCATAAATGAGAAGAGGTGTCTGAGGATGTGGAGGTCCATGACAGCCGTGGCTGCAAAGACCTCATGAGGGAGTTTAGAATCTCAAAGGAAGTGAGCAAAACAAACAGAAGAACTGCAGACCCAGACTTCATGAAAGCAGATTTCAGGTCATTGGCTCTGGGAGAGCCGGCTCATCTAGAAGCAGGGTCTGGGAGAGTGAAGCATTTCAACAGAGGAAGGCAACCTACTGATTGCTTCAGCAAATGGGCACATACAAGTCTATACAATGTCAGGGTACCAAAGGAGCTTATCGTGTCAGTGGCATTTAAAGGCCATTCTTGTCATCTCTGAAACACTGTAGGAGCCAGAGAAGCCTCCCAAGAGACAGATTGCAATTTACTTGGAGTTTTCACCACTTCAGCAGGGTGGGGCTAGGTCGGATGACCCCTAGAGGGGCAGTCCAAACTATATATTTTATGGTTTTACAATTAAATACATTTTGGCAAAACACAGGGTTATTTAGAATATGAAGGTAAGTTTTGATAACAAAAATAAGAATGCACATGCATGAACGAGTATTACATTAATCTTTCTTCCTAATATTTCATGCGTTTTATGATAAATATAAAATATAGATATAATGTATTTGAGAAAGAGGGGGAAAAATGTAAACAATTGTAATACATCTGTTATCAAACACACTGTTTGGTATCAAAATTTAAATTAAAATACATTGTATTAAAAATTATTATTCTTTCCTTTGTTAAATATCTTGTGCAATGGCATTATAACAATCCACCACTGGCAGCCTATATCTGAGTTTTTTGGTAAGCATTTATAAGTACTTTACCCATAGGAAATCTGTGTCAGTCCATCAGGAACTCACTGCAGATTTTCAGTTTGTCTTCACAGTGTGTTTTGCAATATGTGAGTGCAGATCTTCGGCTAGGGGAGCCATCTAACACGGTAACACCGACCACTAACTTGCACCAGGAAGACAGCAAATATTCCTTCTCAGGTGACCCTGACTTTGGAAGGAGGATCTACAACTGACAACTTCCAATTATTTCATCATTTGTGCACGTTTCCCTCTGGGACACAAGCAGTATCCACTGCAGAGCATTAGTAAGCTCAAATGTCTTTGTTCTCTTGATGCAGGTTCTGCCCAAGGCATTTAATTACAGAGGAGTTTTTGGAAATGGTTTACATTTGTAAGCATTAAGCAGACAAGAGAGACGAGAAACAGAAGAAAAATAAATGTTAATACTGACAACAAGAAAGTAGACATGATGCATAACCTTTATAATGACAAATAAATATTACCAATTTTGTTTAAAAATTGTAATACTTCATCATGGCAAATAATCCCCTTTCCCAGTAAAGTGACCAAAGTAATGGGTCAGGAGCATTCTGGGTGTAACTCTCATCTCAGTCAAACACGACATGTAAGCACAAGCTCAATTTTAGGAACTTGTCCAACATTGGTGAATTAAAAATATACAAAAATGGACGAAAAGCACATTTTAGCTGACTGAAATGACATTATTCACTCATTTAGAAACATTTTTGGACATAGTTATGTCCAAGCAAAGCACAATTCTCAAACTCACTGCAAGAAGTTCAGTATTTAATATTGCATTCAACTAAAAATATAAACACACCTGGATTGCCACACAACATCTTCTGTTCGGGAAAAAGGAAATGCTAAATTAACAAGTCCTGGTATTTTATGCTTCTTCATAAGACTTATCTATTGAAGTAAAAACTTCTAAAAATGTCAACTAAAGATTGAGACAAACAAGCAACACAAAATGAAACTCTGTTAGATTAACTGTTAACTCCATTAGATTAATTTCCCAGAGAAGCAGTGGCTACCTCATTCCTGGAGGTGTTCAAGGCCAGATTGGATGGGGCTTGGAGCAGCCTGGTACAGTGGGAGACATCCCTGCCCATGGCAGAGGGGTGGAACGAGGTGATCTTTAAGATCTCTTCCAACCCAAACCATTCCATGATTCTATGAAAATGCTTACAGTTTGGTAGTCTGGTATCTCAAGGGTGGTTTCAGGCACTTGCTTAAAGTAATATGCACTGGGCACTCTTCGGAATAAAAGCCTACATACTAGTTTTGTTCAGAAACACCACAGTCAAAGTGTCTCCCCCTAAATCAATTCAACAATTGCTCTTCTACACCTATTTGAAATAGTTCTGCATGTGAATTGCAGCACAGAGAGGATTGATGATGATCAGTGTTGGCACAGTAGGAGCTCCATAAGGAGCTACACCAACATTGAGTCGGCACAGCAATTCACCACAGAGAAAAAGAATTCCAGCCATGAAGTTATCTGCCTAAACAGATCTAGGAAAAGCAGCGAAAATGGCATCTTCACTGAGGCAAATAATGTTCCAAACATACTAGATCATGTAAATCATTCCAGGAGAGCACATGTTCATCTTCCTGAACAGAGTATGCACTGACAGGTAGATCGTTCACAGCGCTGTCAGCATGTTAGAAGTTCTCTTTACTTCAGTTCCCAACACTATGCTTGCTTCACTCGGTTGTGTTTGAGAGAGTAAAATAATCCAGCAACAGTAACATCTGCTGAAGAGATTTTTCTTATATTACATACTCAACATATCTATTTTTTTTGTTTTAACTACACTGAGAGTTGCAGAAAGAGCTTTTTATCCTGACAAACTGGGGGAATTCTCCTGTGTCAGTTAAGCCCAAAGCAATTCATACTAAAGAAAGAGTTAAATCATACATTCACACATGACCACTGAACCAAGCTAACATTTTTCAGAAATGAGATCATTAATTCATTGTGACCTGCTCTCCGAAAAAAAATATAACCCACATAATTATTACACCGTAGCCAGAGATTCTCCCAGATTTAAATCCATGGAAGAATGGCATCTCACACTGCAGCCTTTCTGGTCCCTCATCTCAAAAAATAAATGAGAGTATTAGAAAAAGCACAGAGAAGAGGCATAAGGAGATTAGGGAAGAGAACATCATAAAAGAACTGACTAGGACTCTTCACTGTGAAAGAGAGGTATTAGAACACCACAAAGCAGTATAAAATCATGAACAATAGTGAGGAAAATAAATGTGGAATGAGTGCTCACTGTTTTTCACAGCACAGCAACTGAGAGACCTTCAATGCAATTAGAGGATAAAAGTCACAAAAGAAAGCAATGTTTAAAATAATTTTTAACACAATGCATAATTAAATGTGCAATTCATTGCCACGAGACATGGTAGAGCATAAGAATATTTCAAACAGCACGAGCTAAAATTCCTAGAAGATTCTTCACCCGTCACAGTCAAACGCAACGAATGCTTTTGATGCAACAGGGGAAAAATCACTTAGCACCTCCACCACTCCCAATGCTTTTTCTCCCACAAAGAGGTAGTGAAAAACCTGCATCTCCAGGTGTTACAAACAAGATACCATGTGTGATAACTCTCAAACTCATATGATCTTTAGAATCCTCAAGGCAATCACAATTAGATCACAGTGTATTAAGGGGGTATTCTTTACATAGATGAATTAATTAACAAACCAATTCAAGCTTAAAAAGAGAAGTGCTGAAGACTGAGATATGAACAGAATCTTCCCCCTTCAGTGATTGCTACATTTTCAGCATTATGTGTAACAATATTAATTTCTAACAAGGGCAGACAAATATAACTCATTGAGAAGATGCAGACATTTTTATGAATTCATTTCTCAAAACAGTACCGAATCTTGCTTCAACAATGAACCACCTGTTTTGTATCCTGATCAATAAAACTTAATGCTTTACATTTCTAACCTACAATAATGACAACCAAGACATATGAAACCATAGAAAGCCCCAAACTCCAAAAGTATCAAATTATTGCACATTGAAATGTTTTTTTTTTCCCTTTCCACTGACCCTCTGGTAAGCTTGGTGATAGCTTTCTGGTTGCAGTTAACAGCAATTGATATTTTAAGTCTCTTCTTTCTTTCTGAGGAACTATAGGAAACAGAACAAAAAAGCTCAGCTTCACTTCCATTTAGCATCATACTACAACTATTGGAAAGAAAGCCTATATTTTAAAAAAAAACAACCCAAAAATCCATGTGAAAACTCCATGCTCTGCATGCTGTGCTCAAGCTGAGAGGAGAAGGAGCAGAACTAGCTAGAAACATCATGTTTTTACACTCTATATATTCACAAAATTCTATGCTAATTTACTATTTATACATTCTTCATATAAGCAATGACCACACTGTGGAGTAATACCTAGGAGAACACGATCCTGCTGCTATATTGACCTTGACAGCCAACGAATGCAAAGATCTGTAGCTCCCAGTGTTACAATCCTATCAGTTACACTTCTATGAAAAATTAAGTGTTGGCATCAATTAAGAGTCTAGTAAGAGTTCAGTGTTCAGAAGGTATTTGGCTGTGGAAATCTGAATATAGAAGATCTCTGCAATGAATTATTTCTCATTTACAACATTTGAAATAAAATATAATCATTTGAGCTATATTTGAATTACAAGAGTGCCAAAAAAAGGAGTCCTGAATACCTAAAGAACTGAAGCACTGATGTAGTCCTTTTGATCCTAGGATCACAAGCTCCCTGGAAACACTTTCATATGCTTTGTAAGTTGCAAATGTCTTTGTAACTGAAATATTGTCATAAGAAAACAGACAACCACAGACTAATTCAATCTGCAATAACAGCAAATCTTAGCTAACGTTGTCCTAAGTGTCATGGAATCATAGAATCATTTTGTGAGAAAAGACCTTTGAAATCATCAAGTCCAACCCTACCTGTCCGCTTCTAATCACAAAATCACAAAATACCAGGTTGGAAAGGACCTCAGGGTCCAATCTTTTAGGTAATATATAGTTCTAATGAGATGGCTCAGAATCCTGGGCTATATAAACCATATCTCTGAGCACCTTCTCTGCCTGTCTTTTAAACACCTCCAGGGATGGTGACTTCACCACCTCCCTGGGCAGCCTCTGCCAGTGCCTGAGAACCCTTTCAGTGAAGAAATTCTTCCTGATGTCCAATCTAAACCTCCCCTGGTGCAACTTGAGGTCATCTGCATAGCTCCACAGTGAATGTGTCCTATCATCACAGAAGAACAACTTGTTGGGCTGATACAACCCATTGTGCAAAGAATGACCACAGTTTTTTTCCACTTGCCCTTATGATGCAAGTGATGGTGCAATGGACTCACCATACACCAGAATTTCGCCTACTGGATGGAAAACATTTAAATTATTGGAGAAGCTTTCAGGAAATGGAATAAGTTTTAAGATCTTAATGTGGTCTTAAACCCAAAGATTATTATCATATTAAAAATGTTAATGAGATCTCAATATGGGGTTGGACACAACTGAACTAAACACTACCTGAGAAGTTAACCTAGTGGGGTTTCATGAACCTGTTCAATAACTTGTTTTCTCTCAGTTCATACTACATGCTACCTGATAGGAAAAATCTCATTATTGCTTAATACACTTGGGGGAAAATCTTTTTTATTGCTATTGCAATTTCTCATTGATATCACTAGTATTCCAGATTTTGGATCAGTTTTTACATTTCTGACAACATGTTTTACTATTACTTTAAAAATAAAAATGTATTCCTCAAGAGATGGATGCTATTCTCGTTTTTTTATATACGTCCTAGAAAAATGTTTCCTTGATACTAATTAATGTTACATTTCTGATGATTAGCTGTACCAAAAACCTTAAGTAGTTTAAGATAAAACTATTATTAACAACTACTAATGCCATGTTCCCTGAGTATTTCCTATTGGAAACAATGGTTACATATTAAATTGATATTTTAAAGATTAAAATCGTATTTTCTGTGATTTCTATCAAGCCTTTCAGCCGGGTTCTGCACAAGTACTTTAATGCATACTTTCTTTAAAAACATTCTTTTCAGGTTGAAAACACTCCCTTAATAACTGTCAATCTTTTCAGTTTCCCCATGCTTTCTCATAAACTGTTTTCCTTGCAAATTGGTAAGGAATCCCTCTTTACTCTAAGGAATTCCTCCTTTCTATGGGTAGATCTAATAGGGGAACCTTCTCTCCTAAAAAAGTATAGCAACATCCCCAAACAAACAGCAAACAAAATTAAAAAACTTAAAAAAAAAATTAAACCTCTCCCATCCCATCCAGCGTCTTTCAGATAATTATGTCAAAATGCTTCAGATAATCAGCACTTCTAAGGCAAGTCCACAGTTGCTAAGCAGACCAGACCAGGGAAATCAAACCTGCAACGAAGATCTTTAAAACGTGCAAGAACTTCAAGTTCTTTAAGTTTCAAATAGGAAACTGGATGATTCTTTGGAGCTCTTCGAAATAAAAAAAAAAAAAAAGAAAAACCAAAGTAATTTCTCCAATAATGAAAACCCCTTTAAATTTATCAGGATCACAGTGAAGAATGTGAATATCCTAAACCTTGTAAGTGTTATAGTTCAGTCACCACAAATTTTGTGAATGAAGTTTTACATCGATTGACAAAAAAAATCTTCAGTCCTCTCCCTAAGAGCAGCACACTTCAGAAAGAAATGTAACAACCCAACTCTCCACAAGCAACAGAGAAATTAAAATTTGAAATTACATACAGCATTTTACTTTCTAAATAAATGCTTGTGCCATTCTGGATTTGATCATCATAGAATCATGGAACAGTTTGGGTTGGAAGGGACTTCAAAACCCATCCAGTTCCAACTCCTTGCCATGGGCAGGGACACCTCCCACTGGATCAGGCTACTCAAAGCCCCATCCAACCTGGCCTTGAACACCTGCAGGGATGGGGCAGCCACCACTTCTCTGGGCATCCTGGGCCAGGGCCTCACCATCCTCACAGGAAAATATTTCTCCCTAAAATAAGCTGCAGTCACTCTCAAATGACATTTGTAATCTCTGTTACTTGTCAATATTTGGTCATGTCTTTCTCAAAAAACAAATGTTTAAGCAGTTGAAAAGGTTGTGTAGGTAAAAAAATTCAACGAAAAAAATTTAAAAATACGAGTCACAAGCTCCTTCATTCTGTCTTCTCTAGATCTGAAGTGAGAAAGTGAAGAATTTTAAACATATTCTATAGTTGGCTGCTATGCAAAACGTCTTGTCGGATGTTCAAACAGCAAAATGAATATAAATTCATAGATAAGATCCGCAGTGTGGATACGAGTGCTGCAGTGAGGAACAGAGAAGAGAAGTTTGCCTCAAGGATAGCCCAGAAAAGAAAATACATGGTAGGTTCAGAACAGATGTTAGAAAGATTTTTCAGGAGATTAAGCTGGTGAAATGGCCTGAAACACAACACACTCCTAGATCTTGTAAGATGCTTAGTGAGATGCGTCAACAAGAATTAAGGATATGCAAGGAGAAAGGGAATTTTGCTTTTTTTTTCATTTCCTATCTGGTCCTTCTCCTACCCTGGATCAGTTCTGCTGCTTCTGAATAAAGCAGCAAAGGAGCTGCCTCGCAAAGCGCATCAGCCATCTCTGTCTGCCCCCCGTGCATCTCTTCCTTGGTGGGACTGCATGGCTGCTACAGGAGCTAGAGGTTTCTCCCTCAGTGATGAATTATCCTGCTCTGGACTACCACCTTCTCTTCTGCAAGGGTCCCACAGCACACTGGGAAACAGAAGCTGACTGTACAATGCCAGATGCATAGAGCAAGAGCACAAGAGCCTTCAAGGCAGCCTGAGCTGCCAAGAAGAGTTTCTAACTCCTTCTCTAACACCGTGTTGCCCCAAGATTTCAAAAAGAACATGGTAGGACAACAAATTTCCTTTATTCCTGTTTTCTAAACTGATTCAGAATTTGGTGTTTCAGGCACTGTGTTTACCACATAAAAATATGGAAAAATACCCCTGTTTACCTGCATAATTCTAAAAGTATATTAAATTTTCATGAACCAATTTAATATCTCTTTCTTGGTAACCCAAGGAAAGCCAGCATCAATTACATCAGATCACCTCAGGTAGTGAATAGATGTGCTTAATGTACTGCTTTTCAAAATATACATTATCTTTTACTTAAAAAAAATCTTCATTCTCCACAGCTATTTCCAATTTAAAGTTTCTGCATTGAATTTTCAACTTCAGTTTCCTTCTTCTTCACACTTAACCCATCCCTTTTATGCTTGCTCAAGTAAGTATAATTGAAATTTAAAGTTTTTGAGAGCAGAATCTCTAATTAAGTCTGCATAATTTAGACAAAATAATCTGGAGACAATATTTTTTGAAGAGTGAGAATCACAGTATGTACAAATGAAACAAAAAGTAAAAGCAATTGCTACACAATTCTGTTGGTTTTATAGCTTAGTTTTGAAAGCTAGTATTGCAACATTGTAGACCTGAACAGGTCAATAAGACATCTCATTCAGCAACTCAGCTCCTCTTTCATTACTTGATATTAAAATACATTTTTACATGGTACCCTGAAATCCTTGTGTATCAGCAGTTTTATTATTCTTCTTAACCTATGAGCAAAGTAACAGAGATGATAACTGCTTGGTCAACCACAAAAGAAAAAACGATTTTTTATTATGCTAAAGTTTCTTTTTTTAACCAGATGTTATTTGCCTATTCACCTCCTTTTTAAAGGTCACATGGCTGAGCCAGTTCAGGAGCACAGTTAGCTTCTTGGATGATGCTGAGCTCACAAACAGCAGAGCTATGACCTTGTCTGGGATTGCTCATGATTTCATCACTTCCTGGCAGAACCATACAACATTACATACTGGAGTGTGCTGAAGCAAGTCTTTCTTGGTCAGGGAACACATCTAACAGTTAACAGCGCCATGTTAAGAGCTAAGTAAGCATATCAGATGTGCCCACTTTAAAAAACAAAAAAAGAAAACAAACCACAAAATCCAGAGGTTTCCTTATTATCACACTTGATTTTTTTTTTGGCTTCTGTGTTAACATGCTCTGTCAAATATCCAAAGACTCCCTGATGCCTAGGACAAAGACCTGGTAAACAACTTCTGCCACAGCTGAGATCTCTGTAACCAGTTCAATTACTGTCAGACAAAACTTTCGAGGTAACTCTCCTAGGAAATAGGCACAATCCAAAATCCCACCATGCTTTGCTTCATGAGTAAAATATATATCTTTGCCAGGCCAAAACACTCTAACTTGAATAATAGACCAATTAGAAAACAAAAAAAAAAACAAAAACAAAATATCCCATGCCAAACAAAAGTCATTTCACTATGCCCTTTTCTCTTTCAACAGATCAAAAGATCAACCAAATCCATGACAGACGACTCAGGGCTTAATACACCTGCTGACACTGCAGCACAGCACCAAGCACTGTAACAGAAAGAACATATGGACCTGAAGGAGATGTTTAGACTCCCAGAATAACTACACTGAATGTGACCCTGGACTTCGAACCATGAAACAATGAGAAAGGCCAAAGCAGCAGCTGAAGCAGCCTAGGCACTGAAGCACACTTCGTCTGGGTTGTGTCATCTAGCACAATCAGATGATTGGCCATCAGTCCCAAATTTTCCTTCCGTTGCCTTCACAGCCCCTTGGCCTTTACTCTTGCACTCCCTTATCTGCTGCATTTTACTCTCTCATTTCTCACAAGTTAAACCATTATCTTTCACACTCCTCTTTCCTGAAAAACAAAGCAGTTTTAGAAAAAAATACAGCATCTTACCATCATATTATTTCCTCCTAGATACATTATTTCTTTCACTGTATAATCTATTTTTCATTGCAAACTCTCTGATAAAAGGATTAACTGTTGATCTTTGTGCAAAGCCTTCTATAATGGGTGCCCCTTGTCATTATGACACACAAGTTGCAAGAAACACCAAGTTCCACAGGATTTAGTCTGACCCTCATCTTCACAGTTAGATCCTTACTTGTGATTCACTCTACTAGATGTAACTGTTTCCCCCCATCTACCACAAATGTAGAGTTTGCTTTTAAAACTTGTCATTAGCACAGACCTATTCTGTCTTATCTACCTTATTTTAACGGGCATTTTGTAAAACACATTACAGTCATGCATCTCACAAAAAGCAATATTTATACGTTTACTCATGTCTCTAATGAAGAAAATGTTTCTTATAATATTTAACTGCCTTCATTGAATCTCACAGCAAATCTATTGTGCAATAAAATGTCTCCTACACAAGCCGGAAGGGTAGTCTACATTTCAAGATTTGAGCTTTGCTTAGTAATTGACATTTTCTATTCAGTAGGTCACTGAAAATTCAAGTTTTGGGTACCAGAGAACTCGGTTTTGAATTAAAACAGGATCCTTGGAGAATTTAATAACATATTTCCTATAGTTCAGTGTTTCTGAACAAGTCAGCTTTTATCAGCAATAATTGAAGTTGCCAAATTCAAGAACAGAAGTGATGTGGCTCCACACTGTGAAACCATTTAGTGAAAGCACGAATACTGTACCCTGTAATTTGTCAGCTAACTGTTGTTACAAAAAGAACTGTGTGGTGCACTGCCACCTCTACATAAATTCCAAAGAAGTGCTTATGTTGTATAATATTTCTAGAGCCATCAAAATTAAGTGCTTCAGTTTGCCCATCTGCACTTGTAATTAACTGATTCATAACTTTATGTAACTGAACAAAGGTACCTGAAAAGGACTGGAGTAACACAGTCTGTTATTGGAAAATCATTACTCAAAACCCACAAGAGTGCCATCATTTGAAATTTCAGATTTTTCAGCTACTTTGCCTGGTGAAAAAAAAAACTCTGAAGGACTTTGTAAAGAATTCTTTAGAAGTAATTTTAATTCGCATCAAGTATAATACACGATGTTGCTTGCTTTAAGCTATTGTAGAGCCATTCTCATTTAGTGACCATTTTTTACTTCAAAGAACTGAGGTTTATAAGAGGTTCCCCCTTGATGCAACTTCACAGCTGCAAAGGTGGAGAAAAATAAGTGGCTAACAAAGAGAAGAAAACCAAAACATACGCTCATACAAAACTTTCAAAAAAGACGGATATGAATATAGATTTTGGCTCTTGACTTACCTTTTGCACATACTGTTTAACTTCAGTCTAGCCTTTCTCCTGCCCATGAAACTCAATATATGCACAGAACACACGTTTCTACACACACAATGAAGCTAGAAATAGAGTCCTTTTTTTGATGCTTCAGAAATTTACCCATGGCCACAAAGCAGCTATTGCTTTACATGTTGCAGGTTTACTCAAAGATTCAACCTTTGCCAGCAAAAACATTAAGGACATTCTATTATACTAGCAATATTCATCAATTCAAATTCTTCAAATGCAGCAAAAGCATGTATGGAAGGAAACATGACAAAAAGGTGTTGGGAAACTTCTTCCCATGATTTTTAATGTATAAAGATGAAGTCCTATATTTATACAAGTTATTTAAATATTCAGTAAGTTTATTTTACCAATTCAGATATCCTTATTTACAAAGTAAGGTAACAATTTTGTAGTACTCTAATTCAAAGCGTCTTCTTTGCCCAGTTCTCTCCATCTCTCCCTTGCTTGGGTACAAAGGTATGATTCAGTCACTCAACCAGTTTGAAGACTGCCAGTTGTTCCTGTAGAAGGACAATTAGAAAGAGTTTGTTACTTCTAGGACACAACCCTCATAGACCAGAAAACAAATGATCAGATGTGGCACTTTTGCTCATCTCTCCAACACTCTCCTCCATCATCTCCCGATGCTAAAACTCTCCTCCTAAGTTTTATGTTGGACCACACTTCACACAGTTGTTCAGGTGGGGGCTGAGGTCTCAATACAGTTTCCTTCACTAAGGAATTGTGGTCTCTTGTACCCTGTTTTCAAAAGCATGAAAATCTTCAAAAAAAACAGACAATTTCTGAAGGTGCTGACATTCTCTTGCCTTTTCTTGACCTAAAGACTTTCTGCAATTTCAACTCTCTGCTTCTGTGGCACATCTGAAATAACTCTTCAGACTCTGCAGTGAATGGCAGCAATTACAGTTGATGCCCAACAGCACTACTGGGTGTGAGCTCGGGCACATGCAGCTACCAAAACCAAGCTCAGTGGTGGCTCCAGACTCACTGTGTGTGTGTCTAGACTGTGCATGCAACAGCTATTTACGCCAGGTTCCTGGCAGAGCTCCCAAACAACTGTCTGGAATGCAGAAATACTGCACAAAAGACCCATTACTACAAATAAAGAAGGACACAAATAAAATAATTTAACAAATATACTTGAAATGGATGGAGAAGTCATCTGTGTGTTTTCCTATGACAATTAAGCCTGGATATTCACAGAGCTTCTATCAGCACCTTTTATCAGTGCGAATTAGTATTTTAAAGTAGTCATGCAGCCTGAAGAATTTTGGAGGCAAGGATCCTTTACAGGACCAGTGCTGACAAGGCTTGATATGGCTTCGGGTAACACTCGAAATAACACTTAGAAAATCTGGCCCCTCTGACCATTTCTGCCTTGTAGTTTCATACATTTGATCACTGCACTCGTCCTCTTCAATCAAACAGAAGGGAAGTCCTTTCAACTCGGTAGAAACTCTCCATACAGTTTCAGAATGGCTCTGTGCATAGGCACCGTATATATTCATATTTCTGAGAAAGGTTGGTGTGTGGTTGAAGTGCAGTAAATTCATACCACAATTTGAAAAAATAACTGCAGGAGAAGCCTCACAGGCACTTGCTTTTATTTAATTATCCCAGTAAGGAGTAAACAGCCCAGCTATCAGAAACCTCTTCCATAACAGACAATGATGGAAAATTTAGATTTGGTGCAGGAATTAGAATAGTTCGTACTGATTAATTATGACCACAGTTAAAACGCTTTGCTGTCAAACCGGAGAAGAATTTCCACTTCACTTTCAGTCATTTCCAGCTCCAAAGACCAAAGATAGTTTTTAAAAAGATGAAAAGAGCCAAGCAATTTCTTAACCATTTAAACATAGTACATGAAAAATAACATTGTTCAGAATTCTCCATCGGTAATGTAATTTAAAATGGACAGATCATCAAGAAGCCTCTTCTTTGTACAAATCTTATAGCCTGGGATGATTTTTTTTTTAAATGAAATAAAATGAAAATAGGGAAAACAACAGTATTCGTCGGTAGTGATGAGTATCCAAGAGCAACTCTTCAAATGAAATGCTTGTGGGGCATTTCTCATGTGAGTATATACATGTTTTTCCACATAAATAATCTGAAATAGTTTTCATAAATTCAGTTGGAGAATGGCATTATCGTGCACTCGCTAAAATGTAGCTGTTAACTACACATGATTTCCTGTATTTATTACTGTGGTTTAGCTTATAGAGGAACAGATGGTTTCTATGTGCTCCCAATCAACTACTCTCAACTGCTTATTTGATCATCTGCACTAGGGTTTTTTTATTTAAATAATTGAGCTTTACCACTCTGTACTTCTTAAATTTGACCTGCTTCTTGCAGTTCTTTTGACTTGTGGCAATTGCTGTTGGCTGATGGCCAGCAGCTTTTTCTTCAGGCTTCAAGTACAGTTAATTCAGCAGTGAATTAAAAACAGACATTCTCCATTCCTTAGGACAACATAGCCTAAATTCTGTTCTCCAAATAATCCCTACAGATGCACGCAAGCACAATTAATAATTCAACTGTTAACCAGAAATTAAAGACTTGTTTAATCTCATTTAACACTGTATAGTCTTATCACACGTAAATGAGTGGGTTTAACCAACAGTTTATGTAATTCCTTTCAGAGCAAAGTAATTTAGAATACAAATACATAATTTACACAGGGACAAATAACATTCAGAATGTATTTTCTGTTTCTCTTGTCCATTTGTTCTACAGTCAAGACTTGTAAAATCATTCTATTACGCTCTGCATCTTAGGATATATAATTGAAGGAAAAACATGTACAATGTTAAAAATTGGAGCAAACTTTAGCGTGAAGCAAAGTTAATAAACATTATAGTCAATTAAAAAAAAAGCAAGACTATGAGAAAGTGCAGAAGAGAAAGAGCACGAGAACAGAAGAGAAAATGTTTGAACATAAACCTTAGTTCCTTATAAATGCTTATTGAAGGGCCTTCTGCCAATGAAAACATATAATTGCATCAATACATGTTTGCCTAATAGTGGACTCTTCCATGTAATTTGGAATATTAAATTAAAATACTAAATTTTGAGATCTTTTTATAGGTTTCTAATTGGGTCTGTAAAGCTGAGGTTAAATAAATGTGTATTACGTTAAATCACTTACTGGTTGTATAATATTGTCACATATAAACATTCAGCTAAATCAGGTCAATTAATTTCTTAGAACAGTATGAAAACTACTAGGCTGTGTGCCCTTCTGTTTGATTGAAGAGGACGAGTGCAGTGATCCACCCTCCCAGAGTTACAATAGTCCAGAATTTGCCTATGTACGACAGCAAAATATCTTCAGAGCTGAGCAAGGTAAGTAAAAAAAGTAAGAGTTTTACGCTTCTAAATGTAAAAATGATGCCAGAGTGACACACTGGAAAATGGGAGTGTGGCAGAAGAGGAGACAGATGGAAATGCAGTGAGGAACAATGGATCCAGACAGAGGATGGATGCACACAAACCCCGCATTGTACTGGATCATAGGTGGTCAAAGAGCAGAAGGTTACAGTTCAGAAAACATGAGCGTCTGCAACAGAAGTGGGATAATACTAAAAAGGGCAGTACTACCAGTGCTGCCAAAAGCAACAGCACAATCAAGGAGGGGGAGGAGGATTCCATATGCCAGAAGGATGTAGAGACAGATTTTCAAAGATACTTCAGTACCTAACAAATGTTACTGAGCACTTAGCTGCAAGACATGATAACAGTTGATTACTCTCATTGATTAAAGAGCTATACAGTAGTTAAGTCTCCAAATTCCTCAGGGACCTAACAGGATATTTGCAGTTGCACACATTTTACAGCTATTTTCTACTTAACTGCATCCAGTATCTACAGGTTTTGCCTATATTCATCTACTCCTGAGCAGACTCTTACAGAGTCCTAAATGTTGCAATATTTCGGTTAGAAGTTCCTTCTCAGAACATATCTTGATGGTTTGTAAAATATTAAAAACTTCAGATAGCCCTGGTTGAAAAATTCTTGCAGTCCTTTCAGTCTCAACTGTTCAAAACCTCTACATTTGATATAATGATTTTTTTTCTGTTAATTAAAAGAAAAAAAATGAAAGGAATAATTATTTCCAATGATTTGGGTAAAGCATTAGCATCCACTGAGGTTGGATGAGAAATCAGGTGCCTGCTCCAATTTATTTAGATCCAGATGTTGGGTATATTATAATTACTAAGCCATAATTCCCAGGCTATGGAACATTATAGAGCTCTTTTCAGTCCAAGTATTCCTATGTCACTTACTTCAGATTGTAAAATAATTAACTGTTAAGCATAAAATCCAGAGGAGAGATCCTAGAGAGGTGAGGTACAGTGGTCAAGCTGAAAGAACAATTGTCTGCAGCGAACAAAACAAAAAGGGAAACAATACAGTAAGTAAACATTCTTGATTTCAACCACGCTTGGCAAGTTGGTGCCAGCACCAATAGAAATTGATGTATGAAGGCCCTAGGAGGCCCTAGGTTGTGAGAGCTTTGAGATTGATCCTTCAACTGAAGCACTGTGTCTTTCAACTTTCTGCATTCCTCCAAAGCAGACCACGAATTTCACTCAGTCCTCAAGACATTAGGAGCTGGAAGCGCCATAGACATCATATCTACATTCCTTCCCCCAGATAGCATTTCAGTCTGCTCCTAGAGGCTTTGGAAAGAGTGCATACCTTGAAAACTTGGCCTGAGGCCAGGCACATCTACTGAACTGGAAAACTCTTTGCTGATTTTGAAGATCAGGGAATAAAAATCTGATAGAATATTAGTAGTTACCTTTAAATAAATTATTTCAATTGAACAAAGACCAAAACAAGATGAAGAGAAAGGGAGTGAGGTTGAAGGGAAGGTGAGTTACAGAAAGAGAATCGAATAAAAAGAGAGGGCAAACAGTATAAGTGCTTGCTGGAAAAGCAAATGGGTCTTACAGAGGTAATTTAATAATGGAGGTCTTACAGAGTTTATTTTTCAAGGTAACTAAATTACTTTGGTGTTCTAAGAAGTTCCTGCTAACTTCTAAAGTATGCACATTCCCAAAGTGCTCTATCAAACCAAAACCTTAACAATATAGAGAAAATGAACACCTTGATCATTATCAGAAGGAATTTGTGTGTTCGGTGTTACTTAATTTCATAAATACTTAATCATAATTAAAGTCACTGGATGTTTTTTCAGAAGTGGTTAGATGTTAAGATGATTGGCAGTTTTCCTTGCTGTTGATAACATCTAATGATACATTGCAGGATGGAAAGCTACATTAAGAAATCCAAAAATACCTCCTCTGTACTCACCATATTAGATATTTTTTCTTTCCACAGACATTTCATTGGTACTTATACTTAAAGATGGCTGATGGATGTCAAGGCTCTCTAAGGATGCTTTTTCCGATCAGTTATTGGAAGGTTTCTTCAAACTGACTTTAGGAGTTGGTGTGGGGGGGGGTTTTCCCCCAATTCTATAGCTCAAACAAACACAACCAGCCAGCTTCAAGATGCCAGACAAATTACTTCAGAATTTCATTAATTTGTATCTCTCTAAATAAGGAATAGGGTTACTACATATGGCATTTAAATTCAAGTCTTGGATTTTGATAAATTGTTGATACATGAAAAAGTAGCTTCACTTCTTTTTATTACAGATAAAATATCTACAGAGACTCCAAAGAGGCCAATAGTGGAAGAGAAATACGGGGTAAGGCCAATTTAAGAGAATTCAGTATTGATACATTAGATTCACTGTCTCATTTACAGTCACCACTCACACCTCCAAGCAGCCACACTGCAGACTCACAGCCAGCCCAAAGCAGGGTTACAGAGCCCAGCTTCCAATCATAATTTTTTTCTGCTTCTCTTACTGGTGTTTGTGCCTTGATCTTACCACACTGAGCATATATCCTCCACTCGAAGCAAATAAGAAAAGTTCCTTACTGGTCTGCTCTATGTATCTATGTTTCATTAATTTTGAATATAGTTGCCTTTCCTGCATTTAATTATTCCTACTTCGCATGACTAAGTAATCAAAAACTTTGTAATTAGTACTTAATAGAAGAAAAAGAGAATTAAATATGTCATCTAGATTTCTACTTCACTTTTTCCTCCTGATCTGCAACATCACTGGTCAGTTTGGAAAGCAAAAAATAAAACACTTGCTACGCTGACTACCAGCATTTGTTATTTCTCTTGGAAGGGTCTCATTAATTCCAATGAAAACTTTGCATTATGTTATACATAATTTACTATTTTTAGTGTGTACAAATAAAGCATAGTGATAGAAAAAAACAGTTACTGTCTAGAAGTTTTAAGCCTCACTTCTTCCAGGATTTGTAAGGAAATGTTTCATTTCTATGAATGTTGTGTTTCCATTTGTTCACAGTACCTGCAGCAAACCTGACAGGGCTTAGCACTTAAAAGTCAAGATACTTTTAGTTCTCAAATAAACGTATGCAGAAGCCAGACTTTGAGTACTTTTCCTGGAAAGAAATTTCCTCCAGAAGTGCATTGTTTTACACGTTAAAATGCAGAAAGAAGGATAAACACAAGGGTTCTTTATGAAGGGCACTTCAGATACTCGACTGTGGGTGGTTACAATAACCAGGCTGGATGGCTTGTGGTTCCCTAGGACCTCCTTCCTCTCCATTTTGAAGAGAGAAATGAGATTTGCCTTCTGCCAGCCCTCAGGCCTCTCTCCCAAACTCCATGATCATCCCAAGGTTATTAAGAACAGCCTCTCAAAGGCATCAGTTAGCACCTTGCCTCAGCACCTGCGCACCAGGGCCCATAGGCTTCATGTCCCTAACCTGATCCCCTTTCACCACAAGAAAGATTTCCTCACTCCAGACCCTCCCCCGGTCTCTGGGGCCTTGGATTTCTGAAGGATGGTCTTTCTAGTCAAGACTGAGATGAAGAAGCCATTCAGTACCTCAGGCTTTTCCCCACCCTGTGTCACCACAGCCTCTACTCCCATCCTGCAGCAGGCTCACATATTCCCTAGCCTTCCTTTTGCTGCTTGTGTATTTGCAAAAGTCCTTCTTGTTGCCTTTGACAGTCCTCATCAGATTTGACCTCAGGTGAGCTTTGGATTTCCTAACTCCATCTCTGCATGCTCAGACAGATTCTTTATATTCCTCCCAGGAACACTCGTGCTTGCTCCTACCTTCTGTATATCCCCTTTTCATTTTAGAGCTCTGCCAGGAGCAACTTGCTTATCCATGCAGGCCTCCTGGCTGGACGTGAGGTAGGCTGCTTTTTAGCTTGGAGAATGTGACCTTGAATATCAATCAGCTTTCCTGCAACCCTTTGGCTACCAGGGCCCTGTCCCTGTCTGCTATGGCCCTACATATGCTCCTTGGGAGTAGATCCCTGAGGAGGCCCAAGTCTGGTCTGCTAAACAGGGCTTAGGCCTTATTTACCTTCAGCAAGAAGGTGACTCTGTAAGTGCAGGATTCCCCACTACATTCCCCTCCAATCTTAACATCCAAGGACTGTAGTGTAGCAGATAATGTTACATTCATAATGCTTCAAAATAAGATTTGAACCACCTAAAATACAATTACTTTCTTATTGAAGCCAGGTTTAACATAAACTTTTACAAGGCCAATATTGCACCTCTGTTCCATGGAGGCCTCTTTATACCTAAACAAGTAATTGAGACTTGCTTTTCTGTTAGAACAAGCCCAATAACCATCTTTGGATTAAGGGCTAGAATTAGCGTATCTGCTGCTGCAGTCATGGCCCTTTCAGTCACTTCTGATAAGTCAGACTTCATGCCTACTTTGGCTTGTAAAAATCTAATACAGTAAAGAATAATTCTGGAATCTACATACAGGATGTCTATTAGCTGCTACTACAGCTGTGATTTAAGCACAATTTTTGCCTCAGAAATACAAGGTACAGGTGACTAATGCAACCTGGGAGGCCGTAGAGGATGAAAGAATGTAGTCTTAGATTAAGAGTTGGACTCAAAGATCTTAAGGGTCTTTCCCAACCTAAATGACTACATGATGCTATTACACAGAACCCCTACGACGCACCTGCTTCCCTAAGCACCTCATGTTGCCTTCTGTTAAAGGTAGGATTATCAGTATAGACTGTTTGCCCTCATTGTGTAAGAGTCCTTGAGGTCAGACAATAAACAAAAAAGTGACTCTCAGTAAGGTATGTTCAAATCATTGTTAAAAACCAGGCAGAGCACTAAGATGTGTCCCCCTGAGTGATGGGACTCCATCCTGCCCTCTCTGCTTGCCCAGCTGGTGCCTCAACAGCAGGAAGAGTCTTTCTCCACAGCTGTGCCTGGTTCTGTAACCCCAGCAAAGGGCACCAGAATTGTAACTCCTCTTTGCAGCTCTCAAGACTCAACAGACACCTACAAATTCGTGATGTTACAGTGTACTAATGCTTTTGTAGGTGCTAAATAAGCTGAGCCCACCTGAGTAGAAAAGAGCCAAGAAGCCTATAAATTTTCTGTGGTTAAACAGATTCCCACACAAGATTTCAGGCACACAAACCTGGTGAAGGCTGCAGTCAGAAAGAGCCCCTTACTTAACCAGTGCCACCCTCTCTAACGTACCAAAAGCCATAACATATGTACAAAGTAGCAGCATACTTGATACCACTCAGGCTCACTCATGCCATGCAGTAGTAAAAAAACCTAGCTGATCTATAATATGATATCACTTTTCCTACTGCAATGTTTTACTGATGCTGAAAGAAGAGCCGCCCCTTGTTCTTAAAATAAATGAAACATTTTGCTTCTTCTCTAACCTCTGACAGCACAAAGTAAAATTATTCATTAAATGATTACTTTATGGTTATTTATGAGATGCTAACTAGGTGTATGATGTGCTAATTATTACGAAAGCACACATTTGGAACATCTCCAGGTGTCTTTCCAAATCTTTTTCCCCAGGTGCAGTTGTTTTTCAATTTCTTTCTGTTTGAATGAACATTACAGCATACAGAATTTTTCACTTACTTTTGTTGTTTCATAGACTTTAACATCAGAGCAGAGTAAGAGCACCTGGTCACTAGCCATTCTACTGCATCTGAACAGTTCTATTACAAAATGCACAAATGTATTTAAGCAAAAAATCCCACATTATTTTTGAAATGAAAACAGACAAGATACAGAAGTGAGAGGCTACTAGGTGGCAGCACAGGAAGGACCACAGGAGGTTCTTTATGCCTTCTTTACACTCCGTTTTCCACGCTAAGACAGATTTTTCATCAGACAACTGGCCTTCTGAAGTGGTGGATGGGGTCAGGATGGAATATAACTCCCCTGTAATCCAGGAGGAAGAAGTTAGAGACCTGCTGAGCCACTTGGATCCTAATAAGTCTATGGGACCAAATGGGATCCATCCTAGGGTGATAAGAGAGCTGGCAGATGAGCTTGCTAAGACACTTTCCATCATTTATCAACAGTCCTGGCTCACTGGAGAGGTCCCGAATGACTGGAAGTTGTCCAATGTGATGCCCATCCACAAGAAGGGCCGTAGGGATGATCCAGGTAATTACAGACCTGTCAGTCTGACCTCGGTTCCAGGTAAAATTATGGAGCAGATAATCCTGAGTGCAATTATGCGGCACCTGCAGAATGACCAAGAGATCAGGCCCAGCCAGCATGGTTTTAGGAGGGACAGGTCCTGCCTGACCAACCTGATCTCCTTTTATCACCATGTGACTTGCCTGGTGGACGAGAGGAAGGCTGTGGATGTGGTGTATACCTGGACTTCAGCAAGGCCTTTGACATGGTCTCCCATAGTAGACTCCTGGAGGAGATGGCAGCCCGTGGCTTGGACAGGAGTGCTCTGTGCTGGGTTAGGAACTGGTTGGATGGCCAAGCCCAGAGAGTGATAGTGAATGGTGTCTCATCCAGTTGGCAGCTGGTCACCAGTGGTGTCCCCCAGGGGTCTATGTTGGGCCTGGTGCTGTTTAATACCTTTGTTGCTGATTTGGATGAGGGGATTGAGTCCATCATTAACAAGTTCACAGACGATACCAAGCTGGGAGGAAGTGTCAATCTGCCAGAGAGCAGCAGGGGCCTACAGAGGGATCTTGACAGACTGGAGAGATGGGCTGATTCCAATGGGATGAAGTTTAACAAGTCTAAGTGCCAGGTTCTACACTTTGGACACAACAACCCCATGCAGAACTATAGGCTGGGGAGAGAATGGCTGGAGAGTAGTCAAGTGGAAACGGACTTGGGAGTGATGGTAGACAGGAAACTCAACGTGAGTCAGCAGTGTGCCCAAGTGGCCAAGAAGCCCAATGGTATCCTGGCCTGCATCAGGAATGGTGTCGCCAGCAGGACTAGAGAACTTATCATCCTCTTATACTCAGCGCTGGTTGGGATGCATCTTGAGTACTGTGTCCAGTTCTGAGTCCCTCAGTTTAAGAGAGATGTTGAGGTGCTGGATTGTGTCCAGAGGAGAGCAATGAAGATGGGGAAGGGACTGGAGCACAAGCCCTATGAAGAGCGACTGAGGGAGATGGGGTTGGTTAGTCTAGAAAAGAGGAGGCTCAGGGGAGACCTTATTGCTCTCTATAACTACCTAAATAGGAGGTTGCAGTTGGACAGGGGTTGGTCTCTTCTCTCAGGCAACCAGTGACAGAATAAGAGGGCATGGTCTCAAGATTCGTCAGGGGAAATTCAGGCTTGATATTAGGAAAAAATTTTTCACTGAAAGGATGATTGGCAATTGGAATGAGCCGCCCAGGGAGGGGGTGGAGTCATCATCCCTGGAGGTGTTTGAAAACAGATTGGATGAGGCACTTGGTGCCATGGTTTAAACAACAAGTAGGTATTGGTGTTCAGTCATAGGTTGGACTGGATGATCTCAAAGGTCTTTTCCAACTTTGTGATACTGTGATACTGTGATACTGTGAGCAGTAGAACTCAGAATTAATCAATTTGACACATGTTCAAGTGCAAAATACAGGGATCCAAAGCACAGAACTGGGAAAATGAATAGTAGAAAAAGCACCATCAGGCAGTGGTATTATTTAACCCGGTATATAAACCTTTGCTATCTCACCCCTAGCATTTTCCATAGTGTTTTATTGAGATAATTTTCACATAAAATTGGATGTTTGCACACAGCATGATCATATCTGTGTGCTTCAAACAAGCACTAAATAAAAACTGAGTTTCAGGTAACAGCAAACTGAATGATGAAAAAAGGAAGATATTTGTCTGACAAGATATTTGAAATTAGGACAACAGTAAACAGCCGCAAGTAGCACATGTGTGCCAAGTCATGGTATAGATAAGGCACAAAGCATTCTGTGCACACCAAATAACTACTTGAAGTTGAATATAACATTTCTAAAAGTAAAAAAAAAAATATTTAAAACTTAGATTGTAAATAAAATGTTCATTCACCTTCCAGTAATGGAAAAAATTAAGCATTTTACTTAGTATTTGCTAAATTCCTGATCTTGCCACAAAATGGTCTTTTCCATTTGCTTTTCACTCCTTAGAAATGTCTGCATGAGTTTGGGAATGTGAAGGTTTTAGATCTTTGCTTACAATCTGCATTTTTATTAACTAATTAAAGTTCTGCTCCACATTCCTTTTATATGCACAAAGTATCTGGAGCGTGTTACAAGTGACATATAGTGAGAGGAAAATAATATTGTCATTGTACTTATCCATTAAAATAAACAAAGGCTGGGGCAAAGAAAAAGGTTGAAGTTCAGACCAAAGGTAGAGGTTTTGTGAAAACTTGAGCTTGTGGATTGAAAAAATAAGTACTTCTAAAGCACTTAACAGAAAAAGGAACATCTTTTCCCTTTGTGAAGGCGAATACACATTTTGCTTGGTTTACAGAAAAAACAGTAAGGCAATGCTGAAGGCAATAAAGAAATATTCTGATCCAGAAAATAAAAGAACATCAACTTGTTGCTGATACAGATAATTGCAGCCTCAAGTTACATTTCTATTCAAATGAACTTTGTTTCCACCACTCTCTCCTGCCCTGCTCTGAAGATGTTACTGCAGATCTCAATGACCATGGCATTGCCATTTAAAACAAATCTGGTGAACACTGCTCAATAAATATATACTTAATCTGGAATTATTATGCAGTCTGAAAAACAAGACCAGAGTAGACTTAACAAAAGAAAAGCTATGAGAAATTTGGATTTTTTTTTCCTAGAAAACAGTATATTTTGATTGATTGATTTTCATCCATACTTTATTAAACTTAAATAATTTTCATGAAACATATTTTTTAATTTTCACTTTGAACTATTCATTCACAATTCAAGTTCAGGCTAAAGATGAAGCTTTGAGGCTTTGCCATCCATTATTATTTTGTAAGTGACAAAGCAAGCAGGAAATGAATATGCAGCATAGGCTTGCGATGCTGTCCTGGCCCCCAATTGCACAGTATCCCCTTACCTTCATACCTGATGCAGCAACTAATAATTCATGCAAGGAGTTCAATCCTAGTGGGAAAAGCCCTAAGGTTTTGATAAGTAAAAATAAAGATTTTTATTTAAACGAGACCCCTCGTTTAAATTCTCAGAAAGTGTAAAAGAACAATTAGCAACCAAGATGAGTCACACAATAAGTGAAAATTAAAAATCAATATCCTTTCGTTGAAGAGACTCAGTCCCATGAACGATGCCCTCGGGCTATGCTGGACTGGACTTGTTTTGCCTTTTACTAGAAATGCTTCTGCTTTGTTTATTCTGGTCAGATCAAGTGCACCAAGCCCCAGTCGACCAGCCACAACCTGCTCCTCATGCACGGTGCTGCCAACTGCCAAGCCTCTGATCACAGGTGTTTCTTTAGCACCACAGGGAGCCCTTGGTGGGCATCCTCTGTTCAGCCCATCGCAAAGCCCAACGAGGAGATGCGTTAACTGCTGGACACGGTGCGGTACTCTGGACAGAGCCTCTGAGCACGCTCACCACTCCGTACAGAATGCACACAGGCTTTTCTTCCCAGGGCCCCCACATTGATCTGGCCAACTTTAAACTCCTGATTTTTCCATAAATGCTGTAGGAAACTCCTCACCTGACTTCATAGGATAAGCAGCCCCTGAAACTACACAACAAGATCATGTGACTCAGGGTAGCCAAGTGTCTGACTGTTCAGAGCTCTCTGCACCGACACTTCAAGGGCACCTGCAGAAATGCAGAGGTTTCTCTCCAGAACAGTTTCATCTAGAATAGATACGTGAGCCACTGCAGCTATTTTCAGACAGAACATGGATAAGAAATTCGAATTTTAACCAAAATAACAATGGCAACATCACCTGGGTTGCTGATAGAAATCCCAAGTTCCAGTCTCTCCAAAACCTCTAATTGTCATATTACATAATCCATCAGTAAAACCACTTGGACTTGGAAAGGATTCTCTCAAATCTTGTGAAAGGAGTAAGTCAAAATAAGGAAGATATTTTGGTGGTGAAAGTCACAAAAAAAATCTTAACAAAACGGTATACAGGGTTTTTTTAAAAATTAAATATTTTATAGCAAATGTGGTTTTAAGTACTCAAAAAAATGGATTCAGTTTGGTTTTTTGAGTTTCATTTTATTTTGTGTTTTTCCAAAATACTTGCCTTGTTCCTTAAGGTCCCTTTAGCACTGTTGAAAAAAAATAATAAATTTCAGCTGAAATAAAAATGTATAATGCGCATTAAATATTTAC
This sequence comes from Tapera naevia, assembly GCA_033556795.1. Lineage (NCBI taxonomy): Eukaryota > Metazoa > Chordata > Aves > Cuculiformes > Neomorphidae > Tapera > Tapera naevia. Next base: position 4,166,619 of record JAUMJJ010000099.1, read on the forward strand.
TGAAATACAAGTCATTAAAAATAAATTATAATAGAAAGTTATATTAATATAGCAAGGATTTACATGCTTGCTTAATATAAAATATAGATATGTTTCTGATGAGGATAATACATTATTTGTGTGTGAGATTCTAGTTCAAGACTGAAGTGCCTTCCTAAACAAACAAAATAATAAGGTTTAAAAAAGCTTTTACAACTCTAAAGGAACTGTCTGAATTTTAGAAAATAAGTGGAGAACTGAGTTTCTTAAGCTAAAGTGAGAGTTCTAAAGCAGTAACAATTATTTTAGAAAGATATTATTCAGAAGTGGCCAAGTTGTTCAAGAGTATCCACCAACCATCAGCTGAAATAAAGATATTGTATCGTTTCAGTGCAGTACAACAGAAAAGACCTATGGGTGACATTAAATCTTATTACTCATTTTCCTCATTCTACTGACAATTTTCATTAATATGAAAAATAAAAAGGCACATTACTATGACAGTGACATGATGTGAGCAATTTTATTGAAGTAGAAAGCTAAGAATGATAATATACAATAATTATTTTATTGATGCGCAAGAAATGAATTATTCATACTTACAAAGTATCTGTGGATAATTCTAATTACCTGCTTTAAAAGTACATTGAGATCCACAGAAAATAGATTAACAACTTTGATTGAACACCTGCTATCCTGTGGAAAGTAACAAGTTCCAGATTCCAAACTTCTCTGACTTGGAAGTCAATAGCATTAGGCCTTCCAAGTGTGTATTACTGACAAAACATGTCCCAGGTAGCTCAGAGCAGTTGTGGCTGCCCCATCCCTGGAAGTGTTCAAGGCCCGGTTGGATGGGGCTTTGAGCACACTGATCCAGTGGGAGGTGCCCCTGCCCATCATCACTGGATGAGCTTTGAGGCCCTTTCTGACTCAAACCACTCTGTGATTCTATGAGTTTTGTTCTATGCCGTGTTTTGATGACCTGTGAGAACTTTTGATATAACCAGGAAACAATAATACGTTAAGTCCATATCTTGTTTCATATTTTACTCCAGGGTTTGTTTTGATCTGATGCAAGGTTATTAATGAAACCAAAGCCTGTATCTATGAAGAGTTTCTAGGTGATAAATCTACTGTCTAAATAATGCACATAATGCTAGCATATAGTGATAGATATTGTGGTTCTAGATATTAAATTAACTTGCTAACTATTTGAGGCATCTGTTCTTCCTTAGTACATGTATATTTAGCATACTCAAACATTCTGAATTCCTGAAGTCCAATTTCGGGCACTTTACTGTGAGCATTAATCCTAGAATAAGAAAAATCCAGGATTTCTACTATAAGTTGCTCTACTATCATATATCTGCTATAGAAGCCCAGTGTGACAGAGAAGAGAGTAAACTTCAGTATAAACTTCAGTAAGATAAAGCACTTAAAGTGGAATTCTTCACACCATAAAATCCTTTCCAAAAGTGTTCTGCACCATCAATCCTGTTGTTACTTCTCTTGCTTGTAAAACAGACAGAACACCCACAGGCTATTTCACTGTGCTCTAAGGAAAAAAAAATTAAATCTAGTGAATCAAGAGAAAAACAAATTTTAACTGAATCCCTACTTCTTCAAAGCAGTAGCAGGATTTCTTTAACAAAAAGACGGCTTCTGCTACCTGGTAGTGGCTTTAGCCATGATTATGCCAAGCACACAAAAGCAGCTTAAGAGCAGACAGTTCCCCTTTGTACTTGGTTCTCTTCTCCAGCTGCTACAAAAATGTGGGTGTTAGTGTGGAGTGTGATGGAAGGGATTTTTCTACAGTAATAATTTGTCTATAAGAAATAGCGTGACAACATTCTATGTTCTCAAAACCATCACACAGCTTTCCAGATAGGATTTTATCACTGCTTGTAACACTGTTGGATTTCAGCTGACGTCCTGTAGCTGAAAAATTACTCATTATCACCCTATAAACATCTACTATTTTCTTTCAACACTGTTTTAAAGAGGATATTGATAAAAATCCCACTTACTACAAAAAAGTTTCTTCCACTTTCACTAAATGTAAAACTTAAAAAGTATTCCAAATTTTACCCTATACAAACAGTTAGATACTCCTTCATAACAACTCCTGCACCTAAACACACACACCAGTTTCCATGGAATTCTTAAAACAAATGGATTTGTCTTAGGGGGTCAAAGAGTAGAGAGAGATGTTAAAAAATGTTAACAAACCCTCCTGACAGTAAATATTGGTGAAGCATTGAAGTGTATAAGAATAACAGATCTTTACTGGATCTGTGCAAGCCGTTTGTTAGCACAGAGCCTGCTGCAAGACGAGTTCATTTGTTGGTTCTGCAAGCCAGTGCTTAGAGGTTAAAAACCAAGCAGCAATGTGTTTATTATTGATAACACATAACACTTCTGGAGAAGACCACACCACTGCCTTTTTTGGTGAACTATAAGATGAAAGGAAAGCCTGCCTTTTCTAACTCCCTAGCAGTTACCTCAGCTGCTGAAGGTAACCTTCTGCAGGTTGGAAGCGGAGAGGATTCATTACCTCACACAGGTAATGTTCTTAGCAGAGACATGCAAACCCAAAATTACACGTACAAAGACCAAAGTATTTAAAGAAAGAGATAAATTGCATTGCTAAAAAATTACAGCTTTCTTTTGATCATATCTAAAATGTATACATAAGCAAGGGAGATGGAGACAACGAACCGTGGACAGCATGAATAAAAAAGGAAATTAAATTACAGAAATTATAGAACTTAACTATTACAATTAATGTCTAGCAGTTATTTGCTCAGGATAACTCACAACTTGGTGTAACTCACTGAAAATTATACTTAAATAGCATAAAATGAGAGAGAAATATATTATAGCCACTTACTCCAAAATATTTTTAGTTGGTTGCTGGGTCTAAATTGTATTTCTAAATCCACTGGTATCTTTGATAAAACTCTCACAGTTCAGTTTATCTAAAAATATAAACATTTACTTGTTTATGAGCTTTAGAATCAAACAAGTTTCCAAATGTACTATATGAAACCCACCCTTGAATTCACATTCAGATGCTTTGCCTGCCTTTGAAAAGGATACACATGTAAGATGTAAGGTACAGTGAATATAGTGTTTGCAGTTTCCATCTAACTCACCCACATGTTCATTTGCATAAATCTACCTATTTATTATTAAAAAAGGCAACTTATTTTCAAAGGTTTTTCCCTTAAAATGAGAACAGAAACATCATAATCAGCAGAAACTAAGGTACAGATTTGCTAGGAAATTAAGACCTCCATTCCTTTCTGTCTATGAACGAAAAATAAAGTTATAACTAAACTGTAATTGTTCAGAAAACATGAAGTAATTTCATATGGCAAAATTCAGAGGAAGGGGTTTTTTACATGAAAGATGGAAAAGATATCCTTAGTCAGCTAAATATAAATGAAAAGTGAATGTTCCATATGAATGGATCTGCTAGCTGAAAAAAATAATGAATAGGTATTGTTATAAAACATGCTGACTATTAGCAGATTGACCACTCAAGGTTTAATTTTTAGTATTAAACCAGCACATCCTCTAACAGTAGAGAAGTACTTTAGCCTTTCCTGGAATGTTCTAAACATGACAAGACAATCTGTTAGGGGAATAAAATTATCCTTTGGAACTACAAAACAATTCCTTCTCAACTCAAAAGCTGGAAAAACACAAGTGAAGCCAGAAGTACAACATTTAGTGTTCAACTAAGCTGGATTAAGTGCTATGCTGTTAATGTTTTCCTTTTTAAGACATTTTAGGCTTAAAATTATTTCAAAGATGGTAAAAGGGAACAAGACCAAGCGATGGACAATCTTGTGACCACACGTTGATAAAAACTCACCATCATGCTATGACCACACACACAAAAAGAAAAAATGAAAGGAGAAAAGCCAGAGTGAGATATTTGTTTTAACTGAAGACTTCCGAATTTGGCAGGAGCTTTGGCATTCAGTGACACAAATATTGCTTCATCGTTAGCCAATGGATATTTTGTTTTCATTTACACCGGTCAGAACTTCCCACATTTTTGGAGCAGAAATTTAATTCTCCAATAAAAATGCAGTTATTGTCATTAAAACTAACCTACACATTCTGGATATTAAGCCAACATGAAAAATCTGATCATCAGAAAAAGTGTATGCATCTAACATCTACTAGTAACCAAATTCACTCTACTTATTTGTATGACAGTATTATATGTGACCCTGTGCCTCTGAGTGCAGTTTGCTCAAAGAGTAGGAATTGGTAAACACATTCTCTATGATATCCCTGTAAAATCTGTTATATGTATAGTGTTCTTCAACATGCAAGACGATGTTTTAATTGACATAGATGTCAAACAGGTAACTAAGCTGTCAAATCATCTTTGCACAAACAATATATAAAACCATCTTTAAAGATGACAGATTCACTTCAGAGGGTATTAATAAAGAGTCACTGTAGGATCCAGATTAATTTCTTTCCAAAAAGATCATTTTTTGGCAAGCTGCACATTTTGTTCATGTCCTGATAAAGGTAGCAAAGAGAGAGGTTGATAAAGGAACGCTATGATTTAAATGCCAGCCAGTTGTTCACTCACTGACCTCTCAGTGGGGTGGAAGAGAGAACTGAAAAGAATAAAACTTGTGGGTTGAGATAAAGGCAGTTTAATAGGACAGAAAATGAACTGATGCTAATAATAGTTATAATAAAAATAATAATGATAAAAGACTATACCAAACAAGCGATGTCCAATGCAATTGCTCATCATCCACTAACTGATGCCAGTCCTCAAGCAGCAGTCACCAGCAAGCTTCTCCTGATTCTGGTTCAGCATGAGGTCAGATGGTATGGAACATCCTTTTGGCCAGTCTGGGTCAGCTGTCCTGGCTGTGTCCCCTCCCAGATTCTTGGGTACCCCCTGCAGGGCATATGAGATGCTGAAAAGTCATCGACTCTCTGAAACATTACCGTCATCCTAAATCCAAATCACAGCACTATTCCAGCTATTGGGAAGAAAATTAACTCTGTCCCAGCTGAAACTAGGACAAGGAAACAGCAAGGAAGCATCTAATATGGTTTGAACAACTGCTGAGAAGAAGCAAATTTAGTTAATCAAAATATTTGCTCTAGAGACAGGAAGTGTTGCACTCAGGGAAGCAGAGCATCATGTATGTCCCAGAACCTCACAGTAGTGCAACAAGGTGAGAAAATCCCAGGTCTCACAGGAGAAATAAAATGCAGAACCCTGAATCCGGCACTCTGCTCCAGGGACCAAATATAATGAAGCGTTTGATGCCTAACCAGACCAAAACACCAAGAGCCACTCCTATTTCATCATTAGACAGCTTAACAATTACCCTATCTATTCATATTAAAATCTACTACTAAGAAAAGGTGTCTTATCACCCGCCACTGATGGAAACCGTGAGCCAATACCTTCTGCAGAATGTTTCTGATTAACTGATATACAACATAGAGGTATTTCTAGGTAAGATTAGAGCTCCTTTCACGGTAAGATTATAGCTCCTTTCACAGTGTCTCACGCCTATATAAAGCTAGCCAGGAATCAACACACCATCTACAAAAGAAATCACTACATTTTTCACGAAAGTAAGATATAGAAAAAGTTTCCAAATTCACAGATTTATGTGTAAAACAAAAAAAAAGAAACAAACCAGGAGAAAAACCTGATATTTTCTATGCATTTTCCTTATTACGTTAAAATATGTGTATTTTGTTCATGGCAACACTTCCCTTTTCCCATATTACGTATATTCTCCAAGGCAGAAGTTAAAATTAAAGTCTTACTTGAAAAAAATGCAACTCATAACAAGCTCCGGTTTTTATTTATATTTTATATATTTTAAGTAAATATAGAATCATAAAGTCACAGAATGATTTGGGTTGGAAGGGACCTCAAAGCCCACCCAGTTCCATCCCCCTGCCATGGGAAGGGACAACTCCCACTGGATCAGGGGCTCAAAGCCCGATCCAGCCTGGCCTTGAACACCTCCAGGGATAAGGCAGCCACCACTTCTCTGGGCAACCTGGGCCAGGGCCTCCCCACCCTCATCGTGAAGAATTTTTTTTGATGTCTGAAGAATTTCTTCCTTATGTCCAATATGCATACATATTCTACATATATATATATTAAAGTACCTGAAAGGGGGATAGAAGTGCGTGTTTCAAATTTGAAACTGTGTTTCCTTCCAAAGAATGCAAGGTTAACTTAGTTTTGAGAATTAACTTAGGAAAATCTAATTTCTATAAGCAGATTTACAATTCTTTCATGGAATTGCCTCCTCTGAAGGTTTTTTCGATGTCTGTCTCTTGCTAGAAGCGTTACCAATTACTGTTTTCTGAAAGTACTTGAAGAGGTAATATTGTCAAATGCATTGAAGGTAAAAATACATTCTTTCAAATGAAATTAAATTTATTTGCACGAAATTAGAAGGTAGTCTAAACCCTGTCTTCAAGATGAGCATCAGGACAACATTCGAATAAGTTCTCCATGGCTGCAGTTGCTGCTTTTCAAAATATGGGCTTTTATGAAACCAGAAATAAAAAATATAATTTTAAATATCTGTACAACTTTCCTGTATAGTTCATGCTTGCGGTTGAGTTTCCAGTTTAAGATACTATTTTTTTAATAATAAATCATTCCAAATAGGGATCAGAGAAAGTAAACATTATATCTGAAAACTGCAAGAACTTATTTGAATACGTGGTGTAACTGATACTGTTGCAATCAGCCTTCCCGTGTCAGTGCAACACTTCTCACATCATCACCCCTCCCTTTTGGTGCCCACACTACACATGCATCAACAGCATGTATAAATCTCATCTAGTAGACATTTGAAAACTCGTACACAAAATGAAGCCTACCCACTCCACACAAAACACTCCAGCAAAGCGTGAGGATAACTGGGACAGCTTACTGGCTGAAAGAAGCTTTTGGCAGACCGTGATGGTGGAAAGAAGAGTGATTACCATCAGAAATCCCGTTTTTCCCTATGCAGTTTATGGCATTGTCACCCGAATTCTTGGGGTGGGGTTTCAAAAGTTATTGCAGTTCAGTTTTCCAGCCAAATATTAATAATATCTATTAGTTATATGCTCACAACCTCACTCTTACTTTCACAAATCCCCTCTATTTTTGGTACCAGTTCCTACAAAGAAGATAGTAATAAATTCTCTTCCCCAGTTATCAAGAAGAAAGACCCCATACTTTTCAGAATCTATATATTTGTATTCTTAAACAACAAAACCTACTTATTTGGATTCCTATTTACCATATAAACTAGGGGCACTTTGAAAGAAGAATTTATAGCCTTTTCAAGCAATACCAGTGGAAAATGTCATATCAAAATCATGATAGATTATTTTGTTTAAAAGATGATACTGAGGATTATTACTAGTCTGGTAATTATATATCTAGCAATACTTCATTATTTTTTTTTCAGTACCAATTATGACAGAAATTGAAAAACATGGAATGTTTCTTCATTCTCTGTATACAGGTCATGAATCCATGTTTAGCAAATTATATTTCATATTCAGATAATTTGAAAGCTTTTATGGTATTCGTGACACCATTAGGACATCAATAATACCATCTAGAAAATAAAGAAATGAGTGGTCATATGCTTATACCTTTGTTGCACCTTTTCCTACATTACAGAAAAAGGTTACTGTTTATCTTAAAATTTCTTCACTGAATTTCATTCTTTGATTCTCAACTAAACCTCAGTTAAACTGTTTCTCCCTATTAATTTAGTTTTTACTGATCTCTATCAATAGCCTTTGTTAATTTCCATTACTTTCAATAAACTTTCAATTAAATCCTTTTACCTCTAATTCTTTTCCATAAATTTGTTTCCTTTGAACTCATTTGATGGCTTTAAAACCAATGCTGAGATACAATGTCTGACAGATTTTTCAGTCGAAGCATCACATATATAAACTCCTAGAAAAAGTCACAGAAAGTACATGTATTTTGGTGGAAATTAATGAAATAGGCTTATATAAATCTGTCAATTTTCCAGTTGTCTATGTGATTCAATTTTGAATATTCTGATAAAACAGTGAAAACTTTTAGCTCTTCCATCTATTTATAGACATGCAGGCATCCACGGTTTTTCAGCGAGGCACTGTGCTTACTGTGTTTTACAGGGTATCCTCATGTGATACAAAAGTCTCCTCAAAGACACCTCCACAAACTCTATGTAGAGACCAGTGCTGAGAAATAACAGGACTAAGGGGTTGAGAGAAGAGGTTCTACAACTATTTGTGGAGTGATGAAACACCTCTCCATCTCTGGTTCTGTGCTGAAAGAGCCTCCACTGTGATGGCAGCCCCTTGTCAACAGCAATCATACCCTGATAAATTTTTGACTCCAAGCTATAAGGTTGAAGAATCCAAAGCACAGGTACATACAGGTGCGAGGGCCTGCTCCTGCCCCGGGTACCCCCAGATCTGCTCAGTCAGACAGGGGTCCTCTGATGCCTGTGCGGCGACATGGAGACAACAAATCTCCTAAGGTAAAGTCAAATAGGGTTTATGTTGGGCACAGCCAAAACAGCGTATTAATATTTTGGGCACGGTCAAAAACACAGAATCTAATACCCAGGTGCTCTCCGAGCTACAGCTTCCCAAAAGTTGCAAAAGAGAGGAAAAAAGGCAGGGGCAGAGAGGAAAATAATCACCACTGCATGGGCCTAAGGAGCCTGTGCTCCTGTGGTTCTTCTGCAGTGCCTTCAGGCATTTTCATAGGGTGTTGCGCATAACACCAGCCCTCTTGTCGGGCTCCATTTATAGGAAAAGGCCCTGCCTCCTCCCCCCAGTAGCATAAGGGGAGTCTTGCTGCGTGAGTTCTCGAATTGAGGCACACACAGAAGCTCCTTTGGGAAGGTTCTGGCATTGGGTCTTGGGTCCCCAGTGTCCCTGGCAGTTCCACAGCCCCTGACAGCGTCACCTCTGCCTGAGCCCTCTGGGTCCCCTGCACAGGCAGATGCTGGGGGGCAGCACCTGCTGCTGCACCTCCTCCCCCTCCTCTGCAGCAGCACCAGCCCCACAGGAGACACAGCACTCCAGGAGACATTAAAGGCAACAATGCAAGTAGAGTCACACGATGTTCAAGACAATACCAGTAGATTCAGTCCATGTTTAAGACAACAGTACAAGTAAAGTCAATCTCTACACCAGCCTGCTCTGGGACTGAATGAAAGGCAGAGGGAACAAACACAGCTTCCAGAGCAGCACCACTGTTCTCATAAAAAGGAGTCAGCAGTGAATGAAGTTATGATCACTTTTAATTTGGTACAGGTCATTATGCTTTCCCAAGATCAGTTTGAGTCTTTATCATCAGCTATAACTTTACCTATGAAGCACAAGGCAGAATTAAAAAAACACTTCATGATGATCATCAGCTCAGTCCCTTCCAAACCAATTCTCACAGCTCAGCAAGGCTTGTGCAAAATTTCTTCTGATCCTTCCATTCTTTCTCTATTGAGGCGAAACCTTTTTGAGTACATTCTGCTTTCTCTTCACTCCAGAATCTGCACAAGTCCTCAGCTGCTTGAGCCAAGACCACCGTTGTACACCTGTTAGAAAACAGTTTGCTATTTAGTCAAGAACCCACCTTAAAAAAGGGGAAGCATATTCCACAGCAGAGGCATTTCCTTCCCACTGGATCAGCCAGCATGCAATTCAGGTGAGAACATCAAAATTTTCATCTCATGTAGCTGACCTTCCCTGGTCTCATCAGGCAATCAAATAATTTCTAATTAGTAAAGTAATTAATAAATTATTTCTTTTTTTAAAAAAAAAAAAACCAAAACTTTCTGTGATCACATGTTGTGAACAATTGGCCTAGAGACAATAGTGTTTGACTCTCAGTAGAGAGCGACCACAATCACAGTTTCATATGTCAATATCTATGAGATGGATTCTTTATGCTTCTTTTATGCCATGAAAATGACCCAAGTGTATCAGAAAACTTCCTTAGTAAACGTTGGGTAAAGTCCTTATGAAGGTGGTGTATGTTTTTTGAGTCACTCAGGAAAATCCAAACATACACCTCTATAAAACAGAGATGGTCAAAGTCTATAAATATATCTTCCTTTAAGGAAATACACCTTGAATACCTGTTTTCCTGTGTCTGTGCCAAGCCCTTCTCACAATCTAAGCGTTTATTTTAAATGTCTGAAGAAGCCTTTCAGAATTTTCATAGCTGTATCAAATAAAATGTTGACAAAAATTTGCATTACTGTTACACAGCAATAACAGAAAAATAAATAAATTGAACTTATAGAAAAAGTCTTCATTTTCAAAGAAAATGTGTCTCTTTCAAGGCCGTTCTTGTAACAATCCTCCCTATTTCCCCTCATTAAAGAGCATTAAATAAGAACTATCAATGCTTAGAGCTGCTGCTAATTAGATCATGAGGGATTCTTTCAACACCGATTGGGATCAGGACCTGAGTTCGCTAAGGCCAAACTCCATCCCATTGAACGGAGGCGAGTGAAACAAAGCTTGGCTGGTTTGGTTTCTTTAAACAACTCTGAAGGCTTCCTTTGTTGAACATGAAATTTGATTCTGTTTTTTTTCAGCCTCTCAGGGGTTTAATATAAGATGGTAACCTGACTCAAACATTCTGACCCAGGGGAAAAAAAAAAAAAAGAAAAAAAAGAAAGGAAAAAATAAATGGAATCAATGGATTACTTCACTTTTTTTCCCTACAGATCTTCCTCACTTAAACTGAAAAAAAACCACAGACAACAACAGTAAAAAGCACCACCCACCCACCAACCGAACAAAATCCAAACCCCCAAAAGATCTACCAAAGACCACAAAAAAAACCTGGACAAAAAACACATTCCTCATGCTTTTAGGATATTTTTGTACAGCATTCAGCTTGCCTCTCCACTACCGAGATTTAAATAGGACTACCCCCATACACTTATTTACAGTTCAGTTTATGAAACTCTTATCATCTAGCTAGAAGTTTATTTAAAAAAAAATTAAATTCAGGTGTATGAGTCCTAAACTGGAACTTCAACATTTTGCCAGTTACCTTCCTCTGCTGCATGGTGATCCTCTGAAGCAGGCACAAGTAAATTTTCATCTTCATTAGCTTATCGCTGATGAATTGTACTTCAAAAACATATATTTTATATTTTCAAATTCCACCAAGAAGTTGAGAAGAGATGTATAAACTAGACTTTTAGAAAACTGCTGTAATAATCACTAATCTGTAGAAGAAACTTTTTGAATGCTGAGGTACAGGTACAAAATATATATTAAAAAAAATCAAGTGATAATGGGTTTAAACTCAATACAACCGGAGGTCTAAAATTCTCTTAAAGTCCCACTTGAAGCTGTCAACCCATGACAGCTAATAAATAAATTATTTCCCACCTTCACTAACACATACAGGCTTGAAGCAAAGTTCTGGTTTAAGTGAGTTGTAACTTCAAATTGAACATTTTTTGATAAAATTAGCATCTTTCACGAGCTCTCGCACAGAAAGCACTTGTGCCAAAGACATAAAAGAAGCATAAAGAACCCATCCCATAGGTATTGACATATGAAATTGTGATTGTGGTCGGTCTCTACTGAGAGTCAAGCACTGTTTTCTCTAGGTCAATTGTTTGCAACATCTGGTCACGGAAAGTTTGTTTTTTTTTTTAAAAAAAAAACAGAAATAATTTACTAATTACTTTATGTTGTGGAGAGCCCCGATATCAAAGACATATCCTCATGGAGCTAGAGTAAGTGCTCATTTTATTGTGCTTACACACGTTACTTTATACTCACAATCTGTGTCCACGCGCTATAAGTGTACATATAATTGGCTGCTACATATCTTCCACTCGGTATATTCTCTATCTTAATTGGTTAAAAGTTTCTGTCCATGCACTATTACATGACACCCTGCACCCCATCCCTTTTGCCATTAGCACTTTGCATTCTTGTTCCTCTTACCTTGTTTACTTCTTAGCCTACTTCCTCTTCATTGTTCATAAAGGTCGCTGTGTCCGTGCAATTTAACACGTAGGCAGGGTTGTGCATACAGGCCTCAAGGATCACAGAATGCCCTGGTTCTTCTAAAACATTCTCTACAACTTTACTAATTAGAAATTATTTGATTGGCTTGAAAAGCTGAAATGCCATTTTACATTGCCTGTAACAGCCATACAGTGTGTTCTTCATCCACAAGGTGCTGAGCTTAATGGAGGAGTTCAAATTCTGGTATCCATCCTTTGTCTCCCTTTTCCTCATTGTCCAAAACTCCTAATGGTAACATAGCAATTACTTGCTCTGTCCCCACTGCAAATACTTCAGCATTTCTACCTAAATGTTGTATTATTCTTTCATGCCCTCCTTTGAGGTTTCCAAGTAGCTTGAAAGTGCCATCCCAATAGAAATATCTTTGTGCAAATATGTTTATGATTAAGAAGATAATATCATAGGCAACTAGCAGAACATATCTTAAAATTAAAAGCAATTCTTTTAGGGCTTAACATGTTATTTCTAAACTGAATTTCTTAGCATCCATTAAAATATAGTTGCATTCTGTGACCATCATAGTATCTATCTGTTTTAACATGCGTGTATGAAAGTATTTGGAACTTCACATAAGGGTTTTAAAACTGCTTTCATTTTTCCAGATATTGTTAACTCTAAATTAAACATGAAACAAATCACAGCTGAATTTTAACAGTTATGTTGAGAAGACGGTCTATTTAAGGAAAATTGTTTTTCTGCTAATCATGTAACATTCTACCCTCTCAAGAGTGTAAGTAGCTCTGGTCTCCTCTGAATACTTGTCAAGGCATACAAAAAACCATAGGTTTACCAGTGTCTGGAATTGTCAGGGCAGCGGGCAGAAACATAAGCATGATCCCTCCAGAAGTCATCTTTGTGCCTGACAACTGAACAGTTCAAATATTTTCCATTACCAGAAAAAATGAATTCATATTGATCTTCACCCTCTCTAGAGCATCCTTTGGAAAAATGATATATATGTATAGATGAGGCACTGTTCACTTCAGTACTATAATGATTGGTTTCAAGTGAAAAACGAGGACAGCAACTCATTATACAGCACACATGGGGCAATGTCTTTGTTTCCTTTTCATTTCTTTTTTTTGCCAGAGTAAATGTTCTTATTTAAAACTTCATCCCCAAAAATGCCTGTACCTAAATTACAGGATAAAGAGGATTCACTCAGTTCTTCAGGGAGAGAGAAAGGGAGGGTAGAGACAGTGCACATTCACTACCACTGCTATTGTAGATGGCAACCATCACTCGCCATGTTTATGGAACATTATTGCAATATCTTATTTCCCTATAAACATTGTATCATGTGCTCCATAAACACAAACATTGATGAAAGAAGCTTAATTATCTCAATAAGGTAATCAGAAAGGGGTTTGCAGTTAAAAAAGCACTACAATAACAACATCAAAACAGCAAAGCCTCCACAAGTCAAGAGGAAAAAAAAGCCCAGTATTTTCTGCCAAGCTCTTCCTTACTGTTACTCCAAATCAAACAAAGAAAATACAAAGTGCCCACACAAATTCCTAGAGCAGCTCAGGTTTCAGTAGTACCACAACCCAGGGAAAATCCCTGTAAATACGGCTGCTTCCCCTGAGCTCTCTCAGGTTATGGCTGTGTTGAGAACCACAGCAGATGGAGAAGCACGAAAGAGCTCCAGCAAGCAGCTCAGGTGCTGGCAGATGAGGCAGTGGCCTCTGTTTATGTACCTACTGTTTAACTTGCTAGAGCTCTGTGTTACCATCCTTAAACTAGAAATATAATTACACAAAGTTGAAAGAGTGTATCTTTCCATATATTGTTTTGCAGATTGGAAATATCCATTGTTGCCTTGAAAGTAGCTTTACTATTGATGGAAAAGGTTTTTACATTATATTGTCTGTTAAGGCCTACATCAAAACCCATCAGATTCTCAAATATTCCCATGCAGCTTCAAAAAAAAACCCCTGAAATAATGAGGGATTTAAACAACAAAACAAAACAGTCACCAGATACAATTCTACATAAGAAAAAAGAACACACAGAACAGCTTTGAAAACAGTTTTCAGCTACTGAAACATTTATGCTCAGAAACCAATTACACATCCATTTATTTTTAAAGGCCAATGTGCAAAAAGAAGGGGTCCCATTTTCAGACTGATTGTCATTAAAAAACAAATTCCAAAACAGACTGATGAACTCTTCGGTATCCAGTTATTTATCAAGAATAATATCAATGGAATTCATATTGGAAAGAAGCCCATTTGCCAGAAAATGTCAGAGGTCCATAACTGAGAATTCTTAGTTCCTCAGTCTCGCACGAGAGAAATGAAGGATTAATATTAGCAGCCTTTTTTCCCATGGATATTTACACTGGCACAAAAGGACTCGAAGATGCAGTACGTGATGTAGCTTGTTAGTTCATGTGGAGCTTTAAAGAAACACAAGATCTAGGGTTTGTAAGTCAGTCAGCTCTAAGCACCCAATGCTCCATTAGGCCGACCCAGCTCTGTTAACATTCTCAATACCAAAAGGTCTCTTCCTGCATCAAGGAGAGCAAACCAACCAAGCAAATGCTGATTACAGTCTCCACAAAACAACCAAGTGAGTGACAAGGGCCAAAACTGTTCATGTAGGGTTCTGCATGTGTGCTGTTCCAGGGTTAATACCGAAATGTGGGGTGTCCTCTCCATGGCAGAAGGTCCAGAAACTGAGCAGTTTCCTGGCCTCTGTGAAATTTGGAAGATCTTAAGTTTAAAGCTGATAATTATTTATCTTTATGAGAGGAAGAAAACTTGTAGAGAAATTAAAGAGACAAAACAGTAGGAAAATCAACACCAAAAATAATTTTTAAATGAGCCACAAGACACCTTTTTCTTTCTACAAATTCTCTGTGTCCAAACGGGGACCGTGTCACAAACCATCTTTTAAGGAAAGTGTTCTATTTTTGCATTCCAGCTCTAAAAAATGCAGTAGAGAAACAAAACCAAGCATTTGTTTTGTTCATTAGTCAACACCTCTACAGTGACTCTTCTCCAAAGCATCTTTGTAAAGCAGGTTTAATGACAGAATACGGAGAAGTAAAAAATGCAAACACTTCTAATCAAGTAGCCATATACCAGGATAGCCCTCGAAGCTTTCTGTGCTTGCCTCATATCTGTATCTAAAGACAGGAGTTCTGAGAAAAGGAGGACATAAAGGTATTCCATCAATATCTTCCTTTCCAGGTCATTTCTAGGAAAAAGAAAGGCATTCTACAGTCAAACTCCTTAAAGGACTGCTTTCCATTTGGATACAGTATGGGTTTCTCTAATCTAGATCACCAAAGGAATCTTCATCAAATAAAAGGATTTCTGTTTACTTTGTGTAGGAAGATAGTTTGCAGGATTACCAGAACACTTCTCACTTCTCAAAGGACCAAAGCTGGAATCGCTGCAACACTAATTTCAGAAGCAGTTAAACACAGGAAAGCATCCTTCTGACCACCATTACATGTTCAGTACTTTCACCTTCAGGGAAATCTTAAAAAAAAAATTGCATTTAACCCAGCCCACAGCAGGGGCTCACTAAGAATGGCAAGATAAGAGTCACATCCAAGCAGGTTCCGTGCTTCAAATGTGCAGTAACCACAGCAGTCTTCTAAAACAAAGTAGAATAATTTATGAGGAGTATATGAACAGTTAAGAAAGTGAAAGAAATTCTATGCAGAGAGGTCCTGCAGTAAAAGCTGTGAAATGTCGCTATTTGGGTTTCTTTTCAATCACGAGCACCAATGTCAAAGTGGCATCATCTCACCGCATTTCACCAATCAGGATTATGTGATGATGTGTAATGAAGTGGAACCACACGATGTGACAAAATATGATGTGACAAGTAAATTTTAAAGGAGAACCCACTAATTTGGAACCAGTAATTGCTACAATTCAAACAGCCCCGTTACTTATATACTGAATTTTCAAAGCTGCATTTCTGGCATATTTTTAACTGGATTGTCAACTTCAATGGAGAAATTAGCATTTCTAAAAAATATTTCTCATCAACACAGTACTATTTATCACCTGGCAGGTAATAATTTCTTATTCTTACCTTTAGTACTGCTGAATATTTTCTCTCAAATAATATACTCAATCAAAAGAACACAACATTTTATGCTAATGTAATCTTTGTACAACTTTAGCTAAAATCTCAAGTGCTGATAATTACACAGAAGTCTGTGATGGGATTCCAGAAAACTATCTTTTTTTTTTTCATGGGACCAAAAATTCCTCAATTTCTTGAGCAATGTTCTATAGCAGAAATTGCAAACATTATCTTTGCATGCCTTGCTCTATTATTGAAAACAGCTCTGGAAAAGAGCAGAGGACAAACTGCAAAGCTTCTGGAGAACTTTGCCATCTCTAAACAGCACACACTACTTTGGAGAGGTCACAACTCAGCATTTCCATCTGTCAGCTTCTTCATTAAAAGAAAAGGCCTTGTTCTATATAGAGTAGCACCCCAGTACAGAGTAACGGTATTTTAAGATCACGGAACTTATTATGTGAAAGTTTATATTAAGTATTAAAGTGTCCATTGGGCACCGCCACAAAGCTTCCGTGTCTGGAGATTTTGAATGATGTGCAAACATTTATGAAAAATAACAGGTACCACAAAACATGACATTAATTTTATACACAAACCACAAAACAAGGACTGGTAGGGAAGAGAACGAATGTACACATCGTGAGTCTCTTTGTCTTTCTAGTTAAGATGTTAAAGTTTCTGAAGCAGTGCTCTGAAATATGCAGTAAATGCTTGGTCAACTTCACATGCAAGCCACAAACTCTGCCTACACCATTCCCCAGCTACTTTCAGGCTACATCTGATATCACTAATAATCAACACATGATTTGTCTATCTTAATAACAGAATGACACAGATACTCAACCTCTTCAGGAATAGAAAGTACTAAAAAGATATATTTATCTGTTTCTTATACAAAAGGCATACCTAGTTCACTAGATGTAACAGAAACCATGGCTCCCTCTTGACAAAGAGAAGCAATGGCAACACTAGTTTCACATTATTCTTATTTCTTTTTTTTTAAATGAGGTTAGAAAGGGGATTCTCTTCGGCAAAATCTCTCCATCTTTGATGAGTATTTGTTTTGCTTATAGCTCATCTCACTTCTGATCCAAATCAAGCTTATATATTGAATCAAACAAATCCTTGATTGGTCAGAATTCTATTAAAAGCCTTGATTTAAAACCTTTTAACCCAAGTTTTTCTCTGAGATGTGTCTATTTGTAAAAATGTGTCACATAGTGATAGCAAATAATACCCATGTAGAGAACCAGCTTGTGGTCAGCATTCCAGAAGCACAAGCATGGGATGGTGACAGAGGTTACATAGTTCTTTTGCAAAAGGTCCAAGGGGCACACCTTGGGCACTTCTCAGAAGGAACTGCAGGTATGGTGGGATGCACAGCTCACAGTCGGAAATGTGATTTAAAAAAGAAATGCTTTTCTCTGTATTACAGATATGGATTCACTGTTTACAGTCAGTTGACAACTCAAAGAAATATTTAGAAGCAGCCTCACAAAAATGATAATTAACAGATATGTTTGATACCTCTTTGTCAAGTTGTTATAGCAGTTTAAATTGGAATGAAGAAAGCTGACATTTAGTAAATTCCCTCCCAATTAAGATCACAAATGGCACCTACTTCAATGTGTTATACATTCTGACAAAACAGGTATTTTTGTTTTCTTTTTACCCCTGGAAAAATATCCTGACCAATTCCATTCAAGTGTTAGCAAATGTGGTCATCAGTGAGCATATGTTTATTTTTTAATCAACACTTTTGAAGACTTCATCGGATATGGGTAACTTGTCCTTGGATGTCTGAAAAGCCATTTTAATAATAAAGTCTGAGATAAGGCATCGAAACCATGTGTGAATTATTTTACGCTTGGACTAATACTGAGTGATTAAGATGTTTCAATGAACAGCATTAAGGCAGAATCTTCTCAGCTCTCTGAATTTCTGTTTATTACCACTTAATTTTCTGTTTTTATTAAGCTTGGATTACTAACTTAAAATATGGGGCAGAAGGGAAAGGGACAACTTAATTTCAAATCCTTACATAGATTTGCTCATGAAAATCATCCACTGACAGAAGATGTTTTGGAAAGAACTGGTGTACACTAATTCAGCCTACGTAAATATCTGTTGTGTATGTTTAATTAATGATATTAGAAATTCAGACTTGTGTTGTGTTGTCTAGTCAGAGAATAACAGAATGAGTTGGGTTAGAAGGGACCTCAAAGTCCATCCAATTCTACCCCCCTGCCATGGGCAGGGACACCTCCCACTGGAATGGGAACTACAAGCCCCATCCAACCTGGCCTTGAACACCTCCAGGGATGGGGTAGCCACCACTTCTCTGGGCAACCTGGGCCAGGGCCTCCTCACCCTTACATCTCAATCTCCCCTCTTTCAGGTGAAAACCAATCCTCCTCATCCTGCCCCTGCACTCCTTGAATAAGAGCCCCTCCCGATCTTTCCTGGAGCCGGTTTCAGTACTGGGAGGCTGCTCTATGGTCTCCCCACAGCCTTCTCCAGGCTGAAAAACCTCAACTCTCCCAGCCTGTGCTCATATGGGAGGTTCTCCAGCCCTCGGAGCATCTTTGTGACCTCGTCTTGTCTCACTCCAACAGGTTCATCCACGAGTGCCTGGGAGAGCATATTTACATTTCAATATGCGTAACACAAAGTGTTTCTGCAGGTTTCCAGGTATCAGCCTATATGCACAGTAAAATGCCTATTTCTTGTTGTTTATTTACTGCTTCAGATGTTTTTCTTACACCTAAATGGTTTTCTCCCTAGAGGTTTCATAAAGGATTCAGCCACACTTCAAGCTTCTCAACAGCTTAAGTCCCTTCAAAGCCAATACCAACTGACGCTGAATAGTAAAGAGACTGCAATTTTTTATTTTTTTTCATGTGTAACTGACTTGGAACAGTTTTAAAACTGACAAAATACTAGAAATTCTCAACACTCACTTCAACGCTACTGCACGTTATCAGCTCTGTTTTGCAGAAAACTATAAAATGTCTTTCAGTTCTTTGGGTAATGGACTAATGCTGCCATGTATTAACCAGCACCATGAAGTACCAAATCATCTGTAATCTTACACATCTTTAGGTTTGTCAGAGTCAACTCTCATCATGTTTATTTCAATATTAATTGCACAAATTCCAGGAAGGACTAAGCAGCCCATTGTAAATAAATAAATAAAATCAGAGAAAGCAGAAGGAAAAGGTTTCTTAAGCTCTTTTAGCAGCTTAGAAGTAAATCATGAAGTGTCAAGCTACAAAAGTTGGCTCAGATAAATGTGATTTTTCCTGAATTAGTTCACTAAGCTTTTATCCATTCTGAACACTTTCAAATCAATCCTAAATACTACACTTACCTTAATATTGAACAGCTATGCTATAGCACATACAAAAGACGGAATATATGAATTATTCTCAAAGTAAACGAGTTTGCCTTTCTTTAACTAAGGAAAGCAAGGAATTTACTTGGTGTTGGAAGGACAAGCAAAGGTATAAAGATAATTTTTAGGTGTTTTTCTTCCATTAACTAAGGGATTCCACTAGATGCTGTCTTATCTTCTGTTACAGCCACTATACACTTTGGATGTCAAATCTTGCAGCTTTTTAATTTCATACATTCATATTTTAATAATAATATAGTTATATGTGTTAGAAATTACACTGTCATAATTATACTATCAGATTTTCAAGTGGTTAAGGCTTTAAAAATTTCAAACAAGGTGTCATTACATCTTCCATGGAGCTTTCACTCTTTTTCCATGTCCTGTGATAAATCCTGTTAATACTAAGTCACATATTATATATGGATATATAGAGATTATACAATTTAGATAATGTATCCTCATTTTAGATACAGTACCCAGAATGTATGAGAAGTGTTATAAAGAAGATATTTAAACCCCACAGTTATGTAAAATTGAAGTTATAAGCCCGTTAACAGAAAATTTTCATTTTTTCAGCATGCTAATTTCAAAACTTTTTTTTTTTTAAATGGCTACAATATTTAAAGATTCCATTTATTTCCAACCTCTTGGAAACCTCTCTAATAACCAAGATTAACTTTGCTTTTGTTCCTAAACCTGCAAGATTTCCCACAGAGGTAGCTTACCCAGGCTACGAAGAAAGCTGTCAGAGAACCCTTGATTGTGGCCTCAGTAGATAAGACATGATTCTATCAGCACTGACAGATGTTCTTCCCTCTCAGGAAATGGCCACCAAGGATAAAATTTGCTATCCGAATATAAAGAAGATTAATTTGCATTTGAAGCCCTTGATCCGGGATCTCCACAGCTGAGAAAAGCTTGGTTTGCAGTGCGGGCAGCCTAGCGGGAGCAGCTCCCCAGGAGGGTCACTGGGTGCTCCAGACAAGGTCACTGCCCCATAGGTTGTCTTTAAACACTCGCCGCAGGTTCTCCTGCTGGGAAGTCTGAGAGAATGAGCTTGTTGGGCAAATGTATTTGTGCATAACTATATTGGAGTGCAATTACATGCAAGAAAAATAAAAAACAGACTTTAGTGTGAGCCTCAAAGCTGATAAAAGTCATCATTGTGTACAGATCCACATTGCACATAACTTGGCTACCAAGAACTACTTCTATCAATAGTGTACTAAAAAAAAGACCAATATTAAGACTAATAAAAGGGTTAATATTAAGACTAATAAAATGATTAATATTAAAATCCTCTCTGATGCATCTATAAACATATTTGTAGTATGAGTCAAACACACTTGTATCTTGGCATCGATTATAATTCCTCTAACCTCAAATGGATCTGCAGTTAAGAAAAATAAGATGTATTTCCTTGGAGGTTAAAGACATCCCAGAGTAGAAAAACATGGCAGATTCACAATACAAAATTAGGGGAAGTAAACTTTTTACTACACAGAGTATTTTTGATACTTCTGCTGTTTCTAAACCTGCTCAGAGGTGGTGGCCAGACACAGTACAAAAGGGTTTCTTGGATCTAACCCAAAGGATATTAAATTACAGCACATAAAAATGGTCAAACTCCTCTCCCCCAGAGCAAATTCAAGGTTTGCAAATACACTTTAAACTTTGCATTTAAAATACTACACTTAAAAAATTATAATCGAACATAGTCCATAAATACAAACACAATTAAATGTAAAGGGAATCGAAGACTGCTGTAGTTCTTTTCTCTTCACTGTTGTATGATTTTTGTGAGCTAGTGGGTAAATTGATCCTCTTCTTGATTGTTAGAAATGTTAACTGTGTTGTCCTCTTTTTACAAACATTTGGTAAATGTGCCAAAATATAAACTAAATACACTGCAGATTCTGGCTGTAACGTATTAATTCTCTTTTTCAACAATAATTTTCATCTTAAAAAAAGACACATTCCCACAAATACATATTAACATAAATAATACATAGAGGAATCCAGCCTGTTGCGTGTCTTCTTTGTCAACCAGTGATCAAAAGGTGCCTACAAAGAGCCAAGGGAGGTCAAGGAGTTCTTCAGTACTTCAGTAATTCTAAACCAGTTTGAAGGGAAAAAAACATCAAGCAAGCAGGTCCCTTTAATTAAACAAAATATTTTTGTATCTAACCATAAAAGATTAAATCAAAAGGAAGAAATATTTAAATCTTGGATTAGAAAGCAATTATTTTTTTAAGTGCTGAAACTAATCCCTGTAGCTGTTCTTTAACACAAAAATAAGCATCACCGGTACTTCTCTCTGATATATAGAAAAAAATGTGAAATCCATTTGGAATAAAATGCTACTCCAGTGTTCAATACTATAAACTTATATGTTTATAATTATTCTTTTAGAAAATGTCTTTGCCATTAACTATCAGATATTTGAAGAACCATTCTACTCTACTGGTTAAAGTGCAGCTTCAAGCTCTCTGTAACCATTTCCTGAATCAGTACGATTCTATGATGGAAATATGCTGAAGTTAATTAAAAAAAAACAAAACCACTGAATCCTAACATGAGTTTTCTATTTCTAGTGCAAGCAATAATCTCACAGCGGGGTAGGTGGGTAAGGGAAGAGAGGAGTAAAAGAATCTTTACACCGCTACCACCGGCGTAGCCTGTTCAGTGACAGCGGAATGCAAGGTCTTCGGTACACACTGCAGAAATATAAAAACTTTAAAACCATGAGAAAACCATGTTTTTCAGACACCAGCACTTAAGGAACATCTGCGTCCTCAAAACCTTGATACAGGGGAACAAAACCATTATTTTCTCTGATTCTACAACAGAGTTGGAGTGTATATGTGTAACGAGGCAGAAATGCCCTCTCCATGATGACAACCACGAACACACCTGTAACAATCACAGGCTGAAGAGACTTAAGAACGAATGATAAAGTCATAGGTTAAAAAAATGACTATTCCATAAAACAATGAGGATGCAAAAGGTCAGTGTAGAAATGCAAGTGTATTTTGGTACAAATTTGTAAAGGACTTGACTTTTACTGACACCACATTAACGCAGAACTGCGATCCCACTGATGAAATTCAGACTTAGTCGACTTAGCAAGAGAAGGAATTATTTTAAAGAGGACATTGTTCCAGTTTCTCCAAGTCTTTTACCAAGGATTGTTTCCCATAAAAATGCCAAAGTAGGAAATAAATCTTAATATTATCTACTAGCAATGATGAACAATATTGTAACCACCTATAAACATAACAGACTACATGACAGTTCTGCCAATATAGGTATTCTTGTCCAGTGCCCAAAAAGAAGTTTCAAAACCCCATTAACAGTGAATGCTAATGATTTTTTTCTTAACATGAAATATAGACTTTTAAATTTTTAATAGAATCACTGAGAGGACTAATTTTAATATCAAAATTATTTTGTATTCATAACTGTTCCACATTCTTTATGAGGAAGATAAAGAATAGAACTTAATTAGCTATGTGAATTTACCCTGAGAATAAAATGATGCATCTCATTAATATACAAGGAAATACAAATTATATAATTGTAAATTATGAGATTGCTAATGAAAATTTCACTGAAAATTTATATATAAATCTATAGCATTAATTAAGCCTTCCAATATTTCCATGACTTCAGTAAATTTTGTTATTGCCATTTTTAACCAGAAAATAATTGATATATCTGTATGTTTAATCCAAATTTTAACTACATCTGTGACAGAGAAGGGAATGTAAAGAGAAATATTAACTCGTTTTCTCTTTCTAATTCCTTATTGAAATCACCCACCACATTTCAGCGACAGGATTGCTACAAAGAGCCCCTGTGCTCTGATCCAATTCATGTTCAAGTCAAAGGAAATCTTTTGCTGATATTAGACTGAATCACTGTATGAATCAGAAACATCTTACATTCATTCCTATTCATCTTCTGTTTTTCACCTTCTGCTTTCTTTCACAGTCCCCAAAAATTCAGGGAATCTCTTTCAATTTTGTTTTCCCTTCAGAAGGTGATTAGGAAGTACACTACATTTTGGAATTCCTGAATTCTCAACATCTAACGGAAAGAATTTGAAAATATCACTGAAAAGACTCCAAGAATCTATCTGTACATGTCTTCATTTTGCAAACCAATCAATAATGTTCTTCTAAATACCATCAGAATCCTTTCCTTCTTATACTCTTTTAAAGACTATAAAAATAAAAGAGAGGCTTGGCTTTTCAAGCACAACCAAGCCAATTAAGGAATCCAAATTACTGGATAATTGATCACATTTTGACCTTTGAGAACCAATCTAGGGAATAAAATGGCAGGTCATTAACAGCTCAAGAAAAACAATTCTTGTGTACAAGTTCTGTTAATCCTTCACACAAAGTCAGTATGGAAGTGTCCATGTAATTTAGTTATGAGTATTTTATTTTATTTTTATCCCTTTTACATTAAAAAAAAAAAATCCAAAATCCAATAATATAGATTACAGGTGTAAGAAACCTATTTGTTTATCATACCATGGTTTGGATTACAGATGAGGACTGAGACCAACACACACAAATGCCCTAAAGTTAATCTTAAATTTTACAGAGAGCCTTTTTGTGCATTAATGTCCAAATCTAGGGCTGAAATCCGGAGCACCGCCCATTTCCAGAGATGTTGATCATGACCTGGGCAGAGCTGCCGGGAAGATTCCTGCTGTCAGGTTAATTGTCCTGTGCTTGTTTCTGAGTTAGGCAGAAGTCTGGATAGGGCTGGGGCTGGGACTGGAAACAAGTTTTGGATCAGAGCTCAGCACTGGGAACTGTACAAAGAGTTCACTGCATTACTGCATCCCTGATAACAAGAGCCTGAAAAAAAAAATCTACAAGATAAAACAGCCGTATTTTTTTTCTGTTGCAGAACATTAAAACTAACCTTACGTACAGTCCTCACCTTATCTACAAGAATTAAGTGCAGTAAATCAAAAATCCATTTCTCCTAGACCTCATTCTAGCTCCTGGGTCATGCATGGCAAATGGGCACCCATTGCAAATCTCCTCAGTGCACAGGTCTAGAAGATGCTGTCAAATGCATAACAATTACTTCTAACATTTGCATTTGCAGACTGAAATAACCAAAAACTTAAAACAAAGCCAACTTATATGGAATGAATGCAATCTATGAACCTAAGTATTGTAATCTGAGTACTGAAAATTTTTACAAGATTGAGACATTTCAGAATTGCTGTGGTGCTTTCTTTACGTAGACCCAAACTGTAAATTGTTCCAGGAGTTTTACAGGATTCATCTCCTATGTGCAGAGTGAAAGAAAACCAGTACATTCCAAAAACCTTGATGCCTGCCTGGGTGGAAGGGCAGGAGATGGAAATGAAATATTTCTGTAAAAGGTAGCTTTAAAACAACAGGTATCTTTTTGCTATTTTTCTAAAGTTAAATATTTATTGCATGTTAATCAAAACAGTGAACGTGACTAAATACAGAGATAGCCAGGAAACTCAGTTTTTAATACTTTTGTGGGAATGTATCTATTTTTAATATGAACGTTATCATTGAGGAAGATAAAAAGAAAGAAAAACAAGTGTTATTGTGAGAGAAGACTCCAATAAATTAGCAGTAACCTTGATTTTAAGCAGATGGGTCCACTCCTGCATACATTGGGAAAGACTATCGCTCACAAGCTCTCCCACGAACCTGCAAGGCAACCGATTAATGTCTTCACAGCCAGAGATGGACACAACCTTTGAAGAAATAAAATTTAAATTCTGCAGAACCTTAGGCAGGGTGCCTGAGGTGACAGTTTGCTCAGCTCAAAGAAAGAAATCTCCTGTTTATGCTTCCAGCATCACCAAGTAGCTGACCAGGCAGGATTTCCTAAACGGCTGTGCCTCGAAGGGAGCTTCACAGATGCAGAAACTTCTCTAAGCTCCTTCTTGATTGCAGCAAAAGAACAAGCAAAAATATTGTAAGGTGCATACGACAAACACAGCCACACAAACAGCTTACGGTGCATTGTAAATAGACAACTAGCACTTGTAATAAATACCATGTGGGTGTTTCAGAGATTAGCTGCAAAAGGAAAATGAAAAAAATAAATCAGAGCAAATCTGACAGACTGCTTTGTTAAGCAGATGCACATCCGCACACCTGGCTCATATGAGTGTACGTCAGGTACAGCAAAGGTCTGAAGAGATTGTTAACCAACAGCAGCTGATGAGAACAGACTACCTTTAGACAGAACTGGAAGACTTCCAAAAGGCTGTTAATGCAGGCTCAATTCAAACACGTCTATTACCCACCTTCAGGACCATTTCTGTCCCAGGCTACAGTAGATGGGCAAGTGATCAAGCAGAAACTTGGTTGCTGAATTCTCTCTGCATTTTTACCATTATCTTCACATTCCTCTGGACTGTCACCATTCCAGCCTTGAGCCATTGCTCAGTACAAAGAAATCTTTAACCAAATGCTTGTGAAAGGTAGAATTCAATGTGTTCCTAAAATAGAATAAAATGCTTTGGAAACATTAACTTTTACTGTATAATAGAGCTCAAAACACAGAGTTAATTAATTCAAGTGCAGTTATACCTCCTCAGAAAATGGTAACCAAATAACTACAATTTTTCCACCATAGTACTGTGCAATCTTAAGGCTAGAGAGAACATCTACCAAGCTGATTCCACAGCTCCATGGCCTTGTGACTGAATCACAGGCTATGTCAGCAAAGGAGGAAGAAACCCTCAAAATCAATAAACAACCTAAACAGGCCTAACCAAATCGAGGCTTACTAAAATAGACCAACACTCCTTTGTTAGAGTCTCCTGTAGGCACAGCAAAGCATCCCAAAATGGTTGCAGATGAACAGTTTAGCTAATTCTCATAAGAGGATTGGTTGGGTTTTTCCAAAGGAGGGACTCAATAAAATGCAAACAAATGCAGCACAAACAAAATGTCCCTTAAATCTCTGCCTCTAAAAATTTGCAATCAGTAAGTTAAAAAGTTTGTTTAAATAGCAAACTAAGAATTGCCACAATTCAATAAAGTGCATACCTTCATCTCCCCTCACTGTCTATCTAGGACACACTGCTACCAACATTCTCTTACTCATCCCGCCTTACATGATAAAAACAGGAAGTAAATCATTTTTAAATTGGTGCAGGTCTCAGTTGGTATGAACAGCCTAACATCAGCACAACATTTCCACATGACCAAAGAAAAATTTTCACTGGATGCTTACAAATTTCTGAAATTTACTTTTTTTCAGGATGTATTATGGTTTAATAAGTCTCCTAAAGTAAACCATTGTGACCGGAAATGTTGATGTTACTTAAAAAAAGTCTATTCTGACATGGTTCAAGTGCAGTTTTTTAAGTTGAATCATAATTACTTCTGAAACAAATGTACATTTTAAACTTCAACCAAAAGAAAAAAGTCAACTTCCAAAACAGACCTTGAAAACCAGCTAAATGAAATACACTTCGAGTGACCCATAAGGTCTGTGTCAATAGCTCTACTTATTCAATTTTGAAATTTGGTATTTTTTGTACAAACTGGCTGGGAAAAGAACTCAACTTCTGACAAAATGCTGTTTTTTCAGCCTCACAATACTTTCTTAGATATCAAGAAATTACATTTATCTCAGTTACACTTGGAAGGCACTATGAGCACATTGCTACACACTAAATGCTGACCCTTCCAAAATTCAAGAGAATATTCTTTTTTCCTCGCTTATAATTCTCCAGACACATGTTAACAAATCTGTAACACCATAACATGCATGGAGGAACTATCATAAGTGTGTACATAGAGACAAAAAATGTCCTATCGCCCACTCAAATGTACACCCTGTGGCTGCAGAGAGTGAAGGTGTACAGCGGTTGCTGGTAAACCTGGCGCGTCGGGGTTTTATGAAGAACTACCTCCATTTCCACCAACTCAGTTGTGTAGTAGAGAAATACCAGGTTAACAGCAATTCCATCTCAGCATCGTTAAAAACAGCAATTCACACTAAAAGTTATTAAGCTCTACCCCTTACAACAAGTTGAATGCTGCAATTATTAACACACCCACACAGTCACATTGTTCCACGAGGAACAATTCTCTTTTAGAAGTGGTATTTTTTTCCTTATAATTCTAAAATCAAAAATTCTTTTACTTACATTTTGAAAAGGAGGTCAAATATTTTGCAGTCTCACCCGTGGATCACAGACTTCTAACAACTGCCAATATGATACGAACTAAATCAAGCCAACCGTTGAGCAGAGAGCCAGAGAACTGCAGCCTGCACTGGCAAAGCTGCCCAGTAATAAGGATGAGGACTTTTTTTCCTAGCAAGAGGAAAGAAAAACCAAAAGAAAACAAGAAAACCAACTATGGTTGTACTTGCAGGGTGGTTTTGTTTATAGGTCTATCTTTAAAGTACAGGGCAAGATGGCAGTTAGTATACAAAATCAGAAGAAACAAAGTGCATTATGTATGTAAAATGAATTGTGAATTTTAACTTCCCCAAACCAAAAGTAAGTGTGTAAGTTCCAGAGAAGAAGCTGATTCCAGTGTAGATTAACAAGCTTATTGATCTTGCAAAACTCACAGAAAGATCAGTACATTTCTTGGCATCTGATGCTGACACTTTATCTATTAACTACTTGCATATAAACATATGTGAAGGACTTTTTCTGTCATGTCATGAAATGCTGCTGAAAACCTACAGCTATTGGATCAGTGCAAAACCACAAACTGATACCTATTAAAAGAGTAATATATTTTGAAACCAGTAAGAGACAAGAATCATCTGTCTGACCTCCAGCAGAAAAAAAAGTTAAATTAATCTCACTCAGTATTTTTGCATCACAGCAATACATTCCTTGCCATTTTCTTGCAGTGGAGATTTAAAATTAATAATGAATCTATCACTTCTTTCAATAAGTAAACATTTAAAATATGCATATGCTTAAAACATCCAGTGGAGCTTATATGAATTTCTGCTAGGTTAATCTACCAACAGCAATTTCCACCCCCCTTTAAATCATAAAAATGATTATTCAAAATAGATTAAATATAATAACTTAAATCATTTTTGTGGCTGTTAGCTGAACACAAAACAGTAATCCAAGCAGTAATAAATAGTACTCTTTACAGTTCACCCACTTCTAGCTGAATATTTTGTTTTCCTGGATGAGAACTTAAGACAGGGTTCATCCCAGTTTAACACCAATAGTCAGGTAAATGTCTCGGATCTTCTACTAAAGAGGATATTGTAACTAGATTGAGTGTGGGATTTTTTTTCTCATGCATCACAACACTGAACAGTCAAAAAATATACCCGAGTCAAAGGAGATTGCAATGAGTTGATCATAAATCTAGATTAACTGTTGCTAATGAGATGAAGGCAGCTTTTTCTGTATCAGTCTTGTTCTGAAGGATTCCCCCCTAAAATGACTCCTCAGTTATAAAAATTTGGTACCAGGATGCAGTTCTAAACAGCCTTTACTTGCTCCTCTGTCCCAAACTGCTCTTTACAAAATATACTGTATTGGTCTGTATTGAAGACGAGATTTATGTCTGCTGTTCATTTGTTTCCCTGGCAATAGAAAAGTGGAATTTTATCTTCTTGTCCTTCTCCTTCACCATTTTAAAGGTCCAGGACCAGCAGGCAGCACAGGTACGAGCAGTGTTCTCCTCTCCTATGGCATATTCTATGTTCCTAACGGTAAACACTTCATACCTATATTCTGAAGTGCTGAAGTCACCTCTGACTCAGTCCTCTGAGTAAGTTCCACGTGTCTCTGCACACGTTCAGCTCCCCCAGCCCCAGTGTGCTGGGGCTGCCATGTGGATGATCCGTGCAGCATCAGAACAGGATCACTCTGCTGCATTTGCAACACTGAATTCATTCCCTGCGGTTCATTCTCTGAAGCCTTGAGCTCATTCTCACAGCACCTACAGCCACTGCAAAGGCAGCAAAACGGATCAATGTCTTCTCTCTTGGCTCCTCCTGTTTTCTTTAAGAAAAACTGCATGGCAGCGAGAAGACGGGATCTCTTCAGCTGTGAGGAAAACAAGGCTCAGAAGGGCACACGAGCAGCGGGACTAATCGCTGTGGTTGTACATGCAGAATACAGCCAGCCCCCCCCTGTTTTTTATCTTGAAGGTAGCTTAATAGTCTGAGAACAGAGTCTTATTAATGTAAATGAAGCTCTAATAGCATATTGCATGAAATTCTTTTTATTAAGCATTTCTTTGGAAAACAGCCTACAAACTGGATTAATCCCCTGCACTCTATGTTCTGTAAGCACCTAACCAAAGTGACTTTTGAAAGAGATTGCTGAGTAAACTTTAAAGTAGCCAATAAAGATACTTCTGCTGTAGAAAAAGTGTTTCATATGTAGTTAATTTCACACTTATTTGCACTGGAAAATTAAATTTTTACTTATCAACATACCACAGAAATACTGGGGGAAACTCTACTCTGATGTTCTACTCAGTATTTTTTGCTTTAGGCAAACTATAATAAAATTAATGGATAATTAGGAACCTGACATTATAATCCTGGTATTATTGTCTAATTCTCCAATGGCACTGTCCACACTGCTGGTCCATTGCATCTAAAAGAACAAAGCCATTTTTTGTAACTCCTGGGAATGCACCTGAATTCCTCATTTTTTATTTAAAGGAACATTAGTCATTTATGTGATTTTGAAAATAACACCTTAGGCCTGCTGTTCCTGAGCACTCCAAATTCCCCAACTATAATGAGAAAGAAAGTAGAATTGAGTCTCTGTGACTGACAGCAACATCTTACACTGATTCATAATACACTTAAAATGAGAAGGAAAAGTGCAAATATTTTCCAGGCTAAACCAAAGAAAGATGACTTATCTGTCATTTAAAATAAAATGCTGTGGACTGTTTCAGAAAAGAGTTTGAGAGGCTGCTCTCCACGGCCTGAAAATCTGCTTTATTTTGAGATAACTTTCAAATCAAGAAGCACTCTTAATTTGTTTATAAATTTCAAACTTTTTAAGTTGTAAATGTCACTGACAGAGAGATTTTTCTACTTCTTTTCTCAGGCTTTTCTCATATAACAAGTGTAATATCTAATACATTATAAATGAACTCTTCCTGCCAGAGCTTGAGGTTTATCCTGTAGATCAATTAAAGCTTAATCATAGCTGGGAATGATGCAAATTTGATTACTTTTTAACAGACCATCAATAATTTCTTATGCATTTTTGTTCTTAAACATTGAATCAAACATCAACACCAAATTCTGTTATAATTTTGCCTCGGTGGCTTAAAGACTGCATCCATTTGAGTATAAATAGTATAGTGACTTTAAATTCCTGGGAAACTGTGTATCAGCAACTTCAGGAAAATTCTGCCCTAGAAAGCTGCATGCAGCTACCGGTTGAATTTATTTAAACTCACAAGAACAGGAATGCAGAGTTAATTTGCCACACTAAACTGTCTCAGATTTCCAGCAATGGCTCTTTATCTTCTCTCCTAAGATCCCAGTAACTCTGCGAGCAGCTTTGAATTCTATTATTACCCTTCATGCTCAGCAGTGTAAGGTAATAATAAACACCTATTTTATTTTTTTTCCACGTGGTATTTCATGTCTGTAAGAAGAACTTGGAGAAAACTACCTTTATCTGGGCAGGTAAGTAAGGGACGATTCTTCATCACAAAGTTTAAAGTAATAAACACCAATTAAATAAATGATCTATTACTGATATTTTCTTTACATCCCTAACATGACAGTTGAAATTTCAGACCTGTTCAAATCAGCATAAGCCTATTTCACTGGTAAAGCCACCCATTTTCCTCCCTGTTCTCCTGGACCCCTTCAAGTCAGCTATTTTGTTAAAGGAATTTCTACTGTTACACAGTGAGCAATCCTGAAACAATGCTCACCAGCTTCAAGTTCACAGAATCATGGAATCACTAAGGTTGGTAAAGACCTCTGAACTTATCCAGCCCAACACCCCAATGCCTACTGAACCATGTCCCAAAGAGCCACATCCACATGCTTTTTGAACCCCTCCAGGGATGGTGACTCCACCACTGCCCTGGGCAGACTCTGTCAGTGCTCCTCCACTCTTTCAGTAAATAAATTTTTCCTAATATCCAGTCTAAATGTCCCCTGGTGCAACTTGAGGCCATTTCCTCTTGTTACTAGGGAGAAGAAATCACATGATTAGACTTTGCCTTCCCTGCAAGGATCCATTTTTTACAACACTTGAACCAGTTCCCCGAGTACCCCCGTGTATGTGGGATAAAGTGGTTGCCTTTCTTGGAAAAGATCCCTGCATTCACTTCAAATCCTAAACCATTTACAAGAACCTACTCCCCTGTTCCTGACAATTTACTGGGTTAAGTCCATGAGCCCTTAAAGTTTCAGGAATGTAAGTTACAGACAGGTTTTTCCTATATTATTTACTTTTAATAAGTAAGCAAAACTAAGAGTCAAAAGATTTATCAAAAAGAGAGAGTAGGCAGTGCTCCACATAAACAGGGAGTATAAATACCGTAAGTCACTGGCTGAGTCATTCTTCCTGCTTCTTATCTCAAAGCTAAAAGTCTATTTTGTATAGAAGCAAACTTTTCTTACTGCCTTTCATTGATGTCAAATGATAAAATAGAAATCCAACCTGGAGGAGCTCTCACAGTTTTAAAAGGCTTAGAAGATCTAAACAGTCCAGATGCAAGATGCTAAAGGCACATGGTTGCACCGAACTGGTTTGTTCCTTCATTGAAGGACTCTTAATGTATCTAATGCATTGCTGGAGAGATGTATTTCCATATATTACTGACAGCCTTATCACTCACAAGTAGTAGCTATGGAAGAGTTATGAAAGGGAATCAATCACAAATAACTGACACGTACAATATAACCACTTAGTTGCTCAATCCTGCATTGACAATTATATTATTTAAATAATTACATTGAGGTGGGGTTTTTTCCCACCAATGGGGCTAGATCACTTTAATTTGCTATTTCCTTAATTTTTAATGTTTTATATCAAAGATTTACATTGAAATAAGTCAGGTAATTGTTAAAAGAAAGAAGAATAATTAATGTCGGATTTCCATTTTAAGTAAACCAGGAATGGCTGGTGATATTAAATTTAGGCAAGTGTGTTGCAAGTGAGGCCTAATTATTTATGACTGCAAATAGTGAGAGATCTGGAGGTGAAAGACAGTTTAAATACAAATAATTGCTAATATTAACCAAGCAAATCAACAGTGTCGTGATTGTCATATTTTACAGATTTGGCTATCACGAATACAAACATCCATGTCTTACATGACTTAATTTCTCAGTGTCAGACCTTTCTTTTTATATATCTCTTTTCCTTTGACAGAGCTTCTTCTTTCGTTCCTTTCCTGGGGAAAATTATTCTTACATGTATAATTCCATCAGGATCCAATGGAGCCAGAGATGATTTTTTTTCTCTATCAATATAACAGCTTTTATGCTCAGTTCAGCATTATTAACCTTTGTTTAATTTGTATAATCTTAATTTTGCATTTTCCCCAATCTTACTTGCTTTTCCCCTTTCCCTGCTTATCTCTCTCGGTAGAGATAAATCATCAAGACTACACAAAAATTCCAGCCTCCTTAAGGGTGAGCACTGCATATATTTTCTCACTCTCTACAGTTGCCAGTAGTCTGACCTTGCTTCTCTGTTGGAAGACATCATTTATATTAGACATTCAGAAGAAATTCTTCACAATGAGGGTAGGAAGGCCCAGCATAGTTTGCATAGAGAAGTGGTGGCTTCCCCAACCTGGAGGTGTTCAAGGCCAGGTTGGATGGAGCTTTGAACAGCCTAGTACAGTGGAGGTGGAACTGGATGGGCTTTGAGGTCCCTTCTATCCCAAACCATTCCATGATTCTATGATTTATAAGCTTGTTTCTAAAAACAAAGTATTCTCTGATGCTGTCAGAATGCTCCACCCACACAACAGCCCCTGAACTGCCATTCCCACAACTATTAAGAAATCCTCTGACTCGAAATGCTCCAGTTTTCCAAGATTGTATTATCACCCATTTATGAATGGAAATCCACTGCAATCAATTCAGTTGGGAACTCTTCACAGTATCAAGAGAATGGTACGAACTATCGTATCACAGTATCACAAGGTCAGAAAAGACCTCTGAGATCATCCAGTCCAACCTATTACCCAACACTAGCATCCTCTCGTCATTTAAACCATGGCAACTAACTGCGTTCAGAAAGGATTTCAAAATGCAATTAGAGGAATATGTCTATTCCCTTGCTCTTCTTTCCCTCTTCTGATGCCCTTGAGTAAACATGGCCGATAAGGTAAGTGAGGGCAGGAGGGGGAGAAGGAAGAAAACTACAAAGGTTATGTGTAAGGAATATTTATGAACTCCTTTCTTCCCCCCTAACCCCCTCAAATTGACTTGAGAGCAGGAAACAGACACAGGGTGTGTGTACCCACAATGTCAAAATGTCACCTATTACTCTAACGAAAATGTCTGACTCTGGAGCAGACAATGCGTTGAAGGTTTTAGGGCAAGACAGCTCAAAAATAACAGAAAGATAACTGTCTAGAAGTTTCAATTTTATCGGAAAACATCTTTGCCCTCTGAGGTGGAACAAGAGATCTGGAACTTTGCTCAACGCTGAATATTCAGCCCCAGTTGGATTAAAAAACGCAGGTGACGTTCATACATGGTAAGCGATATCAGTGCATGCACTGATGAGCAATCAATCGGCACCTCAGGAATTGTTTCAATTTTAGGGGTTTTTTTTACCTCTTCAGGGTTGGATCTGTAGCCAACCAGGGCACTGTTTCACCACTCTCACTAAATGCCTGTTCCTTCTTTTTCCTTCCTTCAAATTGTTAATTTTTATCATGTTCTTCCCCAATAAAAAAGTAGCTAATTTGGCTAATGACTCAAAGAGCACAAAGAGGGTGCCAAATGATACTTTCTTTGTTTGAATATACTCCCAACAGTTATTTTCAACATAGTTTTTCTCCAAATACGAAAGTAAAGAAAAATTCTACTTTAGATCTCTGTGTACACAGCCTGCCTAGACAGGGAGAAAACCTGACACCTCCTCAGCTCTAACACAAATGACCAAGTCAAATACCAATATTCAAGAGGTGTTTCTCTGTATTAGGGAGTTTGTGATCTTGTAAAGGAACCACACAGACCACAGAATGCTGCAGCTTTTCCTCTGTAAAACCTTCATAATTATTTTAACTTTTTTTCTTCTATCCATGTTTCATATTTTATAAATTATGTGCATTTTGACCTCATCTGCTGGTCCCACTTGTGATCAGCTCTCTGTGCTGAGCTTCAATCATACTCTGATCTTCTGGGTCCCTGAGTGCTTTTAGAAGAATTCATGTTGGTCCATTTAGACTAAAATCAGCTACTGGATAGCTGATAGCAATAAAAGAAAATTCTAATAAACTGGAATCCCTGTCATTTTACCAATTCCTAATCTCAGCTAAAATGTTTTTTAACTTTCCATCATTTATTCTATGAAATAGCAGCAAATTCCACAGTGGCTAAATAGACAGTTACATGTGTAGATCTGCTGTACTTTTAATTAAGGATGCAAACCCACACTACACCCTGTGTCCATTTAAAGCAGAGACCAACCTTGTTATAATCTCACTCGAATAATGCCTATGAGATATCACTGGATACTTAAAGGAGCCTAACCATTGCTCACAGAGTAGACCAAAGCAACGGGGATTGGAACATGTAATTTGAGTGTGATTAGATATTATATCTGAGGCTCAGATACCCCTGTAATGACTTCCATTTATTTGCGCTAAGAAATATCCTTCCGTGGCTCAAAAACATCTTGCCCATAATTATATCTAAAAATCAAAGAAGCACCACATAATTTCCAGCAATAAAACAATCCCCCACCAGTGCCTACTGTGTATAAACAACAG
Source organism: Tapera naevia (assembly GCA_033556795.1). NCBI lineage: Eukaryota > Metazoa > Chordata > Aves > Cuculiformes > Neomorphidae > Tapera > Tapera naevia. The sequence continues at coordinate 4,202,103 of JAUMJJ010000099.1, forward strand.
CAATTTGGGAACTAGGACTAAAGTACCATGGCAATAAAACAACTGTTTAGATTCAGGGAAGTAATGGCTGTGAAAAAGTAGAAACCCTTTGCTTGGATTTCATATTACTCCAACAACTACAACTCTGATAATGAGAACACTAAAGCCCATTACGTACTTTAAAAGAGTTGCTACCTCTCACAACCTACACTGACCAGGAGACAAATGCCAAAGCTACGATTTTTTAAATTGTATTGTTAAGTCATTTATTCTTATGACTTAATTTATTCTTATTACAGTGACAGCTAAATAACCTGATTAAGGATCAAGAACAAGGATGAAAACACATCAATTGCACATAACTGTACTTACAGAATAGCCTATTATGATACCAATACACTCTCTGTATCTGCGTACGTGCAAAGAAACAAGATTTGCTTCAAACCAAAGTTTTTTAACCGAATTAACCCATTTCTACTTAAGTTAAACTTCACAAAGATTTTCACACAGCCAGGAGATGGTATCTGAAAAAGATAATATTGTCGATTTTCTGCTTTAACAGGAACTTCAGGAGGCATTTCAATGCAGTCTTTTCACAGAAGCTAGAAATATGATGAATAAATTAAGACCCAAACCATTCTCTGTTGCCTTTTATTTACCAACAACTGCTCGTACCACTCAGTTTGTCATTTGGAGCTCCCCTAAATTATAATAAAGCACCAGCTCTTTCACATGTAGAGCTGAGCATGGTTTTCTGCTTTCAAATAAACTTCTAGCAAAGTCTCATGTTTCTTAAGGGACAAAGGTACTTGCTTAGGCATTACAGAAAACAGTGCCTTGGATTTGGATCCCAGGAGATATGGAGGATAAATCCTGCTCTGCCCAGGACTGTCAAAGTCCATACATTCCATTACATAATATGCCTAAAGAGCTCTAGTGCAAAAAGACATGCACAGTACTACCACTGCAATGCCTCCAGGATTAGGAACTATATTTACAACAGTTTAGGATTCCAAATTTTATAGCCTAAATTCAATTAAGTACCACTTTGAAGGAATAAACCTTTTCCTTGACAAGACAATGATTCGGTATTCTTAAAATTCCAAAGGGGTTGCTGTGTTATAAACAGATTCTGAAGAATTTTGAAGACTCTTCCTTGTGATATATGGGAAACTGAACTTCATGGGTTGTATACCCAGGCTAGTTCCAAGGGTTACCCAGGCAAATACATCGTTGGGATAACTTCCTGTAGAACACACCAGGTAGAGTTACTAATAACTATTCTATTCTCTTTTTTTTCTTCTTTTTTCAGGAGATTGTATACAGTTCCTCCCTCGCTGTTTTTTAGCACAACTCTACCATTCTTCACTGTATTAACTACATAAATATAATGATACAAAAGGAAGGAAAAAGAGAACGTAAAATCACAACATACTAAAACACAGGGAAGTAGTATGAGTGCTAAAGTCAGAGACTCCTCTATACTACAATAAAAGCAACTTTAAAATTTCTACATGTATTTTTTCTACCGTAAGGTGTATTCTTTTTATAAATTGTTCCTGTGTTATTCCTTGTGTTGTTTGACTTCTACAAAGCATATGCATGTTCTAGATTCATAGTTCCATAATGCAGAATTCAAGGCTACATTTTATACAATGGCCGCAAATGAGACTTCAGGGGGTGAACAACTGAAAATATGAATAAAATACTTTCCCAAAATTCAGAGACTTTAATGATGTCAACTGTTAATGCTGATCCATGCTACTAGAAGATAAAGAAAGCTGCTGTAATGGAAAATTTGATGAGTTCCATGAACGTTTCAAACAATTCTGGTTTATCTATTCAATGCAGCTTGAAATAAAAATCGAACCAAAAAAAAAAAGCCCCACCACACCAAAAGAAGAGAAAAGGCAACTCACACTGGGATAAAATGATACCGATGACAGATTTTACCCACGTGCACTAACAGAGTTATGAGTTGATTTACAGGAGCATGATATTGGATAGGTAAGCCTGTGGAAATGCCAGTTAATGCTCAGTATCAATCAAAACAACACATTCAATATTTGAATAACTAGAGAAAAGGAACAGAACAGAATAGACAGAACAGTATGTCAGTTCAAACCCATGGTGCAGTGTCCAGTGTGGAGTTCTGGTCCTACTCCCAGAAAGCTAACAGAGGAATCAAGAAGTCACTGTGAAGATGAAACAACAGTAAACTGTTCTGTACAAGAAATAATTTAAGTGTCTGGTTCTCTTCAGGCAGAAAAAAAAAGATGATAGAAGAGTACAATAGACAGAAACCCCTAGGCGGAAAAGAGAAGCTGACCTGTTCGCCATCACCTCTTTCATTAACAGAAATATTTAGATATTCTATGCCAATGTTTATGTTTAGTCAAGAAAAACAAGTTGACAACAATGCTAAGTTACAATAAGAAAAGAAAAAACGTAGCAAAGGTTGTTTGAGATCTTTCATTGCCAAGTGTTTGGGTCTCAGCTGTTCTCAGCAATTCAAAGAGCACTCATAACTTGAACTGTTTTTTATATTTAATAATACAACTCACTCTATTTTATGTTCCTTATTAATACCTTCATAGAATCATAAAATTTTCCAGTTGGAAAAGACCTTTGAGATCACCGAGTCCAACCGCACCCATCTTCTGCTAAACCACGTCCTTCAAAAACTCATCTACCCATTTTTTAAATACCTCCAGGGATGATGACTTAACAACCTCCCTGGGCAGCCTGACCACCCTTTTGTTAATGAATTCTTCCTAATATCTAGCCTGAACTTCCCCTGGTGGAACATACGGTCATTTCCCCTTGTCCTATCACCTACCTTCAGTTGTCTGCAAAGAACTGACTCTGGCATTATCCCTTGATATCCACTGGGATGTTAATGACATTCCAACATTTAAATAACACAGGTGGAAATATTTTAAAGTATAAAATCTCAGACAAATCTAGAATTTTGTTTAGAGTACCCCAAGTGCTTAAGTTACTGAAATTAATGAGTTATCGCTCACCAACAGAGGCCATGTAAAAACACACAGAGCTGTGAGCAACCAGCAGAGCGTGCTGTGAACAGAGGGTGTTGGATATGAGCTACCACCAAAGTGATTAAATCCAGGTGGATGTTCAGAGGGAAAGAAAGCATTGTTGTCTAAAACACCAGTCATTCTTCATACCTTGAAGCTACATCCCGTGAAGAAATAAAAATAGTGTATTCTCTACAGTTTTCAGAGACGGATCAACTTAATTAGTTGTCATCACACTGTAACTCAATAAGAGCTTTCACATAAAAGATGACACATCAGCAGAAAGGCTTACGATTAGACTGGTACTGTTTTATAACTTTTAACTAAATGATCACACTCACAGCCCTTTCCAGTCTGCCCCAGTTTAGCATCCCCCGGCTAGGTCAGTCACTAAACTGGGCAGCTTTGGTCCCAGTTCCCCCACAGGAAAGGGAAAAGGGAAACAAGAGAGACAGAGACTTGCGAGTTGAGAACAAACACTGAAACAGCTTTAGTGAAATAATAATAATAAAAGGAAGATGATAATATCAACAAGAGAACAGTAAAATGCACAGAAGTATACAAAAGAAGCATGGTAACCATAGGTCATGCTGACGCTGCAGGGCAGGCACGGGCAAGGTCCCAGACTAGACTCACCAGCAGGGAGGAATTCCCAGCAGGAAGAGGTGGATGTGTTCGGGGCAGACAGACAGGTTAGGTCACCACTGAACATAGGCCACCAAAGAGGAGGGGAATAAGGAGTGACCTCTTGATCCCTAAGATTTATCCTGGGCTTGACCCGTATGCCCTGGAATACTTTGTTGGCCAGATTGGGTCACCTCTCCTGCCTGCATCTTCCAGCAACCAGATCCCCTCTTCACCAGCAGCTCTGGGACGGCTTTAATTTCCACAGGAATAGTTGTGATTGGTGACCTCTCCACCTCTGGTTCATTGCCCTGGGGACAGCTGTCAGGCTGAGAACTCAGTGAAGAACATTCTGCTTCAACCCAAACCAGACACAGACCTAGACCAGCACCTTAATCACTGCATTTATTGCTGTCACCAAAGCCTAGGAATAGGAATAATTTTGTAAGTAAGATTTTATTTAACATTTGTATTGCACAAAGAATATTACAGCTTCTATAGCATAATTACAAGGTAATTTTAAGGTATAGTACAAAGGTATAGTGCAAGGATTACAAGGTAATCTTTGATCTGGGACAAGAACTTCAGAACTCTTAAGCTGACCCAAAAGACCATTGTTTGCTGGTTTTGTATAGCAAGACAAGCTTCAAAACTATGAAATCCTTCGCTTGATCAGTCACAGCACGTATAAGATATTTGTATACATATAGATATAAAAGTTTGTAACCAAACCCAACAATTGTGTTAATAAAAATATTTAAAGCTATTAAAAACTTATATCTACTTAAAAATAAAGCTATCCAGTGCAAAGCTAAGAAAGTCATCGATCCACATGTCTGTCCCAGCTGCCTTTTGAGGCATTGGAACACATTGAGGCCTTGCTCAGCAAATACAAGGAGGGTGCTGCTGCAATTCAGTTTTTAAAATCATAGAACAGTTTGGGTTGGAAGGACCTTTAAAGGTCATGTAGTCCACCCCCCCCCCCCCCCCCCCCCGCAGTGAGTAGGGACATCTCCAACCAGATCAGGTTGCACAGAGTCCTGCCCAGCATGACCTTGAATGTTTCCAGGGATAAAAAATATTCTCAACAAAGGATATGAGGACAAAAAATAAAATTCAAACTCCTATTCTAAGGAGAGTTAAAGCTGAAATGAACTGCAGTTAAAATGAAAGCCAAGGTTTACTTGAATTAATAGAATGAAAAAAATGCCTCTCAACAAAGAATTTGTGCCTTCATAAACTCCTAGGTACCAGGACACTTAAATTTTATTTGATCCCTAAATCTACATAATTGCAGAAATGTTTTCTGCAGTTCATTTATACTGCAAAGTAAGATTATATCCTTATTGAGTTAATTTTCTCAGTATATAACATCAAACTGGGCTGCAGTGCATGACAAATGTATATCTATGTCTTTGGAAAAAAAGCCAAACAGGAAATAGCAGGGATTTTAGTCCATGCTCTATTGCAAGACCTCAACAAAATAGTTTAAGAAACTCGACATGTTACAGTGGAGAGGAGATTTCAGTTTCCTTTGAGCTCTGTCTAACCACCATATGTGTATTTCCAGCAGTTTTAAAATGCAATCCAATGTCCACCGCGTTTCTTCTGAAAAGCAAAGACCTCCGGTGAGAGGCCTAACTGCAGCTCATAGGCAAATTACTGCAAAACATTCAGAGACAGATTTACTGCGAGGACACTTGTGACAACAGAAATCAATAGCTTGTTAGTATGAAAAAGCTGACATTTACAAAGGAGCTGCCACATGGTATTTCAGTGTTTGTTTTCCAGTCTATGGTTAACACACAGAGAAGGCAAATTATGAAGAAAGAATTCTAAAAGAATGAAAAAGTAGTGTGTTGCAACGTAACATGTAGCATGGGCACATGGCTGCACGTGTGGAAATCCATGACACACACAGTGGTTGTGTGGTGATCTCTGTGACATAAATTGGCAGCCCTGTTCAACTCATAAGCAGGAAGGAATCTGCATTGCTCAACCATCATCACAACCAGCACTAAAGCCAACCTTGCTGGCAATCTAAGCAGAAATCCTGAAGGCTTAAGAGAAAAAGGTGTTTGAAGTATTGTCTTAAGGAGATTTTTCTACTGATTAATTTGAGGAAGCACCACTCTTGTAGATTCCATCGGTGCCACCAAGAACAATACATTTACATCACTGGAAGTGCTCAAGGTCAGGTTGGGTAGGGCTTTGAGCAGCCTATCTGGGGAAAGCTGTCCCTGTCCATGGCAGAAGGGTTGGACTAGGTAACTTTTAAGAGTCCCTTGCAGCCCAGGCCATTCTATGATTAAAAGAAAATCAATCTGATTTTCCATCCAATTGTATTCAGTCAAATATTTGAGACAGGAAATTCCAGACTTAAGCTTGTCCTTGTGGCTTCATTCTGACAAGCAGTTTTAAATCACGTTAAAAGAAAAACAAAACAAAACAAAAACGCCTAAAAAACAAAGAAACAAACAGGCAAGGAAATAATTCATTTCACCAAAAGATTCCATGATTCAATTATTTCAGACTGTGCATTTGATCATGTAGGAAATATGCAGGAAAACAGGCACATGCACAGCATCAGCAACCAGGATGGTTATTTCCAAGTAAGAACCCATTCAATTTCTGCAGGCCTGAGCTGTAAGGTCATGTTATAATGCAGATATAGGGCATGGTATATGCAAAGAATCTCCTGAAAACCCGATGTCCAAATGATAAGGCTATACTGGAGTAATTTTTCATTTGGAAATGTGAAGAGGGATGGTTCAGATTTTTAAAACTGACATTATATTATTATTATTATTGTTGTTGTTGTTGTTGTTGTTACTGCTGCTGTAATTATTATTATTATTAACAAAGTGTTTTCTCAGCAACAAATACCACAAATGAGGAAAAACAATGAGCAATGTTGAACAAATAAACCCTAAAATTAAAAATTTGAATTTTTAAGATTAAGTCTTAAGCAGTTGCCAACATGTGTTTAGGCAAAACTGTATTACAATGCATAGCGTGGCAGTTCTTTAAACTGCAGAGCATCAAATTACAAAAATCGTCATCACTGTCTGCAGTCAGCAATCACATCAAAGTCAAGATCAAAAGAAAGGACTGATTAGGCAAAGAAACACCTCAACATAAAGGTTAAATCTAGGATTAATGACACAGAGAAACCGTATCTAGTAGTGCCTGGAGAGTATTGTGGCGGGTCGCTACAGTCCTAGGAAATGAATACTTACGTTTCCCCTACTTTTTTCAAACAAAACACTTGTAAAGGGTTTGCTGCCAACACTACTAAAGGTCAAACAGGTCTAGTTTGTGCAGTGAAAGTACAGTAACGCTGATGTTATATCTGTCTTAAGGAAACCTGACAGTTTCCCTCAAAAATATACACAACAGCATTAAGTCAAGTGTCGTTTTTCAAGAGATGTGCTTCACCTGTGTCTCTTCCGTTCTGATCTACATCTTCCCAGTCCATTACCACTGTTCTCTGTTCCCATATAGTCAAAGTACCAAAAAAGGATCCATGCACTGAATAATCCTACTACAAAATAATATTTCTTATCACGTTCATGCAGGTCACTTGTTTCTTAGTGCATTCCTTTTCTTCTCATTTCTCCTGTGGTGTCGGGTTTTTTTTCTCCTCCTTTTAACATTTTGAAATAAATGAAAAGAAAATAACAGTCCCAAATAGCTCACGCCAGTTGGCAGTGAAATTAAAAATCAGATTCAAAAGTACTTTCCTAGTTCATAAAAACATCTCTAATGAGACAGACGAAAATAGGAATTGCTCCTAATGAGCTCAAAATTGCACATATTTCCCTCAGTTTAATTTTGTAAGTCTTCACAGATATTTTGTGTTATGCTTTATTATAAAACAAGAAGTGGCCACAAGGCTGTGATAACCAATTTGTGAGATTAAAGTACTCAACTTGAATGGTTTCATTAACTTCTAAGTCATGAGTCAAAGTTAGCATAAAATAAAAAGCCTTTGCTATTCATAGAGGGTCTTACTCTCCAGTGACTTCCAGCCTTTGGAGTCATATGTACCTGGGAAGAGTAGCCCTAATATTAGTGACTCGTCAGCACTGCACTCACTTGCACAGCTGTAAGAGGATAATGTACCGCAAAGCTCTGAAGAATAAAGCCCCAAGACCTATTGGATCTGTGTGATGGATTTTAGCAGTGACACAGCAGAACCAGTAGAGCTTCCGTACTCTATAGCACTCACATCAGTCTAAGCTCTCATCTCCTTTAACACATTCTAAGTAAGTTTGGAACAGGGTGAAACAAAGCCAGTGCAAACACTTTGGCCACCTTTTATCAAGAGATTTTAGGAAGTTCATCACATCAGAAGCACGTGCTGTTACACTGCAGACACCAAATATGTCAGGACTGGTAAAAGCGCCATCTCTGTTCCACCTACTGTTCAATTGTGACCAACTCTCACGGATCAGCATGTGCATAGTGCAGGTAAGGTGGAGGAGGAGACGATGATACCACAAAGAGTGGGGGGAAGAAATGCAAAGACTCCTTGTGGGCAGCGGCCAGCCTCGTGTGCTCCTGGAACATGTTCAAATCTGGAACTCAACCAGAGGTTGTAGTATAAATGTGAGAATAAGCCGTGAATATTGCAGGAGTGGAAAAAATATGATACATTGCCTTCTCCAAACTACAGAACAGTTTCGATGTGCTCAAGAAAAGAGATAAACTATACAAGCTACCTGATGATTTTATAGGGTAAGTCTAGATTGGATATTAGGAAAAAGTGCTTCTCCCAGAGAGTGGTGGAACACTGGAACAGCTCCCCAGGGAAGCAGTCACAGCCTGACAATATTCCAGAAGCATTTGGCCTAGGCCCTCAGACACATGGTGTGAAAGTTGGGGTTGTCCTGTGCAGGGACAGGAGTTGGACTCAGTGATCCTCGTGAGTCCCTTCCAACTCAGGTCATGCTGTGATTTTTGTAAGTTCTGTAAAGAAGTGCAAACATGGCCTGAGTAGTCCAGAAAAAGGTTAAGATCACCAGCAACTGCAATTGAGAAAGTGACACCAGTTTGAATAGACCAATTATTTCTTTACTGAAAGGGCGGTTGGGCACTGGAACAAGCTACCCAGGAAGGTGGTTGACTCATCATCCCTGGAGGTATTTAAAAAAAGATAGATGAGTTTTTGATGAACATGTTTTAAAGGATGATGGGTGCGGTTGGCCTCGATGATCTTAGAATTCTTTTCCAAACGGAAGATTCTATGATTCTATGATAACAAATTCCCTACACAATTCTATAAACTGTGGTTTCTTAAGACAACAAGAACGCTAAAGAGATGTGAAGGGTTGGGCAGGGAAAAAGGAAGAATTTTTCCCTAACCTATGGCCAAGCCCCATGACTACCCATCACATGGATGGGACCACTACCAGGAGCTGGGACTACCTCTTCAATATCCTGGGTACCCGAACAGCTCTGGTGCAGGAATCTCATGACCTGGCATCAGTATCTGGGACCACCTCTTTAACCTTCCACTTACTCAACAAGTACATAACTATATAGAGGAGTCCATGACTGAGAAAGGACTGCACATGACACAGCTGGATCCACCACCACACCAACTTACCCAACTTCTTTCCTAAACTACATCACCTCTGCTACTGAACAGGGAAGGAAGTCACATAAGGACAGAATATCCTAACCGGCCCAGCTTCTGGGCCGACTATGCCGTCTCTCTTATGGGAAAGTGAAGCCATGACATTGTTAAAGTTTCACATATTTGTGACTGAAGTGTTTTGGTATCCAGATCCATTCAGTTTCCATGCTGTCATTTGGTTTTAAACAACAGCATTGAAAGGAACATTCCTTTATCACCTCCCTAAACCTTAGTGTTTTCTTTTCTCACCAGTTCTCCGTAATACTTTTACAGTTGGAGCTTTGAACTATATTACCTCAAAATGACTGTCACAGCATGCTGGTCACAGAAGAGCAGTAGCTGTGCAGCAACAGCACAGGGCACTGCAGAATCATGGTCAGCATGACAGCATAGCAGAATGAAAGATCAGTATTATCAGAACGTACTCACATTTGTCTTGCAAGCACCTAAGGGATGGCGTGCAGCTTCGTATGAGAAGAACAAAAAGGAAGAACTGTATTTGAAATCAACTTGCTAAAACTTTGAAGATTTGTATGTATTCATTAACCCTATTTTACTAATCTGACAATCTGGACAATTGTAATTGAATTTGTGAAAACTTGAAAAATAAACTAAGAGCTAACATATTTAACAGTAAAAAAGCAATTCCTCCTCATATGACTCCACAAGTCACTCAGTCCACTTTGTTCATTTCACAAGTCTCTCTGGTTGCATTCCACCTGGCAAGCAACAGGATGTCGCCCAGATCATTTTTGCACTTCTCTCCAAGCTGTTCTTGGACTTCTGCCTGTGATGTACTGTACTCATCTTTCGCACACACTACACTTGCTGTTCAGCTTGCTATGTTTTTTTTCTGAGCTGGGTGCACACTGATGCAGACCAAGGACCTTTATCACTGTGCACAGCAGTGTGATGGAGATGTCAAAACTAAGTACACCTTCATTAAAAGGTTTTACAATTCTGACTGTGTTGCTGATCAAATATTAACCCATTTTACAGGTGCCCCTAGGAAGTGCAGCAGCTGGGCTCAACATGCATATATATGTATAGCAAAAGATAAATCAGTAACAATATGCATCAGGAGAAAAGAACATTCATAGCTTCCTCTAACCACTACTGTTTGCTCCCACTCCCTCCCTTCACAGTGGGAAATGAAATGAGCTTCCCTATAATCATGAAATCAGAGAATGGTTTGGGTTGGAACGGACTCTAAAGCCCACCCAGTTCCAACACCCTGCCATGGGCAGGGACACCTCCCACTGGATCAGGGGGCTCAAAGCCCCATCCAACCTGGCCTTCAACACCTCCAGGGATGAAGCAGCCACCACTTCTCTGGGCCACCTCTGCCAGGGCCTCCCCATCCTCACAGCAAAATATTCCTTCCTAAGATCTCATCTCAATCTCCCCTCTTCAGCTTAATGCTGTTCCGCCTCCTCAGCCTTCCTGTAGCCCCCTTCAAGTACTGGAAAGGGACTCTCAGATGAAAATTTACCCACAGGATTTGGATTTTCCTCTTCTGGTTTTCAGTGCCCACCAGGCTACAAGACCCAGGCAGGGGTAGGTTCTGTTTCTTTCTCTTCCCTACACCTGCAAGGTGCATCCATTATCCATTTTTGGCACTGAATTTGACTTCAAGGCTTGTGACTTGAGTAGAAGGGGAACTGAAGTACTCTGGAGGCAATTATTAGCAGTTCAAGAACCAGCACAAGTTTGGCATCGAGTTCAGATGAACTCGCATAAACCATCACTGCACCATCTTGGTCAGAGCACCCACCCAGTCAACTGTTTGTCTACTTCTTGCAAAGGTATGGAAGCATGAGTATAGGATCTGCTCTCAGAAGCTGAGAAGACTGTACTCTCTCCTGTCATTTCTGACTCCAGATTTGTTCTTTACATTTATAGTTTTTCTATTAACGTACCACTTTCATACCTATAGTCCCATGCGTTAACAAAGGGACTATGTTATCTATGTTCAATATATCAAAATATATTTATAAATCAATCAGTGGTAATCTAATTGCTTATTTTGCTTCAGGAATGTACTCATTAAGTGGCCCTTTTCTACTCCCAGGTTATGTTAGTATTTTCTTGAGTATAACCCTGTTATACTATTATGAAGTTCTATTTATGCCCTTCAGAATAGCAAAAGAAGCACATATAAAAAAATCTCACCTGAAAATTTTAGTCAGCAGTTTCTAGATTCCGCAAAACTTCCAGTCCTGACTGAATATCAAACAAACAGGCGCCACATTTTATCCCCAAAATCATATTCTGCATGTTCACATGCAGAAAAATCTTCATTGTCATAGTCTGTTCTGAAAGCTTGAAAGTCCTTTGAAAGATATGGTTTGGGTTTTTTTTAAATACACTTTATAAAGTCCATTTTTAGACACCTAATAAACAAAATAATTAAAAACAGGAAAAAAAATCACATAAGACAGATTTCATTATCTTGTACCTTCTTTGGTAGGAGGAAAATATGAGGACTGGAAACAAAAGGAAATCACTGCTTCTGTGTTTTCTTCTGCTGAATTAAATTATTCATTTAGATGAAAAAATGCTATAGGCTTAAACGAATTCTAAACATTCAGAACTTCATTAAAATGGCTTTTAAATAGCTCTTCTTACAGTGAAAGAAGCAGCTTAGGACAATATGCATATGGTTCTTTTTAAAAACAGTTTTATTTCTTAATTGGTTTCATAAAAGTGTCCCACAATTGAATCCTATAGAATGTGTGTGTGGCCTTTAAAAACCCTTGTAAATGAGAACTGCTGGTAGAACAATTAGCATTTAAAAGCTGGAATGACCTTAAATCTGTGCATCATTTAGATTAGTTTGGACTTTAATACCAAGTACAGAACCAAAAAATACCTTAGTTGTCAAGATAAAGAGCTCCCAGCAGCAACAGAAGGACACTGGGTAATTGGGTGAAGCATGTGCAGAGAAACATAAAGGACAAACTTGTATGATTACGATTGATTTGTGTTGACTTAGCAACCAAGCAGAAGGGCCTTCCTGGGCAGCAAGCATGGAAAAGTAAGGGAACAAATCTTCTGTTTCTGATATAACATGGATGCACTACATGGGAGAACTGACCTAAATTATTTATCCCTGCAATGAATTTCACGTTGCAGTAGATAAACTCTGCATAAATTTTGTTTCCAAGGAGTCACCGAATAACTCTAATGACCTAACCGTGCTGTGAATCAAACATCGTCTAAAAAAATAGATAGAATACTTCACTATATATATACATCACATTTATTTATATGTATCATGATTATATATATATGAGGTGTCATTTTAATTTAAAATAAATTTGCATTTTTTTTTGCATGCAATTACACTAATTCATGTAATAATCCCCTATTCTGAAAATGAGATGACTTCCTATATGTCTAGAAATGACAGCACTGGCTTGGGGTTGTGAGTGGTGGTGTGCTGCCACTACTTAAAGGAATGATTCTAAAGACAAAAGCCCAACAGGTCTGTTGACAATTAGAACAATAAACTACAGTTCTCTGCCCTTTCCAGATGATTTTTTTTGTTTTAAACCTAAAGCATCTGGTTCAATTTTCTTCTGGCTCTTATTCTCCTATTTGAAACTACTAAAAAATAAATATAAAATTTAAATTTATGTCTGTATAGAAAATATTCCTGTAATTGCCCTACATTGTAACAAATAACATTGAGTTAAATCTTTAAAAATACACTGAATGTACATGTATATTCTAAATCGCACCAATTATTTTCATGGATAATTTGTAAAGATTCAATTTTCCTAAAGATAGTGTTACTTAATCAGGTAGTCAACATGTTGGTTACTGCTGATGTCAGTAACACTGCAGTAGGAGTGTCTGGAACACCCGCTAATGGCCAAAAATCTCATGGAACACTGGCCATTGTACAAGTAAGAAGATATTAAGAGTGAATGGATTGCTTGAGATCAGCGAGAGTTGCTCATCTACTGCCTTTCCAAGAAACTGGCCTATCAATATTTTGGAGTGTTTTAAACATCATAGTTTTGCTAAACTCACACCAAATGCATTATTTCATCAGTTTTGTAATTTCTATGTGGATTAAATTTAAGTTTCACAGTATCACAGTGTCACAGTATCATAAGGTTGGAAAGGACCTCTGAGATCATCAAATCCAACCTATAACCCAACATCAACACCAACACTAATACCAACCATCATCTAAACCATGGTACTCAGTGCCTCATCCAGTCTCCCCTTAAACACCTCCAGGGTCGGCGACTCCACCACCTCCCTGGGCAGCCCATTCCAATGACCAATCACCCTTTCAGGGAAGAACTTTTTCCTAACATCAAGCCCAAACTTTCCCTGACGAAGCTTGAGTCCATGCCCTCTAGTTCTGTCACTGGTCATCCGAGAGGAGACCAACCCCTGCCCGACTACAACCTCCTTTTAGGTAGTTGTAGAGAGCAATGAGGTCTCCCCTGAGCCTCCTCTTCTTTAGACTAAACAGTTCCAACTCCCTCAGTCGCTCCTCGTAGGGCTTGTGCTCCAGCCCCTTCACCATCTTTGTTGCCCTCCTCTGAACACATTCCAGTATCCTAACATCTTTCCCAAACTGGGAGGCCCAGAACTGTACACAATATTCAAGGTGAGGCCTGACCAGTGCCGAGTACAGGGGGATGATAACTTCTCTGGTCCTGCTCACTACACTATTCCTGATGCAGGCCAGAACGCCATTGGCCTTCTTGGCCACCTGGGCACACTGCTGGCTCATATTGATCTTCCTGTCAATTAATACCCCCAGGTCCCTTTCTGCCTGACTCCTCTCCAGCCACTCTGTCCCCAGTCTGTAGCTCTGCATGGGATTGTTGTGGCCAAAGTGCAGGACCCGGCACTTGGCCTTGTTGAACCTCATCCCGTTGGAATCAGCCCATCTCTCCAGCTTATCCAGGTCCCTCTGCAGAGCCCTCCTGACTTCCAGCAGGTCAACCCTCCCTCCCAACTTGGTGTCATCAGCAAATTTGCTGATGATGGTCTCAGTTCCCTCATCTAAGTCATCAATAAAATGTTAAACAGGACCGGACCCAACACCGATTCCTGGGGGACACCACTGGTGACCGGCTGCCAACTGGATGAGACACCATTCACCACCACTCTTTGGGCTCAGCCATCCAGCCAATTCCTAACCCAGCACAGAGTGCTCCCATCTAAGCCACGGGCTGCCAGCTTCCCTAGGAGTCTTCTGTGGGAGACAGTGTCAAAGGCCTTGCTAAAGTCCAGGTATACCACATCCACAAGTTTGTTATGTGAAGATTTCTAGAAATGAGAACATTTAAAGTCAGATGTCAGGTCACATCTACATGATCACTCCAGGTGCTCCACAATGATATTTCAAAGAGCAATTTTCTTAACATAAATACCTGAAATTTAAAGAGCAGAAGGTGCATAACTAGCAGTTTATCGTTCAGGAAATTACAGCTCTGCGTAAATACAGATTCCTAAAGTATGTGCGCAGCTACAGAATATAAAGATATTCAGTAACTGGCAGATGTCAAGGGCCAAAGTCAGCAGGGGTCTGACACATGCACTCACAACACACTGAATGTTGAGGCCTAGCAGAGCACTGTTGTGTTCCGTGCTGCACATCCAGCAAACCAAGACCTTCTACCAAACTCTGACTGTTCTGGTGGCTTTTACCAGTTTCAGACCCTTTAAACATCAGAACAAATTATGTTCTACATAGGAACTTTCTACTACAGAAGATCTTTGAACTGGGTTCTCACAATGTGTTTGTGCCATAAACTTGCTCAGTTTTCAGTACTTGACTCTTGAACAGTTATCTAAGTTTTGTGACTCTCCAGTGTTCAAAGAGGTACCCTGGCAGAATTTCATTGTGGATAAGTACATCCTACCTGCCTCAATCTGTCCTGTAGTTTGAATTCAGTAACTTATTTAGAATTTCCTAACAAGACTATACTGTAGATTTGACAATTAACTTCTCACTTCAGGACACAGAGGACCAATTCCTATACAAAAAGGATAAGGTGAACTTACTGCAGCCAAACAGTAGCGTGTTAACGTAATGTTTAATTCATGTGTAGTGTAATTTGTTTTATAAAACTATGATCATTATTTTCTGCCTCAATTTTGTTTTACATAGAATTATAACAGCATTTTAAAACTCAGGAATATTCCTGCTCTGTTTATCATCTAAAGAGACAAAAAATGAGGGTGAAGAGGAGGAGACAATTGCCAGCTTGGTGTGTTGTGAACATAATCAAGACTTTCGAACAGAACTGAAAGTTTAATATCCATACGGTTCCCAAAACCTGTAGGTGTTAAAATAGTTTTGAAAGAGCTCAGGAAACCAAGCAGATTGAAACTGGTAGCATGGACTGCAAGAGTTCAATTAGCACAAAGAAAGAAAAATACTCCAAATTAGAGATGCAGAAAAGATAGAGGGTAACATATGTACTGGTGGTATCGGGAGCACTGCAGCACAATCTAGTCGAGTTATGTCATCACAGTAATGGCAGCATCTCAACAGAGTGCATTCAGCCAACAAGCAAGACAATGAGATCTGAAATTAGAAACAAAGGTCTGTACTAATAACATGTATGGGAAGAGATCTGGAAGAACACTCTTCAGAGAGACTGAATGTATTGAACTGTACAATCTGGTGTATTAGAATGGCTATGTGCATACTTACACATACACAAAATAAAATGGTAATAAAGAAAATTAGGATGGGATTCAGGAGGGAAGATGAAACCATTCAGAGAATATGCAAACTGTAATGAACGCTGGCAGTTCTTGTCCTAAAAGCAGAAAAATGAATAGGATGTAGATGTCTGTGAGAAACCTTCTCTCCTACGAGTTTTGAAACTCCTTCCTTGCAAACTGATAAGACTCCCTAAACTATGGCTGGTCAAGCATGGGCAGAAAGGGTTAACACAAACTATTCCTCCTGTAGTTAAAACAAGAGTGATTTTTCTTTTATAACATTTCAAAGGTTCTCTCACCTTCGTAACATTTACCTAACGGGCACCACAAGTAACACGGTACAACCCACAACCCATTACGCTGGAACAGAATGTCAGCTCTGCTGATGTAGTTTTGACAAGGTTTGCAGTGCTATAAAACTGCATGGGAAGATGACAATTGAATGGTGGGATTAGATGACATATTTATTTCCATTTATCTTGCCAAACTGCATTCATAAGAAAGAAAACCTGAGGAAACTTCACACATACTATTTGCAAGAGATAGAATATACAATTAAGCGTGAAAAAGCTTTGGAATACTCATTTTACAAAGTGCAATCCCATTCTACTAAATACTTTGAACTAGAATGCCCAGAATTAAGGTTTCTTTCTAATATTTAAATGTTCTTGTTTCATTGGAAAGAAGAATTCTCATTTTAATGTTGCATTCACTTAGCTTTCAAAGTCCAATCCATATTGTGCTCTGTGTGTGTTAACTTGAGTGATGCAGTAATCAATTCCATTTAGCACACCAAATTGACAGAAGTAATTACATTACTCATTAATATTGAAAAAGTGCTGGGATTAAATTTTCCTTGCAAAGGCCTTTTAGCAAGACCTGCTTTTATTAACAGTTAATATACGGTATGGGTACAGTTAACATTTGCTCTTCAAAATCCTAATCCAGGTTCTTCTCTGGTTATATTGTCCATACCATTCACAATAATTATGTTATTTCAAGCTTACAATGGAATAACTGAACCAAAATAAGTATTGGAAAAAAACAGTGGAATATGAGAGGATCATTCAATCATGGTACAGATCAATTTCTTACTGATTTTTCTTGTTTACTTAGGAATATCATTTGCTTGGTCACTCCAGTCTCCCACGATTTCTACAAGCCTCAGGCCCGAAAACCTCTCTTACTGGCTTTATATGGGTTTGCAGAACTTAACATGACTATGAATATTGGAGCACATGTTTCAGTACACCTTACGTGTACCACAATATGTAGGTGTGATAAATGAAGGTCAGAAACAATGTCGCTCAGCCTTACGAAACAGAAGACCATTGAATGTGCCTTTTTTCACATAGTAGCCCCAACCAGAAATTACGTCATTTTTTGCTATGGGTGGGACATCACGTGAGACTTCCAGATTACTTGGGTGCCAGTGATTAAAAAACCAAAATTCTGGTGGAGACAAAGTGATAACCAATTTAAGTAGGCTGGGTGTAGAGGGTTACTCACTTTTACATCAGCCAGGTCAGACCATTTTTTCCCAATGCTGTTTTCACTCCTGAAGTGGTTAAAACTATAAACAGTGGTACCAAGTGAAGAAAGCATTGGGCTGATTCTCTGTTGTAGTTCTTCTTTAAATCTCAACATAATCTTGCACCTTCTTCACCTTCCTGTAAGTCTCAGTACAGCACAACCTAATTCTTAATTTTCCAGAGGAATAAATATTTGCCATTCTTGTATCTTCCAAGCTCTAACGACACAACTGAAAATGTTAGGATGAGCACACAGATGTCTTTTTGAAAAAGAGTGATTCATAGGGCTTGGAAAGCCGTTAGACTGTTGGCCCAGAAAAAACTCCAATCAAGAGAACCTGCTGACAAAGACAGAGCACTCAACCCCCTGTGCAGACCCATAAGGACTTAACAAACCAACAAAAAGAAATCTTTAAACTGCTCGTCCTCTTGTTCTCTGCACTTTCAGACCCATATAATTTCCTAAGAACTTGGATAAATTGAGTTGTAAAATTTAAGGTATTTTAAATACCAGAAATTTCACCAGAGATGGGATACGTGCTGTTTTCAAGTTACCTTTAAAGGCAGTTTCATAAACTTCTGTCACCTTTGTATGCCTCATTCTCATAGAGACAAATATGTATAGAAATCTAACTGCTATTCCATATTGAATGAGGGGTGATTTTGATTTGAAAGCTTCCAATCTCTCAACTTACTTAGACATCTCTATGTTCTCTCCATCCAGAAAGCTTTGTGTTATATGTTATATGTTATATGTTATATGACTTGTTATGTGATTTTTTTCCATTGAGACAGCGACCTTAACAGTTTCTCATTCTTTTTATATGCATAATCAACGCCTTCATCTTTTCTTTTTTAATAAGACATCATAAACTTTCATATTACAAAATTAATGACATTTCACTTAAGGTTTTAAAATAAAACTTTATTTTTTCCATACATACCAGTCAAAAAGAGAGGAATGTTATTCCGTTTCACATTTTGTTTGAGAAAAAAAATACTTTTTCCTCAAAAATCTGAAAGAAGTTGGTTCATGGTGTTTCTTTTGCTCCTCAATAGAATTGATACCTCATTCATTATAACCTTCCTGCAATGAATAAATATTAAGTTGTCAGAATTGCACCTTCACAACCAGCTAGGAGTAGCAGTCTTCATCTATTAAATGATATGAATCCTTAGTCTTGTGTCCTAAAAATTGATCTCATTACTCACAAATGTAAAGCTATTTATGTTCTATGGTATGATCCAAACCCAAACTATTTTCTCCATTTTTCAATTAAGCTAGAATCACATCTCTTTTCTTAGCTACTTGGATCTATCACTGCAGAACAGGAGCAAGAAGTTCCTTTTATTTCTCTCTACAGAAATCTAAGTTTAAAAATGACTCAATTGAATTTTGTTCACTGTAGTCTTTCTTTGGATAGAAAAGAGATTCCACAGAAAAAGGGACAGAGGAAATGGATGCAACTGAGGCTCTGGCTTCTGCAAAACAACGCTTCAGGTCTCAAGTTCAAGTTCAAGTCAGAGATATGAACTATAATCCCTGTTGTGGCTTGTACAGAATATGATTCTGAAGGCCAGACATTGAAAATAACACATTCCTTTCATGGGATTCATTTACCTATTTTGAGTTCATAGAAAATTCAAGAGTTACAATTTCTCTTAAAATGACATCCCAGCTACAGTCACTTTGAAGGTCTCTTATATAGGTCTCTTCCTTCAAACTTACTACTTAATTACAATTTCTCAACGCAGAGCAATATAAAGTGACGTGAAGCAAATACTATGATTTAGGACTTTTCCAATCAAGGTAAATAAAACTTCATTCTACAGAGACAGAGAAAGCAACACCTACTGCTGCACACATCAGAGACTTCATGGTCTCCACTTTTCACCAAAAAAGAGAAGAGTGAAAGATCTTTGTGCTTTATCCTAAGTTCTTCTATGTTTTAAGGCTAAGGTGCTTAACACCTACTTTGCCTCAGTTTTTACTAGTAAGACAGGTGGCCCTCAAGACAACTGGCCTCTGGAGCTGGTAGACAGAGAGAGGGAGCCGAATAGTCCCTCCAAGAGGAAATAGTGACTTACTGAGCCAGCTGGATCCTCACAGGTCTGTGGGACCAGACAGTATCCATCCCAGGGTGATGAGGGAGCTGGCAGAAGAGCTTACCAAGCCACTCTCCATCATCTTCCAACAGTCCTGGCTCTCTGGGGAGGTCCCAGATGATTGGAAGTTGGCGAATGTCACCCCAATCCACAAAAAGGGCTGCAAGGCTGACCGTGGGCCTGTCAGCCTGACCTCAGTGCCTGGCAGGGTTATGTAGCAGATCATCGTGAGCGCAATTACACAGCACCTTCAGGATGGATAAGGGATCAGCCCCAGCCAGCATGGGTTTAGGAGGGGCAGGTCATGTCTGACCAACCTGATCTCCTTTCACGATCAGGTGACCCACCTGGTGGATGAGGGGAAGGCTGTAGATGTGGTCTATCTGGACTTCAGCAAGGCATTTGACACTATCTCCCATAATATACTCTTGAAAAAGCAGGTAGCTTGCAAAAGCATGGACAAGTGTACCCTCTACTGAGTTAGAGTTGGCTGGAGGGCTGGGCCCAGAGAGTGCTGGTGAATGGAGCTGCATCCAGCTGGTAACCAGTCATTAGTGGTGTCCCCCAGGGATTGGTGTTGGGTCCGGTCCTGTTTAACCTTTTATTGATGACTTAGATGAGGGAACTGAGACCATCATCAGCAAATTTGCTGATGACACCAAGTTGGGAGGGAGTGTCGACCTGCTGGAAGTCAGGAGGGCTCTGCAGAGGGACCTGGATAAGCTGGAGAGATGGGCTGATTCCAACGGGATGAGGTTCAACAAGGCCAAGTGTTGGGTCCTGCACTTTGGCCACAACAACCCCTTGCAGCGCTACAGGCTGGGGACAGAGTGGTTGGAGAGCAGCCTGGCAGAAAGGGACCTGGGGGTATTAATTGACAGGAAGATCAATATGAGCCAGCAGTGTGCCCAAGTGGCCAAGAAGGCCAATGGGATCCTGTCCTGTACCAAAAATAGTGTGGCTAGCAGAACCAGGGAAGTGATCCTTCCCCTGTACTCTGCGTTGGTGAGGCCACACCTTGAGTATTGTGTTCAGTTCTGGGCCCCTCAGTTTAGGAAAGATATTGAGGTACTGGAGCAGGTCCAGAGAAGAGCAACAAGGCTGGTGAAGGGACTGGAGTATAAGTCCTATGGGGAGAGGCTGAGGGAGCTGGGGCTGTTTAGCCTTTAGGAGGCTTAGAGGTGACCTCATCACTGTCTATAATTACCTGAAGGGAAGTTATAGCCAGGTGGGAGTTAGTCTCTTCTCCCAGGTAGTTAGCAATAGGACAAGGGGGCATGGGCTTAAGCTCTGCCAGGGGGAATTTTAGTTGGACATCAGAATAAAATTCTTCACAGAGAGAGTAATTAGTCATTGGAATAGCCTGCCCAGGGATGTGCTGGATTCAACATCCCTGGAGGTTTTTAAACCGAGACTGAATGTGGCACTGAGTGCCATGATCTAGTAAACAGACTGGAGTTGGACCAAGGGTTGGACTTGATGATCTCGGAGGTCTTTTCCAACCCAATTGATTCTATGATTCCATGATTATGTTTGGAACTTTGCAATGGGAAAAAAAAAATCTTAGAAATTCACCTGAGAATTCATATGCAGTCAATGAAAGCTTACTGAGATTATTTAGAACCGAATTTAATTCAAGTTTATCTGGTTTTCTTTTTAAAGATGATCTTTATTAAGCATGGCCATGCTTTTTCTTGCTTTCTTTTTGGACTCATTTACCTGCAAGCCCTGTACATTTCTTAACTTCATCCTACAAGAAAACCATCCATTTCTGTCTCATTTCTCTCCTTTCCAGATTTTGTCACTAGCACCAAGGCCAGGCCTAAACTCTTTATTAAAATAATGTGGGTTGTTTATAAAAATAAGAAGTATGTTGTATAATTGCGGATAGTTCATTCAAATAATTATATAGCTGTGTCTGTATTCTAAATTCAGTGATAACATATTTTTTTTTATTTTCTCCATCCCTTAGCTGCTCTTCAAGAAGTCTTGGCAGTCACTTCATTGAGAATTCCTCTCACTGTATACAATTTTACTACCTAAAGTCACATTAAAGTGAAAGGTACCTGCACCATTGAGTTTTATATGACTTTGTAGAATAAGAATATGCAGTTATAGTATATTGCTACTAACTATTTTGTAAGGTAGGAAAAACAGGCTTAAATAGACAATATTTTTATGTGGTAAAAAGGCTGACATTCAAAAACCAAGGGCCTAAATGTTGTATTTCTCAACATATAAACCTTTAATAATCCAATAAATTTTTGAAAACAGGTTAATTTCCCCACTGTCCCCTAACTCTGTCCCTTTTTAGTAAAACATTGCTTCTTCCTCAAAACTCACAGCAAGGCTCCATTCTGGTTTTGATAATTCAAATGTAGGATGGATTCCCTGATTTCCATGTAGTACTGCAAGCCAGAAACCTGGCTCTGCCTGACTAGATGTTGCAGCCACAGTGCTGCAGCTATGCTATCTTTTAAAAACTGGGGGAAATGCAGTTTTTCTCGCCAGAGTTTCAGATAATGTTTTACAAATGAGTGATGAGACAACATCCAGCTCTTTTGCTCATAGGTAGACTCTCATTCCTTAACAAAGAAGGGTATTTAGAGAAACTACATGAACTAAACTGTTCTCCCTTCCCAACCTTCAGTATGCATTCATGTGCATCATTTCACACAGCATAATGTGCACATTTCTCTAAGGAAAAGCCTAACAATTTAATGACTCTGTATGTGGGATGTGTCTGAATCTGCCAGTTACTTGGATTTCATTGCCTTTTCTCAGATGACTGATTACCAATAAAGTACTCCCAGGAGTTTAGCTACCCATTGGAAATTACAACATAAAGCCTCATTATATTAATTGAAGCAGAACTATTATTATTATTATTGTTGTTACTGTTGTTATTATTGTTATTATAATTTCTTAACTGTTAAGGAATTCCACTCCTGCCTTATTTTTGTTCTTCTTCCTCTTCTACAACGTTCTTCTCCATTCTGATGTCTACTAAAATTGTCCTTATAAATGTTTATAAACCTAATATTAATTTTGTAGCAGGATTTACTGGGTGATTTAGCTCCTTCATTACTACCTTTTTAGTCTTCCAGGAAGACTTGCTAGACATCAGCACTTCTAGAATTTCTCTTTTATCAGTTTGTATTTGTTATGTGACAGGGCGAGCATACAGGCACGAAACTCAACACGCGCACTGAATACACTTGTGTTTGGTGCTCTTCTCTAGAACAATGTTAAAGTCTATGTAAGCAAAGCAATTCTCCTCTACCAGAGGCAGCAATTTCAAGTATCTGCTTTGGATAAAGAAATCTTTTAAATCTTTTACAAACTGCATAAACACAGTACCATAATTGAGGTGATTCTGCATCATTTCCTCATATCAAGAAATAGTAGATTTCTGCGGTGAGATGTGAAACGCTAAGCCAGCAGACCCTGCCCATACCTTGCAGTGCGCAATGCACCTGAGTGACTTCCCTGATTTAAAAACCTT
Source organism: Tapera naevia (assembly GCA_033556795.1). Taxonomy (NCBI): domain Eukaryota; kingdom Metazoa; phylum Chordata; class Aves; order Cuculiformes; family Neomorphidae; genus Tapera; species Tapera naevia. The sequence continues at coordinate 4,225,233 of JAUMJJ010000099.1, forward strand.
TCAAAAGATTTATATCCAGGAGTGAATTTTTATTCTGCAAATGTGTCTACTTTTTTTTTTTTTTTTTAATTTTCATTTAGCTCTGGTTTTATATCTACAAAATCAAATCTTCTGGCAAAGAAATTCTACCACAGCTGATGAGCTTATTAGGTGCATAAATCTCCCATATTCTGACATTTTAAGATCCACTTCATCATATGAAGTCAATGAAAGTCACAGGTCCTCAGAAACTCTTAGAAAAGAATTAGAGCCAGGGGATACAGTCCATAAGACCAAAAACCACAGACATTTCTTAATTGTCTTCATTTAGTTATTGGTTTGAATGATTTTACCTCTTTCTCCCAATAATTCTCTAAATTTCTCCAAAGCCAATGACAATGTTCCTTTATCAGCGGTCAGGCATAACTACCAATACATTACCTGAATTGAACATCAGAACTTCTATAAAATGATAAAGAGTCTCTCAAGAGAGATACCTGTTGGTTTGGAGATTTTTGTTTGGTTTCAGGTATGAAAAAGGGAAAACTGGATGGATTTTCTCTGATTTAAATTCTATTTGACATTATTCATTATGTTTATCAAGATTCAACTTGCCCTTTGGAGTGAGTTCATTGTTCATTTCAGAACAGAATTATTAAGAAGATGCCAGGCTACAGATTTTCCATCTCACGTGAGGAGTACTTGGTTTGGATTCTGTTCTTCATGACAAAATTAACTGGATTGCAGTCAGCAAATCTGTGATCTTAAATCCTGAAATAACTGAAAGTTTTGAGAGAGCAGTATCAGCACTGAGCATATACATTTAAATACCTCCATACTTATTTAATGATCTGCATTGCAAACCTCCAAGTATATATAGGTACTATCAGGATAAAATTAAAAGAAATTGAATCAAACCCCAAACACACCCTCCAAACACACATTCTCAACTGGCTTTTTAGAGATTTTCATAAAGATATCTGAAAGACAGGAAGAGGTCCAACTCCTTAGAATGCAGAATAAAATTTTATGTATATCTATTAATTAGTAGAAGCTTACTGTGGGACATACAAAAGGAAAACCACATTAATGATATGACTAGAGGGGAAATCATTTAGCCGTAGGTTGCAATGGTGATGAATAGAGGTTGTCATGAACTTGAAAATTTAATCTGAAATTACAATGCTGTATTAAGGGTCAGTGCCAGTTTTGTTCATTCAAAAGGATAATTATATTTACATCACAACATAGAGTTATTGAGCATTCACATTTTTGACTGAACAAGCTGATTGATCAGTTGTCAGTCCTATAGAATTAGTTGATTTAGAAACCTGACCCTCACAAAATGCGACTGAAGGAAAACTGCTTGCAGTTTTTTTTATTTGCGACTTATTTGTTGCATCGGTAGCGTTTTACAAGTGTTCTCCCAGGAGTCAAATCAAAAGCTACGAGTTAAGGTTATCAAATACTTTACTCAAGATGAGGGAAAGCTATTTGCCATTGGTACCAAAGCTGCAGTGACACGGTAACACTGGGTCACTTACTGACATTTACTTGATAACCAGTTCCAGAGAACAAACAGACAAACACAGCTTTCCTAGGTAACACACAATTGTTTCTGGCAATGGGAAGTTTCCACAAATTTTGTGCATTTTAACAGCCATTCTGGAAGTTTTCCACAATTACAGATCTCGACGTTATGATATATGTAATGCTAAAAGAATTGTTTGTGTAAATGACAATGTTCCATTTTTTGAAAGACAATGAGGGTTTTTTTATGGGAGATGAGATAATAACAAACCTGATACTGAACTTTAAAGAAAACATTAACCCCCAATCCCACCCAAAAACCACAACAGGCATCACATTGCATAGTAAATATTTCCTGGAAGACCTGAACCTACGTGAGTAACATAGTAACTCTTTGCCTCATGCAGGAAATGAGATCATACGATGCCACTGCCAGGGTTTCATATACACTGACAGTAATCACATTGACTTCTATCAGGAACAAAAGTCTGTATCTTACTCTTCCCAGCAGAGGAGAGGCTGAGCAGACTGATAAAGCTGTCATGAAAGATAGCTCTGTAGCTTGTAATCTTCCTTCATTATTTTCAATTTCCTCTTGGTCTTCTCTTTTTCATCACCCCTGTCTGAATGTGTAATTCTGGCACTGCTATATTAGACGGAATAGAATATTCACTACATTTAGTGACAGCTAAATAAGAAAAATGGATATTCAGGAGGCACAAAACCAGTGTGAACAAACTGGTTCCAATGTTCTTGGAGCTTTACTTTTAGTGCTTTCAGGGTATCATGCTGTTTGAACAGCTGCTTTAGATTTTCTGCATTATTATTTGAGATGGAGCATTAACATTTTGTAACAGACATTTCAACCAGAATGGAAGGAGGAAAAACTTTTCCGAATGTGAACATCTACATTCATACAGTCTATGGTAGTAATACAGGAAAACAATGTCTCTCTTATCCTCACTTTCTGACTCATGGCTTCAAAGTTACATGCCTTCCTTACACATTGCATTATTTCCCACTTAGCTAAAAATACTAAGACATCATAAGGAAAAATCAGAATGTTGTTTAGGATGAGAAATATCAAATTAAGTCTCAATCATCCTCTGAAAGAAACGCATCAGCTGGAAGTAGGTTAGCAATGACAAAGACTATTCTTGGAATCAGTCTAACTATTTTCTTTGTATCACCCTGGCACAAGACATAGACAAGCACTGCAGAAACAAAGTTAGGACCACTGTCAATAAGGAGTAGAAAAGAGCTGTCACACCAAATGAACCGGGTTATCTCAATGGCTGGAGTTACAGAAAGGGAATCAAAACCCTAAGTATAGAAGTCAAGATGATTCAGCTAAGAAGGAAAGCCCAAAGATCTCTTCAGTCAGAAGTGGCTGCAAAGAATAGAGATATGGCTGCATTAGAAGCCACCACCACAACACGCTCTTATTGCTACAGACTGTATTTACAGAAGTCACACACAATGCAAAAAGCAGTGTATATTCGCTAGAGGTATTAGTATTAATCGCATGTAAAAGACTGGCAAAACATCATTTCAAATAGAATACGGCAAACAGAGTATGACCTTGATTTGTTGGTGCATCAGCACAGACATCAAATGGAAATGGATGACTGATGTGTACATACACACTGTGTCAGGATGATGCCATTCAAAGGAGATTATGTTCTGTAAATATTATCTTTTTGGTAACCCCTGTTGTTGTTATTCATATTGCCAGGACTGCCAATAAAACTGGCTCTCAGGCACAGCTAAAATGACGTGAGCTACTTCTTATTACATCCCTCTCCTCTCCTGCTCTTGGCTCTTGCCTTGGGCTGGCCCTGAAAGGCACCTCAGGGACCTTCCCCGACTGAATGTCTGGTCCCCAGGATTTCTTGGAGGCATCTGCGGAGGAGGCTGCTAAATCTCTCTAGTGGAATGGATACGAGCATAACCCTGAGATGCTATAGGGCAGAGAGAAAGAAAAGGAAGGAGGAAATGAAAAGCTTTAAAGGACTGTTTACCTTAAAGACCAATGCAAATCAGAGTTCACAGCCACTCCACAAGCAGATTTAAGTCAGAAATCAGTATAGTTTTCTACAATTAGAGCTATCCAAGTCTGTAATACCTTTTGGAACAGATTCTTCGGATGAGAAATAGTAGGGGCACACTAATTTAACTTTTTTAAATGCATCTTTGTAAATTTAACAAAGGAATATTTCACATGGTAAGTGACTGCTGGGACTAGACCCAATGATCTTTTGAGATGATTTCTTCAAGTTCAAAAATGCCACCTCTCAACTCTAGAAACTGTTTGCTTATATATATAAAAATGCAGAACTTAAACACGTTGTTCTTCATTCTTTCAACTGAAAACACGTAGGAAGTACAGGAAGTACACTGGAAAACCACAGAGTCAAACCGTCACTGAAACTTGTATTATAGTGTAAAATAAGAACAAAGTATCAAGCACACAACATCTATATGTCCTGCAGAAGGTAGGTCAAAATTATTTGTGGCCCATAGTAAGTCAATTATAAAAGGTAATTTATATCTAAATGAGCTTGCATGCATAACTAGACACATAGATTTATTAATAGTCAGTATATACTTTAGACAATTAAAAAAAGAGATAAACAGGTCATACCTTTATACGTAGGAAACTATTAGGAAATGTTACGACAGCTGTTGCAAATTAATCCACCATAATCCTTCCACATTCTGCCATTAGTTACCCAATAAAATCAGATCTTCTTGAAAACCAAAAAAGAAGATGCGTGAAATTGTTCTAATTACATACTTAACTTACAAAAAATGAGACTATTTCATTCGCCCCAATCCAAACCTCCTAGAAAATTAGAAGATAAATAAAAGCATCTTACTTTGAACCTGTTTACATTTCACTACAGGATTTCCACTCCGTGAGACCTTATCTTAAATTAAGGTACTTTGTCTTAGTGTTCTCATGACCAGGGGATTTATTTTCTCTCTTCATCTAATATACTAAGAATTTATCCTTAACTGAAAAAAAATCCCATAATCAAAGTAGTCGATTACATGCAAAAATTCACAGAAAAGTATTCAAGCACTTTATTTCATTCTGTACTCAAGCTTCAGGAGGTTTTTAATACGTCTTTCCTTTGCCATATTCTTTATGAGACCTGACTGGGAATACAGAGGTGTGAAAGGAATCAGAGAGGATTTAGGAATACTTAGGAAAAGATACAAAGGAAAAGAGAAACTGTTTGGAACATCAGAAAGTTACCTGTCACCAATGACATGCAGCTATGGAATGATGGCATCTTAATATCTTCATCTAAAGAACCTTGATTTGAAATATTTATAAAATAGATGAAATGGGACCCCTGGTGACAATGAGAACTGTCAAGTACTGGAAATAGAGCGTATTGCTGTGCAACTTTTTTTCCATCATGCTTAAATCCCGTATTTCAGAACTGGGGAAGAGGAACCACCTATAAGACAGAGAGTTTTCATCCTTCCAAAGAATGACTTACAATGCTATTTTTCTAGTCATATAGTATGCCAAGAGCCATCACCTGCTCTGTTCCTCTCCACCAATTAGCAGTCACAGTAAATAGCCTCTAGAAACTCTCATGCTAAGTGGAGGGAGAGTGGGTAGCAAGCATACGAAAGAACACATTTCTACACCACCACAGTAGTGCTTGTTTCTTCTCTAAGGAAGCTTAGTCTGTACTGTCACTTTAAAAAGAGAGGTACATAGTGGTACAAAGGACCCCAAACTATCAGAAATGCATGCTGAATTAATCTAATTAGCCCACTCTGCTTAGAGGACTCCATCACTGTGTACGTGCTATAAATCTCTTGGCTCTTCATTACAAAAAGGGATTGTACATTTTAACAGAACCATAAAAGTAGAATTTGGATCGAGAGTATCACATGAAGAAAGACCAAGCAAAATCTGTGCCATCCATTTTTTCCCCTTCCTCATCCACAGACAATGCCATATGACTTTCTCCCAGTGTTTCTTTTCACCTCTCACAAACCAAAAAGATATTGTCCGCACTTCACACTGCAGCACCCAGAGATAGAGGTGAACTCAGCCCAAAGTATCCTTCCCAAAAGATACGACTGAAAAGGCAGAAAACTTCAGCCATCGTTTCTACATTGCCAGCAGTGTTTCACCTCACTGAAACATCTTTTCTTCAACAACAATTTAAAGGGACAATGACAACTGAAGAAGATCTCTGCTGCGGGCTGTAGTAACTTCAACTGGACATCTGCAATCTCCAGTCTTTCCCCTAGACTATGGGACTAGCCAATACCATTGCACAATGGTGTCATAGGATTTCACCAAGCTGACCTAGTTCCTCAGTGTCTTAAATTTTCAGGTAAGCTGATTATTTTGGCAGACTCGGCAGGAAATATGCTTTAGGTCGAACTTCTGACCAAGAAAATAATTCCATGAACTCCACAGGCCAACAAAAGAAATCATCTTAAATACATAAATCATAGAGAAAACTCAGAATAAAGCAAATACTAGAACCCAAAAATACAAGTACTGTTTTTTTTAGTCCTTTTCTAAAAGTTCTTCTAATTACACTGCATTCTGTCCAAGGACAGGACAGATGTTTATGCCACAGAGCACAGTAATAAGCACATTAAAATAAAACAGAAGTACATACTGTTTTTTTCAAGTTAGAATGGAATAAACTTCTGAATATTTCCCAAATACTTCTTTCGTTACTTACTGCATCATTTAAATAAGCTCAAGTCCCTTGACAACGGGTATAAAATAAGGACCAGAAGTCTAAGTTCAGCTCTATTTGACAGCATTGGCCTGACTTTTCAGGAGTGAAGTACAAAAGTCTGAAGTAAAACTGAGAACCACCAACACACTCAACTCTTCTTGAGAAGGAAATCATAGTAGAAAGCAATTTTGAATACTGAAATACATTTAGGTCAGCTAAAGCTCCTTTTAGTAGGTCATATCATGGTTATTAATAACAGCTGCTTTGAATTGGCATATAGAACAATTCTGCTAGAGGTAAACAACACTGGAAAAAGATCTTCATTTCAGAGACAAATAAAGCTTGACAAGTATCTGGATATCTATATAGCAATATTTCATAGTTGTTCAATTAATAACTACTCTGTTACTTTTACCCAAGAAGGATAAAAATATGTAATGATATTGGCTATTGATGTTCTATGCCATGTTAATAAAGCAAATCAGTAGAGGGATGCTTCACTAAACAATATTAATAGTATCTACTATGTATTTACAGTGAAATAACCATCTAGTGACTGTGCTAAGCGTGTCCAGCAGCACGAGCTGTCTGTCACTCCTGGTAATTCAGTTCTAGGATGTTATTAGTAAGTAACAAGGTCAAATATAGCTTGAACATAGTTAAAGCAGCATAAGAGATTGTAAACCCACTTCTAAAAATATTCGGTTTACAGAAATGTAAAATATTTTATCGTACCTGCTCTGGGAGATAAGACTGAAGAGATGTACCCAAGTGAAAATGTGTGAGTTGACATCTGGTGCTATTTGAAAAGTGTGCCAGACTGCTAAAAGTAACTGTAAATTATGGAAACAGAAAACAAATAAGATGCAAAGAGAAGACCCAATCATAACTAATACCAAGAGAGAGACTTGAGGCACTGACCACACACAAACTGGATTCCTTCTAAGCAGCGCCTAAAAAAGCTATCAGAAAAAAGCAAATACCTCCCACCAACTAATCACAAAAATCCACACTTGGTGCCAAGGCTGACCAAACTGAAAAATAAAATCCCTTCACATACATGTAACCTGCAGTTCACAAGGAATAAAAAAAAATCATGTTTAAAACTGTGTTAAATCATTTTCAGTAACACAGAAGTTGCAGGGGTCCATCCATTCACTGAGGAAAAATGCTAAAGTTGGTTACATAAAAAGCTTAGGATTAGATGTAACAGAACACCCAAGAACCCACTTTGGTCAAGAGTAAACGTGCACCAAATGATAAAGCTGGGTTTGTTCAGCCTGGACACTCCAGGGAGACCTTAGAGCAGCCTCCCAGTTCTGAAAGGGGCTCCAGGAAAGCTGGGGTTGGGCTCTTGATCAGGGAGTGCAGGGATAGCATGAGAGGGAACAATTTTGAGTTGAAAGAGGGGAGACTGAGATGTAATCTTGGAAAGAAATATTTTCCTGTGAGAGTGGGAGGCCCTGGCCCAGGTTGCCCAGTGGTGGCTGTCTCATCCCTGGAGGTGATCAAGGCCAGGTTGGATGTGGCTTGGAGCAATTGGTGGTCCTGCCCATTGTGAGAGGTTGAAATGAGATGATCTTTAAGGTCGTTTCCAAACCAAATCATTCCATGAAACTATGACCAATAAAGAAAAATGTATTAGAATGTCAGAGTAACTGAATAAAAGTAAAAACCACATCTTGCCAGGTAAGTACTGAAAAACTAAAAAATTCTACATTTTCTTCATCAGCCTCAGATATTTTGTGGCATTGCATGTGATCATGTCTGTCAATGTGAGACAAAATATTAATTCCTGCAGATATATCTAATTTAAGCAAGTTCACATCTTAAGAATTTTATTACTGCAAGAAGAATGACAAAATAAGATCTGCTTCCTTTAAAATGCACTTGATACTGAGCTTAATCTTCCTGCACTGTCTTTTTCTTTTCCAATTTAATTTCCACATTGAGACATACAACGATTCAGTAACAAACATGACTGGTTGCCTTTATGATATTGTATGAATTGTCATAAAGAATGCTTTCTAGTTGAATTAACATGACAGGTATGTAAAAGATTCTGTAAAAATAAAGTCACAATATGCCATAATATTTCACAATGCTCTAAAACTGACAAGCGGTACTCTAATTACTGCTTACACTGAAATCCTAAACACCATTTTCATGTATTTACTTTGCTAAGCAATCCATTATTCCAGTGCATCTTATGCTGAAAAAGCAAATGTAGTAAGATAGCAAAAATATGATAGATTTATTTATCTTTCATGCTTATCAGAAAAATGTCAGGTTCTAACGTGATAAACTAAAAGGCTGGCAACTCATGGACAAACTCCAGATTTATAAACAGTTCCAAGTGAACAAAGTAGTATTTGGGGTTGCTTCTGTATTTTATTCTTATTGGCTAAAAATATTTACCTGATGTGTTTCTTCAGTTTCCAGAACTTATTTACTTGCGTAGCTTAGGCAGCTGATATCTCACCACAGTGGGAGGTAAAGGGGCTCCTTTGTAGTCCTTTCTGAGGACCAAGCACCAACTTAAGTCCTCCCAAGAAGCTCTTTCATAAGAAGGTGAAAGGGCTCCCTCTCCAAGGAAATCTTCAAGGAGATGTAAGTGATGTAGAAGTCTCCTATGCATGTGCTTAGGCTATCACTAGAATTTTGGCAATAGAACTATTCTTCAGAAATCACCCATTTATGAAAATCAGGACAGTTACCATAAATTATTTCTATTGCTAAGCTATCTCCTATTGAGTGTGAAATTTCTGATGAAAGTCACACAGTAGGAGGACTGCAGAACAACCTCCAGGCCAACACTGTAGCACTGGGAGGTGTGGGAGAAAAGTGGAGTGGGGATTCTAATCGCTCATATTTTGCTAAATTACTTGAGAAATGAAAGCTAGTAGCACCCTTTTCCAAGGCCACCCTGCCTCCTCCATGAGCCACAGGTCTGTGCTGCTTTACTTCCAGGGACCCTGATCCATGGCAGGCACATCCAAAACACACTGGTAAACCTTTCTCTTCCAGGAATGCAACGTACTTCTCTGCTCTGGGCCCCACTGGTTAATCACGGCCTATCAAGTTTTCAAGCTAAACAAGCACACACACAGGTACCAACAGCAGCTCAGATTCAGCCTGTGATACCCATCTTTAAATGCTGCCTAATAAGAGATAAATGTGCCTTGATCTGCATCTTGTGCTCTCTCTCTTCATGTGGCTATCATAGACCTTGTTAGTCTTTGACACATTACAGACCTCTTGCTCTGTGATTACCATCCAACCTTTGCCGATCATTTTATCCAGGTCCCTTTCTTGCTTTGTCATCCTTTGTCATCCTTCTGTCAGGTTTTCACAGCTCTGCTTCAGTCTGCAATTCTGGTTAAGTGTTCTGTTCAACATAAATTCAAATTCCAGTTCCTACACAAACACAAAAAAAAAGTAGTATCACTGAAAAATCAACAGAAGTAAAAGAAATAGGAAAATACCACAAATTGCACAAATATAATCTTTCAGTGGTGATCTAGGATTGTAACTCTATGAATAAGCAACTATTCTCAGTAACCTCATATCATGTTTCTAATCCCTTAAACCAAGTGAAAATTAGTGTGTTTTTCTCCTCTTTAAGAACATGGCATTCTTTGTTGTTTTCATAAAAAAAAATTATTCGAACCGCAAGCTGTTCACAGCCCAGACTATCATCTAGCATGCACACAGCTGAGCCTCCAGGCATAGCCATGAAATGTGTCTCAAAACTCTTAACAACTGATTATTTGAGAGAAGAGGTTTTGAAATGCTTCTTCAGAAAATTTTAGATACAGATGAAAACAGCAGACAGTGTTAATGCAGTAAAAACTTCTTTTGCTGAAATGCAAACTCAAAGGGGTGGGAAAAAAAAAAGAAAACCTTGTAAGAATCAGATGAGACCCATTTTCTTAGAAAGAAAACAATCAGTTAAAAAACTCGCAAAACTTACTTGACTTTCACATTGTATAAAAACATAGCAAACCTTATCCTAAAAATTAAGAATGTCCACTGAATAGGTCTTCTTTATAAAACTTTACTGTAGCAGTTAAACCTCTCTATTTAAAAAAAAAAAATATTTCCTAGTGAAGTTGGTAGTAATGTTAGCATTTCAAAACACAGACCTGACTTCATTTTTCATTTTTTGTTTAATTAAAGCTGTTAGGTTTAGTACCCTCAAGAACAGACAACAAACTCTCAAATGTTTTCTTCTATGAAGCGAATAACAGCTAAATTCACCTAACCACAGATTTAATTAAGATGGTGAAGTGGCTCCAAAGGAAGTCATGTGGTCTACTGTGACAAACGGCAGCCCTAGAAAATCCACAGGGGAGTTTAATCCAGTGCAAATTAACCATCTAAAAGGAGTCAACCTAAGGATAACTCTATGGAATGCACAGCTAACAGCTAAACAAAGGTTTATTTTCTTCTTTCAAGTGAATATGAGTATGTTCAGCTACTAGGTTAAAAAACATGAGATCCAGCTGCAATTTCACATCTTCCCTCCTAAGACGGATGTTACATATCAAAAATCCTAGGAAAATGGTTATTTCACCTCACAATAATAGAAAGAACTTTTGCTATTTTGTTTGTCTGGTGGTTTTCATTTCTTTTCTCATCTTCTACCCTCCCTTTTTTTGAATAGGGAGAGATCAAATTTAACTAGAAATTTTATTGAATATAAACTCACAGGGCTTGGCTCGAGCATGAACCATTCATTCATTCGTTACTTAAATGTCTCATTATTCACTCACTCTGATTATATCCAAATCCCTGGAAGTTAATATTCTGCTTTGCCGTTGATTCCCTGCTATCAGAGCTCCAATACCTCATTATGGCTTCCTGAGCATCTTTATATGTCAGTCCCTGTGTATAAAGCAGCACCTCCTCCTTAAGTCCCTCTACACTCCCATTAATTTGCAACACACAGAAACCACAACCCACCGTTTTAATCATTGAGAACAGTTTTCAACTTAGAACTGTTTTCATTTCTCCTTCATGTGCTTTAGAACATGCTTTTCACTTGCATGCGGCACCTCTTATCTTTGGGATGGATGGGTCTCCACACTGGAACTTTTCAGTGCTTGCTAAAAAGCTATCTCAGCATTTTGCTTCCCTTTCCCAGGTACAGTCAGTACACATGCAAAGCACTAAGCCTGGCAGCAAAATGTTAGAGCTGAAAGTTCATTGCAACTATGCTATTGCCCTCATTGGGATTTTCCTTGGCTGCTGCCAGCTCATGCAAAAATTCAGGCTGGACACAAAAAGCAGAGAATGGAATCAAATATGAGGATATCTAGGATGCTGAGACCTGTGATGCTATTCACAAGGGAGCACAGGGATTTATTGTGCACCTGTGTGATAGAACTCTCCTTTTACGATGAAGTGAGCAACATAAAATTTTATATTAAAACTCAAATCCAGTAGAAGTAGCTGTGCCATGAGGGACTTTACTGACTGTCCTCATACCTGCAAAGACAGGCATCTGGCAACACAGGCTGAACAGGAAAGAAAGGACACAGGGAAATGCTACGAGGTGCTTTACAAGGTAGTTGTCCATGTTCTGTGCTCTTTTGACATGCAACTAAATTATTTTTTCTTATCACTGTTATTTTAATAATCGATGTTGCTGTTTTGTACAATATTTTTCTTAAATCTGCGCAGCATCCTATGTGTGCACAGAACACACACAATGCTCTTACAAAGGTTTGCCAGCTGTAAAGCATCAGAGTCGTTTCAACTGTTATGTTGAAAGTATGAACTCGCTTCCTGGAAACAGCTGTTTTTTTGGAACATCATTTCTAACCACACCGTAACCCACTAAATCTCAAGATAACACAGGCATAATGGTTAAAATACTTTCATTAAAAGGAAAAGCTAGGCCAGTGCTCAGGAAGATCTTCATGGCACTGCATCACATATTCTCTATCAAACGCGTAAAATGCTGTTTGTTTTTTAAGCTTCAGCTTGTCCTAGGAATATAAATCTGCAGGAGTGGGATCTAATATGCTTTTTTTAGTTCTTTGCTATAAATGTATTATTGACAACCTATATTCACAATTTTTTTTTAAGAATTCTGCAACAGAGGATAGACATTTTCATATAATATGTAGAATTCCTACATGTAAATCACAACTCCTTTACATTGATGATATGGCCATTAAACTTAATTTTTAGATATCCAGTCCTGGCTGAATGTTTCATATAATTTCTTTAGTTAGAAATGCCTCTTTTTTCTCAAATTGTTCCACTGCTGCTTTTGAGGTGACTGACAACGCCATCTTAATACTCTGTGCTCAGGAGGCAGATCGAACAGTTTGAAAAGGCAAACAACTAGGCACAACCAAGGTAGGGTAGGTTTCTGCATTCCACACAGCTCAGAAAATAAAAATAAAAAATAAATAAAAAAAAAAACACCTGAGGACACAAACAGGTTTACAATGTACCATGTTTTGTGAATTTACAGTAGGTTAATCTAGGTGACAGATTACTGGACTGAGGCCTATAACCCAACTTGGATGCTGAAAAATCTTTGGCAAACCGTTTCATCACCTATTTTCTCTCCAGCAAAATAGAAAAACATCTTGAGAATCCCTAATAAAAAATATCTGACAAAACCAAAAGACTGGTCCTTGGAGTAATATAGTGAATACTGTTAGTAATAATGTAACAAAGGTGTGTTTGGCACTCATTGCATACAGTAATTCATTCAGTGAATCTGTTGGTTCCATACACACCCACTCAAAGAAGTAACCATTCCAGATGTGCAAAAAGAAAACAATCTCTTATTTACAAATCAACAAGCTCATCTGAACCTCTCAAATGAAACTAGTCATGTTGATGTCTAACCTGTGCAGAAAACTCAGCTTTCCAATACAAGCTATGCTTCTGATAATACAGTGAAGCCACCAACAGCAAACACAAAAAAAAAGCACAAACCACCTTACAATGAATACTTGATATTATTTTCTTCAGATTTCTGGTCGGTTCACATTTTTTTTAAGATCTAGTACCTTCAGGATATACAAACTACCTATAAAAATAATTTAGTATTTGAGAAAAATTATAAAATTCTAGTTTACATCGGGGTGCCAAACTCACGGCCCATGGGCTGAATCCATCCCTCCATCTTGTTTTACCCAGTCCGGCTCCTTGTATCTCCCCCGCGGCGGCACCAAGTCAGGTGAACAGCATCTGACACACCTTACACTGCAGGAGAACAGTGGGAACCAGGAGCCTGACACCCCCGTCTACATCATAGTCACAATTTCTTTAATAAATGGTAGTGTAAAAGTTATTGCTTACAAGAGTTCTATGATGGTAAAATAACATTTTCTTTGAGGTGTATAAACTCCAGTGAAAATTCAGGTCGATTAATGATATTGATCATCCACAATTAATATACACTTCTGCGGTGAAGACAGTATATATAAGCAATTCAGAGCTATTCTTAACTTTCAAGCATCAAAGCGATGGAGAGAATTTTCATGTTCTTCAATTAACAGGCATTATTCATCTCACAGGCATCCTCCCTGGTAAAGCTCCAGATGCTGATACAGGGATAGGGTGACTTTACAGGTGGCTTATAGTACTGGAACCTATTCTGTTTTGCTACAGGTAGAGACGGATGCTTCACATAACCATGATTAAGTTCCTTAACAAGACAAACAAGGATGCCTAGTACCAATGTTGTGTTGCAGATCCCTGCTCATACTGAAAATTTCCAGAAACATTCAGCAGCATTTTTTCTAACGTGCTAGGAATTTGAAACTATAGACACTTAAATACTTCAGATGGGAGGCATCTTCCTCGCCACTCGAGAAAGACAGGTGGCATGGAACAAAAGATGCAATTGTGGTTTGGATTTTAAAATAAATAAAGCAAATATTCAGCATGCTATGAATCATTCTGAATCCTTCTGCTCCTCTTCTGACACAGGGCTAAACTGTGCACACAGTCTGGAATTGTGTAGAGCACTGGTAGGTTATTTGCATTCATTTACAGTCACTGCTATCAGCAGAATCTAAGAGATCCCTTATGAAATAAAGGCCGCAAACCCAGGTAACACTGGTCACTATAACTTCCTAAGCATTAATCATAAACACTTCAGAGTTTTGTCCAGAGATGTCTAAGCAAGCCAGGTCATGTGTAAGACAAGAAAAAATAAGAAATAGGGATCATCTGACTGATATTCACTTCTCAATTGTTTTGTAATTAAACGGTCAAAGATTCAGAATATAGCTCAAAATGCACACGACATCGAGGCTCAAGTTCAGATATTGCTAAAATTACCAGTTTCTTTGTCCACTATTTGCATTGAGTTCTAATAATGCGTTCATAAGATTTATATGAAAAGGGTAAGAAACATGGATGTAACCCGAGGGGAGGAAGACTCCCAGTAAGTACAAATTTCTGTTACGCAAAGGAAAGAGATAAAATGAGACAACGTTCCTTAGCATATCTAAAACTAGAGATACAAATGATTGCTAATTGCATCTCCATCTACAGGCACCTGTGATATTGCTCCAAAAGGCTGAAGTGGTGACATGCAATAGTTTAACATGCATTTAGCATATTTTTTTTATTTGACAGTCTAGAAATTTCCTAGTGTCCCAATAAATTCATAAATAAATGGTAGGTTTTGAAGATTGTACAATTGTTTTCACATTAAGAGGATCCTGTCTTCCTGCTTCTTAGGGGTGTTAAGATGATTTTCATATATTGTATTCTCAAAGAGTTCTGATCACAGCAGATTGAAGACTACCCTATTTCCAGAAAGCACTCTGCATAGTATGTAAGGATGGCAAGCTCTTGGTTTCCCTGGCTACCTTCAATTTACATGTCACTGAATTAATAACAAAAATGATATGATTCTTACTCAGAATCCGTATCAGTTCCATCTAGAAAGAGATTTTTAGTCAATGTTAACCTCTGCATTTGTAAGGCTCACTAAAATAAACAAAGAAAAAATGAACTTTCGATATGACATGTAGAAATAGAAATAAGAAAAAGAATCAGCCATGCTCAGGAAAACTCTGGTGCTGGTCTTAGGATCACATATCCAAGGTAGGAATGCAGGTATTATGTGCATGGCATTAGACTAACCCAATGACCCTCACTCTTGTGTGCTTTAGAGGCAAAATCCGCAGAATATTGCTAAATTCCTTTCTGAGACGGCTCATATTCCTACAAAATCACAGCCTTATATGCAGAACTAATTGTAAAGTACAGCACTTTTACATAGGGACAAAAGCTCAATGTTGCTGGAGTGTGAGAATAGTCAAGAATTCACAAATACTTATTTAAAGGCATAGTCTGATTTTTAGCGCTTATAACATCGAGGTTTCGTCTTTTATTTACAAATACCACCTCCTTATGTTCTACAAATTTAATGAGAACTGCTTACAACACAATCTACCGGACCCAGGTGATGCCAGGAAAGGCAGTACAACACACTCATAGCAACAATACAACCAGTTAAAATTCTTTGATTGAAAGTAAGCCTTGACACCACTACTTCTTTTAGCATCAACAGAGACATTGCACCAATTGGAAGAGGAATTGTTCTCCATTTGTGAGCTTTTGCAGCTTTAACTGTTGCGATTTCAACAGCTTTATCTGGGAAACACTAAATATTACTAATGTCCTTTGTTTCATTGAGAACTCTACGTTGCTTCCCGCCACCATGAAACAGTGTATTCAGGCAGTGCTAAGAATACAGAAGCAGCAGTTTGGATGCAAACAAGAGGAGTGCAGCCAAAGGAAGAGATGAGGGGTGAAAAGACAGGCTGAAAACAGGGCAGAAGAAAGCTGGGAAAGGCACAGCACAAGAAATAGGAGGGACAGTAAAGAAATGGCAACCCTTGAGAAACAAGAAAAGGTGAGGTAAAAGAAAAGTGAGAAAATCTCTATTCTCAGTGATTTAAAATATGTATGGGTGAGAACATAAATTACTTCTACTGAAGTCTATGGAACACAGGAGTGATTTTAGCTGCTGAATTTAGCTTCTACATAAAAATCCTCAGAGTACTCCTTCTAACTTTCAAAAATTCTTCTTTCCTTGCACTCTAAGTAGTTAAGCGCAACTTCTAGATAAGATTGTATTTCTTCTTTTCTGCCACTATTGCATTTAATAACTCCAAAAATACAACAGAAATGGAAAGGGAAAAAAAACATTACTACAACAGTGTTCTTTTCAGACCAATTGCCAAGGAATTTCAATGAAGCTTTTGAGTCATTCTGATTTTTTCTTCCTTTAAAAAAAAAATAGATATTATTGTATTAGCAAAGACATCTTTTAATTATTCCTCAGAAGTTTCTTTTCTGTCCTGTCTATCTTTTTTTTTAGATGAGGAAATATAAAGGGGGAAGAAAAAAAAACAATATCAAAAAAACCCTGAAAATGAAACTAGTTCAGATGATATGATCTGATTTCTATAACCTCAAAGGCATTGTATAGTGAGTACGCAATACTGCCATTTTAAAGCACACTCCCCCCCAAAACATGAGAGCAGTAATTTTGCAACAACCCAGGATTCTACAAATAGAGGGATGAAGCACTCTTTAATTATAAAACGTTCTCCACCTTTTCATTGAATTGAAGCAGAATTTCATTTTCAGGACGTATTCCTCCAAAATGAGGAAAACAACACAAATGTTACTGTACACACACCAAAAGTTCTAAATAATAAATTATCGGTGCACTAATTTCTTCTAGCACTAGAAATAAAATTACAGATGGTGCACAAGCCGCTGGCAATGCTAAATTCTGTATGCACTTCTCACTGCAACACAACATATCTTCAGAAGGAAGGGGAGTCACTCACACGGTACAGCCAAGGAAAAACTGACAATCTTATCTACAGGATAAAAAAGCAATGCACAGAATCAATATTAGTGTTACAGTTAAAGTGGTTGTGACACAGGGGCCCAGCACATACAACTGTGCAACTAGAAGCTCCTTTAAATACCATTAAAAGAAAAGGAACTGCTCTAGGATACCAACTCCTTCTTCCCACTTCTCTCTCTTAAGAGAGCATTTCCAGTAAGTGGCAAGCAAACCATTAAAGGAACAAACATAACTTCAATTCGACTTACTGCCTGAGGCAGTAAATAAAAATACTACTGAAAAAGGCATTTCACACACCAACATTCTTCTCTATTCAAAGAACTTTCTTCTTAATTTTTAGGATAGATTCATTACCAGTATCACATAAAGAATTCTACAAAAGCCAAACCAAAAAGCTGTCCCACATGTTAGAAAAACGTGGACTTTCTTGTGACATTATTCCTTAAGTCTCTGCTAACACTGAATTGCAACTCAATAATCTTCACACATGAAAAGAGGAAAATAGTTCAGGAAGAGAATCCCACTCTGGAGACAGCGAGGGAGTTATCCTGACCAGGATCTCCAGTGACCTGTAGAACAGACGTTTCTCAAAAAAGCCTGTGAGCAACAACTCTAACATAGGAGTAATGACAGATACTCTACAGTTGCACTCTGCTGCTCTGATGGTTGCTTTATGCAATTTCCTAATTAAAAATTCACTTTGCCTCAGTTAAAATAACATTACTGTTTTCACTTGACACATGTCTATCATTTCTTCGAGTGTCTGACAGTAAGCTAAAAACCTGCACAGAGGCAGCTCACCCTGGAATTGGGTGCTCCATTCTTGAGATCACAGCAAAAAAAAACAATTTGTAGAACTGAAGACCAGGAATTTATTATCCATGAAGCTGCAAAGGTGTGTAAGGAAGATGGTATTGCCAAATTTGAAGTAAAAAAGTTGGAAAGGAAAGGCAAAGAGGGAAAACACAATCCATTACTTTAAAAAAATCCATATTATCAAAAGAATCTGGCCTTTAAACCCCATCATGCACATTCTGCCAGATCTTTTTAATTTATTCTTATGTTCTCTGCTCAAAAGGCTTTCTTTCTCACTTTAATGAACTTTATTGTTCTGACACTATCACAGAATGGCAAAACAGAGATGTTTCAGTTAGCTAAATAATTGATCTTCTTAACTCCTACAGAGGTCAATATAGGGTGCATAAATTTAATATCTTGCTAGGTAGGATTTAGTGAATCTCATGAGATATAATGTTTGCATCAAGTTATGAGGAAAGATGAGTGGGTTTAGTTCAGCTTTGAAACATTTCAAGTTTAAGCCTTCTCTCTGCCTAATCCAGAGCCAAGTCTTCACCTCAGGTTCACAAGTCCCAGGCAAGTGTACCAGTTAGGCTGTATTACATTCTGGCATGCACGAATCTTTTTTACTCAAGCAACTCCACTTTGAATAAAATTGATGGAATAGTGATGAAAACAGAGTCTGAGATCTATTCACATCACTTTCCCAGTGAGCCTAAAGCACGGTGATTAGACACGCAAAAGCTTTCTTTCATCCTAGAGGACCAGCACAGAATAGAACATGGAGTTCTAGCCTTTGAGTGACAGGGTTATTTAATCAACCTCACCAGGATACAACACTCATCTTTTCCTGACAAAATTTTCTGGTGTAGGTACAAAGCATTTCATGCTGTTGTAAATTACCTTTTACCAGGAGACAGGGCACACAGCTAATCTGCTTCTGATGGAAATAATCTAATCTCAGTTTTTCATCTGCAAATATTTGTGAACATCTTACTTTAAGTCTCTCCTAGGAACAATAAATTTTTTGGGGAACAGACCCCTTCTCTTTTATTGTAAAATTGATGCTTCAGCCTTCTCTTCCCCCCTTCTTTTAGCTCCCATCAGTTTTGTGTTACAAAACACTGGGATTACTTCACTGCCAACAAACATTCTTGATGAACTCCCCATTTCAGTACAGAAACAGATTGGATTTGAGAGCTAGTAAAGTGGCATCTTCAGAGGTTTCCTGCAGTCAGCAGTGACCAAGCCATAGTATGCACAATCAACTGATTCATTTTGCCAAATCCAAACCTTCCAACCTAGAAATAAATTCATATTTGGAATATTCTGCTCTTACAGACCCAATTCAATCACAGCGGCAAAAGTGTCCTTTGGTAGCTTTGGATCTGTGATGTTCATGAAAGTCTCCCTCAAAAGGAGAAAAAAAAAAATTGCCATGTGTTGGTAGCTAGGGTCCGGCGACCGGAAGATCTCGCGATGTACAGAAAGATAGGGCCCCTCTCCCATTAGCCAATGGTGTTTAGTTGATGATGTAAGCAGACGGAAGTGACATCGTAGACCTTGGCTATATAAGCCGGTGTTATCTATCAATAAACGTCATTAGCCTTTTGCCTTTAACCATCCACCACACTGGTGTCTGTGAGCTGATGGCCCGAGCGGCCGGGTGGGGCCGCCGTACCATTCCTGAACCAGGTCGAGCCTTCGGAAAATGAAGGCAGCAACCATGTGTTCTAATTCCGAAGAAGATATTTTAACTGCCAAGGTACAGCTTACTCTGGGCTGGAAGAAAAGTACACCACCTCTTACTATATGGGTTTTCTGTTGGTTTGTTTTGGTTTGGTTTTTTAATGGAACATTTAATAATGTATTAGTTCAAAGACAAGGGTAGGAGAAGGCCAGCCAGGGCTCTTCAAGTTTTGTTATACAGTATCGTGGTGTGAGATGTGAAAGGGACCACACACTGACAGCATACAAACCAGCTTAATGCCCCCACAGAGCTGTGCTACCATCATTACAACTTCCATCATGACATTTACTACTGAGCAAAATAAAAGATGACTCCTAATTGCAGGCAAATGCGAACAATGAACAACCTTGGTTTCAATTCTGTATTTTATTTTATACTAATACATCTAACCCATAACTCCAACTCAGCATTGTGTCTTCTTACTTTTCTCATTCCTATTTCTCAAATTCTACTTCCCTCATTATAAGCAAGTATTGAGATTCTGCTAGACAAAGAAGTTACCTTGTATTTGCTACGGAGAAATAATAAATACCTGAAGAGTTACTACAGGTCAAATGGACAGTTATTCATTATCTCATAGTAACTTCTTCATACAACTAAGCCTTACAAGTTATTCTGCTCAGGACTTACATGATTTAACCTATTTAAACCTGTACTTTAAAATGTAGTCAATAGTTTCTGAGATCATTTAGTTTATATTTAGGCTATTTTATTCACTGTAAAGTGTTCAATTCTCAATATAATCTCAATTCCACATGTATTAATAAGTTCACTTTAATGAACAAGGCTCTTAGACCTGTCAGGTTTTGGTTACATCCACTGGATTTATTTTTATCTTCCCCCTGCCAAAAACAAGTCCAACTATTATTTTTTTAATTATCATTGATGCTTTTCTTTTCTTGATGCCTATTACTATTGAACTGATGCAGAAAAACAGTACTTCCAAACGATAATATTCAAAATCATAACAAGAAGTAATATACATTGTAAATATCACAGCATAACTAAGCGGCAAAATTATTACACACAGATAATACACATTTGCCACAACTGCCTCAAAATTAAGCGTTTGAAAGTACGGACTACACACTTAAATAAAAAAAAATAATTTAAGCATTACAGTATTAAGTAGTAAATTCATATATCAAAATGCCACTGAAAGTCTCAGAACACAATGATTGTCTGAACAATGGCAAATAATCCTTGAAGCTACTCCTTTATTTACAGTCGGGAATTGTAATTTAAAGTCCTCCTCAAACAGATCTACCTCTAAACCCCTTGATATTAAGTTTTTCTCAAGGGGAATTCTTTATGAGCCAAAACATTGCTACCAAACCACCATTTGTACAATGACTTTGTAGGACAAAGTCCGGTTCAAAACTTTATTGAGTTGTTCACATCACTGTTTTAAAAGGTTTCTGAAAGCAACACATTTCATGTTTAGGTAACAAAGGAATAGCTGCATTAAAATAAATGCAAGAAATTTATTTGCTGCTCTGGAAACTGAGGAAGTCACCTGCTCCTTATCTATTATGTTTTATTTCTAATTCACACTGCAAAGCATATCAGATACCCAGTGCGAACTTGTCCCACAGGAGAAACCGTTGGACTTTTACAGATGATAAATTGTAGTGAAGACTTCAGAGATGAATTTTGCCTGGAGATGGGAAAAGTGAAGGTTTGAAACATGTTAGAAGACAGCATCGTCTCAAAGACATTCCCTTCACCTGAAAAATTCTTGAGAGTGTCTTTGAAAAATTCCAGAGTTCAAGATACATAATGTTAAATTAACAACAAAATCTTGTGATTCTCCTGCTAGGGGGTTACAGAGGAGACTTCCAGATGTGTGCTGGCAGGAACTGCTGAACAAAATGCTGTTTCAGACTGATTTTAGGTCAACAATACCCCCTCAATTATCAGAAATCATTGAAAGCACATAAAATAAATTGTCAGAATTCCAACCATCTAAATGTTAACGGCCAATGGCATTCTTTCATTGCATTTAGGTTATTTAAAATTATATGACATTTATGTAACACCAAACCTACACAGCACTTGAACACAAAACAACAAAAATATTGTCATGTACTTATAGGCTTTGCTAATTTGAATTAATTACATGGCAATTAGATTTATACTTAAATATTCTACTTCAATAGGCGCACCTTCCACTAACAATCAAACAGCATTTCTTTAACAATCAAATGGGATTGCTTCTAGTGTAATACATTTAATAACAGTAGAAATATGTGCTTGCAGACCCTTTAATCAGTGTATTGCTTTTTCTTCTGACATTTGAGTCCAATTTTTACATTGAGAAGGACTGAGATTAAGACTAAAAATTGTTTAACATTTTAACGTCCGTGTACAAAAAATACTGATGCTGAAGAACACACTTTAGAAAATCCAGTAACCATGAGAACCTCAGGCTAGATCTTTCAGTGTCCCACTCTCTTTCAGCAACCTCCCTCAGCTGAGTCCCATCCACATCTCCACCTTCTCGCATTGCAACTTATTTCATGCGGAAAACAGATGGCAATAGCTCATCTCGCTTTTACCTGTAACCAAACTGGGGACAAACACCAGTACACCTTCACTAATTTTTAAACTCCTCTCTGCAGCCACTAAGATTTAAGCCTCTACTTACACTTTACTTAATAAGACCAAATCATCTGATCTTATTATAGAGCTTCCGGATCTGTAACTCCTGACAAATGTCCATAGTTACTGTGTCTGGATATGTCTTATTTACATTCCCTGGGAAATGCAGAGGGCTGATCTCTCACTTCATGTCCCCTCAGGATAGCCAATATCAATGGATAGAGATTATTGTCATTTTGAATTTTTGTATACAAATATATTCTTATAATATTTCAAAATATTTTTGATGTAGCTTTGAATAAAGTCTTTCATCACTTTTTTATTTTTTTTTATTTGCAGAAAGGGTGAAGAATAGAGTATTCACATCTACACGCCCTTCTAACATCAGTGATTCTAGCTGTATCTTGCATGTCGTACCTGCAGGCCCTAGAAAGTGCCTTTCACTAATCAGAAAGGTAGACCTAAGACACATTAGTGACAACACCACTTCCCCGCATCCCTTTGGCTGATTAGTTCACCAGCAAATTCTTTGTCATTTTTATCATGAGTCAAAAAAATGGAAGATGAGAGTAGCAGAGGGAAAAAAAATCACAGAAACTTTCAGTACAAGTTAAACAAGTATTTTAAAACTTCAAAAATTAACCTGTGCCCGTTACCACCTGCACCCAGGAGCCAGCTGATCAGGGTAACTCTCTCAAAAATTATTTCACATTATTAAGAATTACAGTAATATTTTTTTAGAAAAACAAAAACAAAAAAAACCCTTGTGACTTAAATGTTTTTTCTTAATCTTATTCTAAGAGAGAAAGGCTGCTTCTGGGAGAGTTCCTGTTTGCCCTCTGGGATCAGTGCCGTGCAAGTAAGTGCTAGCAGCATCTAAATTCAGATACATAGAGGAAGCAGGATTAAAACACTTAAGTCTGTTCACAGTGGTGTTATATGTTTCATAATAAGCATCATCTGCATGTTAGTGCAATTCACAGCAGTCTCATCATTAAATTTACTTAAAAAAACAGTGGTTTAGAGTCTCTGTATCCAGCTGGAAAAAGTGAGAACTTCCCTCAAACCCAGTCCAGACCTAATGGAGTGATATTCCAGCAACTTAAATCCTGAATTAAAGAGGACTACAGAAGTCAGACATCTTTTAGAACTTCAAGGGCAAGTACAAAATAAAAGAAGCATCAAATTTCAACTGACACTACCTTCTATGTAGGCCAAAATGTATGAGCTCTCTCTGCGGGTCAAAGTCAGAGTTGGATCCATGAGTCTCTATACACATACAGTGTTCAGTCTCCTGCTGCTAGTTCATACCTTTTGGCTCATTATGAAAATCAGACACAGAGTCCTGCGCATTGGTCACATGATTTTAGAGTTTTTCTTGTTAGACATATGCAGGGCTCACAAATGTTAACGTGCTTGCAATTTATCAATGTAACGTAACATTTCCCCCCTTTCAAACGAGAGGTTGTATCCAAAAACCTTAACCAAGAAGTCTGAAGATACCGTCGTAGCAAAGAAAATCTACAGAATTCTTTAGCTCCTAGGCATAGGTTAAGGCCTTCTCTCCCCTGCTCATAAATGTGATGATATGTGTTGTCACAGAACTTAGTCTAGAGGGACCTTTATTTTAGGAGTTGATGCCTACAGACCAAAAAGTCTCTGGACCTAGTGTGGCATAGTTGCATTTATGACCTTTTCTTGCCGTAACTATTACCTGCAACTGTAAAATCACCAAATTCAGAAACTGCGTATTTTAGTGGGATACCTTCCCTGAGGTAAAATTTCTCAAAGGTTAACATGTAACTAAAGCAGAAAATTTATTATACTGGGTGGAATTTTAAAAACCAAACACATAATTTGTGTTTGAATTACTTTGGAAGAGATATTTCTATTAAATCTCCAGTAAAGTGTGTCCAATAAATCACAGCATTTGTAATTAGTTATTTCAATGAAGCACGCTCAGCACATCAAATATTCATGAACCAATGATACAAGGCAGAATCTATGAAATATGGAAGATAATTGAGTTCCTATGTGATTAATCCATCATTGTTTTAGCAACAATAGCATTCTATATCATCTGCTCAACTTGGAACTAACGTGTATATTTTAACAGGCATGCAACCAGCTGGACATCAGTTTAACACATTGCATTTGGTTCTTCAGTGAAGATACAGTCTACTCAAATGCACTTCTACTAACAGATGCCCATCTGTGTATGGTATGAATGTTTTTCTCGCAACCTATTGTCAATTTTTTACATATTTCTGTAAGTTAGAACGTAAGCAGGTGGTTGCAGACACACACACACACACACGAGTGTTTCTAAATAACCGTTGCTTATCATCATCAAAACCTTCACATTAAGAGATTAAGTATGAATTCTACATCACAAAGCCAGTTAAAATGTCGTTTAGATATCGATAAGATACTTTCATGGAGTAGTGTCATCTGACGGGTCATGACAAACAGATGGAGAAGTGCCTTAAATCTCCTTTTGCCTCTAGAACCTTTCTGGAAACTCTTAATTAAAGAAGACAGACAGACTACCAACACATTATTTTCCTGTAAACGTGAGAAAAATTATAGAAGTTTCTATATTATCTAAAATAATTACTTTTATAATGCCATGTCCAGTCTACTTTTGTATACAGCTAAAGGTGTAACAAAGCAATTCCACACAAAAATTACACAATGCATTCGGTTTTGAACTTCTTCCATATTACAAGTCAACCTAGAGAGTTTTAAAGTCACTAGGTGAAAGAAACAATTGCAAGAGAACAAAAACATGAAAAGATCCACAGCTTTCTGGGCAGCCACTACAGAAGTAGCAGACAGAAACAGCTTTCTGACTGTCAGTTTTGGATTTTATCCTTCAGAAATGTTTTCCAAGACTATAAAAACTCAAAGCTGTTTTCTAGTATTCTAGTATCGCAAGAGTCTGGTTTTAGCTATCTCAGGTGATGAATCTTGTACTATTTCCTTTGGAAAGCTATTCTGCAGTCTAAGAATAGAAGAGGTTAACAGGAGGCCTTACAGACCCTTTCCTATCCTTAAAGAGCACTACAAATGTGACAGTTTTGAAATAGATCTGTCAGCTATAGCCATATTTAAACTGAAGACATTTTCTCATGTGCCCTTATCTCATCTATTCAATGAAATATTAAAAATATCCTTGACACCAGGTGTTCTTTGTATTGTGATCCAGTTAAAGTTTGCCTCCAGTTTCATCATGAACATTCATGCAAGACAGCCAAAGTGAATGAGGAGACATAGCCATTCAGATCAAATCAAGATAATGTAAGTTGTTTATTTTAACATCAAACCTGTGAACAGCAGAGATTTCACTTAACACTGTCAAGATGAAAACAATAGATGAGAGCCTCTGCCTTGTCCAGAAAATACCTTTTACAAGCCCAATGGAAGGTTTCTGTCTTTCACTCTTCCCCCTACCCTCCAATCCAGAAAGTATCTCTTTTTTCTTTAATTAAAATTATCTGATGATAATATCGTATTTGTTATTGATAAGAGGAGGAGAACTTCAGCACTTTGCAATGATAGTGTTCAGGCATTATTTACATGAGAGTTTCCTTTGGTGTCCTAACCTTTCACTTTGCACTCTCTGCACAGTGAGCTTTATAACTATCTACATTACTGTATCATCATATTTACTATTCGCCACATTATTATCATCGTTTTGTTACCATTGGCTACCGGAAATTTTCAAATGTATGCAAATTGGCCATTTTTGTAGGATCTGCAAATTATTATGAGGAGTCTCCATCCATGCAAATGAATCAATTTTGCATGTGCAAGCTACTCCATCATAAGTGAGCTGCTTCACAGGAGTGTGACAAATATTCTCAGGAAACAGTTGCCTTGATTTTTGGTTTAGAATCAATCAAGAAGAATGGCATTTTCTTGCAGAAAACTGTTCGGGTATTTTACAGGAACAAATTCACAAAGATTTTCTGGGACACATTTAAGGGAATTCCCATTAAAAATACCCTCCAGCAGCTAGGACTTGCTGCTGAGAAGTACAAATACTATTATATTTTTAAGCACGCAAACTCTTCAACAGAATAAAGTCCCTTATTTTTAAAAGTGAGTGACACCTCTGGTCTGAATTGGGACCTTCTCATTTTTCCCATGTTTCCCACTCATTAAACAGAATAGTAAAGTAAAATTTGGAAGACCAAATCTTTATGTAACTGTTCTACTACAGATTCATTTGCTTTGACAAACAATCCAAATAACCACGACATATGGTTTTAAACACTAAGTATGTAAGAAAATAAGATTAATGCGCAATCTGTCAGTTTAAGCGGAGACAATTTGAATCTCTGCACACAAAATATTTGAAGAGGCATAAGGTGAACTCCACATAATTTTCACCTGCTTATAAATGGTCCTTTAGCTCTTTTCCCAAGCACCCTATGCCCACTTCCAAACACCAAGTACAACTCAGTTTGTAAATGCCGCACTCTCCCAACAAAACAAAGATTTATGAGTACACCTTGTGAAGGGAATCACCACAGTGCATACACAAGTGTTAAAGAAAACCTTCCATTCTTTCATTATATACCACATATTCATGCTGGTTACAAATGAAATCGTGAAGAAACCCCGAGCATCCACCAGACTGAAAAAAAGCAGGAAAATACTAATGGACACCACTCTCCTCGGTGACTATTTAGTTATAGAGAGGTACCCACTGGCACTTGGGTATGCCTGAATAACTGACAAAGTTGTTGAGGTTCTTTTCAGAAGTCAGAATTTTTCACATCCTTTCACTCCAAATCTCTCCAATTCCTTTCTGATAAGGACATCTTATCCCTGCTGCTAGCAATTCCCAATAGGAGTCTTTAAGTCTTTGTCCCTAATATCCCTTCATCTTCCAATCAACAAAGAGGTTGAGTGGCTTCCCAAGAGATACTTAGGTGATCCATCAGCCTAAGTATATGCTCTGTACAGCAAGATCTTTGAATTTCACAGCTTTTACTACACATTTTCTTTAATAGATTTCCCAATTTTTGTAATTAGAATTTTTGCTTAAACTTTCCACTCGTGGTACTCCCCAAACTATCTCAACACTTGAAAAAAACCTGAGTTGTCTCTTTCCTGTAGCAAGACTATTTAGCTCTCCTAATTATCTTCCACAGTGCATCACTCTTCTTCACTGTAGCTAGAACTCTCTGAACAGAAAATCAGCTCTGCAGTTTTGCTGTAGTATCTTCAGTTTAGAAGCTGCCATTGGTAGTTAGTGTCAACACAAACAATGTGCTTTAGTGTTTGAGAGCAAGTCTGCTCAACAGCTGCTGTACCCCAGTTACTGTTGGTCACAAAACCTTCCTCATTTGGAGAGTCTCGCTGTGTGCCTCTCCTATCCCAGCCTATGACAATGCTGTCCGACAACATGAGAAACTGTTGCTACTGCACGTGTGCTACTGCATATGGATTTATAAAGCCAATTGCTGCCTGAGGAGACTAACTTGTTTGTTACAGGCACCATAGCCAACTGTTCTTCATCACCAGGTGAAGCATATGCCTGGCTCGATACAAGCAGTGCTTTTAATGCTGTGTAGGTTTCTTAGCGCACTGTGGTGCTTTTCATCTGTAAATGTGACATCTTTGCCCTGCATTGTTTCTGGGAAAATTCATTGTGTTGTCCTATGTCAAGCCACACATTCAAAATTGAAATATCTAAATAAATGCTCACTTCTTTGCCATAAATATTCCCAAACAATTCCTCGCTGAAGAAATGAGCCTTATAGCATCCTTATCAAAATGCTACTAATTTTCTTAACTTTTCCAGCTCTGAAACACTCTGTTCTGAATCCAGTTCTGAAGCACTCCTGAAAATTTTTATACACTATAAATAAAAACTACATGCACAGCACTTGGTTCCTGTTCTGATTTACTTTCAGATCTATCAGAGGAAAACTTCATAACAAAGCCAATGTCAAAGCAGCTTCTAATTTTATTTAATTTTTAATTATTTTGTAATAAAAAGCACTTTATTTGTTCAAGCATCTTAAATCATGTCTCCTTCTATCATTAATCTTATCAATCAATCTTCTAGGTCAACTTCTTTGGTCTTGTTACAGCATTAAGTGATGTTTCAAAATAGATTTTAACTCCAAACATATCATACACAAATATTAGAGAATCACAGCTTTGTTTAGGTTAGAAAAGCCCTTTAAGGCCATTGAGTCCAAGCATAAACCTCATGCTGCCAAGTCCAAACATTTCCATCAGCACTATACCTGCCTTTTAAATACGGAGGCTCCACTACTTCCCTGGACTCTCTGCCAGAGTTTTACCAGTCTTTGGTGAAGACATTTTTCCTAATATCCAAACTAAATCTCGCCTGTCACAACTGGAGGCCATTTCGTCTTGTCCTATCACTTATCACTTGGGAGAAGAGACCAGCACACAACTCATCACAACCTCCTTTCAGGGAGCCTCAGAGAGCAATAAGGTCTCCCCTCAGCTTCCTCTTCTACAGACTAAACAGCCCCGGGTCCCTCAGCCACTTACCAGAACCCCTGGGCTCCAGATCCTTCCCCCGCTCCTCTGGACATGCTCCAGCCCCTCAAGGCCTTTCCTGTACTTTGGGGTCTAAAACTGAACCCAGGATCCGAGGTGTGGCCTCACCAGTGCCGAGTGCAGGGGGACGATCTCTTCCCTGCTCCTGCTGCCACACCATGGCTGATCCAAGCCAGGATGCTCTCAGCCACCTGGGTCACTGCTGGATCAAGTTCAGCCACTGTCAACCCGGCACCCCAGGTCCTTTTCTGCCAGGCAGCTTTCCAGCCGCTCTTCCCAAAGCCTGGAGCTTTGCATTGGGTTATTTTGACTGAATTGCAGGATCCAGAACTAAACCTTGTTGAATCCCATCCCACTGGCCTCAACCCATGGATTCAGCCTGTCCAGATCCCTCTGTAGAGCACAAAGATCAAAATTTAGATGGTTGTTTAGAGAAATAACGTGAAGGTAATTTAAGATTATACTTTATTTCAAAATTGAAGCAATCATATATAATAGCAATATTATATCATCTGCTGTTAGGTTTCACATTGTTAGCAAACACTAAAACTGAACCTCTCGATGAAGAAAGGATTCTTGTTTCCTATTCTTTAAACAGCATTCAAAAGCCTTTATAAACACAACTGCATATGTAAATGCAGACACCTTAATGCTAATGGGTACAAATATATTCCATCAGAATTGGCAGGTCATTGCACAGAAAAAAAAAAAGAACTCAGATTTTACAGACAGATTTCTTTATTCTAATAGCTGGCCTTTCTGACTGAGGGACCAGATTCTTAATCATATTTCTTTAGCAACAGCAAATAAACATATCAGTTTCAAGTTTGTGTTTGAAGTGTCATATTCATCTAGGAAAAACTGTATTTTTATATTTGAAGGGTCTCAAGAATACAGATTTTTGTCTTTGCAATGCAGCTATCAGTCAGTGACTTTGCTTGCAGAAAGGTGAAAAAGAAAGAAGCTTGTGCCATGTTTTACGTAATAGAATTGCACAATACAAACCTGATGTGCATAATAGATTACGTTACATATATCAAATTACACATGCGTAGGTAAATTTTTCAAAAGGGTGACCTGCAATTTCTTATGCATTCTAAAGCAGTGTTAAAAATACATTTAGCATTTGAAATTCAGATGGATACAGTTATAAAGCTGCTGACTCATAATATCCAAAAATGTAATAGCAAGTAGGATCTTGATGCATGATTTACCGAACCTTGATAATTTCTATAAATTATTAATTTAACTATGTGCTACTCAGATGCACTTGTACAGAATTACTCATAGATTGAAGCGATTATTATTCATATTTATCTTACTTTCACATCTTTTAATCGAACCATCATGTTTCATCAAAATATCTCACAGCTCCTCTATTACTACTTTGGAGGGGGCAGGATGAGGGCAAAATAATAAATGTATAATTGTGTTAGTTTTGTAGGTAAAGGGACTCTAATCCAGAATCCAGTCTAACGAGGATAAACTGTTTCTAATAGAAGGCCAAATTCCACAAGGCTCACCTGTATGATCCTGGCTCCGCTTCAAAGCAAAGGGCTATAACTCAACTGACACAAATAGAGCACGCAAAGTAAAGACTGGAAAATATTTCTTAGTGAGTAGAAACAAAAACTAAAAACACTTGAGTTGGCATTAGTTTATAACTCAATTAAGAGAAAAGCACAGACATGAAAAGGCATAAAATCTTGAGAAGAAAAACAAAACAAGATGGAAGGTTCATAAAGATAGAGAATCACCACATTACAACAAGCAACAGAAACTGCCATCTTTACCTCTTAGTGATGGCTTCCTGGCCAGCAGTGACTCATGGGTGACCCCATCAAGGATAGTGAACAAAATACTTAGGTCTTCTCTATACAAAGTCTTATCTCTATTCATTATGTCCATTAATTACTATCCCTTGACTTTTTTCCTCCCCATAATAACAAAATCATACCAATAGTTCTCTGAGTCCCAACAGGAACATTAGCAACACCTGGTACATTTTTATTCCCGAGGGCTCTGACTGCCTTCTGAATTTCATCACGTTCCTTATAGATGATTCAGTTGTCTAGAAAATAGCTGTCTATCTCTGATCATTTTGCCATTAAGACTCACTGCACTGCTTTCTATAATGACATTCCTCAACTGTTTTGGATTCTCAGCACATTCACTCTTTCGTACTTTCGTACTTCTGCCTCACCTGTTCCTCAGGGATTCAATCTTACAATAAATTATCATCCCAGTGTTTTACACTCCTCTAAAAGAAAGAGAAGCTGGATGTATTAGCACCATTTACATTTGTATTGTGTATAGTTATTAGGTAAGGCATGGGAACTAAACAGAAGGTTCAATGCAGTAAAGGGACTTGGATTCGCTCATGAAATTGTCAGCTGAGAAAGATTCTCTTTTTTATACATCTCAATCCCATTCACAATACAGCATCAATTTTCTAGCAGTCTAGAAAAACAACAGAATTGCCATCTAAGGGAGCCATTACCACATTGGGAGGAAATGAAAAAGGGGTTGGGCATGGGCATTTTTGAGTTCGTATTTTGGGGGGAGTAGGGCTCAGGATTGTTTGTTGCTTTTTTTTTTTTAGTTAGTCCAGTAATCTGTAGGATGGAATCTAAAATTCCATTCTAAAACAAATTATGGATACCTAATCTTTTCAAAGAGGAAAAATATGACAGGAGGGAACACTGCTTACCTACAAGCTGGAATGCTGTTGTGTAGTCTAAGCACTTAAGATGTGCTACATGCATTTTATACCTTTAGCTCTCTAGTTGCAAAAGAGTAAAAAACTTCTAAATTTCTTTTTTTTTTAAATGAAATTATGCATTCCCTGTCTACTTAAGTCACAAAATCCTTTGACAGCAATTTAACACCCTGTTAATTTTGAGTTTTCTTGCTAAGTGATTCTCCCCCATTTACCTGTCTGACTTCAGTGAAATATGTATTCACAATACCTGTGACAAAGAACCATTTCACAAAACTCCAAAACCTTTTATCTCCAGCACATATCTACAAAGTATCCACAGGGTAATATTAATGCTGTCTGAGGCTTTATAAAGGTCTTCCTGCTTCAGGGAAAACCTCAAGCATGTGGAAATGTAAAGAGGAATATATCTGCTCTTGGTGGTCCCCCCAAACCCCTTCACTTATGCCTCTAATCTGCTACATTTTCTCTATTAAACCACACAAGTACAATTTTTGTATTGTATTTTATCTTCACAGTATCAACCAATATATGTGTAACTGTGAATGTACATTATCTGCGCTTCACATAAGTCCTCAATTTCTTCATGAAATCTCCAACCCATCTTTTGTTCTCTACACTTAGAGATATTCTCATATTCCCTTTGTGATTACCAGTACTATTTCTCTGAATGTTTTCTCACCCACAGATCTCAACATGATCTGTAACCTTACACAATTTTCTAAAACCTAGGAGCTCTTCTTTGTTAACGGATACTACTCTCTGCACTTTAAATTCCTCACAACTGTAGCTCAGTTTGTTTGTCGTGACAGGCCTCCTACTCACTCCCAGTCTCCCAGGATGATGGGCTCAACCACAATCAGCTCTCCTTGATGATCCATTAAAGATGGATGGCTCTGTTCAGGGGCATATCTTCAACAACTGGAAAACTAATTCACTTCATATGGGTGCTCTTAAAATCATTCCCTGTTAAGTGATTACCAGACATGTTTCTTTCCTGTTGACTCAGATTCAGATGAGAATCACATAAACAACCAAGTGTCTGAACAGAAGGCTACATTTTGTTCACAGCTATATATAGTGAGACTTCTATAAAGTCATATTATCTTCTGTACCCATATACACTGTTCCTACTGTACTTGGACAATTCCAAATCCTTCAGACCAGTCAGAAGCTGGTTAGAGAGGTAGCTTGGCTCATCAGCATCTGGCAACCTGCAACCTCTTCTCAAAATCAAAGGAACTATCAGCCCATCTTCTTACTTTCTGCTATAAACTGCATCTGAGCTACAATTCAAAACCCCACCAGCCTTCTACCAGATCTGTTTCTGAGAAGCAGCTGTTGGCGATTTGTAACAAACAAAAGCATTGGACACACTAACTAGACTTGATGTACTTGTATCTACCTGTGTCTGTAAATTCAGTCAACCTACTGAGTGAGTTCTGGTATTATCTAAACAGATACAGGTGTACCCCATATTTCATAAATGGGTGAGATTATCTGTGCGTATTTTCTTGCGAACAATTCTCACAATGGTGTAATTGAATACAACACATACTTGGAGAATGCGTTGTAATATTGTGCTGCAGCACGTTCATTTCAACAGCGTTCCTGAAAGTACAGAGGAAACATCAGGGCCTGAGCAGATGCACCTGTAGCTATCGCAGCTGTTTTTTAAGCTCTCCACAAGGTAGCTTTCCATAGTTGTTCTGCCCCAGACTGGAGGCCAGGAGACTTTTCTCTAAGAACCAAAATCAGGCCAGGAGAATGAGCAGAAGTCTCTCCTGATTTAAGCTTATTTTGCAGGAAAGCATAAACACATTGCAAATCTCAACTTCTATTCCCCTGGTCCTCAGTACTTGGGCATTATTTGTGAGATATTTCCTTTACTGAAAGGGTGGACAAAGTACCCTTTATCATACTTCTGCCTGGTGGTTCATATTATCATTTTCTATTTATAAATCTGATTTTAGTTCTATAAATAATATTAAATTTTTAACAGAAAATGTTCTCTGAAACAAAAATATAATGAAGGCAAACAACCGAGGAAAAGATAATTTGATTTTTCTCAGGCTATGCTAATCTATAGACTATAAATGCTGTCTGGTTACACCTGAATATTGTTAATTTGCATATAGCTGGGAGCACTGGCATGAACCACTGACATATTAGCGCACGACACCTGACACTAAATGCTTGTCAGACATCTAGCATTTCATACTAGTTGACATAGCATACTCAGACACATAAAACTACATTTTTTCTACAACTATAAACCAGAGATTACTTCCAATATAGTTAAAAAAAGTCAAGTGTGCAAGTATTTGATCAAATGTTTCTGGTAAGCAGAAGCTAACGACAAGCTATCTATGCAATAACTGTTTATGCCTTGCTTGGTGAAAACAATCATTCAGACATTGGTATTCAGACAGCAATGTGCTTGTCAAGATCAAAGTGCTAATCATTGCTTGCTGAGAAATTCAGTTGTTCCCAGCTGTGGTGAAAGCAACATGTAGCTGGAGGCAGCTGCCACACATGATCGGTATCCGGGCTTAGCTGAAGGAGGATTCCTATGCGGGTGTGTCAGCGAATGGTCACCAACCAGTCCCAGAAAATTTACAGAGCATGGGGCTACAATGCTCATATTGAACATTAGGAAAAAAACAAATGCTACCAGAAGGTTTGTGATTCACAAATCATAGTGGCATCCTTTCAATCAGCAAAACGAAATGCACTCTCTGGGATTTCTAATAATGCTTCTTTCTTTGAACAAAGGGTTTGCTCATTGAATCAAGAGCAAGTTGTAAGTGTTATTCAGTTATATTAACACACTGTATATTAAGTCGTACGTTCATAAATGTTCACATCTATCTTTTGTAATATCATTAATTAATATCAGTTTGGTAAAAAAAAAAATCTAGCAATTAAAAAAAACCACTGGATATAATACAAATATTTCTAACTTTCTATAGTCTGAATATCTTCATCTTTTAGGAGCTTTTCATATTGCACTATAATACTCTGTAGATATGGCAATAATTATAAACACGGAAGACAGACTGTTGATAGCTCCACTGGAAAATAAAACCTGAAGTTATAAACATTTCTCCTCTTCTAAGATCAAAAATACCACCAACACCACAATAACCCAACAGACACAGACACATGTCACTCCACTTCCGTTTCTTCCCATTCTTTGTGAAATTAAAATAATCACAGCACTATAAAATCTATGGGGAAACATTGCTATATGAGAAGCCAGGGATACAGCGCTGATTGCTACTATTCATAGCACAGGAACCAGTACCAACCTCTAACCTGCTTCTGCGAAAAACAAAAATATAAATGGGAATTGTTGATATACATTCGCCAAAAATTAAGTTCTTGTGTTTCATCACAGCCACTACAATTGCATGGATAGAATAATCAGGAACATTTATGCCTGTCATTACAGCTACAGTTTTCCAGTTTTTTTTACATGGTGATGGCTTTTTTACCTTTTTATTTTTAATTCTAGTTTTCTCTTTCTCCACTTTCTCCTTTGAAATATTAAGTGTAAAGCCTTTGTATATGCAAGCCATTTAATTTCCAGGAACATTGTATTCAATTACTTGGTTGCTTAATACTGAGAACTATTGTTTTAAATAATAGAAAATATTGCTTTAAGCTGCCATGTTAGTCTAGCTGACAGATTTCATAACACGCTTATTAACTCTTGACAACAAATAGCTTCTTTGGGACTGCTTTTTATCCGAAGAGTCTATAAGGAACGGAAATGCATTTAGATGAATAGTGAAGCCAGTTCTACCTTTCATGAAGAGAAATATTAAAGTAAAATAAAAATATTAAAATAAATTAAGGGTTTTTTAATAGCAAATGTATCCATGCAGAATTCTGGCATTATAAGGGCATGCTGCATTAAGTGTGCAAAAATCAAATTTAATTAAATTTTATTATTAAAAACGAGACTTGCTAAACTTATACTTTGGAGCTATAGTACTGTTTGTTCATTTGCACATTACCTCTCCCTTCTCAAATGTTTAAAAAGGGAAGAAATTATGAGATTAATGTGCAACAGCCTGGGGGTTCAGGCTGTTTATATTTCTTTGAGACTGGTCTTCAGGCACTGGTATAAATAAAACCTATACTTCTGTAAATCAGGCCCTCAAGAATTAAACTCTCTGTTTTGAGTAGCTTCTGCAGTACAGGCTCCTGGGAACTCAACTGAGTAGGTGCACTCAGAGGTACCTCTTTGCCCAATACTGTTTAGTTACCCTCTCATACACTGTGTTCTGCTGGTCTATTCAAAAACGTCACACTTGTAAAGATATTGAAGGGAAATCTGTATGTGGAAGTCTCTAAAGATCAGGTTCTTAATTTCATCAAAACTTGGGCAGAATTTTATTGCTATGAACTGTATAAATTAATCTGCACAAAAGTCTTAATCACAAAAATTGAATGACTGTTTTTAAATGTTTCAAAATAACTTTGCAGAGAACTTATTTTGCACACCTCACAAGAAATTTCTCTAAATCAATTCACCATATGAATTTACAGATGCACACTGATTAGATGTTTTGTGTTTACCCCAATGATTTTCACTGACCTTACAATGTTTTGAGTATTATATTTTTCAAATAGATCCCAGAATGAAATAAATCAAAGAGTCCCTAGGAAAGTCCAAATATCAGCTATTACATCCATAAAATACATGTCTAGTACATGTGATTGAAGTCAAGATCATTGTAATAGAACTCTGAGGAGAGTAACAAGTATATTTTCAAAATCAGTGTTGTATTTTCTTGGGCATTGCACATAAAATTCAAATACTGAAAGCAACACGTTATTCTGGCAACGAGAACTATTTTGAATAATCAGATCCTGAGCACCTTTCTGAGTTGCCTGAGGAGTAATAAGCTACAGCAGAATTGCTCATGTCAATGACAACAAAATCTATAACTCATCTTGCGAAGGTGAAATAACTTGTTTTTTACCAACTTTTTACACAGAAATGCATCCATTTTGTTTTTTAATTTTAACTTAGCACAGATATCTCATGATTTTAGAGCAGTGAAACACTTATGACAAGGCCAATAAGCAGTTCTAACCAATGGATTTCACATTAAACACAAATGCAACTTTTGACGATGCACACAGGTTCAGAGTTTGCACGTCACCAAGGTTACATCAACTTTAGGCAAAGTCTGTCTTTAGTCCTGGAGATTTCCCAAATGCCACCATGAAGCAATAAGTTTGTAGTCCTGATCCCAACTGTAAATAAGCTTTACTGTTCACAGGCTTAAGAATCTGAATATTAGGAAAAGGTTCTTCCCCCAGAGGGTGGTGGAACACTGGAACAGCTCCCCAGGGAAGCAGTCACAGACTGACAGTAAGCATTCGGTCAAGGCCCTCAGACACATGGTGTGAATGTTGATGTTGTCCTGTGCAGGGACAAGTGTTGGACTGGATGAACCTTGTCACTCCCTTCCAATTCAGGGCATACTGTGATTCTGTGATTCTAACACCAGAGCGATAGCTCCATGAGAACTTACCATAAGAATCATTAGCTGCCCTGTGTCCTGTAAGGCAATTAAGATGTACCGCACTGAATCTGCTTTGAAGGAGCAGCATAGGATTTACACCCATCACTGAAATTACAGACAAGATCCTTCCTCGCACTTCGGTCGCTTGTGTCTAGGAGAATCAGACAGCAGTCAGAAGGATAAACAAAACCCTCAGATGGCTGGCACAAATGTTTGTTTCCCTCGAGTATTTTGCTGCTAAAACATCAGTAAAAAGTACCTGTGGTTTTTCAACCACGTTTTTTACAAAAGTGCCCTTCTCATAATGTAAATTCTCTTCCAAAGCAACAGAAGAAGGCAGGACCCTGTTACATGCAGCGGCATTAGGATCAGCAGAGAGAGGTGAGCTCTCAGAAATCTTACCCTTTGTAGTAGAAGAAAGTGTTGGTCAGATCTCTTTGCCAGAATTAAACCCCAGGGTCTAAAATTTTTAAATATACACAAAATAACTTTAAGTGTAGAGAAAAAAATAAGTCTACCATCAATCAATGACTCTAAAAGGCCGAAATATAACATTTACCAAAGTGCAGACGTTCTCCCCATGTACTTAACACTGCACAAATATGCCTTTACAGTTCACCCACAGAAAAGCACTCCCGGAAAGAAAGTTGTACAAAACAAAGGCAATGGTAATAATTTTCAAAGTTCAGGAATTTGAAACTTAAACAGACTTATAACAAAGGCAAACACTATTTGCCTTTGTTGCAGGGTTGGGAATTCAAGGAAAACTAAACATCTTACTGAAAATAAGAAATAAACTATCATTGAATAAGTGAAATACTGGTTTATGTTATTCATGTGTTCTTGTCGAGATGTGTTTAAAGAAGTTAAAAAAAGAAAGAAGGCTTCTAGCTTCCAACACAATAAACGGACAGGTAGCCAAATACTTGATAAATACACTGCTAACTTTGCAAAAAAAATAACCTGAAAAACACATGAAACATATGGAACACAAAAACTTTCATTGACGAATTTTAGCAAAATTTAAGATTTAATTCATAAATCTTTTCACAGCCAGATGCGACAACGCACCCACTCAAAACCAGGAAGATGAGAACTTACCCAAAAAAGTAGTGAAAACATTGAAAGAGCAACATTATTAAGAGCTATGATGGAACTGCTCTATGGGAGACACACTTGATCAGCCTAGGGTTCAGAATGTCACATTCAGTTCTCTGAGCATGGCACAAGATTTCCCCATAATCTTCCAGACATAACTTGGCATCATGGTTTTGACTTTATTGTTGCTTTAAGGTGTTTTTATGCTTTAACATATGAATAACAAACCTCAGGATACAACTTCAGGCAACACTCAAGCCAATGATTACTCGATTCCAAACCAGACAAACCTATTCTCCATCACTACTTGCGTTATGCCATCTGTGCCTCAGCAGCAATACTCCCCTGACTTCAAGGTGTAGCAGTTCACAAAGAAAGGCAACAGAATATCTGATTATATTTCTATCGAGCTTAGTGCCCATGATCTTAACTCTTTCACGTGGCTCACCACAAGGTCACCACAAGGTCACACTGAGAATGGCAGAAAGGAAACACTGGGGACAGGCAGCAAATAGGGCATTCATCAAATCATCTGAATTGCAAAACTACACCTGAAGCACACAGCTTCCACTGAAATTAATAGGATTCAGTGGGCTCTCTAGCTAGCAAATCACATATTAAGCCTACTTAAACTTCTTAAATACCCAATTGTCATTAAGGTTCTCATGTTTATTATGTCTGTTCCCAATTCTGTTATTTGTAATACAAGAGCAATAGTCTGTGTGTACGGTGCTCGCTCTGATAGCAGAGAGTAGAAAATACTGTGGGTAAGATTCTAATTAACTGAACACAAAATAATAATGTGCTATGATGTGTTTGTGTGAATGCAAAAACTATAACTGCTGTAAATTGAGTCAGACTGATGAACACGTTGCATTGTTGCAGAATTTTAGCCTCATCTTCCTGTAGAACCTTCCAGATTTTCACAAGCTTGAGACAAAAACAGCTTGAAGGAGAGTCAAAATGGTTCGTAGGTGGGTAGGTTGACTGTTCTTACTCATCTTAATTATATGGACCCAGTCTAAAGCTACATAGAGCGCAGTGAATTATCGCCTTGAAATAACACCAGACTTTTTACACCCAAAATATGAAAATAAGCCATCCTACAAAATGCCAGCTGAAGATAAAATGTTGATATTTTTCTGCATTGTAATCCACGTTTGCTTGTTACCAACACAGAAACTCACAGCTGTTAAACCTGCTTGGATGGAACTCCAGTGGAACCTAGTTAGATACCCTTATTAATGCTGCCTTGAAATAGTTTCTGGTTCAGAAAATGCACTATTTGGTGGCGCACTCTTCCACTCATACCACAATGTCATGCATCCATCATCAAGTCCTCTTTATCAGTAACTGCATCGTACACCTCTCAGACTTAAGCCATAGATTTGGAGACCTTAAAATTTCAAGTATGTTCACATGTCTATCAGATGACTGGTACTTTCTTAAAAAGAGACAGTGACTCTGCAAGAGGATGATCAAAAGAGGGTGACTTCCTGCCACCTAGCAATGTTCTTTACAGCTGCTGATTCTTCATTAGTTACCAAATCTTCTTGCATCCAAACAACTGCTTACAATGTTTTGGTTTTCTAAAATTGCTACTGCTCCATGGTAAAAAAAATAAAAACAAAAAAAAAAACCAAAGCAAATAGTATACAAGAAAACAATTTCCACTTAAACATCCAACAGAGCTCCCCTTCACCTGGTGCTACCAGTCTTTGTTCATGTTCTATGAGGCAGTCACTGAAAGCCAACACAGATTTAGTGAATCTTCAGCAGAAAGTAAAAAAGAAAACAAAACACATCTGGGAATGAAGGAGATGAGTGCCTGTTGCAGTACAAGGACTTGAACTTATTAGCAATAAAAATACAGGTACACATAGTTCAACATTAACTTTATTTTTATGCATTTACACACATATATTTAGAGAAAAGACAAATAGGGATACTAGGTTAAATTCAACAAGGGTTTCCAGCAGGACTCATCTCTTCTCCTGCCTTGATACTCCAGGAATTCACTTCTCTGTGAATTATTTTACAAATGAAAGTCATTGGCACAGCTTGCCGAGAGAAGTTGTGGAGATGTTCAAGGCCAAGTTGAATGGGGCTTTGAGTAACCTGGACCAGTGGAAGGTGTCCCTGTCCATGGTAGGAGGCTGGAACTGGGTGATATTAACGTCCCATCCGACCCAAACCATTCTATGATTCGATGAAATATTGTGTTTTAAACATGGAAATTATTTACAAGACACTTTACTCACATAGACATTATCATGGAAACAAAAAAACAATAAAAAATTCACCTGTTGCATAGTGTGCTTGTTTCCCAAGTCTATATTTTCTTCTTCAACTGTCTTTTTGTCTCCTAATTTTACAATAGTTTTTCAGATTCCTGCCATATGATACATGGAAAAGTTATATTTAATATATATAGAAATATGCACACATATACATATATATGCACATCCGTATGTATGCAGGTGCATACATATACACCAATGAGGGAAAAATTGTTTCCTTTTCTCTTGAGAAAATGAGTAGAGATTTTATGTTTTGCAACCGGCACCAAACAGAGAAGCATAGAAAAAGAAGAAGAAGAAGAAAAAAAAAATCACTGGCAGCCGAACTGGTAGATCTGTGCCAAACATGGGTTTGAGCAGGATGAATTTCATGTGCTTCTCACCTTATGACAATATTTACAGATAATTTTTTCATAAGCCTTATTTTTGCCCCTGCCATTCCATGTAAAATTTACATTTGTTCATGTGTTTGAACATACCACTGCAATAAACAAATTGTTGGAAAAAATCTGAGCAGGACTCCTATTCTGCATTGATGCTTCTTCATGTCTTCTTCTTCAGCCTGTGCCAATGTTACGGAACACTGAATATATTTATTGTGACAAGTGATCTCGTCACAAAGCTAAATCTCTAGGGAATGATGATTTTGCCCATCTGTCCAGGACTAGAAACTAGCATGTGTGCTTATGCCATAAAATTTCAGTTGCCATGTGTTAGACTGAGCATGCTACAGCTGAAAATCTATCACATGCCATGGAGAAAAATACCTGCATGCTGTTCAGAGAATTTTGAAGTTACAGATAAAGAAAACATGCAATATACTTGCAGTCATGGCACACGACTCGTGATAATTTTTTGCCAAAATTGTCTAGCACACTGTATACTGTAAGAGAAAAGACTCAACAAGGATACCAAATAATAAATTTCAGTGTAAATGCAATTGCTTTACTGTTCTGAAAAAAAACAATAAAGGAAATAACTTTTTATTGCACTTAATGTTCACAGATTTGTAATATATTTCAGTTGGAACTCAGCTTATCCTGAGTTGAAGGCAGTTCTGTTTATGAATATTCTGTTCATTTCCAATTTGAACATTTGAGGTATCACAGAATCATAGAATTGTTTGGTTGGAAAAGACCTTTGAGGTCATTGTGTCCAATCATACCTGTCCACTACTAAACCAAATCCCTGAGCACCTCATCCACCCATCTTTTAAATACCTTCAGGGATGGTAGCCTCATTCTTTAATTTTTTACCCAGCCTTTTTAACCAACGAGCAATGCAATAGTTCAATTTTTACCTTAACTGATACAAGTTATGAACCTCCCCTGTCTGCCTTGAGAAACCACCAGGAAGGCAAAACTGTTATCCCACAACCTGTCTGAGCCCAATTCTAAACAGGTGATGAAATTACATGAGATCTTACGAGCTAGGTTAAAACTTGAAAGGATGATTTACAGAGCACGAGAACATTGTTGAGGAAAGAAATAAAAAAGATCGACTGCGAGCAGAGTAACTGTTGGATGCTTTGCACTTAACACGTGTAACCTCAGAATCACGCACACATTAATATTCAAACAATGGGGCTTGCAAAGTACCCGAGGCCTTAAACATCCTGCAGTGTTTCTGAGGCCTCACTAAGGATATACACCCTTGGCATCAAGGTTATGAACACATTGCTAATAGAATAGAACAGGATTATCTTGCTCATTCTCTTCCCATCAGACAAATATACACCCAAGCATGCATGTAATCCTTGCAAAGCTCTCTAGCTCATGTATCAGCTAATTTAACTTCCCCTAAACCTCAACCATTACCTAGTAGCAAGGGAACCAACAGATTTGTCTGGTATTGTTGTGCTCATCTCTACATTCCTAAAATAAGTTTTCATGTTGCTAAACTAGAAGAAAAATATTAATGTTATTCCCCCAAAATCAGGTCCATTAGTATTTTATTGTGAAGATAAAAACTGAATCCTCTATCAGTCCAGAAGTGCTTCAAGTAATTCAATTTTGAAGAAAGTCTTAATAATACATGCAAGCACATTTTACCTGTAGTAGCAGTAGTATTGATCTTACACCATTAGGGTTTGCAGCATTTTTAAAACCCATTACCTTCCTGCATATTAGCTCTCGCTAGCAGAAAGGACATCACTTTCACTGTTAACTTCTGGCAGACATCAACACAAAAAGATAATTCTACCTGTTAGAGTGTCTGCCTGACTGCTTGATAATGTCAATCAATAAGCAATATCAGTTTCTCACAGTTATCATAAAACAAGATGTCTGTTACAAATTCATATACTGAACTTGTATTTCTGTATTCAAGGTATTAATGAGCCTTAAAATACTTATTCATACACTTACTCACATGTACTTCATGAATATCAGTAGATACACTAATACACTACTTTTTACAGTTTATAAAGAAACCGTAGCTGGATGACACCGAAATGGATTTACTGACGGCCAGCGCGTACAGCAGGTCATCACAGACACTACTGAATCATAACTGAAAGACCTGTCAGGTTTCAGATAAAGCTGACACTTGATGATGATAAATTATTTACTAAGTGCTCTTGTTGAACCATTAGGGAAATCCTTTATTCTTCCTTCACCATCTATTCAACACAAGAGAACACTACGTGCTTATTTTGAAACAACATCCAGCAAAAGAAAGCACATTTTCAAAACAACAAACAATAATGGAAGTCAATACGAGGACACCAGCCAGAGACAAGCCTGTGTTACAAACCTGAAATGCTGGGATTTTCACCAGCAAAACCAAAACTGTTCCAAAAAATGTATCTCATGAAAGCTTACAGTTAGGTCAGCAAGGGGACTGGGTGGATGCAAAAATATTGAGCATGTACGAATAAAACAATTGATTTCAGAGCCATTGCTGCACGTCTGGTATCAATGTTTTTCCTCTGAATTCTTAGGATTTCCCAGGAATGGCAGAAGAGAAGCAAATCTACTGCAGGTCCCAGATGAAATTAGAAAATTATCAGGCCAGAAATTATTTAAGAAGAGTCAGCATTGCCTTCTTATACTGTAGAATCTCATGTCCTGCCTATCCATTCTTCAAGAACAGTCTTTTTCTGCAGTACCACCTTTCTGCTGAAGGCTAAGCTGGGCATTCAGCTGCCTAAAGATTTAAAAATCCCCAAGAAATTCTTCTCCACTATCAGTTTGTCTGAAACATCCAACCAATTTAACTGTGAAACATCTTTCTAGCTTCACAAAACACCTCTATCAGCAACTATGGACCTCAGAGGACGTTCCACCTACACAGTTCAAGTTCTTTATCAAAAATTGGTATTAACAGAAATATTTAATCAAAAAGTTATGAAGGATTTGCCCAAA
This sequence comes from Tapera naevia, assembly GCA_033556795.1. Classification (NCBI taxonomy): domain Eukaryota; kingdom Metazoa; phylum Chordata; class Aves; order Cuculiformes; family Neomorphidae; genus Tapera; species Tapera naevia. Next base: position 4,269,062 of record JAUMJJ010000099.1, read on the forward strand.
TACAGAAGGTCATTTGGAAAGCTTATTAATAAATTGTTGCTCTTCAAAAGCAAAATGCAAGTATAAAGAGGCTACAAATTTCCCTTCACTATAATAAAGCTAAGACACCTCACAATTGCAGCAGTAAACTTTTAAGATATTCAGGGATAGGATGTATTCTAATCCACTAAAGACTGAAATATCTCAAAAGCAGAGCTATATAGGACACAGTATGCATTAGTGCATTAATACGAAATGAACTCACTACCGTTGTTTCCATCTGCTAAAATAATTGTTGATAATAGGGTGCTGAGAAATCAATTTTTAAATGTCAAGGGAAAAAAAAATATCCCTAATTATTCAAATTTTTAAAAAGATCAGTGATTTCTAGGCATGCCATCTTTAATTTGGACCAAGCAAGCTCACAATTTTATCTACAAACATCCCAAGTGAAAAAAACCCTATAAAACTCCAAAACATACAAATGAGAGAAACCAGAATGACAACTTCAGCAGGGAAAAAAAATGTGATTCCTATAGAACTATAGAAAGTTACACCTATACAAGATTTGGTGCTGAAAAACCAGCACGTCTATAATATCTGTGTGCAGGTAGTTTTTTATCTCTAAGCACAACACATTAGTTGCACCCTAATTTTATTAAATACTCCAGTTGAATCTAAAAAATACAGCTTGAGGAGTAAACTTCAGTTAATAAAAAAAATCACATTAACCCTATTTATTCTAAACTTTGAAGCCATGTAAGAAAAAGGGAAAGTGATTTTAATATGCACTTGTTGACATTGCCGAGGTATTTTGTCACGATAAATAACAGTAATAATCATCAGCATGATTGTACACAGCAGTAACAATGATCAGGGTGCTTGCATTCTGTAAGGTGAAGCAAGACTTCAGAGAACTTTAGTCCCTTATATATACACTTAAAAAATAAACATATATGCACATCCACCCATTATTAATAATCTCTTTAAAAGTGCAAAGTTTAGAAGTGCTTTTACACCTATAACAGGTTACATACAGAACTATTTCTCCCATCAGATTTCAGCATGTTGCAGGGTTCTACCCAGTGCCACAGTGACTCCAGAAGACACATTCAGATCACTGCTGAGGGACAGCTGTCTTGTTTGGAATGCCAGAATTCACCATATGGGTGCACTTTCCACCTCGCACCCACTGAGCCTTGGCAATGCCATGTAACAGCAACGTAAGTAGACAGTTCTAGAAAAAAACAGAGTTACTGATGTCCAGTTTGTAAAATGCCTGCTTTACTCTGCTCTGCTGAAGGTACAGCATGTGAAGGATCTTCCAGGCTAATGCATCAGCCCATGCTGCACCACAAATCCAGGAGACAAAAGCTCCTATAAGATTCAGTCATAAACTGAATTTCTCATTAAACAAAGAGAAGTAGCAAAGATATAAGAAGCTCTTAGTTTTCACCTATTATCTTCACAGGTATAAATACCTGCTCGTTCTGGTGCTTTCTCTAAACAGAAGGAAAATACTCAGAGAAACACTATGTTCTTGCAGACTTGCAGAGATCAGTATTATAGGAGCTCAGGCCTTACAGAGAACCTGATCCAAGACTTCTAACTGCTGATTAATGCTTCTGTAGGCCCCAATGATTTTTTCCATTGTAATAGGCCATAATTAATATCAGTTTTTATCAAAAAGACTTAGGTGACGAGACATACTCAAGTATAAAAAACAAAGCTCAGTTGCACCAAAGGGATTGCTTGCTTCCGACACCTCATAGGTCAAAGCCATTTTCTGCTTGAACAATAAGCTATAATGATTATCCAGTTCATTAAATGCATAGGGGATTTTTTTGGTTTTAATAATTAACATACCTGAGGTTTGATATAATTTCTTGCGTCTCATTTAAGTGGTAAGGTGTTTGTGTTTTAGATTTCTGAATTGCTTCTGTGTGAGAGGTAGACTTTGATAAGCTTTTATTTAAACTGATAATATCACTTTAAAAGTTAAAACACCTGGAGTATGAAGAACACAAGTAATAACAGATTTTATAAGGCTTAGCAGCTTCATAAAGCTTGCTTGCTTTGTGGAAGGAACTGCTTTTGTAAAAATGTGTATTTGCCATCTGATTGCTTCTGGAGAACATTTAAAGAAGGTTAGAAACCTCTGGCTTTAAGAAGTATTGTGCATTACCGTTGCAACAATACAGTTTTGTTCCGTATTTCAAAATGGGAGGCCTATAAACCTTTCCTAGTGAATTAAATAGTTCTGTATTTCATGCTCTCTGCTCCTCTCAGAAAGTGAGCTTTGCCTGCATGTTCAATTCTGTGTTATAAAATGACAGTTCTACTTAATTACATTGTATTTGCAATTCAACTACTACAATTATTTAAACAATATTGCTAACATCCTAAGACAGGGCCACTTTTTAAACAGGTGGGCTCCAATTTGGCCCACAAACACTGGTATTAGACAGTTCGAAACCAAGCAGTTTTCAAAGACACAAAGAGGCTATGGCTGGCGAGAAAACATCTCCAACAGATGCTGAACATTCTGAGCTTTGAATACCTCTGGTGAAATGACGAAACAACTATAAAAGCTAAACATGGGTAAGACTGGCAAGTCTACCTACAAGCATATTCACTAAATTGAACAGCAAAAGTGTCTCCTTTGTGGAAACAAAAATCAACCTAAATTGGTAAAATATTGGAATCCAGGTTTCAGCTGCCACACTAATGATTTTTGAGAATTCCATCAAATCCTCTTCACTGTAGAGAATATAAAAAACTTCAGCCGGCACTGAAAGCACATCCATCGAAAGGCACAGTACTGAGTGTTTTGCCCAAAGTCTCCACATCTTTACCTGGTTGACAGAAAAGCTGATTCTTATCAGATAGACTGGAAGTTAGGCACCTATGACAACAATCTAGGTATTTCCAAAGCCAAACATCAGACAGCAGTGGCAAGAGATGTGGGATTTAAATAAAATCGAGGCTGTTTGAATCAGAGACATGCCCATCATTTCTTAAGGAGTATTAAATTGATAGAAAAAGAAATCTGGAATGATAATTGCCAAAGGTACTTCACCAAATATATGTATATTTTAAAAAAAAATCTTCCACAGTATAAAATTATTTATTTTTACTTCAAACAAGTGAACAAGTCTGATACGTTACCAGTAACAAAAATACAATATTAATTCGAAGCATTGATAAATTTAATGGAAGTGGATTCAATGCATATTATTTTGGTTTCAGTTATGCTATTTTTCCTCCTGACAATTTGTATATCATTATCATTAGGTGGAAGAGTCTGGAAAACATCCCTGCACCCATTCTTCTTGCTCCACATCAAACCCAAAGCTAACCCATTTTTTTCTTCTGAAACAGAGCCACAAATAAGACGGTCATTTATTTATCATTTATAGCACCTATAATATGGATGCAAGCAGGTGTATCTTATTTTGCATTATTCCCCAAAAAGCATCTTCAAAAATTGGCAGTCTTTACCATTTATTTCAATGAGCAAGTGCTAAGAGTTCCAAACCTTTGTCTCCAGGCTCTGACTAAGTAAACACTATTGCAATTAATATATTATCTTACAAAGAATACTAAAAAAGCCTCACAGAAATGTCCCTGTATTGTATATATTTGGGCAGCGCTTTGTTATATCCTGGTCCTATAAGAAAATATATGAAGCAAACGTTTCCCACAATGCTCATCTGGAGAGGTCCCTATTCAATTTAATTTTTTTATATAGGAGGACTGCATTTAGATACTAAGTAAACAAGACTCAAATTATGAGATGAACTAATCACCATAATGGTTTTGAGACTGAAAAATCAGAGTAAATGCTTGTAACATAATGAGTGATGGACTTGAAGCAAACCCCTAAATCTAACCAAATCTTTGTTAAAGTTTTAATCTATTCTGATCTTTGATTTTTCGTAAAATTAAGTTCTGTAATCAGAAGGTCACAGAGAGGCTACAGAAAGAAACTCTCCAAACAAACACAGGAAATGAAACATACTTCAAAAGGCTGGCATGGTAATTTAGCTGTTGGACTCCCATTATCTTCCAACTCAGAGCAGAAGCAGACAAAAATAGTTCTGCGTGATGCCTTAGAAAGGCAGGAGTAGGTAGACCTGGATGCACCACAGGGCTGCAAATGGTTCAGACACCAAGGTTCCCCCACCCACAGCCTTCTGGGTTTTTCTTGTGCAAGTGTTCTTGGAGAGCGAGAAGATTGTTGGGAAATGGTCAGACTGGTATTGCAAAAATGCTGCAAATTTGTTCAGAACTCAGACTGTTTCTATGTTACCTATAAAAATACTGTGGAAGCTTTACAGTACTCTTGGTTTATTTACATTTATTTTTTGCTTGCAGTAACAAGTCTGATCCAAATCACAGAATGGACTTAAGGGATTGTTGCTATGAGATCCTCGGCCAAATCCTCCCAACACTGAAGAAGTGGATTATACAGATAAACAGAGACAATGATGGTATGATCTGAAGTTTCGAATGTATAAAAAAAGGCAAGAGGTCCAACTATGTTGTCCGCCAGTGCACACTGCAGTACAGCACACAAGCATGTGACAGCCCTCATATTTAAAACACTGTAAGTTAAAAATTGAACCCTATGTCCAAGTTGATAGTTACCATAATATCATCACAATTACTACTTTCTACTTCGATTTACCACTCTCAGCTACTTGATTTAAATACCGAGATGCTTAGCATAGCTGAGGTGGTTTCATACATTGTTTTCAAAATATAGCAGATTTTCTTTTTTCTAGTGCTTGCTTTAAAATTCCCTGAAAGTAGATCGAGGCAATCTGCAAAATCTGCAAAGCAAGATAGCCAAGAATCCTTTCATTATTTTTTTTTTTAATCTTGGATTGCATTGATAATCAATTTTTTACCTCTAGGAAAAAGACAGTTGCCTTAGTAACAGAAAGCAAATGGCAAACAAACCAATAAATATGTTTTAATGAACTATGTATTTTTAAAACAAAAGAGGTTTTGATCTGTACTTATGTTACTACAGACTATAAAACCACTAAGTGCATGCTGAGTGGCTATGCCTCTGGCAGGAAGAATCTTTCCTAGGCAGAACCTCTTGAAATGGGAACCCTAATCTTAAGCCAAGTTTCGTGAAAATTTAATATAGTCCTGCTGAAAAGTTTATCTTAACAAGTATAGATCTGAATACTCCATGAATTTCTGACCTCATTTCTAACCTCCATTATCAGTCTGAAATTAAGAATCCTACTTTTAAAAGCTTATCCTTGTTTTACAAAGGCATCCAAGCTTCAGGAGCACTTCGATGATTTGTTATATATCTCTTTAAAAGTTGTTATCCATCCCTAAAAAAATGAACACAGTAACATGAAATGCATCCAAACGCATCCCACTATCACAGAATAACCCATAACATAAACTCCTTTACATTACATCATTTGAATTTTGTTAAACAGCTTCCTATACTACTAAGTTCTTTTTCTAGGGGACAAATATCAATAAAGCTGTGAAGAATCCAAGAATAAAGCAGATATTTTATAAATTCAGGTGGATTATTATTCACTTTCCATTTCAGCAGGATTTTCTTTTACTTATCAGTGAAGAGAGTGACTCTCAGAAATGTATGAGAAGAAATCATTAGTTGTTTAACTTTACACGAGAAAATTTTCTGCCACATTTTACCCCTATGTGGACATGTGTGGGGAGGTAAAACACAGAAGGTTTCAAGAGATTAAGATCATGGTTTATAACCACGATTCTCAAATTAAACAGACAAAAATATTAGTACAAACTAGTAACCTAGGAAAAAAAACATATCAAAAAAATCCAGCTAATGAAAGAATTCTATACCACACAAAAGGTTCCTCCATACACCCATTAGATCTCTCTTTCCTCTTCAATTCCTTCCACAATATCATGGTAAAATATCTAAAACTGAGCAACATCTGTTTATCTGTAAAAATTTGCATTACTTGGAGCTGGAAAAAGAACCACAGCCTGGTGAGAAGGAATTTTGTAGCATATGATATAGTTAAACACAAACGACTTCAAACACGTAGATATGGATGATACTTCAGTCCTGTGAATGAGTTATGTGAGACTGCTATGCAAAGGTAGGAATTTTCAAGACATCTTCTGGTGTGGATGAATGCCAAACAGGGATTGAAAGAGCACACAAGAAGTCTTCTAGGACTTTTCATGGAAGAAATATAATGGTTGGATGGAATTTTTTTGGTTTGGTTTGGGTTTTTATTACATTTCCAGGTTTGGGGTTTTTTCAGAAGGCAGAAAACTACTAAGGATCCCAGCTTCACTCACTTTACATGTTTCTGTACATAAAACCCTTCCCCAAGTCACTCATGTCTAGCAGCCCCGTCATGCCAATATTCCATGCCTACTATTAAGATACAAAGAATAGTGTAATAAGTGTAATAGGATGTTTTGGTAAAGCATTTCTTTCCCTACCAGCACATATTTGTCAGTATAGAATACAACACACTTGACTGCCAGTATTTTCATCTGGATTATGTATTTATAACTTTCAGAATTGCTGTCGTATTCATTAGACACTCGACTGTGCCAAACTACAGTAAAAGCGATCTTAACTAAGCAGTAGCATTAGTAATATAAGACATTTCATCTTGTTTAATATATTTTAATCAGTTTGATGCACAGTGTATTCCTACTGTTCAGCAAATTATTACCTAAATAATTTATTTACTTGGAACAAAAATTTGTGTCTGCTTGTCTAAGAGCTGTTTATAAGGCTATGTGGCTTTCTTCATCCCTCAGTGTAGAAAATATGTAGCTAATTAGAGTGAGAATATCACATACAAAAAGGAAGATATTTTAACCTGGTTTCATATGGAAAGCAGGCTTAAAAAAAACCCCAAATATTTCACTTCCCTCTTTCTCCTAACCACTTCCAATTTCTTTTTTTTTCTTTTTTTTTTTTTTTTTTTGAGAAGGCAGTCTCAAATAAACGACAGTCATTTAAGGTTCACAGAAAATGGATTAGGCTGACAGACGTTTAAAACCCTTCTTAAGGGACTAGAGGATACAAGAAAAGCTTCTCTACAAGGGAGTTCATAATGAACTATCAGGCAATTCTGTAATTCTTGCACCTTGTCCAGTGTTTGTGACTGCAGGATTATTTGCAAGAATTCTTATCTTCATTATAGGCATGCAGTGAAGTAAGTGGTGTGATGGATAGAACGTGCTTTGATATGTACGTTGACTTAGGGTCATAAAAATACAAACATAGTGGTAAGTAGAGCCTGGAAAATGAACGGATGTTTACACTGGTAATACTCCAGCAGTAAATTTTTGAGGTTTAGTACTGGTCTATTGATGCAGCTTCAGGTGTTTGCATTACCTGATTGTCACCGAAGCTCCAGAACCTACCTGCAACCTGTTAAGTCTTCACTGACAGCCCTGTGGAGACACTGAATAGGAATGAATTTTTCTAAAGGCCAAGCAGCCTGCACACCACAGGGACCACCCAAATTACCCCACTTCCTATGCCATTCATCAGCTCACCAAGCTAAAACAAAATGCAGTAACGAAATAGCCCAGTGACTATTGTTGCCTCTTATTTACGACAATTTCATTTTTCAAAGATAAACCTTATAGAGATGGTAGATACCAGTTCACAGATCACTTCTCATACAGCTGCACTTGGAAAAAAAAAGTACTTTTTTTCCGCTGAATTAAAAAAATAGGGCAGGGGGAGAATCAAGTCTCGAAGCAAAACAGAAGTTTTGTTCCATTCCAATCTCAAAAAAACCCCGGTGATTTCTTTGCAGAAATTTCTCTAATCGTTGTACTGAAATTTAATCATAAGACTAGACCTGTCAGAAATCTATTGAACAAAGTTGAAAGTAAGAACCTGCCTCCATAATCCAAGCTGCATTAGGTCTGTGCTGAGTCCCAAAGGGGATAATTAGGTTTTCAAGTCTAATCATCCAATGTAATAGAATAGCCTTTGTTCTCAAGAAGCAGGACTTGTTTCAGTTCACCATCTGAGAAATGGGAATATCTGATGTCAATAATCAATTGACCTAAAGAAAATATTTTGCACTTCAAGAACTTCAGAGATTTTGAAAACAAAGAATTCTCCTCCCCTCCCTCTGCAGCAAATACAGATATTTGTGAAGAATATTTAAGATTGGCTCTTTGCATTCTAAGGATTCAATGCATCACACAACCAATTACAAGTATAAAGTATAGATCACAGAGCCTCTCCTTAAGTAGTATGTAAACAGGAATTAATATGGCTACATCTGCTGTAAAATGTAATTGAAATGGTGTGTAAATTCTAGTCTACAGTTCTCAGGTGTCAAAAATTGAACAAGCATATAAACATTTACGCTACCATCCTTGATATGTCATAGTCTTGACCAGGTTTATTTGGCGTGCCATTAAAAAACAGGAAAACATTCTAATTAAACACAAGATTTCTCTTGTGGCACAGACTTTCATATTTCTGCAGCAGAACATCAGCCGGACAGAAACACGTAACTATGTTATTTACTTGATGCAAGTGATTTGCTACATGAGTTATCTTTACATAAGCATTAAGTCCAAAATGTCCCATGCATTTGGCTTTGCAACATGTGCACAACAGATCTCACAAATTCAGAAAGTATGGAGTTCTTGTGCTCAGCCTAAAGATGTGAACTGGATCCCAGAAGGTCTGTTTGTTAAGCTGGAAATGCTACTCACTGTACAAACACCTGAAAGCTCTAGAAACTCCTCAAACAACAGAACTGGAAAGAAAGGATTGGCTGCTTCTGGAGCATGTTCACAGTAATTATGGGAGCAACAATTTTTAAAATTTTACATGGTGTGAGCATTTTTCTTATCTTTAAATTATTAAATTCTTAACAGTCATGATTACTGTTCCCTAAATGAACTAAATACTTTTCTAATGAAACCCATCCAAGAAAGGATTAAGTTGGAAGTCACTCTTGCTCAGATTTGTTTTGTGTAAATGATTTTTCTGTTTCTTTAAACAAGTTGTTCACTGCTGTAAGAAACATTCTTTATATGATATAACAGGAATTCTTTGAAAGTAATGCATTCTTAAAAGTATGACTTTCCCACACTTTTATAAATGAGAATATGTATATCCCCCTAAAAAAATTCTTTCTCTCTTGAAATGAAAATTTTAAAACAAATGAAACAAATTTTTGTAAAGCATTACACCACCCCTAAATTTCTGGACTTGCACTACAACAATGCTTTTTGTACTAAATACCCAAACAGAGGGAATACCACGCGTCAGATATGGAAGAAGCCTTCAATAAAGAGTAGGAAAGCAATGACTTGAAGTTTTGGGTTGTTATTTTTCTTTCTGAATTCTTAATAGTATTTTTTCTCCCAATACATCAGTTTCAACACAGCTGCTATTCATCAATGGCACACATCAGACATGACACAATCAAAAGTCACTAGTAGATATTTTTAACCAGCTCAGATTTCATATTGTGAGAGAAACTTCTTTAAATTATATTGTGGTGATAGAGAGTATCATAGAAAAGTTTCATTTTTACTTTAAAACACCAGGGAATTAGTGCTTTTTTTTTTAATTTGTAAAACAATAAAAGTCAGCACCCTCTGTCCTGATAACAAAAGACATCATTGAGACAGATCTGCCTGCAAGTTGAAGTCTCTGCACTCTAGACTTTTTTTCCTGAGGGTCATCATCTTTAACGAAACTGATCTTCTGGCAACAAGGGGTCTAACTCACAAAATAAATCCAGACCTAAATCTAAAAGCAGCAAAATAGTAAGATGAATTCGGAAAGAGAATGTAGTTCATACTTCAATGTCTCGACCTGGAGCTGAAATCTACATCATTCAGGTGTCTGGCTCTACTACTTTATTTAGTTCCACCCAAATTGAGCAAGTTGATGGAAGTTTTAATTTTCTTAGCCAATTCAGAAAAACTCTGTATCTCAATAAACAGAAGACATTTTTGTTGAACAGAGAGATAAATGAGAAACATATTTGAGTGCCTATCACCAGCGATTATAGAAGCCATTATTTGCTTCATTATTCACTAAGATGTCTTTTGCCTACTTATGCTATTTTAGACAATAACACTGAAAGTTGATTGTGGCAAATAACTGCTTCTGTACATTCTCAAACCTAACCCAAAGCAATCCATGAAAATGTTTAGAAATCCCCTGCTGCTTCTGAACAGCTCAACATAGACTGAAAAATAATGATTTACAGAGTAAGAAATAATTATATACCCAGTAGATACCACTCTGATTTCAGCTCCCTCTAAACCACAAGTCTGACAACACTTCCTGGTCCTTCGGTTAAGGTGCACACCTGGCTGACTTTATGTGCTGAAGTATTTCTTTTATATCCTGGTTCCCCTGAGGCAGAAGGTTGCACAAACAGGCCAGGATGAGTCATGACAGGTCCATAAAGTAGACACAAAGGGATCAAAAAACTCAGTGAACCTTACACGGCAGAACACACCTCGCCTTCAGTTTTAAATTGGATAGCACTGCAGTGAAGTGCAGTCTCAAGGCAGCACTAAAATAAAAAATCATAATTGAATTTATATGCAAATTGTGTATTCACTAAATGGTATTCTCTTGCCATAACACACTGCCTCATCAGTGTCATTCCATTTTCCCAAACCATGTCAGTCACAAAGATATTAAGCAAAATCAAAGTAAACTTCATTCGCAATTGATTGATACACTACAATCAAGTTGCTTTACTGAAAGATTCTGGAAAGTAGCCAGGCTGCAGAGAGCAAACCAAATCTTTGTTTCTCGGATATGAACATTGCCAAAACAACACAAAGGTGACCCAGTTTTTTTTGTTAATCAGTTTCAACACATGGAGTGCCATCGAATTCCTTCTTCCATTGACTTTCACGATGGTAAAGGTAGGTAAAAAGTATGCGAACACGTGCATGATTTCCAAAAAAACCAAGCTTGCACATCATGTTTCTTCAGTGCTAGGAGTTTGAGCTCTACAGTGTGTTCATGCAACATGAAATGTACAGTTTTGAGTACTGAAATCCATTTTAAAACTGCGGTTAAATTCAAACCAGGCAGTATCTCCTGGCCTGCACTGGGTTCCCTTACAAACAATAGGTAACAGCATATTTACCTTATTAATTCAGAAACAATGAAAACATTTCTCAAAAATTCCAGTGATAATAGCCAAGTCTTTAAATTTCACTGTATTTACTCAGAGGAAAGTTCATCACTCCTGCCTCAACATCCTAGAAAACACTTCTGCCAACAAGGACATTCCTCTCTACAATATGAACACAGTTTAAAAAAAGCCAACCAATCAGTGCAGGAAATTTTTTTCAATAGAGGTAGTTCTTCGATCACCACCATCTAAAATTTAAAGGCAATTTCCTCCCTGTTTTACTAAATTCATAATCAGAAGCAAACTTTTTGCCCGGACATGCCAGAAAGCCCACACTATAGAAACATAAAATGGAGTAATACATTTAAAACAAAAATATTTGGCATAAGAAAAATAAAAATTTTCAGATCCTTCATTCTAGAGTTGAATATAATACATTTATTATGCCAAATGCCTTCAGGAGAAAATAAATGGTTACTACACTACACAGTTCATTAAAGGGGGTTGTGGGAATCACACTGGGCAGGGGACACATCAGAAAAAGCCACTCTTGACTTTGCAGCCTCTGTCTCAGACACCCTTTGAAGATGAGCCTAGAAACTAAAAATAGCAATTTGGGTACCAAGCCCCTGACTCAATAAAAATGACAGTAAAGCTTCAAGACCAGTTTCATAAAATTATGAAGCAAATGTGACTGTATCCTATTCTACAAACTCCAAATATTTCTGTCACAAGTTTTCCTTTTTTAAAGTACTTTTCTCATAGTTTTGAAGAAGAAAAAAAAAAATTGTTGAGAAGAAAATGAATAAGGAAACACAAAGGAAAAGCAAGGAGTGATCTTCCCCTGTCCAGCTACAAAAAACCAAACCAAACAGCCCTATTCTAATAATATTTCTTCAGAACATCTCAGACATCTAAGATTGCTCAAGTAGTAAAGTTTTCTAGCATGCCAGTTGGTTTCCTGCTCAGATTTTCAGAAGCTGGGAACATGACTGAATATATAACAGAATCCCATGTAAGAATGTAACACATATGAACTCAGCCCAGCACCTCTCTGTCCAACAGAAAGAAGAAGCTATTAAATGGAATCATTTATTTTTCTTTTCTCAGTATACGTATTCTGCATCATCTGTTTGACCCTACACCTACCCCTTCTCCTCAATAAAAAATACCACATAGCACACAGAGAACTGCTCTTCAGAACACAGGCATCAACTCCAGGAGGTTCTAAGCCGACATTTGCATTTTTCTGCCGAAGGAGCAGTGTAACATGAACAATGTCTTTAGATTCACTCTTCATGGATAATGTGGCAAGACTGATGAAAATTAAACCTCTGATCCAACCTGAAGACTGCTTACCAGTAAAACTCACAAGTTTTGAGCAGCTTTGTTAGCCTGACAACACTGCTGAAGTGCATTCCTTCATGCTGTCCCAGGTTATTTCCAGTTCACATCCATACCCCTGCAGGTGATTCCCAGTAATAATATAAACCACAATGAACATTGTCCATTCTATTGTTCTTTATAAATTTTCTGAGAATCTAATCATATTTGAAAAGCATTAATATGATTAATTCAGTATTTCATGTTCTTGAGCCTATATGAAAAAAATATGGTTTAGCACTTGTGTATAATATAGCATTTGAACTATTTTCCTAATACTTAATATTTCCTCTAATCCTCCTCAAAATAAAAAAAAAATATAATGAAACATTTCTTTCCTTCCATAAAATAAATGCTATTTAACCTTCACCTGCTAAACACGAAGAAAGCTCACATGGAGCAGTTAATATCTAGGACATGTATCTCAGGGAAAAAAAAGCATAGGATTTTATCAGAAGTTTGAAATGAACCAAAATTCACAACTGATTCTCTAAAAAGGGATAGGCCTCACTTCCCCACCGTAAAAAATAAATATACTGGGAGTTACACAGCATTGAAATATTTAATACTGTTGAATTGAAACAAGAAAGATACTGCTTTAAAATACTTCACCTTCTATAATATTTTTTCTTTTTACGCTCTTTTAAAGAGAAAGAGCTACTGCAATATTTTAATAAGCAGAAAAAGTTTTTAAATAGAAAACAAAGAACCTATGTTTCAATAACTTCTTTATAAAATAGGTTAAAGAGTAGCAAATTATCTTTTTAAGAAGTAATGTAAAAAGGAGTTGCCATGGCTATGAAACAGAAACATATTCATCCCTACCCTGTCCAGCTAAAACACCAGTATTTTAGGCTACATTTAAAAGTGTTTCAAAATAAAAAACAGAAGCTGTGTTTACTAACAATGTAATTACTCAGTGAATGTTCACTTACAAGAGGCAAAAGCCCAAATGTCTTAGTCCCACCACTCAGGGTTTACTTAAATTAACAGCTCCAATGAAGCACACGTACCACTTCTATGAACAGTGGTGAACCCCTTTTCTCCATTAGTGAATGATCTGAACTCCACGGTAGTCAGTTGTGGCCGAAATCTACATTCCTTGAATTACCAGCTGTAACACTAACTAAAATAAGAAACAATCTGTTTCTTCTCCAATTCTGGAGAATAAAGGAGGAAGCAGAAACACCTAGAAAAATGAGGCTGTAGGGAGATACGAAAACCTATTTGAATATTGAAGCTATTGATTTATTTTTTGTTGTGATGCCTCAATCTATGGTTTTATCAGTTTACCCTGCTTTAAATTAAACTGACAGCACAGCATTGAAAATGAGACATTGAAAGTGGTAAAACTTTGACCTCATAAATTTAAAATGAGGACAACAAGCTACTTGCTTGGTATTTCCAAATATGTAAATGGGTAGAAATTAAATTACAAAATTATATTCTGCACAGAGTATCACAATGAGTAACAGCATGTTTAAACTTTAAGGAATTTGTCAAGACAATGGCCAATCCATGTATGATGGTAGCTGAAGATAGAGACCAGACTAACCTGCAACAAGGAGCACACATGCCTCTGTAAGTCATTCAAACACAGTGCTCTACCTCATCCTACATTAAATCCATCCATAAACATGAATTCACGCAGGCTTGAAGTTCAGTACAGAGCTGTCAAATAGCTATCCAATATGCTGTGCAATGGGGATTGCACCCACTGAAACCTCTGAACGTGGCTTATAGTTTTGTACAAATCCATACACTTCGCGTATCTTCCAGCTTATACAAAAAAAGTTTGTTTAAATAGTCTTAAAACTAAAGGATAAAGCATCAGTTATAATTAATATAGAAATTAAGGCAGCCCCATGCACCTTAACTTAGTATACCTATATGCATGGAAGCACATAGCTCCTGCATTTATGTGTCTGAGTTGAATTTCATTTACTCTCGTAAAATGTAAAAAGCAGTTTGAGAAAACCTCTCTCTGGTGCACTCAATCACATTGTTAGACCCAAGGAGGATGAACAGCTAAGCCTCCTTGCTTCAGGAAACCAACCTGCCACTGGCTGACCACGCAATAAGGCACTAGGAGTTAACAGGAATGGTCTTCGTTGCTCAGGGTTTTAGTTTGTAATCTTAAGAAGGAATTAATAAACTGAATTTTTCCCCCTTAGGAAGAGACCAAAACCCATCAGCTTCTTGAAGTTTCACCACTCTGTGCTATCCACAGGGATTAGCAGCCAGGTTGGCAGCAAGAAAGCTGCAGCACAGGCTCCTGTCTCTTGCATGAACCCACTCTAGCTGGATGCCACCAGCTTGCAGATGATTTTAGAGAAGATGACAGTCATGACAGCATAGTCACACCAACGAAGCAAACACTGAGGGAAGAGCAAGTCTTCACCTTCCAGACAACCTTCGTGGCAGCCCTAACCACTACCTCTCTGCTCCTGCACATCCTCGCCTCAAAATTGCTGCCCCAGACGCAGCCTGTCATGCTTTTCTGCCATCTCTTGGAGCAAGGTGGGGTCATTCCCACCTTTGCAGCAATGGTCACTGCCCTGGCTGCTCCCTCTCTGCTGCACCACATCCTCTCCTCAACACCTTTGCTCCCGCCCCAGACTCTCACACCTGTCCTTCATCCCTTGAGGCAGCATGGGGTGATCCTGCCTTTGCAGTGGCAACCACTGCCCTGGCCATTCAGTCTCTGCTCCTCCTTTCTCCTGCCTCACAATTGCTGCCTCCCACCATGTGCGCCAGCCCCTCATGCTCATCCACCATCACTTGAGGAAGCGTGAGGCATTCCTGCCTTTGTGGCGAAGGCCACTGCCCTGGCTACTCCCTGTCCCCTCCTCCACATCCTTGCATCATGACCTCTGCCCCCGCCCCAGCCCCTCATGCTCATCTGCCATCCCTTGGAGCAGTGACAGGCATTCCTGCCTTTGTGGCGATGGCCCCTGCCCTGTTTGCTGCTCCTTTTTCTCACCTCACAATTGCTGCCCCCACCGCAACTTCTTCACTATCACTTGGAGCAGCGTGGCATGTTCTCGGCTTTGTGGTGATGATGACTGCCCCAGCCTCTCCCCCTCCATTCCTCCTTTCACCTCACAATTGCTGCCCCGGCCCTGTCCAACCTCGCTTGGAGCAGTGTGAGGTGTTCCCGCCTTTATGGCAATGGCCACTGCCCCTGCCTCTCCCTCTGCATTCCTCCTTTCTCTCACCTCATGGTAGCTGCCCCTGCCCTACCCTCCCACATCTCTCTGCCATCACTTGGAGCAGTGTGGGCTGTTCTGTGTTTGTGGCGACAGCCACTGCCCTGGCTGCTGCCTCTCCACTTTCTCCATATCCTCAAAGTTGAGACAGAGGAAAGATGGAAGGGCTCTGTGCATTTTTGGGATGGAGGGGTGTACGCTCTGTGGCAGTGCTGTACTACAGGGACAGGCATTTTTGTTCTACCGTTTTCCTTTTGTGTCAGTCTGTCATCCCACTGTGTGGGAACAGAGCGTTAAAGGAATGTACACATGCCCAGCTGTTGTGGGTTGCTGTTTCTTTTTCTCCTCCGGTTTTTGTCTGTGGTGTTTTTGGGGTAAAGAGTTTTTAATTTAGGAAAACTCATACAAATTTTAAAATTCCAATGGCATTTCCTAGACAAGAAAAGAGAAAATATCCCGCCCACATACAAGAAAGTTAGCACCTTCAAAAGAATAGATGGCTATATGTCCCTCAGCACAGGCAAAAGCAAGAGCCCACTTTGGAAGCTGCTTGAGAAACCTTTTGTCCTGTATTGTCTGCTATGTTCTCTCATCCCTAAAGCCAGAGAGAAACATCCAAGCTGGAAACATTTAAACTTACGTAATTGAAACTTGCTGAAGTCAAAACCAAAAAGAAGTGGATTCTTGTAAAGAACAATGCCAGCAAACTTGAATGGTAGGTGAGGACGTATCTCCCTGAAGTAGATTTCACCCTGCTGAAAGATCCAGCAGCAATGACAAGTGACCAATTTTTTTAAAGACTTAAAATTATTACTTGAATCTGTGCAGAAAAAAAAAGTTGGGAGAAGGATAAATAGATAAGCTAGAGAAAAGTCATCAGTTGTTAGGTTTAAAGCACAGATAACTTGAGCAGATTGTAGCTGCTTGGTCTTCAAGTGAAACTTAAAGAGATTCCAAGGTACTGGTCCCAGTTTTATATTTGTCCTTTAGATATGAGCTTAATAGGCTGTGAAGAAAGGAAGCAGAGAGGCTGCCCAACTGATTTTTCTATTGGAACTGCTACAGTGGTGATAAAAGATTAGTAGAGCTTTGGGTAGAGACATGAAACTAGAGGATTTTCAAACTTCAAGTGAATTATTTTTGTCAAATATGCCCATACAGAAGACATTATAAAGCAGGGCTTGAGCAGGCAATGTGCAGCTCAAGAAGGAGGAAAAGGCCAGCCACTTCTTGGCTGCTACTCAGAGGACCAGAAGGTAGAGAGCTACTCCAAGTTGAGTCAGCCTTCAGACAAATATGAAATCCAATTTCCATCATTCTGCAAACACATAGCTGTGGGGGCTCACTCTGGCCTGTCCTTTCATATTTATATCCCTGTAGGTGAATAGCTTAGCGCCATAGAAAAAAAGTTCAGTGTAGAGCCATAAACGGGGCTTAGTTTCACAGGTAGGCTTTTCCTGAAAATTAAAAAGGCTTAAGCAATACTAATAGATAGGTAATTGTGTAGTTACAATGGAACCAGCTAATTAGAGTGATGCCAAATGGGAAATATCCACTGTTCTGCTTTGGGATGCAATAGAGAAAAAAATTACCCACTGCTTGTATATATCCCTGAGCTATTTATATCTCTAATTCCAGACCTTTTCTCTGTCTGAGCTAAGGATTAAAATCTCTTATGAAAAAAAGTGTTAACAGGAGAAAATCAAACAGGAAAGGTTGGTTTTGAGATGGTAGTTACATTCTGAAATTTCAGTCTGGAAAGTGATATCTTCCCATCCCTATAAAATTAGTTCTTTGCAGTTCTTCTACACATTTGTTTATGGTAAAGCCAAAATGTCTTTTCACCAAAGAGAGAAATCAGAGACCAAATTAGAATAAATTAATTGTTTATTGTTTTTTATGGTGTTATCCTTCTGTAAAAAACCCTGAAGGAGTTAAATGGGATTCTGTCCCATTTTCAGACACAGTTTCAAACATTTACTGAACCAGGACTACGCAATTTGTTGAGGATCACAGAAGATTAAATAAAAAAAGTAAATTTATCCTATCTTTGGGGCAGGAGCAGGAAGAGGAAAGTAGTAACATCTCCATGGGCATGATGGGGAGCGGGGGTCTTGTTGAGAGTTCTCGAATTGGCCCATGCGGAGCGCTTCTTTGGGAAGGTTCTGGCATTGGGGCTGGGGTGTCCAGGGTCCCTGGCGGTTCCACAGCCCCTGTCAGAGTCACCTCTGCCTGAGCCCTCTGGGTCCCCAGGCACAGGCACCTCCTCCCCCTCCTCTGCAGCAGCACCAGCCCCACAGGAGCCACAGCACTCAAGGAGATGTTAAAAACAGCGATGCAGGTGGAGTCACAGGATGTTGAAGACAACACAAGTAGGATCAGTTGATGTTTAAGACAACAGTACAAGTAGAGTCAGTCTGTACAGGGCACTACAGAAAAAATGGAGACAGACTTTTTAGCAAGGCCTTTTGTGGCAGGAAAAGAGTAATGATTTTAGACTAAGGGAGGGTAGATTTAGGTTAGATATAACGAAGAAATTTTTTTACAATGTAGGTAGTGAAGCACAGGAACAGGTTGCTCAGAGAAGTAATGCAGGTCCCATCCCCAGAACCATTCAAGGTCAGGTTGGATGGGGCTCTGAGCAACCTGGTCTGGTTAAAAATGTCCCTGTTCCTGCTTGGGAGTTGGAAGTGGGTGACCTGTAATTGTCCCTACCAACCCAAAGCCTTCTATGATTCTATGATTTTTTTCAACATGGGTATTAAGGTGAAAGGAAGTGATAACTGTTTTAACCTGTAGAGTCTTTAGCAGCAAAAACATCTTGTGAAATAATTATTATAATGATAATGATGGTAACAACAATAATAATAATAATCTTACAGAGGAAGCAAAAGGTGTGGGGTGTTGTTGAACAAATACTGGAAGTCTGTTTTCTAAAGCTTTTTAAAAGTAGACAGACAAGCCATTAGTAAAACTAATGTAAGGCATAATCCTACAATTGCAAAAATGACTACTCGACTTAATGCATCCTTTCCATTCTTCTTTCTCCCACATTTTTTTTGATAATCTTATCATTGTGTAACCATCACAAGCAGCATCACCAGAAGTAATGGTTAGTTATTCTCAGACCACTTTTAAATTATTCACAGCAGCTATGTTTTCATTTCCCTGACTCATTCTTTTAGAAATAACAGGAAGTAGAAAACATGGAAATGGAAGAATTATGACATTATGTTTTTAGAAAAACAGAAAGCTAAAAATTATCCAGTCTATTATTTCTTTTGCCAGCAATGCAAGAAGTGTTGTCATCTTACTGAACAATGACCCACTGAAGCAGTTAAAAAAATAGAACTTGCTCAGTGCAGGACAGATCCATAGGTTCCTTTCTGCAACACTTACAGGAAAAAGAACACAAATGAAGATGAAGTTTGCTAGGAGAGAAAAAAAAAATATATATTTTTTTTTATTATTAATCAACTTCTATGATAAGACTAGCCCCAAAAGGACAATCTTGGCAGGTTCCTTTTAGTGCACCTTGCACAGGAAGAATGTTTTTAAATGTCACACCATTCCCACACTCCCCAAATGCTTCAGTAGTACTTTTTGGTTTTGAAACAGGTAAAAACTTATCAACAAAGGAATAATCATTTCAACTTCTTCTTTGTAACAAAATCTTCAAGTAGTTCACGAAGGGCAGTTTCGTTATCCTTATTTTAGGGAAGAGAAGGCTGAGTCACAAGGAGGAAGTCTTGGCACAGTGTTCCAGGCAAAGAAATGGAATTGAGGTCGGAAGCCCAAAAGCCTGCACACCAGCCATCACTGCCACCTAGAAACTGGGTAGGTTTAAAAAGAGAATAAGTTCTACACAATGCATTTCATTGCCCTCTCTCCTTTTAATTCTTTTTGGTAGTATTATAAAATAAGTTGTAACAAATAAGTAAACTGGTGGGTTTGGGTGTAAGACAAGGGGAAAACAACAAACATAACAAGGAGTTGAGGACTCTACTGTCCCCGTCTGCCGTAAGTATTCCATCTGTTGGGAAAACTCCTCTAAAGATTTTGTAAATTGGCTTCAGGTCTGCTCCACCTTACAGAAATACAGCAAAATACAGGGCGGGGGAAAGCTTCTAAAAGGATGATCTGGCTCAAGATCTCTATAGTAATAAACTATTGGACAGAATGTCTCACACAATCTTCCAAAAGCAATTCAAAATGACTTGGAAACAAGCCAGCTGGACTGGAAGCTGGCTGAAGAACTGCAAACAAATGGTGATGTTACACAGTAATGTATCAAGTTGTCCGCTCAGACACCAGAAAGAGCAGTGTTCTGTCAGGTCTTATTTAAAGCATTGCTCTGCTCCGGAAAGTGACAAGATAAAATGGCACCTTCTTTCTCAACAAATCTGATCTATATATGTATCCAGTCATATCTAATTAGTGACAAATGGTTATTCCTATTGCTCCTGCAGAGCCAAAATATTCTGGAGTTAACTGAAGGGCATTGCTGCCAGTACATCATGGATACAGTTTGGTAGCTTCCAGTCAGTTATAGTTCTACAATGGGTGTTACAGAGGTGCCATTTAATGCAGCAAATGGCTTATTTATTACCAGTAGTAATGCTTGAAATGGAAAAAAATGTATCCCCAGACCTGTCTGACTCTGAACACAGGAAGAGTTTTCCAGACTGGCAGCCAGATCCCTCTTCTTGAAGGATAAGTGCATTCAGTAAAGACTCATCAAGTTAGAACCACCGTGGATCCCCGTAATTGCATATTTACCAAGAAATTTTTCCCAGTGAACAGAACTAGTGAGCTGGTTTGACATTTAAAAGTGGCAAGCTATGGGAGTTCATCACTTGTGCTAACGAACAAATGCAAAACAATGACTTAAAAGGACAGTTAAAAAGTGTTGAGAAGTTTAATATATAGTAGATAAAATCAGTCTTTAAGTATAATTTTAGATTTTTAGTAGTTCAGCCTTTAAGTATAATTCTAGATTTTTAGTAGTTCTACCCTTGAATTCTCTTAAAATGCTTTTAACATTGCATTTTTTAAGGGTATGTAAGCTGCTTTAACTAGAATTATCTTAAGTGATGAAAAATGATTTACATTGAGATTGGGCACTCATTTTCTTAGCCACAATGCTCATGAATGTTTTGGAAACAGTATCAAATCCAGCAGGTGGTATTGATCTATCTTAAAATAAACTAAGCTAAATAATAAAATAGTCTAAGCTAAACACATGCAATACACTACAACATTGAAGCAGCTGTAGCATTCCACATATAATGGATTCCTTGTGGTTCATGAGTGAGCATCAAGTATTGACTGCTTATAAAAGAATCCAGCACAAATTAGAGATGGACAGACATCTCAACAGACACTAAAACATTGTGAATTTCCAAAAAAGTAAACAGAAAACATCCCTGCAAAAGAATGAATTAAAAAAAAAAAAAGCGTGAAATAAAGAGAAGAAATTAGACAGTGCTTTCTGGTAGAATTTGACACAACAACTAATACACCCTCATTAGTAAGCAGAAGACTGACCCAACCAATTCTGGAAGACATCTTCTCACTTCACACATGAATATTTTTTCTAGCAAATGTCCAGGAATGAGGAATGCAGCCTAGATTGTTTTTCCCCTCATGTGGCCACAATCACCACTGCAGAAAGTTATGTGTAATCCTTTGCAAAATATGCCTGGTATATGGACTTGCTTAATGCCTTTATTTTGAGGTGCACGTTTACCACAAGGCCTTACAAATGGCTTCTGTCCTATGGCCAGTGTTAAGACAGCTTGCTGTCTATCCTTAATTTGCACCTACACTCCTCAGATGTGAAACAAACTGTTTCTACAGTAACTGAAGACTAATACACAAACCCAAACTAAGATTCAAAACCAAGCATCCCCTACTCACCCATACGAAAACTTAGTGTTACACTTGAGTTTTCCCCATGCCACGAGAGGATTTGTGAAAAAAAAAAAAAAAAAAACAAAAAAACAAAAGAAGTTCTGAATACAAATGTCATTGTACCTTGCAGAAATGAACAGGTGTTCACTTTCACTATTTTTGGTACATTCGAGCATGTTCATAGTGCTCCAAAATTTGGAAATTGTTCCATTTTTCTTTGTGACCTGAAAAACAAGACTGTCAGTATGACTACTGCATACTTTTAAAAAGTTAGTCATCTACTTAGAATAACAATATGGCTTAATTTTGCACGTTAAGGAAAGTGACATGCTTATTTCTACTAGGTCAAAATTCGTCTTAAAATCAGGATCTTCTTTTAGAAATCTAGAAGACATTGTCAACTTACTCTAAAGAACCCCAGTTTTCTTCATTATAACTGAAGTGTAGTAAACTTCACCTTATTCTCTCACTTTTTTCTTGTCAGTGCCCATGACAAGAGCAGTATGGTATAAAACACGTTCTTGTCTCTAAAAATCAGTAGATGTAACTAAACAAACAGATAAAATGAGTAAAGAAACTGCAATTTTTATTACTACTCATCAAGTGAATTCACATTTTACAACACTTTCTAATGATGTTTTAAATAGCTTTACGAATTTATACTTCCACTGCCTAATTTTTCTCATTGTTAAGGATCTTTTTACTTAATGTCTGATTTAAATGGTTCCTTTTATGCAGCGATTTCATGCTATTGCTCCTTATTATGCCATTTTCAGCCACTGTCAATAACACAACAGGGATTCTTGCTGCTCAATTATTTATAGACACTTATGTCCCTATCATAGTCCCCCTTTGACTCCTTTTCTCCTGGTTGCACATATCAAAGGGTGGTTCTGTCTGCAGTGTAAAGTGTATATAATGGAATATGGTATTTATCATCCATCATTTGCCTTTGTATCAAAATAATATAAAATTTGCATGTCAAAAGCCTTTCTCCCTCTTCTTCAACTGCTAGAGCAGAAAACTCAGTCTGGGATCCAAAAGTCAAGCTGTGTTCCTTCTGCTTCGTATATCTTCTTTCTAAAAAAAGTTCTACAGTGAGACCCAGCTGCATTTCTGCTGATGACGCCTGCAACAAAATATATACGAACTCACAGTATGATTGGCTTGACAGTCACAACAGATGTAAAAGCTAGATGCCACTTGAGTGATTGTGAGTGACTTGAATTAATCACCTGGGACAGAGTGATGTCAGTAGCTTATCCCCAGTATCTAGCAGGTCATCCGTTTATTTGTAAATTTCAGATCTTAGCTTTGTGCACAAAATAATATTATTCTAGAATGTAGACTACATGATCTTCAAACATTTTCACAGGTTTAAAGGAGTGATTCATATTTTGCTATTTTCTATTGAATTGTTTTCCCAAAGTCCTAAATTGTCATTAAATGCAGATCCTCCTTTAACATGAACTCTCACAGCAGGATTTAGATCATGTTCTTCTGACATGAGGGGAAAAAATGAAAAGCTAATTTTAGGTTTTAACTGAGTAACTGTTTGTTTAATTTAATCTGTTTGAGATCTATCCAGAATTAAATCCCACAGTACAAGACACAGGATCTTGCACAATTTCTTCCGGGGTGAAAGGTGCCAGCAGCCATCCACAGCCAGTGTTCAAGCCATAGTGAAATCATGTTTCTGTTTAGCAGGTCCCTGTTTTATCTCCCAATTTTTCCCTTGGTCGTCAGTGTATCGAGGAGCTAGACCTCCTATCTGTCCCATGGGAAACTGTCCTGAGCACACGACCAGGAACATGGTAATTTTTGTGATTGTCTAGTCCACACTAAATATATCAAAATAAATATATAGGTACAGACCATAACACTCTTGCAGTGAAAATTCCATGTCCTCCCGGACTTCTCACCAGTCTGAATTTAGATTCACCCTCTCATGGAAACCCAAAACATAATTCATAACCTTTTTAGAGCCACTACCCTGACAAAAGCACTCTACAAATAAGTGGGCTTGCATTCATGATGTCTGATGAGTTAGAATAGTTTTATGTAACATTGTGTGTCCTGCAGGGCATGTACTGTTTATTTACCGTGAATTTAAAATTAAGGTCGGCATATAGGCCTGTTTTGGTAGTATTATTAGATACAGGGTCATCAGACCTCAAAAATAATTGGCTTTGATTGGATTTGTGAGGTCAGTCTGACACTGATTAAGGTCATAAAGGAACTAAGTTGTCTAAGGTTTGCTGACTTGGTTGGACTACACAGATAGATAAACTATCTGGCAGAGAGAGTTTAACACAGATTTCACAAGCCACACCTGGTTGTTATGAAAAGTGAGCATTGTTTCACGTGAACTTACACTATCAGTACCTGCTCTCCCCTACCCACAAATGTCCAGGAAAATAGACTGAACATTAACGTCTGGAAATGTTTGTGGGGTTTTGTGGTTTTGGTTTGGTTTGATTTTAAGTGTCTGACTCTGGATTGTGATTCTTTCCATTTCTTTTCCAGAAACAGTTGCCTATAACAAGATCAGAAGTCCTGAAAACAGCTTGCTATTTCTCTGCCTACCCATATGCAAGTGTAAAGAAAGGCCAGATCAAGCACAAAG
This sequence comes from Tapera naevia, assembly GCA_033556795.1. Lineage (NCBI taxonomy): Eukaryota > Metazoa > Chordata > Aves > Cuculiformes > Neomorphidae > Tapera > Tapera naevia. The sequence goes on from JAUMJJ010000099.1 coordinate 4,293,310, forward strand.
CACAGTGAGCAACAGAAGATTTTCTCTTGAGTTGTTTCAATACAAATACTTCTCAGGCAAAGATGAGGCATTGGAACCAGGGGAGATGATAAATTCGGACTGGACTATGTTTCTTTTGTAGAGGACAATATTAAAAAGAATGCACAAAAGTGAGGCAAGGTGAAGCACAGAATGGAGCAATGACTGAGATTTCTGAAAGCAATAGGCAATTCCATTTAAAACAGAAAAAATAATAGACTAACAGAAAAACATGTAGAATATGAGACTCTTTGATAGTAACTAAAGTGCTTGTACACATAAGTTAGTACAAAACAGCATCTCTAGGTGTGGTAGAAATCCTTAAGAACACCGGACATATGATGTCACAGTGTGTTCCTTTATTACATCACATCACACTCAGGCTGACAAGTTATTCAGAGCAATACTGCTCTTTTCAAAATGCAGTGATTGAAACCTTTCCTAAAGCTATATTCTCAGATTATTGCTTTTAAAATATTTGATAAACCCTGTTAGTTAATGGAGACTGTAAATGCACTACTGAGCTACTCTCTATTTGTGGTATTTTAAATTTGATTGAAAACAATTAGCAGATGAGAGAGATGCCTGTGAGCATTCATTAAAATGAGGCTTGTGGATTGTGACTGCTGAATTTCACTGTGCATCTGGAGCTGTTTACACTGATGGCACAGTTTTCCATCACAATAAAAAAAGGTACTGTTCCCTATAAAGGTTATGCTGGCAAAAATTAAAGCGTATTAAATTTTTCGAAAACTTCCCATTGAAAAAGCAGCAGGTTGTTATCCAAAGTGAATTTCAATACTGGATGACGATGGCTCATGGACAATTTAATTTGTTGTTTAGTTTAACAGCTTGTAAATCCCTCTCCTATAAATAACATGCAATTGTAAAAGCTGACTGCTAATGAGATGATTGACCCAAAAGGTCATACTGGCAGAATCCCCCATTGTTTGCTTAAGGATATAATTTTCATTTCATCTAACTGAAAACTGACATTCAAGCATAATGCGATGAGAAATTAAACAAAAATATTATGTTACTGGAAGAACTATGCTTTTGTTTTATCTTTGAGCAAAAGAATTGTTGGCTTGGACTGAAATACTATTGAGATGACTTTCAAATGGACTTTAGGAAGAAAGGAATACACTGAGAAATACCTAGAGAACATGCACATATCCAAAGTGAGCACTTTCTGAACTTGAACATTTTTCATTAAACTTAAGTTCAAATCCAAAATTCATCTCAAAGTGAGGTGAGTGGGATAAGGAGGTGGTTTTAGTAACATTATGCTTGTTTAAATTGAAATTTTTGTTGCTGCCTGCATTTTTAATATTAAATGGACAGAAGGATCTTGAGCGAGATTTAAACTCAACTCACTACAGGACAAATAAGAGGGACAAGCGTTAATGGTTAATACAGTAAAAACCTTTAGACCTGATTAACCCGTTCTATGTACCCAGTAGTTTGAAAAAATGTGCAGAATTAGGTACAAGACAGCTGTGTTACCTTATACCATAGCAGATATATTTAATTTGTTCTTCCACAGTCCGAGTAAAACTCATGCAAAAGAACACCAAATTAGTCTAACATTGTTTAGCTTCCACCAGCTGCACAGTACCTCCAGCATTGTTCGTGTGATCTCAGCTACACACAATTCAGCCAATGGAATTACAAAGGATAAAATAAGAATACTAACAAAGTTAGCCCTTGGGGGGAAGATCAAGATCCCTCTTTGACTTAGGTCAGCAACAGAAGCTGTCAAAAATTCTGGATATACAATAATGTATCGTTAAAAAATAACCACTTGGAGAAGTCTGGAACTTGACTTATTTGCTCAGACTGATTATTAGTTCTCATGCAGAGCAGTAACAATTTACGTATAGGGAATATTTTTGGCTTTTGTGTCAATGTGCATCTTGAATGATGAATTATTTAGTTAATGTCTAAGAGCATACCCAAAAGTGAAATATTTAACAAATACAGGAAAGAACATGCTTTTCTCATCTGAGTTAATCCGATAAGACTAAATAATGTAAATGAAGAGTGTAATACATTATAATTTTCAACGCATTAATTTGGGATAATCATGGTGATTACATAGCCAGTTATCTGATCAAGACACACATGAAGAGATCTGTAATAATACCTCAGATACATCAAATATATTGACAGATATCTCAGCACCTTTGTAAACCTCTGATATCTGCTAAGGAAAGCATGTCCACAAGAAATGCCATGAGTATTCATACATTGTTCTTATAAAATGTTAGTTACATAAAAAGCTGAAAATAATAGACCATTTGACAAGAGTATACTGATTTTACATGAGATGACTTTGTGCATTTCTCCAGCTTCTGGGTACACAATCGAAAATTCAAGGTACTTCAAAGGGTGATCTCTGCCTTTCAGTTCACAGCAAACATAACGTATACGAACAAAAGACTAAAATTAACACTAATACTCACTAACCAATCTGAAGAAAATTATAGGCTGTATGTAAGTAAGTAGATGATACCTCATTTTTATATTTATGCATATTCAAAGCTTAGTGAGAGCTGTGTGCTCTGCATGTCCCGTTTGCATCTCTAAAGGTTCAACAACAGGGTGTTTGGGAATTCCAAGGTCTCCATGGTAATAAGGTGGGTTGAGCATTTGTTCCCTCTAAATAAAAAGTGATGACCATATTTTTATTCCGCTTGGCACTGGTTAACTTTGAGCACAGTCACAGCTCAACTGTTTATGAGATCTTCACATTCCATACTCTGCTATTCTTACAGAAGCTGAGAGGTCATATTAATTGGCAAAAAGGAAAAACAAAGATTGCTTGCTGCACAGAAGAAAGCATGAGGTTACAGCAGTGTTCAGGAAAGATCTTGAGTTTCTACTTAGAAAATAAGGAAATATTCAAATGTCTTTAAGTTTCTTTTCACATTGGAATCCTGCACTGACAGACAAGTATCAGATAGAATGAATCACCATCTGCTTAATGTCCCATTCTTAAGCCATTTTATCTTTTCTTTCTAATCAAAGCCAGCTATATTACTCTGCAGATATCAACTTAATATTCAAGAATTTAGGTTTCAGTGCATATCAAGGCATTCAATTTAGCATCACCAAGCTGCACTCTCCCAAAGGATTCACGGTCTTTTTAGCCTACAGCACAGACTTGTCCCACCTTAGTTAACTGAGATTCAACCACCATTTTCCAGTGTAGGGAATCTGTCAAGGAATAATGAGGTAAACATAATTTATCAACTATAGACCCTACTATTTGTCACTTCAATTAAATGACGCCCTAGAAAAGATAAGTTTTGTGATTTTTAAATAATTCCCAAAGAGGTTGTTAAATGTTAAGCCCCTCACTGCAAGAAAGACATTGAGGTGCTGGAGTGTGTGCAAAGAAGGGCAACGAGGCTGGTGAGGGGGCTGGAGAACAAGCCATGCGAGGAGAGACTGAGGGAATTGGGGTTGAGAGAAAGCTTAAGAGCTTTCTTAATGTTTTTTTCTTAATGTTTAATGTTAATCTTAAGAGAAAAGGAGGCTGAGGGGAGACCTCATCATTGTTTACAACTACCTGAAAGGAGGTTGTGACGATGTGGGTGCTACTCTTCTCACAAGAGATAAGCAACAGGACAAGAGGGAACAGCTGCAAGTTGTGCCAGGGCAGGTTTAGACCGGACATTAGGAAGAATTTCTTCACTGAGTGGTCAGGGATTGGAACAGATTGCTCAGGGAGGTGGTGAAGTCTCCATCCCTGAAGGTGTTTAAAAGACGGGTAGATGAGTTTCTTAGGGATATGGTTTAGTAGGGAGACAGGCATGGTTGGACTCGATGATCTCAGAGGTCTCTTCCAACCTTATGATTCTATGATTTTAAACACTTGGCCCCACAAAAGCATCACAATGGTAATTCCAATTACAGATACTTCTGGATTTGCCAAGTTCCTGCATACAAATACGGTGTTTAGAGACTACCCATCTAGAGTATTCCTTTTTTCAGAGCTGCTGATTTCCACTGGTATGTTTTCCACATGGGCGTTTTGTTTTGAAATTCTGCTGAGATGCCTTGAGAAGTCAAGGCTGTTTTAAATGTAGTTCGCAGACCCTGCTACCTGTTTGCTGCTTAGCTTCCTGGTCACACACAGCCACGACAGTCATTGTTGTCCTTCTGTTTAGGGCATTACAGTTCCCTCTCTGAAGATCACAACTTATTGTTAGTGAGCCTAACATATTGACCTTAGGATTCTCTGCAGTACCAGACATTTACATGAAATTCCAAGTCACCACCGTTTCCCTTTATGGTCTAAAATGTAAACTAATTCACCTTAAAATTCTGTCCAGCGTGTATCTGAAGATGCTCGCATGTATTAATCTTACCAGCCCCTTCCTAGCAAATATTGCACCTCAGCAGTTTCACATGACAACACCTGCAGATAGGGGTATATAAACAGAGGCGCTAGGGGCATTTCACTCCTATCATAACTGTAGGAATATGATTTCCTGGTGTAAGTTCCAGTCAAAACAAGATGGGGTCATAAGCCAGCTTTGTAGGCAGAAGAACCCATCGAATGCATTGAGCTTAGTTTAGCCACTCCATTCCTATCAGCAGGTGCTGCTTCGGCTTCTAAGAACTCAGTAGAAGGGGTGATGTCCAATGCTGAGGTGCAATGTAGCTGTGCAAACACTGAACTGTTCACAGAGCTGTTCTTTGCTTTCTTCCGAAGGAAACGTGCCTACTGGCTAACCATGCTGGCCGTGGCCATTTGGGAGCAAAAGCTGTCTAGCTGTGAGCACTTTAGAGTACAAGCAGTTAACTGCCTGTGCCCTGCCGGGGAATGCATGATCATTCTCAGGACAGAGCTAGGAATTCTAGATAAGAACTGAATATTGAGAAATCTAAAAGAACAAAATATAGGCACTTAAGGCTTGAGCATTTTGTATCAATGAGAAAATAAGTGTCTGTGGCTAAAATAATTTTGCTTTATTCATAGGCTGGCAACTCAGGGTAATACTTTTTCTGAAAGAACTGCACAAAGGATTTTATTGGACTAATCAGAGCCCCTGGTGAACAGACCTAATTACTAAACTGCCATGGAAACATCAGCACAGTTCCAGATGATTGATAACTTCTGTTATTTCCAAAACACAGAGAATGGGGAGAAGAAAACATTTAGATAATAAATAATGCATAAATGTGAGGGGAAATGTCGTACCTTTAAAGGATGTTGCTCTTTTATGAAACTACGGTTATCTCATCCTTTTATCCACACTCATCATAAAAAGCAAAACAGAAGTCATTTGCAGACATTCTCTTCAGACCCACTGTTTTTTCTTAAAACAGTGCAGGAAAAAATGCCTAGGACCTCTCATCATCTGTCTTAAATAAAACAGCAAATAAGACGAAAGCAAAACTGCTAACGGGGATTGTTACAACTGTTAGCAGGGATCAGTGCCTATATGTGGCATGATTGCTCTAGTAGAAATCGAGAAGCAGGATATCAGGCAGTCCCGGTGATGTCAGTTCTTCTCACTGGCTTCAGCTGCTCTGGATTGAAATTTCAACTGAAATTGCTGCAGTTTCACTTTGGTGTCAGAAATGGTTACAAATCTGGATGGGTAGTTTCTGGGATGGAATTACCCAAATCATAACCGTTACAGAAAAAGCTTGTCTATCCAAAAAGCCACCCTGTTGATTTCGCTGACAGCCTGACACGTGATGTTGTAATACAAAGGCAGAGTAATGGGGTTGTCAAGCGTATCACATTTCAAGGATTTGAATGAGAAATCTGCAGACATTCTTCCACAAGAGAGTCTTCCATTTTTTCCCCCAAGATAAGGATCTTTTTTGTATTTCCTTTCAGCCCAGCTGAGAACAGACAATAATAACAATTTATCCAAGATTTCCACATGTTGAAGCTGTTCATTCAGAAGAGCTGTGAATGCCCATCTGCTTCAGGGTGTGTAATCAGCCAGGCCAAACTGTCCAAGGATACTCCCCACTTACAGTGTGTGCAATACAGGGCTAAGCTAAACGTCACTGACACTTAGAATCCTCTCCTCCAGTCCCAGCTCCCTCAGGAACATGACTAACCTGTAATAAGTACATTTATTCCCTAGCATGTGGACAGCACATTCCGGATTCAGGGCATGCTCAAATCACTATTTATCTCTCTCTGTTTAGATCTAGAAGTACAAACAGATCGTTGAAATGTAAATTTTCTGAGCATGGGAACTGCAGCCCATGCTACATGATCTCCGCTGAGATTGCTGTAGAGGGAATAAAAGCCAAATTCAAACTAATGTCAGAAAGAGATAATTTTAAAAAGGGCAACCTTCACCTTCAGTTCCTCTCATTGATGTGATGCAGAAAAGGCCTTTTATGAGAAAGGGATGAGTCTAAAATTTTTGAAGATTCATTTCAGATGCTTCTAAGTGATTGTCCAAACCATTCCTTTGGTACAAAAAACAGGCTGGAGTAGTTTTTTCATCTCTCGAGACTCCCATTTCTGTTTGGACTACTCAGAAATATTTTTCCCACATAGTACTTCCATTCCACTCACAGGAGTACATACAGAAATTATTAATTCACAGATCAAGAAAAGATCAGGAATGAAGTGAGAAAAACATTCTAGATTGGTTCATGTAAAAACATTAAGCAATGAGGTAGTTCACTTATTTGAGTGTTGAGAAATTAATTAATCAGTCACACTGACATTAGAATCAATGGAAAGCTCTCGTTCACTTCGGTAGATGCTGAATAACATCACAATTATGTTAAAAGAAGAGGTTGTAATCAAATTACAGAAATACAAAATCTGGTATTTCCTATCACACTTTCTTCAGTGATAGACTATTCTACTAATTTGTGCAAGCTACTGCGCAGTCTGCTCTAACACAAATAGGAACAACAACTGTCTTAGCCTTACAGGACGTGCATATATTTGAGGTTAAAGTTCCTGTTTTATTACTTTTTCTGTGTGGCCCTGCCCAAGTCCTGTAGCATCTCAGTTTCAGCTCTGTTATTTGTGCAAGGTGGTTAATAGCACGTTGTTACAGCGTACAGGTGCTGTGAGAGTAATTGTTAAAAAAAAGGCAAGACATTCAGCTGCTACAGTAATGGAAACTAATGATGTACATTAGAGACAGGAGTACAGACCTCCCTTCAGCTCTCTTAGAGTCTTGGTGGAATCAGCCTCTCAAGAAAAATATTCTTACACTGTGTTGAAATCCTAGAGTCTCTAAAGTCTCTAGAGTCTCTATTAATTAAACTATTAATGTGTTCTTTCTCTGCTCCACTACGGAGGCAAAAAAAAAATAGGCTTTAGGAACTTCCTGGGAATAACAGCAATTTTTCAAAACCTCCATTATTGTTTTGTCTCACCATTCTAGTACCATTCACTCTTTTTTCCCCCCTTCTTTTCTAATTTTCTCTTAATCTCAGGCAATATAAGAGCAAATTATCTATAATCTTTCTTTAGTGATTAGACAGACATCAGAAATTATCAAGATTGAATGTCGTATTTTATTTTTTTTCTGAGATTATCCTTTAAATCAGGTTTGTCTTCCATTCTTTTCATACAGGTATCCATAAAACAGTAGCAGTTCTTGAAAAGGACACCACTGTGGCACATGAAATGCACGTTTAAAGGAATGATCTTATGATTAAAAATCACTTACTACTCAGAGCTCAAACAGTCCTCAAAACCTGTGATGAACGTACAATTCATCCATATCATAGCAAAGGCGGTTATAATTAAAAAAAGAATGACTGACTAAATGGCATTCACCTTAATAAAACACATCTACCTCTTGTCAGAAAAGAGAGTAGAGCTGGGAGAAGAGAACAGACAGAAAGGTTGACTTTTTTGTTTCTGGCCACCCCACACTAAATAAAAAGTGTGGCACACAACACATCCTACCAGAACATCATCAGTAAAGGATAAAGATATGTTAGGAATATTTTCTGAGAGAAGAACACATAAAAGAAGACAAGCACAGAGTGCAGGGTAATGAGAGATTGACCATTGTTCTGAAGTATTTGCTTGGAGCAATATAAATCCTCTTTATTGATCCATGTATTACAATGACAATTTCTACTCAAAAATTCAAGTTATTTAATGTATCATTTACCTTCTTTAAGCTTGTTGCATATTTTTACAAAAGAAGATCTTAAAGTCCTTTTTTCTTAACTGTCAAGAGGAATTAATCTTGCAAGGGAATAGACATTTTATTTCTAATCTTTGCTTATTGTCATTTTGATTCTAGTGTTTTTCTTTACTCACACTTATTACTATGTTCAGTATTACTGTGAGAGAACAGAAAAAGTCATACTCTGATTCCCAGATGCCAATAACACTTTCAGATAAAGCTGAACCCATTTAGGCTACATCTAAACAGACAGTCCCAGGAATGCATCTAAGGCTCAGTATCCTGCCTCCACATAGAGTCTTTCATGGAAAGGCATTCCAGGGGGAAGTAAACCACTACAACTTTTGGACTTGTATCAGCCAATCTAAAGAGGTCACCTCCAAAATAATCTTTATATGGTTCAGTGGAAAAGATGAGAATTTTCTCTGACGTCATATCTGTGCTATTCATCACCTGCTGGACAGCCGTGCGGGGTGGGTGCTCATTCCCAGCTCGGTCAGTGTTGTCCACACTATGCGTATCACACTGAAGCATTCATTGGCAATCAGTCAGACTTTAACCTGTGCCTTCAAGGAAGACTTGAGTTATATAGCTCATATGTAGATCATATAGCTTATATTTTAGCATCAATACTAACACCATTTAGATCATTGTAGTCCTTTTCTTAACACATTTACAAATTGATAGTGATGGGGAAATCCACCTGTCCTGGAAAACTCTTTCTGTGGAATTCTACCAAACTGGAAGAAAATAGTTTCTTTACCCAATGCTGTTTCTCTGAAATTGGCCAGTAAGGATATTTTCTTTCTTAAAAAAAAAAAAAAAAAAGACACCTCATTTTTTTTTTCCTAGAGATCTCAATAGGCAAAGGAGCTGTATAAATATCATCAAATCAAAGAGATGAAATACTGCAACATCAGAAAGAAGTACTGTAAGATGTTTGATTGTCTTTCACCTCTGGGTGAAAGGCAATCTGAAATATGAAATTCAATTTAAGGCATAGTGAGATGATCAGACATTTATTATTGCTCAGATCATGTGACTCTGATGATGATTCCTTTTACAACAAGGCAAAATAAAGTTGCTTGTGTTGCAGATAAGAGTAGTGAAGAAAATTACCTGAGAAGATGTATAGGTTTTCTAATAGTTGTCTCACCAGAATAGAAGGCTTGAGAGATGTATAAGTTGGACCATTAATCCTGTTTATAAAGACTGAATGTCAGGGTGTTAAATGCCCATGTTTGCAGAATCCTTCTCAAAATTTGGTTGATTTCTTTGTCATTCTTTCCCATAGTCCATACACATACTCTGTCTCATTCATTATGTATTTGGTAGAAAGAAATTCTGGGGTTTTTTGTTCTCATTTATACTGCTTTCTGTTCTGTTACTCATCCCAGAAATCATGACATTCCCAATCTCATTTGGGATTTACAGCATATACACTAAAAAAATTACACTTAGGCTCAGATTGCAACACAGTGTTTTGATTGTAGGTGACACCTTATGTTTTAGCTGCTCATTCACTTTCAACTCTTGTACATTATTTGTATTCTCATGAGCTGACTGGTACAATTTTGAACATTTTCAGCTTACACTGCACTACAGAACTGTAAAGCCATTGGGTACAGGCATGGAAGTTACAATGATGTATGAGGCTGCCAAGGTAATGGCAATAGCCTGCAAGCTTGAAGCTTATTCTCTGTGTTTGTGTTCTCAGAGAAAATCACTGCAGTGCTGAGGGTCATATTTTGTGGGTTTAAGTGTTAATTAAGTGGTGTATAGGTCTCACTTCGGTTCCTTGCACAGGGGAAGATTTTATGCTTTGAGCTAGATAAACTTTTCACAGCAGAAATGTTTGAGTTTCCCCTTTTTCTCCATTAGCCCTTCACAACTTTTAGGAACTTGTTTGAATGCTTTGCCTAAAGCATCAAGTGTTATAAATAGACATTCTGTAAGTGCTTCAAACTCATAATTTGAATTTCAACTTTCCAAGAAAAATATTTACATTCCTAAAACAAATATAAAAATAATTGCTACACACTTGATCAGGTATTAGGGTAGATCAGGATGTGCTGCGCTACAATCTGACTTACTGCCTCAGTTTGTTTCTCACTGATACTTTTGTGCTTCAGCTTCCACTTAAAAGCAATCAGGAACAAACAACAAAGCAGAACAGGCAAATTAGCTCTTCAACACCTGGTGCTGCAGGCACTAGCTGGGATTAAGCAGTTGGTTACCCCTTTGTTCAGCAGCGCCTTCCTTACTCAAGGAAATCTTTACATTTCACACTATTTGGAGTCCTAATGCTTCCTCTGCTACCTTGGGCTGCTTTATAACAGAAGAGTTGCTTACTTCCCACCCAGAGTGTGTATGGCTACATCTACTTCTGAAATGCTTATTCAGCCTGATGTTTTCTATTCTCATATGAAAACAAAAAATGAGAGTGAGGAAGCATTTAACACCATAACCATAAAACCTCTTGTCTTCCCAACAATTTTTCTTACACTCTGTAAAACATCTGTTCATTCTGAAGTTCTCACATTCTTACCCTTCAGGACTTTCTACAATTCTCCTCTCCATCAGGACTACAGCTCCCATAATTCCTTGTTGAGAACAAAATTGAGTCTCATGATCCCCATGAAAGGACCACCTGCAGCAGTAATTTCTGTTCCCACAGTAGAAATATTTTTCCCAACACTGTCAGCACAGGTATTTGTTTCCACAAAATATTCCATAAAGCACGCTGAAAATACTGCTGAAATAAAATGTTACAGCCACTGTTAAATTTTTCATATTTATAATGAGGCTTGAATGATGTAGGAGGAACCCAAGAGTGTTTGATGGTAGAGACAGTTGTCAATGTAAAATGCAACTTTCTGTCAAAGAAACTTACTTGAATTCTCATTAAATCATTTCCTGTGTGAAGAATAAGGATTTTATCCATGTACTCTGTTCCATTATGTAAACATCTGGTGTAGCATTTCTTGGAGCTGAATCCAGCCCCTTTGTCATGCAAAGCTACCTAGCAGACACTGATTTCAGTGTGAGTGCAAGATTACTGGAATCCATTCACAGCAAATGAAAATTAGAACTAGACTGAATAATTCTGAAAATTTAGGAAAAGCTACTTGTTATGTGTTTTGTTTTGTTTTTTAAATGTCTTTTTTCATTCCCAGCTAGAAGTTGGTTTGTCATAACAAAACTCTTCATTATGTGCTTATTTGACTGTCATGGTAACATAAGGGGCAGCAAATTCTCAAAATTAATACATCCTGTTTGTGTCACATTAGGGTTGCAACCCCCCCACTCAATTCTTTCATGTATCTTTAAGTGACAGAGTATATTCAGAAACAAACGATGGAAAAACTTGAAAAGCCATCATTAACACAATCACAAGTTCATAAGAGAATACTTTTCTTCCCTGTCTCGTATTAGCACACTGCCTGAAATGAAAGGGCTCTTGCTAGGGTCTGAGTCAACAAGCTCTCAAACAAGCTGCCACGTGGATGAGACCAGACACAATGCTAAAATCAATTGATTAATTAATTAATTAAACAAGGCAGATACATTCATGAGGATGGGACAGGAAGAAGAGAGTAATGTCCTCTTGTGCTCTGGTCAGAGCATGGTTCTATACAATCAGGGGCTGAAAATTTGCTGTTTGTTTTGTAACTTATAAAAAAGACCCAGCAGCCATTGTGACAGCCAAACCAAAGCCCCATTATCAGCAAATGTTACTTTTAGCTAAGGAAGAAATGTTATACGTAATAAAATAAGTGGCTGCTGTTTCTTGTGAAATAGGAAGGTTGGAAAATATCCATTAAAACCTACAGCTTTTGATGATTCATACTTGACCTTTTTCTGCAAGTATTAATTGTGTCTCCTGCTGTGTGTCGCAATGACATTTTACCTAACAATACCCTGCCTTTATTTGGTATAAGGGGTTATACTGGATGGTTCAGTTTGAACCAGCTAAGACCTGAAATTGCAGAAATTGAAAGGAAACTGGTGCTGACTGGAAGGCTGTAAAACTGTCTTAATACAAAGGTTATAAAGCTACATCTGCTCCTCTGCAGATGACAGGCAGTTGGTTACCTTCACTACTTTGCCATGGAACTTTCCTGACAGGAGACTGGGATAACTCCCTGCCACATGTAACCTCCAAAATAACCATGTGCCTGACAGCTGAAACAAGACTCCTGGGTTGTGTGAAGGAGGGAGGTCTGAAATAATACTGCCTCTAATCAGCTGTCCACTTGCCTGTGCCTCACGGCTGAGACGCTGCACCAGGGCTTTACATTCAGCTCTGGATTCTACCTGTGCAGTGGTTTTGAGTATAAAAACCTTTTCTTTCCTTCTCCATAGGTTTAAATCATGACATATATTTCAGATTAAGTATAGGAAATATATTCTTCAACGATGTCTGAAGAGACTGAGGCATTCCCTGGCATGTACACCTCACACCAGCTGCATGTGAGTACAGGTATACTGTAAGCCCAAAAGTGATCACATCTGAGGTTGGAAATGTGGAAATTATTTTAAAGGTGATTCAGCTGGTTTGCATTTCTTCCAATTATAGAAATCACAATTCAGTTAGAAAACAACAAACGCATCTTTTATTTTCATAATAATTTTTAAAACTATCAGTTTGTGATATGTGGCGGAATGAACTGTACTGATGCTGCCATCGGTGAAAGACAGAATTAATAAAAAGACACCCCCAACCTCCCTTTCTCCCCAAACAAAATTCAAAAAACAAGCTGTAATGAAGAGCAGGGAATTTAGTATTTTGCTGTTAAAGAAAGAGTTTGTAGGTAAACAATCAAGGATGGACTTAGCACAAAGACCCAAGTAAGACACAGGAGGAGTACCTGTTCCAGAACCATCTATCCTTTTATCATCAGTGATCTATGCTACCTGCCTTCTGTCTTACTGGCTGCTTGTTCCAAATCAGAACTTCACAAAACAGAATTCTTCCATATCAGTAAAGAAACAAATCTGTGTGTTCTAAGCACCTTAGAGTGATTCTGTACATAAACATCGATCACAGAATAACTGGCCTGTGTTCACTTGATGAACAGGAATTTGGCGATAGCACTACTGGACTTTAAGTGGTTTGTTGGGAGTGCACAGAAAAAGAACAGTTCTGTTTTTGTATACATTGAGGAATTTCATTCCCCTGATGTATGTGGCACAGAGGAACATGTGCAAGATTTTTATCTTGACAGGACTTTGAGGGGAGGGTAATTCTGCCCTCATACCATAAATGCTTTCTCCATTCACGTAATGAAACAGGTAACCTCTACTCATCCCTCCTGTCTGCCTGTCATCACACAGACTTCATTCATGCAGGCATCTGAAATAGTGGAAAGAGAACAAAAGGAATTTTTTCACTTATTACGTATCCCCTCCGAAGAGAAGGCTGATATTTTCAATTTGTTCATTTCACTGGTTTAATTTTTGCAACGTGGGAGGGGTAGGAGGAGAAAAAAAGGAGGAATAGTTGTGCTGCAATGTTAATGAGCACATTTACAAGGCCCTGCCAGAAACTCTGTGCTTCAGTTTGCTTTTATTAGCTGTTTCAGAAGATGTCTTAGTTGCAGTTGCACAAAAAGCATTTTCAGGGTTTTATATTTTCTCATTTCGAATACTATGACATTATTTGGAGAGGCTCTGCAGTGCATAAGCAGTATCAGTATTGTATAATACAGCCGCTAGACTCATTTTGCAGTGTGATTACAAAACCCATCACAGTGAATTACATAGCAAGTTAAATTGGTTTCCACCTTCCTCAAAGCCAGGATACTATCTAGCACAAATAGTGTACAAATGCAGAAATAATGCAAGTCCAACTTATCTGCATGATGGGCTGCAGAAACTTCCACTGCTCCCTCCATCAGTACCCTCTGCTGCTGCTGACACCTGCTACACTCTGAAAGAAAACTCTAATGGTGAATACTCACAGTTTTTCACCCCTTGTACTAAGCTTTAATTTGCTACGACGTCCTGCCACTGCTAAAAACTTTACAAATCTGAAAAATATTTTTTTTCAGTAATATCTTTTCTCTTCTCTTGATCAAAAATTCCTGTGAATATATGTGGCTACTGAAGATTCTTTCTATTAACTAAAAAGCACCTTCACTGGCTTTGGATTTTCCTGTGTAACTTAAAATACATAAATAGTCCTTAGGTATGTGTAACCCAGACTGTTCACAATCAGTCTTCCTATGATATGTGTTTGTACTGCTTTTAGTCATGCTTTTTATGTTTTCTGTGCAGCACTTGAACTCACTCAAGTAACAATACAGTCCTCTGGCTACATTGGAAAAGAAAGCCACTTGCATGAAGTTGTTTGTTGTTGTTTTATTGTTGTTTTGTTTTGCTTTGTTTTTTTAAACATAAACAGGATAATGAGAGAGAAGAGAGCTAGCTGAACTTAACAATCCTGACTTACCTGCTTGTTTCCAGTCACTGAACACACCAGCTGAAAAAGAACTCTGTGCTCTTAATGAACTTCTTTCCTAACATTACGTTCACAGCATTATAGCGCAGCGTGGGTGAAGTGGTGCAGGGAAAAGCAGAGAAACAGTCAAATAGCTCAGTTAAGGCTGAAATAATATCCCAAGAAAGTCAGATACGGGAACAGAACACCTGTCAAGGTTTCCTACAGCTGGAGAGACCTTGGAGAAGCTTTCTAAACCCCTTTATCCATTTCTAGAAGTCAATGACCATGCACACTGTTAAAAAATTTGTCCCACATATACGTGTGCACCTGCAACTGTGTAGTTGACACATTTTTCTCTGTATATTAAAATCAGCAGATCCATCTCTCAGAGCTGTACAAATACTGTTATTTCAAACACGGTATTTTGCAGACAACCTGTCTGTTCTCCAGATTGAGAATTGCTACTGCTTCACTGTGACATAGTTGATGGTATTTGGAGTTGCCATAGTGTTAAATGTTTCTCCTGTGATCAGCAACTGCTGATTTAAATGAAAATCTTCAGCCATTTTCTCTGCTGTGTATTTCACAGTCATTTCAAAATCATCATAGACAAAAAGGTAAAAATGATACTACATGAAAAATGCATTGTGCCTAAATGAGCTTTCCATGATTTGATCTCAAGGTATCACGTGATCTCAAGTATTCACGTGTTCAGCTGCTGTACAGGACAGAACATGCTGAAGACCTTTAGTCATCACAGTTATAATTAGTAAACATGTACACACATTCATTTCACAGTACTGGTATATTGAAATGACTTGAGTTGAATTTTGTGTTTGGACAATGTTCAAGCCAACAATTTAGAATTCAACCTTTTATGTGTGGGATGATTTACTTCAGCTGTTCTGACAAATGAGTATGAGACATAGTGAGGTGAAGGCAAGCCAGAATCCACGGGACTCTAAGGCGCTTGGCACATGTAAAAGAGTTTGAGAATTTAATTCTCAAATTTATCCGTATTAATAATTATAATTTAATGCATTTTCCTTGTCAGTTACAATGAGTCAATTGTTAATTAAATGTTGTTGAAAAATATGAATTGCCATTTTACATGCTTAAAAACAATGTTGCTAATATGTCTAAATCTTGATGTGAAATGTTGAACGATACGATTCTAATCCCCCTAAATAGTTGTTACCCGAAACAATTTTATAGCGAATTAATTTCATTGTCAAAAAGTAAACAAGTATTGGAAAGCTGCATGACCAGCATTTAACCTTTTTCCATGTATTAGTATAAATTTTATATTCAAATAACATGCAATTAGATGGCAGAATGAATCATTTCCCTTTGGTGGGGTTGCAATGCCTTAGAGAAATAGCTATTGACAGATCACAAATTCATTATTTTTTTCTCCCCTTTGCATTGTAGATATTCGTGTTTAAAACTGGTATAAACGCACAATTTACAGCTGTGCCTACCAGTGGTAGCTACCACCTCCTTTTGACTGACAATGATGAGATTTCTGTCATGCTTTGCCTCTCCTACTGTGCCAGTGATGGTATTTTTTTCCTGGAAATCTTATTACTGAATGAGCTGTCGTGGTCTCAGATGGAACTTTCAATCAAAAAGGCAATCAGAAGGTTATCCATTTGTGAGTTTTCCTACAAAAGAGCTTTGCAAAACTCTACAGTCTATGTTATAACTCATAGTCAGAGCTGCTTGCCCTGAACGCTTATGTGCTATAGACAATAATGTGATCCATATCTCACAACACCTTCCTTTTCCTCCCAGGAGTGGGATGTAGACTAGAAATTGCTTCAGTTTAAGTTTCAAATCAGACTTTTCCATGTACTACTTTAAGATTTGGCATGGCAATTCAGAACCCTGGCACTTGGTGCAAGTGACTAGGAAGAAGATGTTTGGCTGTTACTACACTCTGTTACATAAATATGTTTGAATTCATTGAAGTCTCGACTGCTTCTTTTCTATCTTTAGATGACTTCAATGTTTATTTTATAATATTAAGAAAATTGCTAGATAAAGTTATTCAGAGGCATTATTTTTAATGCAGGGCAATTTAAATGAGTTGGATAATTCATTAATTTCAATAAAATCTTTATAATACAAAAATCAGTGGTGTTAGTGTATTAGTTGTCTGGTCACCACAGTCCTTAAACCCAGTCATGTCACAGCTAAAGCAAAGTAAATGTTTCGATTTTGAAAAACAGGCAAAATTGGGGGTGATGTATGGAGATATTTTTGTTCACAGCTCAAACAGTACTGAGAGGCTTAAAGAGCACAGGTCGGTTTTACTGGCAATACTTCAACAGAAAAAGCGTGAGGTTATTTTTCAGCATGGTGTAGTGAATTAGACACACATAACTCCTGTGCTCAGAGGCTGCTGCATATCTAATTCTGCAAATGCTGTCAAAAATTGCTTCAGATATTATCCCTTTCTATTTTGACTGCAATCAACTAATAAATAAATGCTTTTGAAGGGCTACGTTCGTCAACAAAAGATGAAGTCGTTCAGGAAGATTCCTTTCTGCAGTGAACAGGTAAAACTGAGAGAAAAGCAATAACAAGAAAAGTATTTATAAAAATATATTTCACAAAGTAGGAAACAATACAGGAGTTTCTCTGAATACAATACATGGAGTAAATAAACAAACAGTAATATAGCTTCAAAACAAAGTAGAAAATTAAAATGATTTGCATGTGATACGTCGTCTTATTATACAACTGCTATTTCTAAATGGCAAGTTTGCATTACAAATTGAGTACGCTTGCAGCTTCTAGTGTTGTTCTTTCTCTGTGTGCAAGAGCCCTGGTGCATCACTATGAATATTATAGAAAAAAAAAGCTAATAACATAAGCAGTAAAATTCTGTACACACTGGTTCCTGCTCTAATACAGTGGAGAACTATAAGCATGTTTTTACTGTACTGTGGTATGTGTGGATTTCTAAAAGTCTATAGTTTAAATATTCACATGAACCAGTTTACTTCCAGCTGTTTGTGCTTGTATTAAAAACACCAGGTACTAGATTTATTAAGAAGATATAAAACTGTCAAAAGTTTTCTCTGGGAAAGTTTTATTCCTGCCAGCATTCTCTTAAAATCCAACTACTTCAAATGAATAGGCTACTGCTTTAATTTGTCTTTTTTTCTTTTCAAAACGTATATATAATAAACATTCATTGTACATAGAAAAAAAAATGAAATGGATATAATTTAGCTTTCTTCATAATCTTAATCTGTAGACTATCAGTCTTAATAAATAAAAGCAGTAATGGGCATCAATAAAATATTTATTTCAAAGATTAAACAAATAAATTCGATCTTTAGCAATAAAATCAGCAATTCATATATGGAAGTCCATCCCTTTTCACAGTTTTTTCTTTCCTTTCAGAAGACGAAGCACAGGATTGATCCTTCTTCTAGGAAAAAATATCCTTTTGCCAAGCAAGGGTTTGCAGCCCTGTCTCTGAATCTTTGCACATTGGTAGAATTTATTACCCATCACTGGAATGGATTAAGAACATGTGAATATTTTAAGGCTTGACACAATATTTAAAGATGATGTTCAGTCTGTGGTTACGTGGCCAACAATTACTGTATGTACAATACATGGTCACTGCACAGTAGAAGCCAGTAGGAATTTACAATGCTATTCCTATTCAGCATTGCTAAGAAGACCAAGATATTGCTTTTAACACTTCTGTGGTGGGATCTTTGTTGGCAATGCAGAAACAAACCATTAGCTCTACATGTACTGGCAGGAGCCACTGTTCAACAGCAAAATCCCTGCAAGTCCATTTTCTAAGAAAGCACCAATTTCTTTTTGTTCTTTCCAATTCACTGAAGATAATCAAAGATCCAAATCTCCATCTTCAGAGTGGTCAAGTGAATATCAAATATCCAAAGACTTCTAGACACTCCACATACTTTACTTCACACTCCACAAGACTTAACCTTCTAACATATACTTTTTTTTGGTTCAACATTACAATGTAGTTGATTTTCTAGATGATTGGCGCTAAACTTGCCTCTAAAATGAAAAGCCACATTAGTTTTAGCTAACAGCAGTGGCCCTAGAATATTACATGATCATTAAGTCAACAGTGAAGAAGTTTGTAATCCACTGTCAAGTTTCTTTGTCACTTTCTCCAACTGAGTAAAGTTCTCCAAGTCTTTTAAAGCGAGGACCCCATTCACTGAGGTAGTCAAAATTCTGATCTGAGTCTGATGTAGACGACTCCAATGAGCTAAGGGAACCAGCTGCTGACCCTCTTCCTTCATAGCCATAAATCTGGATAGAGTCATATGGTGGAGCTGTAGGATCATTATCGGCTTCATGAAGCCTTACATTAATAAATTCATCGACATCAACACCATTAGGAACAGGTGCAAGACCTTGCCTGGGCATAAATTGAAGATCAGGCTTAATATCCTTACGAGGCAAAAATCCATTAATTCCATCTGGATTTTGCAAAGTTGCAATGTCAAAAGCTTCTGTATCTTCTTCTCCACCTCCTTCATCATCATAGCGAATAATATTTTCCCTGACATCTTCATCATCTTTAATGATTAGTGGCTCATTCTTATGTCTTCTCAGTGTTACAAACAGCACCACAATGACTGCAAGGAAAGCATCACAGGCTGATTAGGTATAAAGTTTCCAATCAAAGCACTAAGTGTTAAGCACAGCAATGGAAGGTGTTGTGTTGCTTTTTGTAATTAAGAGTAATAAGGGTACTGAAAAGCTAAAATACCTATAACTTCCCATTGAAGTGATGAAAATTTGATCAGAAACTTTTTTTAATCCTCTAGTTTATCAGCTTGCATTTACATCCAAAGCTCAATTTTATATAAGCAATATGATTTTGCATACTTCCGTCTTTGGACCTTGACTTTAGACAACAACTTTTGCCTTTGGAAAACTTGCAAACCTAGTGAAGTCAAGGCATCACTGTTCACTGAACATTAGGCTATAAAATCGTGGATGGATGGAGTTTTCCAAAATTAGAACTTGTTTTTCTGGAAACAGAGCCCTGACAACAGAAGGAAATTGGTGTAGGGTTTTGGGGTTTTTTTTTTGGTTTTTTTTGGGTTTTTTTTTACGTATTGCAAAAGACTCACACTGTATAATTTAAAAGAGAATGAGACAGTAAGGGAGAAAGCTTAGATACATCAGTTTCACAATCATGGACAGATGCATAAAAAGCTGTAAATTGGTTTCACTCGTTTTTGTGGCTTAATGCAGAAAGCTCAAGTTACTGATGTAAATCTCAGTTACATTGTGAAGCTGTAAAGCGCAGAAATAAGCCTTTTCTTCCACTGTTCTCTCCCTTGTTTGATGTCATATACAAACTTTGTATGTTTTATTAAAATATACAGTGCTTCTTATCTCATAAAACCGTAATTTCTCATACGCCACTGCAATCCAGGATAAACTCCTCCAAGCCTTAAGAGATACAACAAATCTATTTTGCATCCTGTGCAGTACATACTGTGTTCACCTTGTTGCTTAACATGCACAATTGGATTTTTGGTTTCACATTCACACTGTTTAATGTGAAACATATGTAAAAGATCATTTCATATTGGGGCTTTGCTTTTTATGCTTTTATTCAGTCCTAGTAGAGTCGGGATGCAGTCTGGAAAGTCTCTCAGTACTGCTGCTCATTACATTCTATTAGGTTGTCTGTTCCTCTATGTGACTTCTTTGTTTACTTACAGCCATCCAGGATCTAGAAGAGTTTGAAACACCACACTATGGAATGTTTACATACCTAGCAGCAAAATGATGCATGCTAATATTGCAATCAGGGCTCCCATGCTGAGTCCAATGGGAAGTACATAGGCTTCAACGTTACAGGACTGGACAATGCCCTCACTGCTGCAGCCACAGACTCGAATAGTGAGAGTGCTGGTGCTGCTCATGGGAGGATTTCCACTGTCACTGATTATGATTGGCAGTAGATACACTTCTTGCTTCTGCCGGCTGAATCCACTATGCTTTGCTAGTATGCTGAGTGTATTATCTGAAAAACAAAAATTTACATTGTTTCACCACATAGAATAACTGCTAAAATCACAGCTTTCCCTTAACGCATTCAGAAAAGCTCTACACAAACAGACATGCACTTTATTGTACTCATTATACCAGCAGCATGTACCTCAGAGACCCTTTTTTCTGTCTGGTTGCTCATGCCTCGAATGGACAAGTGCAACACACTCATTTTCTTATGTCATGTGTTGTTATGACCGCAATGGCAACCCCTCACTTTCTTCTCTGCATAGACCCCTACAGGTGTCTTCCCATCTTAATTCATCACTGTGTTTCAACTCATACAGTTACAAAAGTGCAACCAGTACAATAAAGAAATGAAATGTTAAAGTAACCCAAACTTAATAAAGCATATTCATCAATTAAAACAAACATTCCATGTATTATAAGCACAACTTGCACAATATTTTGCCCTGATTCTTTTATATTCATGAGCAATAAAAAACAAGCAAGAGAAAATCTGGATGTATTAAAAGCTGTAGGTCCGACTTTGGTGATGTACACATTTATTGGGCCTCAATGAGGAAATCAGAACAAACTAAAACAGAATGTATCTCCTGTGAAGGCAGTCAGAGGAGATGTGTCTTGGACATTCTTACCTTTGCACTCATACACACATACTTAATTCTACAAACATATAAAGGCGTCTGACTACAGCGCATCCCACCCAGACACCAAGTTACAGTTAAAGATTTCATACTCACTCAGTTCTCAATTCACTGTCAAAACACTTACAAGTTGATTTTACTTAGGGTAATCACATTGATTCTATTGTGCATAGCTGTAGGAATTATAGATTCTAACTATCTGACAACATACTGTTATCAAGTATCAATAATCTTGTATATGCCAGAATGCTCAGGTACAAACCATGATTAGTGAGCATGTCAAATATGCAAAACGCTTTGATTTATTTACATTCTTAAATATTCACTTTAGCTTTTAACTGCTTTATTCTGTGGAATAAATAATAAAACAATTCAGTACTCTGATTTACATACTAACAGAATGCTCCTTGGCTTGTACTAGTTTGGATTTGTGTTCTTTCATCAAAAATAACACCATATGTTAACAGAAAGATTCCGATGCACACAGAACAGGAATGCACCTGTGTTTTACTGAGGAATCCAATGATAATTTCAAAATAAAGCTGCACATTATACTTGGGAGAAGGAGCCTGTAACTCCTTTCATCAACCTTTCTTCCCATGTGCTACTAAAGTTAATATTCCAGAAGTACCATGAAAAGAAGTAAGCCTCCTGATATTTTTTCTATAAAATGGGCACATGCAATGACTAAATGCCATTCCTTGGAAGGAAAAAAATTACTGAGAGTTCTGGAGCAGGCATAAGGAAGACACAACTTGAAAGATAGGCAGTATTCATATGACAAATACAACAAAAACCTGATTCTTGAGTTTAAACCAAAAAAAGGTACCTGAAGCACATGACAACATGTGTATACATATACATAAGAATGTTTTGTATATGCGTTGATCTTGGTACTGGTCAGGTACTCACTAGAAAGTATGAAATAGTATAGAAATATTTTATATGTGTTAAGTATGATGACCAAGAACACTCCTGACACCCATGATATCTTTGCAGCATCTGTCACTGCCCCACCTGAAAAGACACATGTACACTCCGCAGAACTGGTAGTCAATGAAGTACAAAAGCCAGAGGAAGATGCAGAGAAAGAAGAAGGGGAAAGCATTCATGAAGAAAATACATTTTTTACATCAGAACAAAAAAAAATAAAATGCAGCATTTTTATTCTTGAAGTTCTTAGTAATGAAGCAGATTAATAAGGAAAGAAAGGTAGTTACATAATATAATGAACACAGAATGAAACATTACAACCTTTATCATGTCCTGAATCTATATCAAGATATCCATCAGTAGATAACTTCTAGAGTTTATTCATTGCCATAGAACAAAAGATTAAGGAAGATTATTTGATATTTAAGCATGTGGTATAATTGTTGCATACAAGAGAAAAAGAAGACTTTCCATTCAGTGTCTCGGAAGTTCAGAGTCATTGATCCTGCAGTCTTCCTGTATCCCTTCCGTGGCGGAGTTACCTACCAATCACACTTATGCAGCTTAAAAAGCTACTTAATATAATTTCTATTGCAGAGTATGTAATCATTTCAACATTTTTCTTAATATGTAGAGTATGTAGCACATGAAAAACAACCTAAAAAATAACTGCTTTTTAAAGCAGTATAAGTATCATCACTTCATAATACTTTTGCAGAACAAAAGATTCGTAATGATATTCGTATCCATGAATCCTCAGTCACATCAAAACTGATGGCATCCTGGAGCTAAACAAATAGTCTAGTCCTTCCTTGTGCCCTTTTTAAAATTAAAGGAAGCATATTTGTTTACTGAAGAAAAATTTTGGGTATAATCTCTTAAGAATTCTGACAGCTCAATAGGACCAAACTCCTTGAGGACACCCAGCATTCCACGTGCCACTATGATGCAGTGGAAAAGTCAAGTATGTTTTAAGTCAACAATTAGCACACATTTAGAATTAAAAAATACACTCCTCCTCGGTTGAATGTGTCAGAGACTTAAACACACGTGTGCAAGTGAAGCCACTTTCAGTACCGTATTTGCTCTCTAGCTGAACTGCAAGGAACAAAGGGAAATGTTATGTAAGCAGAATAGGTTTCTAGCTATGTTTTCCTGAATATTGGAGTGTGTATGGCTCTACCAAAGCGACCACTGCATCCGTTACAATGTGTGAAATGCACATTTTTTATCTCATAGCATTCTTTTCAAATACTGAAAAATAGATTTATCTATCCATTTGACTTTCTCCTGCAAAATTTAAAATATCTCAGCATCAATTGCATCCTTAATCCTTTTGCTTTAATCTTTCAAAGGAGAAAAAAACTGTGGGGCTCAGTTTCCAGCTCTTTATGTGTTTGACATAAATCCCACTTACAAGTGCCACATCTGTAGTTATTTATTCAGAACTCCAGAGAAACTCACAGTTAAATTACATGGTGAATTCTTGTGCTTTAGAAATTGGTACTGATACAGCCTGTTCCTTTCTGTAAGTCTGGTGGAATTCTTCTGTGTCCTAGCTGGAGGAAAGGATGGACATACTGACCTCAAGCATCCTTGCGCTTCACAGATATGAAAAAGAAGTAATGCACTTGCTTTAGGAAGAGGTGAAAAAAGGAAGCTGCTCTTGCTGGTGACAGCTTTGGGTCCCTTCCATCGCTCTGACTACTCTGTCTGGTTCAGAAAATTCTAACAAGCCAGAATCAGAGACTAAAACAAAGTAAAAAAGGAAGAGTACTCTAAGGAAACAAATAGAAAAGGGCAGAAAAAAACGAGAGGAAGAAGGAGGGATGGAGAAAGTAAACTGCCCATTTCTGCCAATCAGTGAAGCTCTGTTGAGTATAAGAAACTGCCTGGTGCTAGTAATGGTTATCAATTCAAGTTCAAAAGGAATGAGATAAAGTAAAAGATATGCAAAATATTTGGGACATTTAGCTGAGCTATTTAAGTGTGAAAGATGTAATGACTGAACAGTTAGCACTGTGTAAGAAGAGATTCAGGATAAAGAGAGAATACCTATTCTTTTTTTACAGGTGGGGCTTTTTTTGTTTAAGAACTGCTGTGTTAGATAAAAGTTGAATTTGTTGTGCCTAGAAAGAAACTGGCAGTCAGAAATAGTCAATAGGAAAAGCAAAATGAAATGTTTTGCCAATGGATGGCAAGTACTCAATTTTGCCTTGGGCATTTAGTTTAGCAACAAATTCCTTCCCCTCCTTTGCCATGTTTTGGTATTGCTGGAGATGTGACTGTTGAGCAAAGATCAATGACCCTCTTTTAGTTGGTCGCTAGAACTTGAGAAGAAATACCAGCAGCTGATTAGCAATAAACTCAATTTATCTGATTTGCTGTCTCCTCTCTATGGACATTCCCCTTACCCGTAGCTGACAAAACAGCAGGAAGATCCTCCAGTAACAACCTCCAGCAGTGATGCAAGAATTTTCTTGCAGGAGAGGGGAAAATCACTTCTCACTCATCTTCCCAATTAACCCACTGATCCTTCATTATAGTGCTGTTCAGGTTATTTATTTATTCATGTTACATTTTAGCAAAACAAGGAAAATCACACACAGAACAAAATAAACCCTCTCTGTTAATAAAGCTCTGAGGTAACCTGCCACAGGCTGAGAGAGACAGAAGTCTTTACCTCCAGTCAGTCATGTATATTGAGGAGGTCCTTTGACATTCTCCATCAAAAGAAACCTCTCTGAATTCTGTACTCTTCTGTAAGGGGAAAGGATGGGAAAAGTTCACTGAAATGCCAGAGTCCCACTAAATGCCATTTCATTAATGACGTTCTAACTACACGGGATGGACCAGGAGCTGTACTGTCCCACGGGCTTAAGGAGAAGTGCAAGACAAGTGATCTCAACAATTGTCTTAAGTCATCATGAATTTTTGAATCAGTTTAAGGTCAGAGTATGACAGCTCTAGGAATACATAACTACAATTTAGATCTGGAGCCCAATTTTACCTTTTTTTTTAAACATAAAACCAAATCAGTCATTTAGGTCACCAGATGTCTCTCAGTTTCTGAAGATTACAAGCAGCTTTGTGAAACAAACATAAAAAAGTCTGTTATGGGAACATCTCCCTCACAGCTGAAACAAAAGATGATTATGCAGAAGGTATTTACAAGATGTCCAGAGTGATTTCTAGATAAAAGTACTTTGAATAACTAAAAGGAACAGCATGCTTACTACAGGGCCTAATGCTTCTTGCAGATTCCCAGCTTCCAGGTTCTCAAGACCCTCGGATCTGTTTTGAGGTTCTTGGATGAAAGATTTTGAGAAAAAGTACATATAATAATTTCAATACAAAGCTCCTTTTGAATTTGCTGGATGAGTAACTTTAATGGCATTGACATCAAGCTGGATGTGAAATTAACAAGCAGGAGGCAACCTCATCTTCTTTTTTATACAAGAATGGCTGTTGCAATTTTAAGTCAAATAATAAAATGACAGAACAAAAGTTAAAAACAGCAACAGCCAGTTTACATCCAAGTGTCATTTTCTCTGCATACTTTAGTGCAATTCTTTAATTCCTTCACAGCCTCTAATATTTGGAGATCAGTGGACTTCCCTGCTGGGTAACCTTACACCTACTGAGCTCTTATTCTGTCTTTCTTTTCATGTCCCTTTTGTAACATTCTCAGAAAGATCAAATCATTAATGTTAAGCACTTTGTGGTAGCATTTGTTCTCTATGTTGGATATGTTACTTATGTGAAGAAAGAATTTTACTTGGAAACTTTACAGCTGGAAACACTAGAATGACTGAAATACGTGTTTCTTCATGTTTATTAGAGCTATCGTTTTGTGTACATTTTTTTGTAGTCTGAAACTGATTCTCTCTAATACATAGTCCTTTGGCATGAGGAGAAGAGCAACAGGAATATCCTTACTGTGAAACTCTCTGCTTTTTTTGATAATGAAAAGACAAGAATTGTGCATTCATTTCTTTTCTCCATTCATAAATGGCATCAATTCCCAGAAAAAACCCTTGAAATAACTGAGTAATTAAGTTATAACTATGGAAGTATAGGCAGAAAAAAACAGAATGTGTGACGTTCAGAGAAATGTTAGCTATTTAATATTTAGCAGTCATCTGCAAATGTACTAGAAGAGAACATTCAAAAGAATGCTAAGAGAGCTCTTTGCGTAACTATGTATTCATGCACGTGCTTCCTCTCATATTCACTATTCAGTACAGGAGACCTTACAACATTAAACACAGGCTTTTGACAAGACCTGGAATAATACTGGTATTTTTGGTTTTCTTCAAAATTCAAATCTAATACTATAGTAGAATATAGGGAAGATTCCAATCCTCATTCTAGGGACTGGGAACAAACAAAAAGGGAGCAATCTCTAAAAGTCTTTGTATACACCCCATGAACTATAAAACCATACATTATCTATTACTCTTTTGCATATTTTCTTAATAGTACACACATTGCTATGAAAGAATTTACAAATAACACGTTTAGATCAGTAAAGTCAAATTGAAGAGACAAGAGCAACGAATGCAGATCCAGCAATTCACTATTCATTGTCCCACACGTGATATTACTCTGACAAGTCAACTGTTTTGGAATTTTTTATTCTCAAAATCACAAAAGCAGTGGGAAAGAATATTCATGACCTGCTTTCTGATCTAGCACAAGAGCCAGAAGCGGCAACTCATAACATCCCCTGCATCCCCTCATGTTCACCTTGTAAAAGAACATTATTCATAGATGGGCCCTTAGTTTGAAAAACTGATTTGTATGATTCAGACTACACTTAAGTACAAGTCAGAAGTATTAGTTTCTTGCTTCCAAAAGGATGCCATTCAGATAAGAATGAGAGATACACCTGTGTTTATGAAGGACAGTATATTTTTTTTCTTCCTTAGGCTGTAACACTTTTTAAAGGACTACCTCATAAAAAGTGAACAATTTTGAGTTTGTATGTTAAAATTTGACGGTGGTTAGTAGGTGAAAAAGCTATCTCTTTGTTCATTAATATTAATGTCACAGTTTTGTTTCATGATTAAACTTCGTATTTTTAACATGGATGTATTTATGCACACTAAATACATTTTTATGAGGACTCATATAGGATCATAGACTCGTTAATGTTGGAAAAGTCCTCTAAGCTCATCCAGTCCAACCATCAGCCCAACCCCACCCTGCCTACTAAACCATGTCCTTCACATCTACAAGTTTTTGAACTCCTTCAGGGATGGAGACTCCACCACTGCTCTGGGCAGCCTCTGCCAGGACTCCGTCACTCATTCAGTAAAGAAACTTTTCCTGATATCCAGTCTGAACCTCCCCTGGAGCAATAATTCCTCTTGTACTATTGCTTGTCACCTCACCACAGCCTCCTTTCAGGCAGTTGTAGACAGCGATGAGGTCTCCCCTCAGCCTCTTCTTCTGCAAGCTAAATAATCCCTGTTCCCTCAGCCACTCCTCATAGGACTTTTTTTCCAGCCCCTTCACCAGCTCTGTTCCCTTCTCCGGATGCGTTCCAGCCTCTCAATGTCCTTCTCAGAGAGAGGAGCCCAAAACTGAACCCAGTACTCTAGGTGTGGTCTCACCAGTGTTGAGTACAGGGGCACAATCCCTGCCCTGGTCCTGCTGGCCACACTGTTTCTGACAGAAGTCAAGATGCCATTGGCCCTGTTGGCCCCTTGGGCCACTGCTGGCTAATGTTCAGGCAGTTGTTGACCAGCACCCCTATATTTTATATATATTATACATAATATATATTATAATAAATTATTGCATATACATACATGCATATATGTTAATAGAAATACACAACAGTGTTATGTGTTGCATTTGACACATATTCTAGAACTTCCTTGATGACCATCTCAAACAAAATCCTATTGAGCAGCAGTTTACAAGAAAGATGACCCTTTGTCTAATCTGTATGGTAAAAGCATAAAAGTAATATTCAAGTAGAAAGCTTAAAAAATAATCTGAAGATAAAAATAGGCCATTTTATGGTATATTTTGGCTGATTTATGGCAGCCAAACCATATGGGCACTGAAGCATGCATAGGTATTTCAAAATGACCTACTTTTCATGAATGGCAAAATTTTGTGATCTCTTCAAAAAAACAGATTGATGGTTGCTATCAAATTTGATAGCCAACATCAGGTTCAGCAGAAAAAAAAGTTTTTGTGCTATAAAAATTCAGCTGACTGATCAAACTGTGTCCCTTGCACATGCAGCACTGATATATATAATGGCAATTCATATAACATTCCTATGACACATTATCAAACACCTGAACCAAATTTTATCTAAATCCCTTAAAACACCTGTAAGAACACAGAACAAATTGTATTTCATGGTAGAAAATGTACTACTGAGCAGAACTGGAAAACGTCACATATTTTGTATACTTGATTGTTTTTTTTCCTTTATCAATTTGCCTAACTAATTACAGTTTATGCTAGAATTTAATTGCCAAATAGATTAATGAATCCAAAAGATAAACTCATTTCTTGGTCATGTATTCCTTTGCAGAAAGAAAATATGATGCTGGGAATTTTGAACCATAAGCAAAGTAATATTTAATCATGTATAAGAACACATTATTCTTATATGTTAAAATTTTTTGGAAAGAGGAATAATCATATATTACTGTAATGCAGAACTTACAGTAAGCAAATTCTTGAGAAGATAATAATAATAATCCCAACAGCTAAATTAACAGCAAAATGATTGAATAAGCATTTCTTCTTACTTTCTTCCTTTGAAAAATGTGAACTTTAAATAATAGTCTGTGTAATTTCGAGTTCTATTCCTTTGGAAAAATCAGAACTTTAGATAATTGTCTCTTAAGTATTCTGAAACTTTCCTTTGACCTTTAGTCCAGCAGAGCTATAATCAAACATACCTATATGGTCACTTGCAGTCTACAGCAACTCTTATGTTTTGTATGCTGGGTTTTTAACCTTTTGAAGGACGGAGAGTAAACCCCTGCTGAAGGAATAATGCTGTAGAAGCACACACTGAGTCTAAAAAAAGTCGAAAACTAGTTTTATTGTTAACAGGAGAGAGGAATAATTAGGTCATAATATCTCTCTCTCTCTTTTTAATTTACATATACTTACGCCGAGTCAAACCAGGCAGCTTTGGGTGCTGGATCTGTTGAAGCTACACCGTTACCACAATTGTCTGAACTGTATCCAACACACCTGATTTTCATCTTACCTGCTGTGATGTTGTGCCAGTTTATCTCTTCTGAATCCCCCTGCTCCAGCTATGATTGACACTCCCATAATCTGAAGCAAATCCAAGCCAGTGAAGATGTAAGATATGCTAAAACAGCACTGACTTTTGCCTCTCATTTTTCTCTCCTGCATTCAACAAGCCAGCCTCAAACTTGTTTACTAATAACCACACTGTTTGACATGTTTTACTTTATTCGGATCACATCACCTCATGGCATGTGCATTGAATGTTACATCTGTAAAATGTAAGAATTAATGCAGGTTGCCAAGCTCCAGTTTAGAGAGATGAAATGGCTGTCAAATGTGCTTAGCATTAAAAATACATTATTAACACATCAGTTTGCATAGAATGATGGATCATTTTTGTAATCTACATGTTCTAGCTAATTCTATTGTCTTGTTATTGTCACCAAAAAAAGTTTCAGAAAGTAATATGGTGTTTTATAAGGCTTTGATAAAATAATCGCCGTATTTTTTATTTGAACCAAGAGGTTTGCATTACTGTATTATCAAATTCCAATAAAGTGCTGCTGAGATAGACAGAAAAGCCAAAATACCCCAAGGCTTTGTCATCTGTGTTTCTCTTTAGGTATAATAGATTCTTATTTGTAGTCTTCCTATGAATGCACAGTCTAGGAGGTGAAACTAATTAAAGGTGGGCATCTAATCCCCTTAGGTCACTGTGAGATTTATGATTTTACACATCACATTGATTTGAGGTTCTCATGCATAAAGCTAAATCTCAAGCAGATTCAATGACATTCATAGTACTTTTGGTAAGTGATGGAAGAGTTCCATGAATTCCGTCCTATTGTCTTCATCTTCTTCACTTCAGACATATCCTTCAGTTCCTACTTCAATGAGTGTCTCCTAGAGCTTGGAGAAGTTGAGAGTCCTCACTACTATGAAGACAAACAGATATTTCAAGTGAATCTTTCTAGAATGTAGAATCATAGAATGGTTTGGATTGGACTTACATTGGTTGAGGCATTTTAAGTTAGAAAATAAATTTAAAAAAAAATGACTTTTTTTTTTGACCTGGTGCCACTTAAGAAAAAAAAGTCTTTGATTTTAAAAAGTGCCATATCCTGAAGTTCTTATATATGCAGAGCGTCCTTTAACTTCACCAAGAATAATTTTTGGAAGAGAACTGAAAGGAGTGCCATTATAAATTTTTGGAAATATCATCAAGTGTTATATTAGCTTTTTGTAATTTGAAAAACTAAAATGCTATGGTATAGGATTGCTTGCTGGGCACACAGGCAGCATGACAATGACTTTTTGAAGACATTCTCATATGCAGATTACATATAGTAATAAAAATTTGTTATCATCAGGCCATTAATGGCAGTAATTTATATCTCTGTCTTACACTCAAAGTACACACCTAATATCTTTTTATATGCACACCTCTCAGTGAGGAAGTGTCTCCTCTGGTGAAGACTAATGGTCATTTGAAATGCAGGGAACAGCAAAATGCATCCAGAGAAGGACTTCCAGTGAGTGAAAAAAAAACAGTTACCTGTCTATCAAGTTGAATAGATTGTATAAAATTTTCAAATGAAAAGTTCCAGATAGTCTCGGTAAGATTTCTGCATGTCATGTAAATATTACATAGAGAAAACTTGGCACAGCCAGAATTTCCAAACTGCTGTACACAGTCAGGTTACTGAGATTCAAAACAGGTTTAAAGGAACACAAGTCATATGCATTTAAATTTCAAGACTGGGACATCCTGTAAGACCCTAATCTTACGGTGTGTGTTGTATGGCACGGTACATAACATGGAAAGAAGAAGGAGCCAGGGAAAGACATCAGCAATGGAGTTCTGCCTCACCACTGCAGAGATATTACAAAGTCAATGCCTATATTGGCAAATGTCTGCAAATTACAGCATCAGTTTGTAAAGAAGTCTAGACTTTTCACTGAATCACAGATGGGTTGAGGTTGGAAGGGACCTCAGGTAGTACCTGGTCTACCCCCCTGCCCAAGCAGCCCACGACCATGTCTAGACAGCTTTTGATGGAGATCCTGCAAAACAGAGCACATCTTGTTCCTTCGGTCCCTTTGCATCAAGCAAAGACGTTACAAAGTACAAATACAAAATGCATTTCTATGCTAAGAGAATGACTTGCATATCACAGTAAAATTGTTCCCTGTTTTCTTTTAGGTCATGATGAATAGTTTGACAAACTGCAAATTATGTGTATAGGGAGATGCTGCAATAAAAATATGAAGCAGGATCATGTAGAAGTATCACGAGAGCCAAGACAATTGTAGTGGCAAAGGAGAATACATCTTAATATGTCAAGAAACCCTCCAGAACCATGAAAAGAACCTTAAATATTCAAAAAGGAGAGTAAAAATAAACAACACATACTTGGAGAAAGATTCATGTTTCATTACTGGGGAAAAGAAAAAAAAGATAAATACAATTTTAGTCTAGAAAAAGCTAAGTTCTTCATACAAAGTTTTGCAGTGGGTGATTCTGCTAGACAGCCTGCATTAGAACTCTATATAAAGATTTTAGCAAGTACATCTTTCCGTTTTGCATGTGAGCAGGAGACAAGCACAAAATACGAGAAAGTTGATTTATATTTTAAAAAAATGTTCATTTAAAAATAGAAAATAGTAGTACAAAGACAGAGGTTTTGATATGGGATAAATAAAGGTGATATAGAAAGAGATGTACAGTGTAGAACTGAGTCTAAACTACCTTCCTACGTATTTAATATTCCAGCTTGTCTCAAAGATACAACAGTGCTTTAACTACAGCTGCCGCTTGGGCTCCACCATTTCCTTCCCTCAGCTGCAGAATAACTTCTGCAGAAAAATCCAAAGAGACACTGTAATGCACTCTTGAAAATCTCAGTCTTTGTTGATCCTTAGGGAGCTGCTAACAGGAGTCATTAATGTCATACGTGAACATCACATGAATGTTTTAAAAGAATATCTGCAGTGAGTGCATGGCACAAAGATAGGCACCGTGACTAAATGACTAGTCCAAAATCATTCAGGAAACCTGTAGCCAAGCTATACAAAACTATTCTGAACTCCTGAACAGTTCCTTAACCAAACAAAACCCTTATCTCTTAGATCATAAGGTCTTAATCTTTATTGGAGTGAACACAGTGAAATTTACAGAAGGGTGACATATAATGGATGAAAATGTTACAGAAAGTGACGTGACAGAGTTAAGCAAGGTTAGGGAGTGACAAGATCAAAAAGGCTACACAAAACTTTTCTATTTTATTTCTTATTATTTCCTATAATCTAGATGTTACCTTTAAGTTTAGGTTAGACTGAAATGAAGTTTCCTAACAAACACAGAAAAAAAACCAAAAAGATCTATGTGTTTTTATGAAAGCAATGTGAAACTGTAGTGTCTTTTATGACATTCTGAAAACTAAAGAGAAAAAAGAGTCAGTGTTCATGTTCAAGAAAATCCAGCACTGTAGAATACAGCTGAGTACTTTTATCAAGTCAGTGATCATTACTGATGCTCTTTTTAAGATTTGTGGATGCAACACCCAACTCCATTCAAAACTACACAGGTAAGACTTTATTCCTATATTCTTATTATAGAATTAGATGTATGAAAAAACTACTATCACGTCACAGTTACTGCTCCAGAATGTTCATAGTCCTCATTCTACAGCAAAAGTGAAGGTTACTTCTTAGAGCCCACAGTTAGTTTAGGCCAAGCTGGGGGGATCCGACTTTGGTGTCTAAGGCGGCTTTGTGATTCCCTGTTTGATTCATCCATCCACGGTACCTTGGAAGGTCCCCTCTAGCTCTCTCTCTTCAACTCCATCAAGCAGACATCTGGTCCTTTTCTTGAATTTCTTCTATTTATCTCTCCCTAACAAGCTGTCTTATTAACTCACTTCAAAGAGGGGCCCATCTTCACTCCCTCTATAATCAGCACTGATTACCAAGTGTGCACATCCTATCATTTTAGGATATGCAAACTCTCTCCCCAGACCAGACAGGTCAAATTATGCATTTCGTTTATTTTCTACATTTGACTCAATATGTATGATCTTTGCATTCAGTAAATTCATGTACTTTACCTCTTTCCTGGCCTCTGAATGGATTGCCTTCCAGGCATTTTTATTTTATAAATATTCAATACTAATAATTACATAAACAGATCACTAATTACTGGATGCTTGCCAAATAGAATACATCCTAATTAGATAGAATTAAATGAAGACCAACAAAGTGACTCATTTTACAACAAGGCCACCCATACAAATTACAAAATCAAATGTTAATGGGAAAATACCTTAAATGGTACAAAACCCCCCTCAATCAATGGAATAAAAGCTTTGTCTCCCTCCTGATGTGAGATTTTTAGCCTGTTTAGATTCCTCCTCTGGTAGAAGAGTTCTGAGGATCTTTTAATATTTACTACAACTGAAACTTTCAAATGGGACTCCCATGTAATTTCTTGTTAATTGACAAAAAAAAGTACATTTAGAGCAAGTAATGAATTAATTTTTATTCCCACTCAGCAGCCCGTATTTAGAAATGTTCTGTAATATAATATAAGTATGCAAGGTGCTAAAAAAGGGAGAAAAGTGATCTTGTGCCATAAGTACCAATTAGGTACTTAGAGAAAAAATCCAAATAGTCAAAAATATTCTCCTACTCAGTGAATTAAACCCATTTACAATAACTCGAACGTAGTCAGTGCATTGTCCATGAACATTTACACTGAAATTCCTTCCTGAAGAAAACCCAAAAGTGCTACTCAGGCAGAAATCTCCTAACATTTTTTGAAGATAGTTGATTGAAAATCTGGAAACTTACCTCCAAATATTCTACGTTTATTTAGTTATAAATACTAGTATGAAATCC
The DNA here is from genome assembly GCA_033556795.1 of Tapera naevia. Taxonomy (NCBI): domain Eukaryota; kingdom Metazoa; phylum Chordata; class Aves; order Cuculiformes; family Neomorphidae; genus Tapera; species Tapera naevia. The sequence goes on from JAUMJJ010000099.1 coordinate 4,327,668, forward strand.
TTCTAAATTCCTAGAATATATTTATCATGAGTGATGTTAGCTTTCAGGGAGTTATGTTCTTAAAGCACTTAGGGAATCTTTGAAAATTAAAGGGTAGTTGGAGCAATATTTCATTGGAAGACAAATTCCAGAGAGATGATACTGACGATCTTACTCTTAGCCTGATAGCACTTAGTTAACTTTTGTACATGTTAAGAACTACTCCTTTCTGTCTGCTAAGAAGTTAATTTTTGAGACCCTGATTTAATGTTTATTTTCTCCATTATGCATCCGAAATTGTCACACTGAAGATTCAATTTATTCTTATCTGTTTTTTCCTTCATCTATGTTCCATTTTATTACTAAAATAGATTTATTTTCATGCTAATTTGCTGACCACATTACTTTCCATTTCTATTTTATTTTCATAACATTTTATCCCCTACTAGTCTTTTAAAGTCACAGCAGGGTTGCTCACTTTTCTTTAGTTTCTTTATGAAATTAAAGAAATGAACTGGAAAAAGATAAGTACGTCACACTGTCTGAGTATGGTGAAACTCCTACAGCAAGCATATTCACAGCTGTCCAACCCATCTCCTCATCATGAGTAAGCGCTGTCGCACACAATGCACACAGCACTGACCTTTTTTCATTCAGATCGCATCTGGTTCTTAATTAGTTTGATTTATAAAATGAAGCATAATTGATGCATTGGCAACATTATGTTGCTAGCAGCACAAATAATAAATTAAGAATGAATGCAGTCTCTTTTGTCGTGTGTGTAATGGCACACTGCCTGTATAGTGTATTGTCCCGTTTTTCATCACTCACATTTTCTGTTGTTTTGGGCTGGGTCATGTTTACATAAATGTCATAAAATAGCTGTGTAATTGTGATTGATTCATATGATAAAATGTGCTCTGTGCAAGGATACAGTGATGGGGAAGTTAGTCTGTTCTGCTTTTGTCTGAAAGTTTGTGAGGCTTGGAAAGAAGTTGTCATCACAGAGCTGAACTGAAACAGGATTGAAAGGTTAAACAGCATTTGGGAAAGAAGTGCTCTCAGGGAAACACTTCGTCAGCTGCAAGACTATAAAAAGGAGAGACATGCTGGGGAACACAGAAGAGCTGAAGAAGAGCCTACAGATACCTAAAAGAAGACAAGTGGCTTACCAGGTGGTCCCCTCCTTGCTTGCTCACTCATAGGGTTGGCCTGTCCAGTCAAATGAAGACATGATGGATCACATCTGGCTTAGGATGGAAGAGAGAGGGAATATATCTGGAGTCCTGCATCCTGAATACAGGAAAGGAGTGAATAATGTTTCAGGTGGACAGAATAGATAGGGTGGTCAAAGTGTGGAGGAGCTTGGTATTTGAAGATTCCATTTTTCTGGCATTCGGTTCCAGCTAGAGCACCTGTGTGTGCCAAGGAGGACTCATCTCTTTAGCCTATTGAAGTGGTGAAATGCACATAACCACTGTAAGAAGCTGTAAATCATCCAGACAGGGCTAAAACATACAATTCCAGGAGAACTGCACTTAGTCTTCACTTGTTCTAATTAGAAGAGAATCCAGAAAGAGCAGTGATCTGCATGCAAGAAGGAAGACAGGAAAGACAGCACAAGCAGATGTCAGTGAAGGAAGTGGCACACAAAGGACTGCAGTGGGAAAATGCTGGGTTTCCATCTACAGTAACGTAATCTTCACTTCAGAAAATAACATCAATCCTTCTGTGCCAAGGAAGTTGTTTCAAACCACACCCAACTGATACTCAACATCAAGGAAAAACAGAACATAGTCAATAGTGATGATAGTAAAGAAAGGAGAAAGGGAAGCAGAAAGCTATCAGTTAAGAAAGATACAGACTATGAATATCTTCACTGACACTGTCAGGCTAAATGGGACTAAGACTAAATGGGATGTATTGCAGTCTCTTGGTAATACTATCATTAAACTGAAATTCTGCCAGTCTTCAGGAATTTGAGAATAGTCTAAAAGATCCATAGTGCTGATTTCCACCTTATGTTGCTTACCACGGTACCACCAGCAGAAAGGGCTCATCTGTTTGAATCCTCAGACACACTCTATTGCTTCACAGGATGACATTACATCTTAGAATTCTGTCAAATATGTAAATAAGCAAATTGATTACTTTTCCTACAAAGAATGATCTAACATATTTTCTGTTTCCAAGCAGTTTCTATCACGTTCATTGTCTAAGGACTAAGGTTGAAGGATGCCGAGTATAATAAATAATGAACAGCATTTCCTCTGCTACAAAACCAAATTATTTCAGGGACTCGACACACCTAATGCACAATCGTTCACTCCAGGAATGAATGAATAACCTGTTTTTTCCTGCATATTAATCGAGTGGAAGCCAGAATCTATCTTTTCCTTTTACAGACTATGACATCCCTGCCTGCTCCGATAGTGAGGGAGCTAAGGTAGCACAGTGCTCTCTTATCACCACAGAGCCGGATCAGAATTCTTGCACGCTTTGCAGCACACAGGCCAAGACACATCTGAGATGTCATACTTAGCAAGGGACTTAGACCCAGAAGTGTGGTGTAACCTGTAGATCATTTGTAGGATGTGGTAGTTTAGGCCTGTCAAAACCATTTTGGTTTTAACTGAGGAAAGTAAGTATTCATCTGAAATATAATTAGGAGTTTTCTGAAATACGTTTTCCCTGTCAGAGCAGTCAAAACCAAGAGAACTAAAAGGTTCCATGGAGCTTAGCTAACTTAACTATCAAGATGTGTTTTGATAAAACTTAGACCTTTCTAGTAAGCAAAATACCATCTTCTTTATGCTTCCTTTTTTTAACTTCTATAACTTAAAATTTAGAACATAATCAAGAAAGAACTTATTGAACAAAATCTTTCAAACACACTAGAAAGGAAATCTTTCAATAATTTTTTATTAATAATTGCATTATTAACTATATCAATCATTTAAAAAATCAATAATCTGAGGTGGTTCTGGTATCATCAGTTTATAAAAATATTGAACTTTGTTATTTAAACGACTCCAGTTTTAATGCCATGCTGAGAAAATGATTGATAGTGTGATATTTATAATGCATTTTTTTCACACTACAAACACTCATGGAGAAATACGACGTGTGCCTGGGAATGGTAGATTCTAGTGCAGAAGTGGGTTAGGTTGTGTTTGTTGTTTTTTAATATATTGGAATAATTTATTTTTAACTCTTCTGCTTTCACACTTGAACCTTACTATGCAAGTATTTTTTGTGATCCCTGTTGACAAAACTATGCATATTAGAGAGATGCTGATCAATGCTGTTTCCTAGGTTATACACCATAGTCTTATACAATTTCAGATGCAGTTGCCTGGGTGTTGTTCCATACCACTAAGTGTTGTCAAACATGGTAGAAAAACTGGTACTTAAAGAATGCAACACACATCTATGATCACATCACTTTTCAGGAAAACCACTAACAAGAATGTGATTTGGCATGTTTTAGAATTGTGCTTTGAAAGTCTAATTATTGACATATAAAAGAAAAGAGGATGATAATTAAACACATTAGAAGCATATCAGCAGGTATTTCTCTCAAGAACTGTCATTGTGAAGCACCCTCTGGCATGGGTGGCAGCTGGACCACAGCGTTTCCCAAGGCTCTGGAAAAACTGCACAAAGGTGCAAAAATGTATGAGGACTTCCTGCTCATATCCAAGGGACCATGTGGGTGCTGTTATCCCAGATGAGCATTGTACATCCATCAAGAAATGATGGACTTAATGATGTCCTGGCTAAGGCAATTTGTAACTGAGGTCAGTGGGTTAACTTTGCAATTGGACAAAGTGGAAGAAGGGTAATGAAAGAGCAGTGCCACCTCTCAACTCTCAGAGGTGCAGACTGGGGGGAGAAAAGTCAATCAAAAGCACGGAAGGAACTTCAGCAGCTGAGACAATGGCAGGAGATGTGTAGGGAAATGCAAAAGGAAACCGACGCAGGTAAAGAAACTCACTTAGCACCTGAGAGTTACTCTTGTGGGAACAAAAGCCTCACCCTCCAGGTATGCCTTTGACAGGTGCTGCTAAAAATATCTTCAGGAAAAAGATGGAGGAAAAAAATCTAGGCTTTATTACATTAAAACCACACATAAGTGCCTCCAAATCTGAAGGAGTGCTGATCGTTTGGTTTTCTTATTTGGAATATCTAAAAGAGAGGCTGCATGTAATTGTGATTTCTGGCTATTTCTGAATAGTTTAGAAATATTTGGTTATTAACTGTAAAGAGGTGATGAGAAGGAGCAAATATTTTAGAATAAGATGTGCAACAGTATACAAAGCCATGCAAGGCAGTTAGAGATTGAAGTGATTATACCAGGCTATTTCCTTTTAAATACCTGACACATTGCTCGTACTTTCAAAGCAGCTCAATGAGAACATAAGTGACAGATTAAGCTTGCTAGATGGAAAGAACAAAAAAATGGACATTTAAACATGAACATTCTTGGAGCTATTATAGGTATCTTAGGTATAATAGACTAAATGTGGCTGAGAATTAATATTAAGTTTATTATAGAGAACCAACAAAACAGCTCATCCCTCAAATATATATAATGCTTTAATTCAGAAAGAAAAAAACCCGTCTTTACACTCACTAAAATCAATTTGGCCCAAATTCAGAGCTCAGATCAGCAGAGGAACAGTAAATATTTTGGAGAGAGGGGAGACTGATTACTTTCAAGGCTATCTATGGGAATACAAACACATGCCATTCAGATGGTTCTCTTAATCCAAAGAGAAGGTTTGCCCATGTTCCAAGCATCCCTGTGACTGCTCCAGCTACATAAACCCTAGCAAGAGGTATGTAATATCATATTTATACAGTCTTCTTCTATCAGAAGAGTAACTCCATCCAAAGACACTGTAGAACATTTGATTCAGGGCTTATTCCATTAGGAAACAGAATTTGGCATGAGAAAAATGGAATAGCAAAGGAAACATCTTTTGGGAAAAATTTTGTCTTTTTACTTCATGGCAAAGAGGTACTTGCTAGGTTTTGAAAGTAAAAAATGCATTGGCAGCTTATCAAAATGTTTATAACTGTGGAAAAAAAAAAAGCTTTAATCACAGAACTCTGTTGCCGCTTGAACAGCCTAAGGAAACCACAAGAACATTAGGAATTCAGTGCTGAAAAAAGGTATTGGTGAGAGCGTATTGTTTGGGATGCAGGAGACGATCCATGAACTGACATTAGATTTTAGGTAATGCTTTGTGAAGACCACTCATCTGAAAAAAAAGAATGTTAACAAATGCTAATTCCATTTCCAGAGGCCTCATTTCAAGTTACTGATGCCATGACAGTGCAAAATCCTTACCAGTTGTCTAAATTCCTGACAGTGTTTTTGTCATTTATTGTGATCCCACAGATCTTTGGAAGAGTTAATTCCATTCAGCTAAGGAACCCACAACACACTGCTGGAGTGTACCAACACCTACCTAAACATCAACTAATTTCAACTGAAGTTTTAGGTTTTTTTTTAGTTTGAAGTTTGTCAGAAACAGTAACTATACAAAATATTTATTTTCATTTTTCCCATTTCTGCTCCTAAGCAGAAACCCAGCAGAAAAGAGATGTGAAAATTAAGTGACCAGACAGTCTCTGTGAGCTTATGTGGTCAGGGATTTGTTTATGCCATGGAGTCACCAGAACGAACATGGAAAATGTTACATGAGTTCATCTCACGTTAATTTCTTGTATTTTTATTTTATAATTTTATGATTTCATTTGTGAAGGGATAAAATTTATGCATCTGGCAATGCAAATAGTCAGCATTTCTTTTGTTACAGTTTGAAAGTTTATGATTGCTTTAGTTCAGACCATCGCCAGCTGCCCATTTAGCCAAGGCACAAAGCCAGAGAAAAACTACTCAGCAACAGATAAGTTCATCTTGGAAAAGAACTGAAAGAACAGATCAGGAGATATGAGAAATAAAGATTGATAGGAGGTGATCTACAGACAGTCAGTGATGACATTGACATTCATATTTTTACACTTCAGGAAGGCCCTACAATCTCCATAGTTTGGGGCATCTTGTCTACAGAAGGGATTATACATATGGAAATGTGACAGACCAAACAAATAAAGGATAGCTCTATATCATTTCAAGGAACAGATTCTACCATGATCACAGGATAATTTACATAGTGCATAATATAAACTTAGGAGAAGTGTGGGGTTTTGTGGTTTATTATTATTATTAATTACTGAAGTATCATGTGAACTTGCTTTAGGGCAATTTGGAACGTTTAAGTAATAGAATTACCCTGTAGGCAACAGGCTAAAATAATTAATGGTTATAGTTACATTCTCTATAGCAAGAGAAAATTCCAAAATACATTGCGTAGTATATATTCTTTAGTATGAGGAACAGAAAGAGAACTTCACAGCTTTCTTTCTACGGCAGATGCCAGTAAAGAATAATTGCCAAATGCCACAATGTTACCTAAAGCACAAAAGAAGGACCAAAAATGGCAATATCATTGCACAAATGTTCTTGAGGAGGGTTGTTTATCTCTGCACCTCAGAGAATTTTGGAGAAAGGCAAGATATAAAAAAATATTTAAATAAAATGGAAAAATTACTAATTCTAGCAAATAAAAATTGGTTTTCTTTGTTAGGCTTCCTTAGAAAATGCTATCTATTTATAATGTCCAGGAGAGGACAGCATTTCTTCAGCAACCATCAAGTCAGTCTCTGCTGTCTTGAAGGGCCAAGAATGTGGGCGGAAGCTGAGGCTGAGGTCACATTCAGGAAGACGTCAAGGATTTTGTCCACCAGCATAAGGAAACGTTTTTCTCTGCCAAGCCTAGGTGTGTTCTGCACTGATCTGTTCCTCGGCACAACTCTCCAGAAACGAGAGCAGCGTTTGTTACAGGCATCTCCTTACATTGCTTCTAACAGCTAACATCAAACTGGCTTTTGGACAGCCCAGATACTCATTAGTACATCTAAGGAGAAATTTGACTTGTGAGTTCAGTTTTTATAGGAATACTGGAGGTTTTTCAACATGAATATTCACTCATACTTATCTAGTAGATGCATGCCAGCAAAAGTCACGGGGAAGTTCATTGTTTGAGTGGCATAACTAAATAAAGACTTTCTAAAGCTGTATGATGTTTAAATGACATGAAACATCACCTCAATCAAATTATACCCTGATTTTGGCTTTGATAAGAATATTTTCTTCCCATGGAAGACCATTTCTAGCATCAGCCACTGACTGCATCCCTGGCTAGACAAACTTGATAGAAAAGGATAGTATTCATAATTGGAATTTTATTATTCTACAGTGAAAGATAAAATCAGAAAAGTCTCTTCAAGTGGATTTTTAATTTCAAGAGATTTCAACTGTTCGTTTTGAGAGGACCTATATATTTAGCACATCCAAATACATTAAAAACTGTGTAAAACTGAGTGGCGATGCTGTAACAAAATTTGACTTAATTTTCTAATCCATATTATAGAGAAAGTTTCCTCACTCCCACTCTGATCAGGAGTCATTTTGCCATTGGCTGTGACTAGGAGTAAAACTGGGTCTTAAATAGATAACAGATTGGAAACACAAAGCTGATTGGTGATGTGAGACAAGTATTTAAACATGAAGAGGAGTGCTAAGACTTTTTTACTTTGTCATGCTCTGCAAAGCAAACCACCTCATATTTACAATGTTTAGTTCAATTTGTTACAATATTGATGACTATGAAATGCATTTTGAAGAGGTTTATCTTCTGTAAGTGCAGAAAAACATAGAAAGACATTTCCTGCATGAATGTACAGACATAAGTAGACACACACTTTGCAAATATTAGAAGAGAAAAACGTATCTAATAAAAACGGAAATTCAGGATATACTTGAGCAGATTTAAGAATTTAGGTTTTTATGGTGTAATTTAACAAAACAGTGCCATCATTCTTCTGGGTTGGAACAGCTGTAATAAAATAAATGAAACAGCATTTTCTCTTTATTTGACATTTCATGTATTACTTTTACATTCTTGTACATGCCCCTCACACACATCTTCCCATTAGTGATGGACTACATAGGCATTTCCTTCATTATAATTTTAAATAAGAGAAATAAGAGTCTGAATTTTACTAAAACACAGTAGTGTTTAATTTTTATTTTTTTTAAAAGCCTAGATGGAAAACTTTGCTGAATATTCAAGTAAGTACAAATACATAAAGCACTGCCTATAGCATCTGTATGATCATTCCTAGCTCTTTCTCACATGAGCTTCAAATATTGTAAATTTATTTCTCGACAACATTAGGTGTTTTATTTTTTTCACCATGCATGAAATTCCTTGTCTGTAGTACTACAAAATGACATAATGCCCTTCCAGAAGTGCTCTAAAGCACAGTGATACAAAGTGCCCTTCTGGGTTTTGTTGGCCTGGCATATTCCTTCTTCTAGTAAAAGAAACTTTACGCAGACAACAAACCGAAATCTGCCTAAGAGGTGTTCCCTTTGAGGGATTCAGTAGATACTTAATTTTATGCGCCCATCTATATCCAGTCAACACAACATCAACATTTATTTCTCAACATAGTTTCAGATTTTCATCCTACACCATATCCTACACCACATTTGGAATTTCAAATTAATATAAATAAAACAGGCAGTAAATCCTCCTTTTCATTTTGTTTCTGGATGTGAGTTCAGTTTTCAGTTCCCTTTCTTCTTTTTCTACTCCACTTAAGATATTTGGAATAGCTTAAGAGATATAATGAAGATATATAAGGGATTATCTACAGTATAATTGCCCAAGGGTAAAACACTGGTAAAGTAGCTGGAAGTCAACAAAGCATTTCAAACTAAGTTGTTCAGATACACTTTAGATGGCTTATATTTACCTTCATTTTTCTTGATGGTGAAATTTGGATTGTTGACCATTTCAGGAAGAAGACTGTACAGGAAATAATGCCCATTTTTAGGATCATCTTTGTCGATGGCACTGACGATCTGAATTACCTACAACAGAAAATCTACTGGTTAAGTATTCACGCTCCTTATAAACATACACTATTGAAAAAAAACCCCAATATATTCTATTTGTCTACATGTCAGATTAAAATTGCTAATTTATAATCTTACAATGCTTTTACAGACCTTACACTAAAAGTCTGGGGAGCAGGGACTGTATCTGGTCTGTTTAAAGTGTTTCCAGCAAGGAGGCAGAGAATGAAGAGGGACAGGTATGTAAGAAAGGCCGGTACAAACTGCTTCTCATTTAGGCAAACAAATTATTATTCAACAATAAAGAGGGAAAACTGTGTTTCAGACACACTCATGATGCCTATTGTCGTTTTTCTTTCATACAGCCATGCTTCCTGCTGGACCAAGATACATAACCTATCTGTAATCCTATCTCATTCCCCCCATCACCATTTTTCACTGTATTGAAAAGTTCATTCACAGCTCGTGTACAGTCACTTTAGCCAAGTGTCATCAGGTGTTGCGCCGTACTTAGCTGCAAAACTTACTGGCTCATCAAAATCCACTGCAGACACTGCTCTGGAATGTGTAAGCTTCTTGGAGCTGAAATGCAGCAAGAACTGAAATTCAAAAATGGATTTCTGAAGAGATCTCTAAAGATCATCAGGTAGTTCTGACTGAGGTTCCTGTTGTTTTTAACTTTAGTTGATTTGGATCATGCAGCCAGCATTGGGATTGAGCCTGAGAATGTCCTGTACAACCACTTCCTATAAAATCAAGATTAATCCTTAGGCTCTAAATTCAATTTTTAATTTTAAAAAGATTAAAGGAAAGAATCTGCTCTTGACCGCATTAATGAGTTTTACATAGAGGGAGGCAGAACTTTGCCCAATAGAACTGTAGCTCATGAGATTTCCACTGTTTTAACGTGACGTTGAACATGATGGAATTCAGCCAGGTTTTAATTGACCTCGAGGGTGGGGAGGGCCTGGCCCAGGTTGCCCAGAGAAGTGGTGGCTTTGCCATCCCTGGAGGTGTTCCAGGTCAGGTTAGATGGGTCTTGGAGCCCCCTGATCTAGGGGCAGATGTCCCTGCCCACAGCAGGGGGGTTGGAACTGGGTGATCCAACCCAACCCATTCTGTGAGTCTATGATTATGCAAATGACTATCTGTTTTTTTAATTAACTTTTAATGTGAAGGTTTATGTGATAAATAATCTAATGTTAAAAAAAGAAAATATCATAGAATCATAGTATTGTATCTGAGCCTATATTTGGATTATTTTCTTAATTTTAGCAAAATCATAGTTATCCCTCTACTAGGAATATATGTGTTTTTTTCAAATACCATTATTAAAAAATAATTTCCAAAATAATTCAGGACACTAAGGCTGGAAGACAAGAAAGTGTTTGGATAGAATGAATAACCTTAAGTAATAAAGTAACTTTATATGAAGTGCCCCATATGATCTACGTGACCACCTACAGCATCTGCAGGGTATTTTCCACTATTTAACTCCAGCATTTCTCAGAAACATACTGCAGTTGCTATCGTCAAACCGTACAAATCTACACAGGAATATGAAAGCAAAAAACTTTATTTTAAAATAATCAAGAGGTTTGATTTTTTTTTTATTTGCTGCAATTGCTTTTGATTCCAAGTGTTTTCCAGAGAAGTAGAAACAAAGACAACTATGGATCCAGATCCTGCCCTCAGAGCTGAATTTCAGAGCTAGTTAGCTCATGCTAGATGAGGTTTATAAGAAATTTAATGAGAATTATTGACCTTTCCCATGTCCATTGAATTCAATAACATTTTTGTCTTATGTAGTTACTTTTGTAATGCCTAGAGCAACTGACCAATAATTTCTTGGACAATTCAATTCAAATTAGGAATCGCTACAAATATGATTTTAAAAGTGTAGAGTAAAAAATGGAAACAAAATCTGAAGCTGTCCAAATTCATAGACTTATAATTTAAATTTTCAATGTATCACTTGCAAAATGCTAATAAGTAATATTTTATCTTGGGTCACCCTAAGAGAAAGGACTATCAATCTGCATATATTACATATACAATAAAAGCCAATATCTCATCCTTTCTTCTATGTTCTTCAAGAGTCAAAGAAAGAATAAAATTTTACTTTATAACCATAAGTAGCAACATCAAAACATAAATAATTATAGTTATGTGTATAAAAAGATGTTTGAGAAGGTATTGTTATGGGCATATATAACTTATAATACAACCTAGGGAGGAATTTGAGGCAGTGCAGTGATAAGATTAGGTATAAAATCTTTAAGATGAAAGAGGGGAAATTCATATTAGATAGAAGGAAGAAATTTTTTCCTGATAGTGAGGCCCTGGCCCAGGTTGCCCAGAGCAGTGGTGGCTGCCCCATCCCTGGAGGTGTTCAGGGCCAGGCTGGATGGGACTTTGAGCCCCCTGATCCAGTGGGAGGTGTGCCTGCCCATGGCAGGTGGTGGAATTGGATGGGCATTGAGGTCCTTCTTCCAACCCAAACCATTCCATGATTCTATGAACTAATACCTTGCCTGATCATATTATGGATAGATAAGTTTTTTTATCTAAAATCTACTGTAAAAAAGTTTTAGATTAAATTCCACATAAATAGATTATTTTTTTTAGATAGTTACATCTGCCAAGGTGGAAACCTTGATGTTATGATTTCATATGGATGTATTAAAAGAGATGGACAAAAAAGGCCAAGATTTCACTTAGAGCAGTAGATCTCCAATTTAATAGCTGCAGAATGGATCCTAGAGAGCATAAAAAAAATACAAACAGCTGAAAAATATATAAGCAGATGTTTGTCCCATTGCAGAGATGAACCCGTTTAGAGATATGGGACATTTTCATCTTTCTTTTTGCAGAGGTGTAAGGTACTAAATATCCACGTGTGTTGGGCCCAGGGCTTAACTAGATAACAGCAATTCTGAATCACAGGTTAGTGCAATTTAGAATGGAATCCCAAGTAAGTATCTTTAGATGGGTATATTTCATGACTGTTCTGGTTTTCAAACAGTGGTAGAATGGGAAAGTAGTAGGGAAAAAGCATAATGGCCCAGTGAATTCTGTAAGATCGAGTGCACATGATAGGTGTGGTTTATCAGCTGGTTATGTAATTTTTTTCTCTACTGGCTACATAACTGTTACTTCTTGCCAGCATTTTGCCAGAGTTGGCTGCAAAAAATTCACTTCTCCAGGTTTTCAATTAAAATACCTGAAAGTCAGTAGCCAAGAGCACTGTTAACATGACTTTTCAGATAATATAAATTTTGTGAAATAAGCTTATAATATCAACTAGACTGAAAATTTTCAAGAAATAGAAACTGGGCCTATTCTCTGTCCTTTTTGGGGGGGTCGTAACTATAGATACCTCTTAATGTCCTATAAAATTCTTTCATAGATTTCTGTTCTTTACATCTATTAACTTCAATATTTACCAAATCATTCTTTCTCTGAAAGCACACCAAAAATAATATGCAAAAGATAGGCTTAGTGGAATACCACATTTGCTGTGTTACATGCACTCATCAAGGAATTAAGAGTTAGTGTTCCCATAGTAACCTTATTTCTTTGTGCGTTTGCATCAAAATAAGCTCTTTAAAAAAAGAAAAAAAAAAAGAGCATAACACATATACAATGATACAAAGCTGCTGGATCTTTAACTCTATAAGAAAAGTCCAGGACTTCTCATTACCACATTCTTATAAGTTTACTGTTGCTCAGTGTTGTGTGATCGTGTAATGGAGCACTATTGAAGTGATTCTCCGACTGATAATTTGTAGTTCATTACTTGATAAGAAATCTTCCAGCACTTGACCTGCCTTACCTATCCCAGTGACGACAAAGGTGTTCCACATAACAGAATTGGGCAATACTACTGATAAAGAAGACAAGAGCTGATTTTTTTCACTCCGTATCCATCAGCACCAGAGTGAAAGTTAATAACCCTTCGGCTGTTCAATCTTGAAATTTCTTAAATTCTGCCCTGTAAAATTTTAACTTTGATGCTGTATCAAAAATTTGTGCATCTACTTGATTCTATACATACATTCAACAGAAACATAGCCAGTCAACATATTTTGCCTAACAGGCAGCTCTGGATTGAAACGAATAGTTAAACAATCCCCTAGGACAACTCAGCATTATGATCTGCAGGTTTCTACTGTGTTTCTACAAAGCTACTTTATGCCTGAAATAATATTTATCAAATATTATCAGTATAATCATAATGAATTATGTAGAAGGATAAATAGAAAAACAAAGTTCTTATCAGTGTATCATAAACATCTATGTGTAATTTAATATATGATACTGTTTCAAAGTCTTTGCAATGAACTTGTTACTCGAACTTGGAATGGTTCCTTACCTTTGGTAAAATGTTCCCTTCTTTTACTCGTAGAACCATAGAATGGTTTGGGTTGGAAGGGACTTCAAAGCCCATCCATTCCAAGCCCCCTGTTATGGACAGGGACACCTTCCACTGGATCTGGGGGATCAAAGCCCCATCCAACCTGGCCTTGAACACCCCCAGGGACAGGGCAGCCACCACTGCTCTGGGCAACCTGGGACAGGGCCTCCCCACCCTCACAGGAAAAGGTCTCATCCTAAGTTCTTATCTCATTTTCCCCTCTTTCAGCTGAAAACTGTTCCCCCTCATCCTATCCCTGCACTCCCTGATCAAGAGCCCCTCCTCAGCTTTCAGTACTGGGAGGCTGCTCTAAGGTCTCCCTGCAGCTTTCTCTTCTCCAGGCTGAACAACCCCAACTGTCTCAGCCTGTCCTTGTATGGGAGGTGCTGCAACCCTTGGATCATTTTCATCTTCATCATCTTATTATACGTATTTTTCCAACTCTAAAAAAATTTTGCAGTTACCCTGGTGTTCATGGTTATTCCTGAGTTACTTTGCCAACTCAAAGCCACAAGAAGCAGACTCATCACAGAAAAAATTTAACATTTCCTTTTCAGCCAGAGCCAGTCCTTTGCTACTACAACCTGAATTTTATCGTTTGAATGAACTTTGACTCTTCAGAGAGACAAAGATGTGCCTGAAGGTTTCTTCCATTGGAAAAGGCCAATTCTATTAGGAGAACTGAATAAAATAGAGATAAATTGTGAGAGACCAGAGGAGCATTGCACTCAGTTTTATATTGCTGCAGTCTAAACACTGGCTTGGGTACTGATACATCATTGTCTGCAGTACTTTCGTGTTTGACAGTTTTGTAGCTTTGTTTCAAGCAAACAGCGCTTCCCTGGAAAAGTCTGGATATGGACTGGAGAACAGCGAGTAAGGCACTTTCCTTGCTCTACAATAGAGATGTTGTTTTCTACGTGTATAGCAATATAATTCATCTGGGTTGTTCTGGCTTTGATAAGTGCAATTATGCAGGGAAAGGCCCGAGCTGGTCTATGGTTAGCTTAGAGGTACTGCAACAATACAGCCAAATCTTCCTTCCTTTTTTTATTCTGTAAAACTGACAAAATCCCATTTCTGGCACCTTTCTGTTGTGTGAAAAAATGTGCAAGGAGCACTTAAATATATGCCTGGACAAATACAATTCCTACTCCTCTCCCTTACCTTTCCTGTTGACTGTAGTACCTTTCCTGTTATAGGTGGGTTAAAGCAAAGAAAATGCATCTGGCAACATTATACATCAACAGTTTTTAATACATTCTATCACATCACCAGCAACTGCACTTGCCACCTGCAATTATATCAGTATCCAAAATAGAACACTTAAAAAGTGAACTGGAATAAGTGTTTCAATGTATTTAGGGGCTGCAAATATTATTTCATAAAAGATTCAAATGAAATCTCCCTTGTTGTGATTTAAGTTTGATTTAAACTTGGATTTAAGTTGAACTTCAAATGGAAATAAATTGAAATACCATAACACAATTGTGCCTTTCCTGCACACGTAACATTCAGATATAGACTTTGGATTACTATCAAATTAGGCTTTTGTTACTATATAAATGAGCAGCATCTTTCTTATATTAGTTATTAAATAGCTGAGACATATTTTTTTTAATTCTTCATCTTGATTAATCAATATGATTTCTTTCAATATTTAAATATAGAATAATAAGCACAAGAAAAGCAATCAAGTAGAATGGATACTAAAATCTTCAAAAGAACAGATAATTTTTGAGTGATGACTTAAATTTAGAACCTAACCTTGATGATTGTTCTGCAGTGGTTACTCTTCCAATTATGTTATTTGTTTAAAACACAGAACAAATTGCAGGATCAGTGCCACCTCATTCCTGCTAGCAGCCAAATATTTAAAGTTGTAAAGTTCACACAAGGATTCATGTTCAAGAACGACATCTGCCATCAGATCAAGAGTGTTAGAGGTGATGGTAAGATCAAGAATATCATGGTTTAATGAAAGTTTTCCGTAAGTGCTTAAACAAAAGCTTCTTTTACAGCTGACTCTTAGTAATCTTATTGTTTTATTCCAGAATATAACACAAGCATTATTCACAGCTTCTAAGTCTTGTAGGAATTCTCAGATAAATTTATTCAGAAAACACTATGCAACACAGCCTTCTGATTCTAGGGAATCTTACTGAGACCTCAGTAAAGGTAAACTCATTAGAATGTAACTTATCCTAGAAAACTTGAATACTCAGCTTCTGAAATCTACCCTAAAACAAACAGAAATCCTCTCTGAGACAAAGGAACTTAAATACCAAGAGTAACATACCTGTCTACCCACAAGGGCACATTTCAAAAAAACTGCTTTTAAGTGGTTAGGGAGAATTCTCTTATCCTAAAAGACACAGTTTTGACATCTTTTTATTAAACAAAAAGAGGTGCTAGAAGTTAAATTATCTTCAGTAACCATGCAGTCTTGGCAGAGGTAGGTTGCCACATAGGAGTATATAGGTTAGCTTTTACAACTAGTAAAAGAAAACTTCTAACACTACTGTCAGGTAACCTTCTCTGGAGAACAGTGAGTTTAGTGCCTAACACCCACAGTAGGAACAGGAATAGTTGGATTAACAAGACTGGCGTCATGCTGTCAGCTGCTGTTTATTTAGACAAAATGTCACAATCTAGAAATAAATTAGAAAGTTTAAAAACAGTGAATTGTTGAAACACACAGTGTTTCTCAACCTGGGCAACAGTTAAATCTCATTTACACTTTCTAAAAGTCTGTACATTTTCTTGAAGCTGGATCTTGTCATTTATGTGGCACGTAATTTCCCTATTTCGATAAATTTGTCCTTCAAAATGGATGCCTTTTAAGAAATCTGCTTAGTTTTCTTTGAAAAAAGCTGTACATGGTAAATCTTGCTTCTGGTATTTTGCTGTGTTTATTTCACCCTCTCGAAAGTTGTGTAAATCCTTTTGCCAAACCTTTTATTTCATCAAATCAAAATAGAAATAACTTGCTAAGGTTTTTTCGGGGTTTTTTTTGTGAAATATAATGAAAACCGGAACTACACTTCTCCAATGCCCCATCCCTCTTTAGATACTTTAATGGCAGTTGAAATTTACTTGACTTTCCAACAAGTTGTGGTGTCCTTTATTTTTTTTTTTCTCAATTGTCATAGAAAAGTGAGTATGAACTAAACAGATAACTCAGATATGAGCAAAGGGAAATGGGTTTATTGGTTTTGAAATTTTCTTATAAATTAGACCTAGGATCAACTACAAAGTAGTTCAATGTCTGAATTAGACTTCAGGTTGTATTATACTTCTACCTGTTAACACACATGGACCTGTAACGTGATGAGTTCCATCCAACAGGTTTTAAACAGTGGAAGCTTAAAGACACTCAGAATTTTTTTTTCTGGATATTGCCCCAAGTTACCTACCTTTAACTTAAAATTTATACTTTAAAAAATACCTATGTCCATACATTGCGAGATGTGCCACAGGATGAGATCATAATTTATATTAAATGAATATTAAGAGTTGTTAGCATGAACACCTAGGAAGACATTTTGGGAGTAAAGATAAGAAAACATGACAGGGAGAAACATGCCCAATTTGCACACACAGGACATAAAAATATGGAGACACTTACTTGTCCAGGCTTCCCATTCTCACACAAAAACGCTTCATGCTCTGATGCAAACTCAGGAGCGTTGTCATTCACATCAAGAACTCTGATAGCAACAGGCACCCGGGACACCTGACTGTGGTTCCCTAAGAAAAGAAACAAAAGAAAAGAACGTTTAATTTGGGACTATAAACGTTTTTATAGCAATCATGATCATCTGTTGTTGCTTAATTGGGCTGTCTTACCTGTACTTGATCGTAGAGTTGGAGCATGAGATAAAGAAGGATAGTCAGTATGTTATAGTTGAAAAGATTAAATAGATCCCTCTTGCAAACAGCATTTGTTGGAGATTAGTTTAGTGAAGACCTTTCTTGCACTAAATTGGTAAGATTTTTCTTTGATGAAGTTTGTATTGTCTTATTGATAAAAGTCCATTATACATGGAAAAGGGAAGTCTGTAAACAATATAGATTTATTTCTTTGTTTTTCTTCAGCAGAGCACAGAGCATTTTATTGTGTTAGTTGTTCTGACTGCACATCTATTAGTTCTTCATTACAAATGCGATTAATGTGGAGACTCACATTGTGAGAAAGATAGATGGTAGGTTGACATAGACAAAACTACATAACGTACTGGACTATTAAAGCACTTAGATTCATTTGCAACAGACAACAAATGTGACCTGTGAACTTCTTCCTTCACTTAAATAAAGCATATTATTTATCATATGGAGCCCTTTTGAATAACAGGGTTTAGCCTTGTAAAGTGTAGAATAAGCTGTAAGGAAAGAAAAGCTAAACTAACAGTTTGCTCTCTACTTTCAATAGATTTCACAGTCAGTTTCTAATGTTTTTCCTTCAACTCAATACAGCTAATCCATTTTAAGAGACTATAAATATTTTAGGTACTTTTCCCCAAAGAGCAAAACAATGACTTTAGTTTAGACTGAGGTGGTCAGCTGATCTGAAGAGTTTAAAAATCTGTTCTATAGCACATGTACCTCTACAAGTAATTCAAACCTAGTTTCAAAATCCATCTCTTAGTGAGTATAACTTTATGACTATAGAATTTTAGCTTGTTTACAATATCAACAATTTGAAGAACTGCACACTGTGAATTAAAATCTGGGTCTGGTTTTCATTGAATGACGAGATTTTTTCTAAATAATTATTACAGGCAAAAAAGCTGCTGCCATGACTGAGGATATCAACTTACAGTTGTTGTGAGAGCTTAGTAGCTGCCCCAAGTTGTCACCAGACCAGGGAGGTTTTGTTCTCTGGCAACACAGAACTGGCATAGGGGAAGGCAGGATAGAAGCTCCTGTTGCCACTGTACCTCTCATAATAAATGTCACAAGGTAGATGCAGGTCAGGCTCCACTAGCAGGCAGGTATCAACTGGTGATAGAGGTGACTAAAGGAAGAATCCCTACAGATGCTGTATCTTTAGTGGTTTCCACCAAAGTTGATTGTGTTAAGACCTAATGAAACCCTCTCTCTTGCATCCTTTACTTTCCTTGTATGCTAGACAGCCATAATTTTTGAGGCTCCACCTATAAATCTAAAAGTATAAATCTCAATTGCTCTGCTAATGTTACTTTAAGATACCATAAAAACAACTGCTTCAAAAGGCACAAACCCAGGCTGTCATCAGATGTATCAGAGCTACAAGAAAGGCTTTGTGTTTGCTGGATAGCCTGAAAAATTAAAATTTCACCTGTATGGAAGTTTACAAGACATTAGACTTCCAATGTCCCCAAAAAAATTTGGATCAGAAAGAAACACGTTACAGGATAAAAATAAATCTCCACTGAGGTATTGTAGGAGTCACATTTATGTCCATTTCGCACCGAATGACCTTACTTACCAACAGGTGAGGAGCACACTTACATCATGAAATAGTAACGTATTTCAAATCAAATTAAACCTAATATGCAAATCATGAATCCCAAACATTTTAAACACACTTTTTCTTTTAACTTGATAAGAATACTGATGACGAATCTTGAGCTTATCAGAATTCTCAGCACTAGTGTCATATTTAAACACTAAAGATTTACTTTTATCTAAATTAATGAAATGATGGCAGTTCAAATTTTAAAGACATTACAGAGAAATGTAATTAATTAGATAAGCTTCTAAAGAAATTATTCATGTCCCTTGCGACTGCCCCCAAAATGTTTGTCTTACATCAGAAATACAAACATTAAATTTAAAGATATTATAATTAGAAACTTGATGAGAATTAATTTAAAAAATTAATTTACTAAACACAAGAGAGACCCAATTGGTTTGGAATCCTCTAAACAAGGGTATATCTACAGCCTGTTAGGGTTGTTGTGACTACGATGAAATTTATTGTTAGGAAAGAAAGAGACAGAGAGGGAATTTTATCTACTGCTTGTACTGCTCACCTCACTGAATATATTGCATTATTTTGTCATTGCAAACTTTTCAATGAAATGTCACTGTGTGCTAAGTGTTTTCCCTGTAAATAAAAATCACCCTGACCATACCTATTCAAACAGATCATTGCATTCCCACTAAGCACATCCAGATTTCTCTTGTGGATGAAAATATCGTCTAGATAAAACAGTTTCATCTTTCTCTTTTCATAATTTTAATCCCTGCAAACTTCTCAGCAGTGAAACGTGTAGGCAGAGGATGTCCCTCTCAAGTTTAAAACTACTTCTCTTAGCAATGCCCTGTATTCTTGAACTAAAAGTAGAAAGTGATTGCAGTGGATCCACTCCAATCCACGAAGAGTTAGGTTTGCATGGGCAACGGTCCTTCACACAGTTGGCCTTCTTACTGATTAGTATTCAATGGTCAGAACTCTTCCTCATTGGTATGAATACAAAGTCAGTTCTTTCGAAGCTAATGACAAAACTAAGTTTTAATTACTGGTTTGGGTTTTTTTCCCAATAAAGCACCCAGTCAATAGAACTTTCTTCCCTCTACCAGGTGAAGACTAAGACTGATTGCTTAGATTCCAATCAATAATGTTATGCAAAATCACAAAAGAATGTAAAGTTAACAACTCTCTCTCTAAGGAACTAACTGAATTAGTAAATGCTTCATCATCTCTACTTACTGTGATGTAGTTTAAAAAGACCTTTGAATCTTGCAGTACAAGTATATCATTAGGACTGTCACTTCAGGAGCAATGACTTGGTTGGAGAATTTAGCACAGTGAGGTGCAAGATTAAAAAATACTTAGAAAATTTCCATTAGTTTCGATTACTAAAACTCTTTTTCAGAGTAGGGCTGCACAAAATGACTTAGGTTTTAATTTCAAATATATACAATTGGTCAGTCGTCTATGGACACCACTGCCACAGCACAGCATGGAGCTATAAGGAACACATATGCAAACTGTGCACATGATTTCCTAGAAGTACAGCTCTTTTATGTCCCTGCTGAAGTCTCATTTATTGCCCACAGTTCTAGAATCCAACAGTCTGCTGTAGATGAGCACAGCACGCACACCAAGAAAGGAACATCTAGAGAGATATATGGAAAAGGAGGACTCAATGTAAAAATAACTCACGGAACTTAATAGTGATAATAAATAAGTTTCAGAAATAAAAAAATACTGGAAAGTCCAGCTGAATTAAGAAATGCATATTTACAAGGATTATAAGAACCTAAAAAGCTCTTCTGTATTTCTTCCCAGTTCTCAAGGTTCTATTGGAACCCTAAATGCTTGAAACACACAACTTGCAGGTTCGCATCTTTGAATAAGACACCCTCTGAAAGTTACTCAGGACTAAAAAAGGTTGAAGATTCTGATACAAAAATGACAGGGTAGATGGGATAATCAAAGTCAAATTATAAAATCCCATTATCAAGCCATTTAGTGTCTCCGAACCTGAACTTCTGGAGGCTACAGACCCACACGAGTTCTTATTGCATTTAACATATTCCTTCCTTCCTGGAAAAGCCCTGCCTACCTGAGATGTGTGTGTATCATTATAATGCAAACCACTAAGTATTGTTAACACTGTTACTGGATGCAACAAGTAATACCGTAAGTAACTAAAGCTTATAAATCAACTCTTCGGTCCTGTGCCATAATCAACAGAACATAATGCAGCTGTTCAGCTCCTATAAACACTTAACATTTCACAAACATGCTTAAAACGCTTCTACACTGCTTTTCCTTGGCAGATACACATACAAGCACTCTTAAAGAGAAGTAGACTTTAAGGCAGAGAATAATTGGCTGCATAAAATTAAGTTCATCATTTGTTTAACTTAAAGAAATCCAGTTTAATCCAGTTTTCCTTTATTTAATTAAATCTTTCAAAATCTCTCCAAGGTTCTCTTGAAAAAGTCATAAGTTGTCTTGCATTTTAACTAAAATTAAGTACCTGAATAGAAAGTAGACTCCTAGAAAATAACACATCTTTTATTATTATTATCATCACCACATGTCTTGGAAATGGTTATTTCATGCTTCCCTGATTCAATGAAATCTCTACTATAATAATATTTTAAATGAGAAGTAGAGGAGGCATAGTTCTAAAAGTGAAATCAAACCAAAATCTGAATCACTGACTTCCTATAAACAACAGCACTTGTTTCACATCCTTTATATTTGAAACTTGTTAAGTTGTATTTTAACAGATCCATTCCCTATAACTCTATCAAGGTTTCATCTGATGATAATCTACATAAATTACAATTTTATATCTCCTGTTAACATTTGTGTTGTTATTTTTTTGTACAATCCTTTATGTATACAAAACCACTGCTTTATAACAACTTCTTTGCCATATAAAGCTGACAAATCTATCTTCATAAATAGTGAGAAGCAGAGATGCTATTGTGAAACTGAAATTTTATTTATGTTTAACTACAGAAACCACATACTGCAGCAAATACTGTGTTCATTTATCTGAAGTGCTGTGTAATGGTCTGATTTAAGAGTGAACAAGTGCCTGAAATGGACTCTGAAATTGTCAGGAAAAGGCCTCAGCAAGTGGTGATAATTCTGTTAAAAATAACAGAATATAAGCTATTTCTGAACTAAAAATTTGTGCAACCAAATTAAAAAAAAAAAAAAACAAATAAAAAAAAGTTGGTTATCATGAAGATATAGACCTCTCAAATTCTTATATTTTTAAAGGCTGAGAAAATACACAGAGTTGCAGAGTATCTATAAAATAATGTAAACATATCAGGGCACAGCTGAAAGGTTTCTGTACTAGTTGCTAAGACGAGAAACAAACACTGCCTCAAAATTAATGTTCCATTTATATTTGTTTCAGCATATTAGAGGAGTACAGATTACAGTGAGTCTCAGCATGTAGGTATGCATGGGAGGGAGGCAACAAGGAAAAGATGTAAACCATATTTCTCAGATTTGTTCCTTAAGTCACTCTTTGGGAGAAAAATACCAATGCAGTTGAAAAGTTTTGTGTTTTTTCTTAGACCACTTGGTTTATTTAATTATGGTCTCCAGAAGAAAGATGAACAACTCAAGGGCAAATTTGAGTTCTGTTATTTTCTTGTCTCCTGATGCCACAAACTTAATCAAGGACTTCCCCAACATGTATCACCCCTTCCTTCTCTTGCCTTCATTGCCATGTCAACTCTTACACAATGCATGCTTCCACAGGCACAGACAAACGCAGAATAAGCACACCTACCCTCTAACCAGGTGGAGTGTGGGGAGGGTATTTTGACCACATATCCTGGAAAGGAAGACAAGGAGGGGAAACCAAAGACAAACTATGTTTGCAAAATCTCATCTTCAAGGCTGAATTTGTAGTTAAGAAGATTCTAAAGTTCAGCAGCTCCATCTATTAAGAGGTGGCTAAAGACACAAACCTTCCTTTAATACAATAAATTAGGTTCCATAGCCTGAGACTAAAGGACAAATTATACTTCGGGTTCCTGATAATGCCAAAAGAAAAGAGCAAAATTTCTGGGACAGATGCACAAGCCATGCCAGAAAATTTTAATTAAAAAAAGCTATATTCTTCAGGCCCTATTCAGACAAAGTTTTCAATCACTCTAATTTTCTGTAGTGTTTCTCTTTTTTTTTTTTTTGCATTACGGCATGTAAGACATGAAAATTGTTTAATACAGCTCAGTACTGATATGAAATTTGAAAAAACTACTGGAGATTTACATAAAAATTAAATATATCTGCAAAAAGATCAAATGTATCTCTTTTTGCTTTTTGAATAAAAGAATCATTTAGGTTGGAAAAGACCCTTATGATCACTGAGTCTAAACAAATCAGTGACAATCATTGGCATGAGTTCTGAGTTCTTTGCTTACCATTGTAACAGAGTAATGTAAACACACCATGTTGGAGTCCACTGTTCCCTTTCATATCCAGGGCTGATTCAGCTCCTTCTGAACTTTTTGCCAGATCTCTTCTGTTCTGGAATTTGGATCTAGTCTTTGTCCTTAATATTGCATTATTTCCTTCGTTTAAATTCATTTAAGATTTAAAATGCAATTATAATTTAAATTAAAACAGGGATTTAACCTGGATACTTCATTACTTTTGAAGTACAGACACTGATTTTCAAAACTTGATAATCATATTGCGTTTTTAAAAGTTAGTATATTCTTTTCATACAGATAAAATAGATATTGATGGAATCATTAGCCCTCATTTGGATTGCTTGAGAACACGGTATAATTTGACATTTGAATACAAGCTTTATGTTATTTTTCGTACCATTAAGCTGCACAGTTATTCAGCAGCCTAACAAATAATTATTCTGTGATTACCTCTGATCCTCTACGAATTGAAAGATCTATCTGCAAAACTGGGAAATGGTTGAATTTTTTTTTGCAGAAGTATCATATTTATATTTTTCTTATGCAAAATATTGTCTTGTCTCAACTTCTCAGATAGATCAATAGGGCTTGGAAAGGGAAAACTAGATTGGAAAAGCAAAACACCTCTCAAAAGTAGTTTACAACTGTTAAGAGTGTTCTGAGTAAACCCAGGAAAACTGAAACATTGTTCACTTTAAACATGGTCCTGCATCAGAGAGGAACATCTATCCACTGTCACAAATGTGACTGAAAATTGGGAGGATGTCAAGTAAGCTGTAATTTTGTCCTTGAGGGAACAGAGGACACTGGAATTAATTCATATTCACCTTAATGCTGAAGGGGATGGGAAGCATAAGCCACCTCCACCCCTCACACCACCCTCCCAAACATACAAAAACCCAGAAACTTAGGGCTTTCTGGTTAGTACAGCTCACTGTGAATGGAGGGCTCCCTTTGAGCACAATGGTTGTGTTTTGAAAAATCCACCTTAGTGTTACAACTTCCTATTTGTGTTCACGGACTCCAAAGATAAAATGTCAGAACCTGTCCCAGATACTGAATGTACCAGGTTACACGAGTGCTCGTTGCACGCAACCTATGCAGTGACCAGACCCCATGGCACGGACACAGAGGGAGAGGGAAGGGGGGCTCTTAAAGAAGGGAGAACAAAGGGATGGGATGAGGCCTGAAAAGAGTTGGAAGGGTTATTCTAGCCAGAAAGTGTAGCACCTTTTCAATATTTCAGTAGCAATTATGGGTACTTGTCTTTTGTCAGAAGCTGTGAATGAAAACGACATGTCCTTAGAGACTCTTCTTGTGCATATCTAACTTTGGCCACAATAAGATCTATATCCATAGTGACACGATATCAAGATATATGTGGCGCATCAATATTATAAATAAATACATAATTCAAAATAAATTATTAGTATAGCTGCTTGAGCGGGTTCTATTGGAAGCTGCTATAGTTGCATCAGGTTTATGACAATGAAAACAATTCTGTTTTATTCACAGGTCCTAAGTAGATCCTTAAGGGAATAAAAATCAAAAAGTGCACTGCCAACATCCATCCACCCACACATTTACCCAGGGACGAAGATGAAAAAAACTGCTGGTGGAAAACAACCTGTATTTCTGATATAGAACTGTGTTATTGAGCTTTATAAGTCTTGAAGGAGGATGCAAGTCAGACTGTAGTTCATGTTGCATCATGTCCAGTGAACTAACTATGTTAAGTGTTTCACTGGTGAACTGTTAGGAGTGCAAGAATATGGTTTAGGTTTTAGCAGTTATTAGCAGAGGGCTTATAAAGGTAGGCAAGCTAGAAATGTTTAAAGTTCTACAGTTACAAATTTTGCCAAAATCAATGCAAAGTAAAAAAAAAGAAAGTAAAAATTTCTACCTAGTTTCAAGTATAAGCACTAGTAAAACAGCTTTTGCAATCTATGGAAGCATCTGCAACTAGAAAGTACTGTTCCACAGAGCTGCCATTTTGGCAAAAGCTGGTCTACTACAAGCTTTTGAAAACATTTTTTTCTACTAACATCTGGCAGGTACCAATAATAAGGAAAGAAATGTTAGGAAAAGAGAGAACCACGGGAAACCACACCCTTGTTACCTTTCTTATACACATTAGCAACAAGAACAGTGTGATGAAATGCTGCAAGGTCTTTACTTCTTGTGGCTCACAGCACCACAAACCTAGTTAGGATTCCAGATTTTCTGAGGTAGTATAATGCCTTAATTGTTGTGAGGAAGTGAGAGGGTTTTATTTCTAAATATAACGAGAAAAAAATTCCAGAAAATAATATGGTGTCGTGATGTGACAGAAAATGATCTGCCTTTAAGAGTAAACCAGTGAACAAGCAGGAAGAGAGATGATTGAAGGAAAATTTTAAGACACAAAAAATGTGCCAGGGCATGATTTCCTTCTGTGTTGCTCAATTCCAGCTTAACCTAGGCAGCCGCAATAGCATAAACCTGCCAGGAATCTGGCCCACAGTTTAGAGCATTAATATTACTAATATGCTAATATGTCATGCATATTAAAATATAAAATATTGACTTA
Organism: Tapera naevia; assembly: GCA_033556795.1. Taxonomy (NCBI): domain Eukaryota; kingdom Metazoa; phylum Chordata; class Aves; order Cuculiformes; family Neomorphidae; genus Tapera; species Tapera naevia. The sequence continues at coordinate 4,353,537 of JAUMJJ010000099.1, forward strand.
GATATGCAAGCTCTTATTGTCAATTATAATTAGCTATGAAATTTTGTAATGACTAGTAGCAATAATAATAACAATAATAAGCAGACTGATTGAGGGCAAGATGTCTGGAATGTATTCATTGGCTTATTTTAAATGATTAGTGATTGAAGTAAAATAATTAACAGCTCAAATTAAATCCTTCCTTTAACTTATAGAAAAACATCAAAATGCTTTAATAAAAATTTTATTCAAGAAAAATTTATTATATACTTATTTAAATATCATTATTTTTAGAGCTCATATTCCTTTCTGGGACTGATTTTCTTAACAACATAATTTAATTACCCTTATGTTTCCTTCACAGAAAAAATGTTGCTGGATAGGTTGGGTTCTAGGAGCTTGGCATCAAACCATTCTTACTTGCTTACCTTCAGCAATGAGCAAAAAGGTCTCCCTACCATATCATTTTGCCCCCTTAAAAAATCCACTCTTCTGTTTGTCAGCCAGAATATAGTCACCCTTTGCTATCCAACAGCTACACCAGAAGCTCAAAGCATGCTACTGTGAGTTCTTATTCTACAAATAAATGTGCTTTAAAAAGCTTGACTAAACTGATATTCGTACAAACAGCTCTGACTGGCTCTCGTGTTCAACCTTACAGAAAACAGTGGAGATCTCCACTTATCAAATGAGATGAACACTACACAATATTTTTAACATTAATCGGATTTCCTTCAGAAATTCTAATTCACAGGTCAGCAGTACAGATGGCCAGATGTTAAACTTGTTCAGTTTAACAATGCACTCGTTTTGCTAGTAAAATACTGTATTTGTCAGTTCAACCAGTCTCCAGTTTGCTCAAAGCAATTAACAAACATACTTCACATTAGTAAAGTACATTTTCACTAATGAACCCTGTATTCCATGCCTGCATGCTTACCTGTTTTGTGCTCCAGAAAGCCTCATTCCCATCTAGAACACTACCTCGTACCCAAACCTTCTGTGTTTAAGCTTTGAACAGTGTTCTGAGTTCCGGTATGTTTTAGAGAAATCACCATTTGCAAATCCAGAACTAAGATATCTACCCTGGCTTTATAATGCCCTGAAACCAGAAATAAAAGAAGCGAGACTGTTCATGCAAATCTCTTTCCTTTTCCTTGCCATAACTATGTTTATTGCCTCCTCTGACTAGTTTGGTTTTGAACTGAATTATCAGATGGCATAGTCTCTGCTGCCTTATGTGCTTTCCTCTGAAATCAGAGACTGACAACTTCCATTCAGCATTCCATACCTGAATTTAACTTTTGCTCCTGAACCACTGAGATGATTTTCTATTGAGATTATTTCCCAAGTACACTCCATTCCTGTTCACATTTCCTCATAACACAACAACTCCCATGCTATTATACACGTGGATCTCCTCTGTTGCAATTTTTGAGCTGTGAAAAACACAAATGGGAAAGCTTGCGATATGACTGAATTCCTTTCCATAGCTGAGAACTGCAGCCCAACTTTACGTGGTAAGCCAACCCTCCAGCAACCACTGCAAATGCTCTGCGACCCATGAGAATCTATGGAGTTCTGTGTGACCCTCAATTTATGTGCAAGTGAATAGTAACTACCTTACTAAATTCTGTGTTTCTCTGCAAAAAAAAAAATGATTTATTATCTGGTTTTAGTTCCACTAAGCCAGAGAAAAAAGAGTCAAGTAAAAATGTTTAATATTCCAGAGTTTTCCTATTAAAACTCCATAAAGGCTTATTTCCTTCTCTTCCTCAAACTTACTGAAATTTACTCAGCCCTAAATTAGAGGTAATCATATAATGCACCAAAGTAGCTCCTAAAATGTTAGAATTATGGCTAATAATGTCTATAGTAATTTTTACAATAAAAGGTTAAATAAAATTAAAAACATTAAAGCATAAGCACAGGTATTCATGGCATTAAAAAAACACGTTGTAGCTGGAAAATTTTTCAGAAGAGTAATTATGTCTCTTACATTTTAATTAATGTCTTTTTTTAAAAAAAAAAAAGAATATGCAATATTTGTAACAGTGCATGCCAGGTGATGACTCAATTATTGTATTTATATTCTTGCTAAAGCATAAAGCGCCTTTCTGGCTTTGTGCCCTTTCCCATTAAAATTGATAAAATTGCCTCGTGCTTCTTTATTTCTAAAGAATGCAGTTGGTACGGACAATTACCTTTGTCAGACAGAGCCCACAGCTTTGTCCTTGAGATTCCTATGCTCTATGCCTGGAAAATATTTATTGTGGTCAAATCACCATTTACATTTCAAGATCTTGTCTATATTTTCATCTGTGATTTTTTTTTTTTGACTAATAATTCACAAGAATTTTGACTCTTTGTGACAGTTCTGGTACTTTGCCAAATACTTGAGCAAGGGCATCACCAGCCACTGGTGTGCTTTTTGTTTGGCAAGTGAGGTCAAATATCAAGAATCATTTGATAAAGCAGTCAATCAAAATTAAGATAATAGCTCTGTGACTTCAGTGTCTGGAGATTAAGGGAAACATATATTCCATTAAAACCCTTCATTCAGAGATTTAAAACTTGGTTAAAAGCATTGCTCTAGGCTGAGAAACTTTCTCTCCCAGGCTGTCCTGCACTGGCTTTGGAATTCCCCTGCAGGCTGATTTGTTGCATGTGATGCACAGAGTGGGAAAAGAGTGAAATGTTTTAGAACAGCTTCCTTGTAACCTGTCGCAACAAAGCAAGTGGTTGCACACTCCACCTCTGTATTTTGCAGAAAGGCTCGAAAAGGCTTCAATCTGTACTAATGATAAAAGAATCTGCCTATGCTTAAATTTGCTCGTGGTAGTTGCTCACAAACGGTGACTGAGGTCCTACCTGAGGCACCCAGTGCTGCACCTGGTCATGAGCAAAGATAAATCTTGAATATCTCACCCAGTGCGAAGGCAGATGAAAGAAACCTTGGCACTTTAAAGGGATCATCTTTGGGTTGGCTTTAAAGTTTATAAGCCATGATTTCTGTTACTTGTTTTTCACAAATTTCAGAGGCTGCCACTTGGAATATGCTTAGAAGTTTTTTCTTGTTGAACTCTGTGGTACAATTCAATACATTTCTGCTATGTAGTACCTGTATTCTGAGAAAAGTTTTACCTCACTTTTTAAAAACAGAATTCCGGACAAGCATTGCTAATCATGAATGCATGCTAGTACATTTTTTATTTTCAAAGAATTCACTGGAATTCTGTATTTCAAGCAGATCTCAGTACAGTTTAGGAGGAATGAGTATGCAAATATCAGGATTTTGATATTTAAATTGGAGGAATATTGTGCAGTTGAATTATGTTACTAACACACTTCTTTCTTGCCTAAGCTAAAACAGCATCTCTGAGATAAGTCTGCTCTGGTTTCAAACTACATTAGTTCTCTATTTATTGCTGCTATTGTTATATCAATTAACTAGCAATGATTGAAGTATAGGGCACTAATGAAAGACACAGTGAGGATGCTGGGAAATGACTGCAACGTGGCTCTTGAAGCCATTAGAAGCTGTCAATGGAAATCCATGGAGCTGGAGGCAGAAGGAAGACAGTTTCATTACTGTATGCCTTATACATGTAAGAGAGTCTGGTAGCCTGAATGACCAGTGATTCTGCACTCCATTCAGAATCTGCGTCAACTAATAAATCATGGCTATTTGATTTTCTTTTATAACAAAAGCTAAGTAGCATTGACAACACATAACTCAGTAAGTACTCCAAAACCTGCACAAGAAACTGAGACAAAACTGGGCAGGTTAGCACAGCCTGAACTCTGCTCTGCTTTGCTGCCCAGCAAAATTGCCAACCAGATACTGCAAGCAGCACAAGCCAATGTGAACAGCAGTTAGAGCAATAATTGCAACTTATACAAACTAAAAAATGTATTGTGTATTCAGATGAATGGGATCACATGGTACTTTAAGGATCCTGGCTTTACTAGATTTTACTGAATGGTGGAAAATTCCATTTTTAGAAGTCCCAAAGAGCCAAAGACGTGATGAGCCTTTGTACATACAAAAAAGATGCACCATAAGGAACGTCTGTAAGTTAATAATCCATTCTTACTACACTGCAATTCTGGCTCTCGAGGAACACTTGTGTGTGCCCTACGATCCCTGTCCCATTCTCACAAAAGCACAGATGTACGAGCAGTGTGATCTGCCCCAACTTACAAAGCAAGCCTTATCTTGCTCCATTCTCTCATACATCTATAGCTAAAATAAACCTCCCAACACTGACATACAATTTTAAGTTTACGTAAGTCTCAACTACCCAAAAAAAAATGAGAAATCTCACTAACCCAGTACTTAAAGTCCAGGGTTAGTGACAGAAAACAAAGTTCACCTTTTATATCCACAGACCTAGAGGTACATTCTCAGGGACAAGTCATTTTTGCAGTGAGCCTGCTTTTTCTAGCCTATAATAACCGAGATGGTCCTGCTCCTGACTCGTTCAGCAAAGTAAACGTGGATGCACAGCGATACAAAGAAAATGTAATAATTAATTTGTAGGTGCAATAACGTTCAGTATGCCTCTTGCCATGAGTGTTGGTACATATATTTCTTCCCTGAATTCTAAGTCTTTATTTCAGAGTGAACATTTGAAAAGCTGGAAGTTTTTGTAGTATTCTCTTCTCTTAAATATCCATGTGACAGAATTTGTCAATGTAGAGGAGCCACCACATGACCAGAGAGAAATAAAGTTGAATAACAAAGAAGCAAAAATTGACAACATAGGAAAAAAAAGCATAATCAAAAAAAGCAATATCAAAAATATTCAAAAGGAAAGGGACCTTTAAGAGTAGACAGATTTCAGGGTAGTGGTTGAGAGGGTCAAAGCTGCAGAAGGAAGTTACCTACTGGATTTTCCTTTAATTCATGGAAAATGCATAACTAAATCTGAAACACCAAAATTGTCACATAAATATCATTTATTCCATGTTAATCACTTTCAGTCCAGTCTTTTTCACTAATCCTTCTTCGGATTATTTCTCCATTAGTAACAGGAGAAAAGATTCAGGTGGATGAAATACCTGAAGAATTATCTCTAGGAGGCGTGGAACCAGTGTGCAAAACAGTTACTGTGATTTAAACAGGAGGTGTATACCTATATGCAACTCCTCCATATATTTTAAGAACCAGAAAATAAAGGCAATACAAAAGTTTGGGCAACTGTCTGAGGGAGAGCCACTCAAGGCATATTTTCTTTAGTCTGTCTGGTCAGTGTATCACCCAAGAAGAAAAGCTTCAGCTAAGAAGAAACTCCTTCAGAGAGGCTGGAAGGAGTCTGCTAGTGATGAGAAAGTGAAAGGAGGGAAGTATCAGCTCCCAGAATGTCTCACTTTGCATAGGTCCCACAATATGACGGTGCAGTTGGCACAGTGGTGCTGGGCTGACGGTTGGACTGGATGATCTTAGAGGTCTTTTCTAACCTTAAAGATTCTATGATTCCATAATACAAATTGGGACCAATAGCATGATTTTTTTCTGAATTAGAACAACCAAGACACTTGTTTATGAATAGGAAAAGAAAATGTTCTTCTAAAAAAAACCCCAGGCTAGTCTTTTGCCTGTTAACCACTTATAGAAATGAGACGCAGTCCCCACTGGTTTATGGTATTTTTTTTTTCATTTCTGCTCCTAGTTTTGCTGGATTCGATTGGAATGTGCTAGGTTGAATTTATCGCTGTGACTGCTGTTCGACTGTTAACTGGTAGGCTCCTCTTCTTGCCACGGGGCCTGCTTGCCTCACTGTGTATTACAGTCTAATGCTCGTTAGTGGCTGCGTTTTACTTTTCTGCTAGCTGTGCTGCCCATCACCTCACTCTACAGCACCGGGGACAATTCTTGTAACAGCAGTGGTGATGTGCCTGGGCTGGCAGGCGGCCAGGACATTGCTGATGACCCATTGCTGCTCTGCTGGACAGGCTGAAACCCCAGTGTGAACTCGAATTGACGGGATCGTGATTTGTGGATGAGTCTACGCAGGAGCAGGACACCCCAAAATACCTGTAGCCATGGATAAGCCCACACCAGAACAGACACATCTTGAAGAGTCATGGTCGTGGTTATGTCTATGCCACAGCAAGTGTACGTCTGAAGGGATTCTGGCCAAAGGATATATCCATGCTTGGGAAGGTACATCTCAAAGTATCTGTGGCTATGGATAAGCCTATGCTGCAAAAGGCACACCCTGAAGCAGCAGTAGCTGTGGATAAGATCATGCTGGAGCACCTGGAAGTATGTGGCCATGGATAAGCCTATGACAGAGTAGGTACAGCCTTGGAGGGGCTGCAACCATGGGTAAGGCCACTCTGGAGCGGGTATCTGTCTCTGAAGGCATTGTAGTCCATGGATAAGGCCATGCTGGAACGGGTGCATCTCAAAGCAGCTGTGGCTGTGGATAAGTTACACCTCTGAAGAGTCTCGGGCACAGGGGTAAGGCTCTTGGAGCAAGTACAACTCTATGGGACTGCAGTCCAAGCCAGAGTAGGAGCAAGGGGAGGGTTCATTGAATGTTAAACCTTATGATCTGGTCCAAAGGGTCCAGGGGTGGAGATTACAATGGAAATACTTTTAAATTGTTGTAACCCACAACTTCAGTTGAATGCTGTGGGAATTACTATAGGAGACAGCCCTTGTTGCTAGGCAGGCTAGGATCAAGAGGAAGAGCTCACCTGAGTTGCACATTACAGGAATTACTCTAGCAGGAACCACCTGCACCAGTGGAGGACAAGTTGTGCAAAAAGCAGTGCAAGTGCAACAGTGACTGGATCTGAGCTGGTTTTGGTGCCCAAAAACTCCACACAACACAGCATGCCTGTGGTACAGACTCGCCACCGTAACTGGTGGAGCCCCGAGGACTATATGAACTCAAAGGACAAAACTGAAGTGAACATTATGGGTATTTTGTAGATATTTCAAAGGTGTGTTCCACAGACAGAAGGAATTGTATCCATATATCAGACCAAAGTTTGGTAAGGATGGTGGTGGGTAAAGAGACTGTATTGGATAGAGTTAATGTTCTTCATACGGGGCTGTGTTCTGGATTTGTGTTGGAAACAGTGTTGAGAATACCAGAATGTTTACATCATTGCTGAGCAGCGATTTTGTAGCACCAAGACCTTTTCTGCTCCTCACCCCACCCCATCACCAAGTGGGCTAGAGGCACACAAGATGTTGAGAGGGGACACAGCCGGGACAGCTGACCCCAGCTGACCCAAGGGACATTCCATGCCATATGATGTCATGTTCAGCATATAAAGCTGAGGGAAGAAGAATGAAGGGGTCACACTTCCCAAGCAAACATTATGGTTGAACATCCACCTGTCGATGGGAAGTAGTGAATGAATTCCTACCTTTGCTCCTCTATGAATGATGCTGTCATACTTATTTCTGTTGGAGAGATCTGCAGGCCATTAGTATTACTGTCAGTGAATGCAGCATAACGACACACTTCGTATTTTCATTTGCCACTTGTGTCTGCCTCCAACAGATTTCTGTTATTTTATAACAGAGATTTTACTTATTACTATGTTGGAAAAAAATCTAAGAATGCCCATTTTACCCTGCTTGACAGTTCTATGAACAAATTTAGTTTCTGCATGAGGAGTTTAAAAATAATTTCTCTTAAATAAGCAAAGATAGTAGTCTATGAAATTAAGCTCTTGTTTTATGTAAATGTAAAATAATTATATTAGGAATGCTAAAATAAGGCATCAGCAGGAACACAAATCCTTAGAACAAGATTGGCATTATTATTATTGTTATTGTTATTGTCAGCCAGCCTGATAAGAGGCAATTTTACAATAGTGACAGATGCTCGGGCTCCCACGAAGTCTAATGATGAGGCTGAATTCTTACAAAATTCTAGAGTATAATTATGTTTTAAAAAACTGAAGATGCAACAGGCAGACTTAGCTCCACTGTTGCTTAATGAAGTGCACTTCTGTTAGCTTTGCTCTGACACAAACTGCTAAGGGAGATCAAAAAATGAATTGGAGGAGTTTCTTGAAAAATTATTCTTTTTATTTTCTTCATTTTTTGACTTTTTGGAGGAAACAAAATGTAACATCACTTTACATCTTACTATTCCAGTGCCTGAAAACTCTGGATCACAAACTAACAGTTCTGCCCTCCATGCCACAGGTAAATCTCCTGATCGGACATTCCTCATGCCTTGAGAAAATGAGTATGGAAATTTCATATCTTTCATCTTTATAAACATCAAAACTGTTTACGGGTTCAATATCAACCTGGGCAAAATATGTCCTATGAAAACAGAGTTTATTTTCTTTCTGTATGTGGTTTGACTTGCTGTCTTGTCTTGGCTTTCCTGTAAGCAGGAAGTATTCTTGATGATTTATCAAAATAGCATTTGTCTGTCTCAATTAATTACTACCGCACTACTGGTGATGAAATAAATTATTAAGGTAGGCCATAGGAAGACATCTTACAGGGTTTATAAATTGAGAGCTTAGTTTATATTTAGATCCAACTTTCTTATTTACAGATGTCATTGTGTTTACCTGTCATGTTTGGTTTTGGAAACAAGTACCAGTGAAAAATAATAGACAGTAATAATGGGCCAAATAAGCATATTTTATCCTCCCATTGATTATGTCAAAAACTACAGTATAACGAAACTAAGCATTATAAGTTCTGTATCATAACACAATATCCTTTAAAAAAGATACTCTGGGAGCAAAAGGAAGTGTTAACATCACTCTGTCTTCTCCATGCAAGAATTAGCAGCATTGCTCATCAGGCTCTGAAGAAAAACTTTCTTACAGCAATGTGTGGTAAGAATCACAGAGACACAAAACCGCTTGGTTTGGAAGGGATCTCAAAGCCCATCCAGTTTCATAGACAGGAACACCTCCCACTGGATCAGTTGCTCCAAGCTGTTTCCACCCTGGTCTTGAACATCTCCAGGGATGGGGCAGCGACCACTGCTCTGGGCAACTTGGGCCAGGGCCTCCCCACCCTCACAGGAAAACATTTCTTCTTAAGATCTCATCTCAATCTCCCATCTTTCAGCTCAAAACCCTCCCCCTCATCTTGTCCTTGCACTCCCTGATCAAGACCCCCTCCCCAGCTTTCCCGGAGCCCCTTTCAGTACTGGAAATCTCCTCTAAGGTCTCCCTGGAACCATCTCCAGTATGAACAAACCCAAATCTCCTTACCTGACCTCACATGGGAGGTGCTCCAGCCCTGCATCAAGTATGTGTACGTGCATTAGAATTATGTGTGCACATTGATTGCAGAAATATTTTCTTGGATTGTGTTTCAGTTAAGAAGACATGGGGTGATAGACCTATGTTCTGAATCCGTTCTTCTCCTGCAGTACGTTTATGTCAAACGTACAGTCTAAAATACAGTGCAGTAGTAATAATAAATCATGTTGCCATATGTGATCCTGTCAGTAGCGCTTACACTTCCATATTAATCAAGAATTTCTCAATTGGAATCTAGAACCCATATTCCACACAGGGTGACACTCGAGGCTCTCAAAGTCTTAGGAGTATAGAGGTGTCACAATGGTTTTACAGATCCGAACAATCAACGTTCTTGTCTGTAGCCTTATATGAGTAAATTTATCCACCTGTATCAAGCAGGACTACTCTCATGAAACATCACTCATGTATTTAATCATTTATGATACTGAAACATAATATTGCTCAGTCCTAAGAACTTCTGGGTTGAGCCACAATTTAATTCTACAATAGCAAATCTTTCTTTTTGCTGTCTTAATACAGCTAAGTAAATGTAAGGTCTATGCTTTGGGGTTTTTTTTAGCATTTTTTAACATTTACCTTATATACCCTGTACTAATGTACTCAAATATCTCTTCAAAATACATGACACTCTCATCACTGAAAAAAAAAAAAAACCAGTTTTGAAAACTAAAAGACATGCAATTTCATCAAAAAAATAAGTTTCCATTAAAAATTCTGTGATTTAAAAGTCCAATTTTTTCACTTTTTTTCCGAATTATCGATAGTTTCCTTTGCACACCGTTAAAATTAATTGCAAACCCACCATAAGTCCATAGACACAAATACTTACTAGTTTCAGCAGCTACAATAGTTATGTTGTGCCATGTGTTTGTTTCTCTGTCCAGTGGTGTTGCCAAAGTTATTTTCCCGTCTTCTGCGTTGATGTTGAACTGTCTGTCAAGGTCAGTGTGCCTATCAATGGAAAACCTACAAAACAGACATCTCTGTAACCTACTTAATGAAGGTGGTGTAATCCATACAGTCACAGCACAACTTCAGGAGCCCTCTGAGAGCTGCAGTTTCATACCCAAATGGATTGAGAAGCTCTATAGCATCATAAATTATAAGACAAAATGACAAACTGAGACTGAAAAAACTTAATAATTATTGCCCAAGGTGCCCAGTGTGAAGGTCATAAAATTCCCTCAGGTTCACTGAGTAACATCTTTCAGAAGCAGTGCTGATCAAGAGTTAATTACACAATCCATCACGTTTATTAGACAATTTCTATGGTATTTCAGAGTAACTGTTGATAATTTCAACAATATAGCATTAAGCACATAAAAACGGTGGGCTTCATGGTTGTTTTAAAAAAGGCTGAATATTATTTTACATCAGATTAATGAAGCATGACCTATTCACTAAGTGTATTATTTGGTTTTTGTTCAAGCAACTCCATGAGAAGAACGTGGTTAGACAATCACCGTTTTCCTATAAAACCCTGCAAACACAGAGGAGCTGATTGTTTTACAGATCGACGTCACTGATTTTTAACAAAAAAAACATGTTTCATCTGATAGGTAGTCAGAGTCTGGAAATGTGAATATCCAGGCAAATTATGAGGCTTAAACAAAGCCAGTCTGACAACAAGGAAAAGCTGCAGTACATTTCTCCAGCGGTGCGTTAAGCAAGATGATGATTTAAACCTCAGAGCAGGATCTCCAGGAAAGCTTTTGTGTTTGTCCATTTCCACAGAGCTGTTATATTATTGTATTATTTGCAACTTGGAAACTAAATCACAAAATTAAGCCTTCCAATTTTTTGACAGGAAAGGTACGAAATGAGAGAGTTTAGTGACAAACTATCGATACGGTTCAACAAAAATTGACTTCAAGGGGTTGTTACTGAATCCTAATTGTGGATTTATATAAAAGCCTTTTAAGCCTTTGTGTCTATGTATTACAGAACCTAACAGCACGCACTGACAATTTTTACATCTGTTCTGCATTATATCTAGGCATAATAGGCTGAGTTGGGATACAGTATCAGCCTGGACTACATTATACAGTGGTCATAAAAGTGACTGCCAGTTTCTCATTACATTTCCACTTTTTGCAAATATGCTGTTAAATTCACTGATAAAAGAACAGGAACATATTTTGCTGCAGTGACAATGGCAGAGTTATCTGGAAATCAGTTATTCCATTCCGTTTTATGCTTTACCATAAGAAATTTCAAAAAAAGTTCTGATTCAGAAGTTCCTTTATATGCTACAATAAACATGTTCTGATGAATTCAAACTCATTCCAGCTTAACACAATTTATTTTGATAGACATTAGGAGCTGCTTTCAAAGTTTAGGCTTATGGCATTTGTCTTTTATTTCAGTGTCAGATATTTTCATATTTAGAATGAATGATACAACGCCATCAGATTGCTTATGTAATGCATTCAGTAAGGTAAAATTCTAAATTATGAAAATTTACCAAAATCTTAAAGTTTATCTCTTTAAAGACTGTATCACTAAAGAGCAATGTTAGCATAATCACACGGGCAAGGCACTTAATACCTAATGGACTTCAGAGTGAACCTCCCTATGTAAAGATTTGAGAGACGTTTACCAATTAGCAAGCTTTAAAATATGAAAAGTGGATTTACTCAGTGAAAAATGAGTAGTTTGGTTAAGAATATCATAAAAATATAAAGTGAAACTCCCAATATGTGTGCCTAAAGCTAGGTACATGCAACTATATTTGGACATTTCAGTAAACTGATTTTCTAGTGAGCTCCACACACTCAGCTCTCAATGGTTTAATGGGAATTGTACTATCCTCAGCACTTCCAAAAACCAGGTCACTTGCACGGAAGAATAAAGTTATAGGTGCCTAACTTCAGGCAATCATTTTCAAAAATGTATCTTAACCTTGTTTTGATGTCTTCCTATTTAGAATTAAAGTATTAGAAGTAAAAGTCTGGTACTAGTGAAGTTAGTAAAAGATATCTTACAGACTTCCACAAGTTTAAGATTTCACTCAAGAAAATAGAAGACAGCAAACAATAACTTTTTTTTAAGATGTCATCACTTAAAACTGTCTTTTAATTCTTGATATTTATATAATGATGGAGAAAGAGCTCATCTGATATCAAACATTAATGAAATCTTTACAGCCCACAAATGAAACAGAATATGAAATGTTTATATTCTACTTAATGTTTACTTGACCTGGGCTTGAAATAAATTCCATTGAGATAAGATGGTTTTCTCAAAGGACCAATCCTTTTCTAAACTTCCATTTGAAGTTATAAAAGTAAGTGTAGTATCTGTATTTATTCACAATGCAAAACTAGCATTCAAAATGAAACATTTCTAACATAAGTTGCATGGCTTTACACCTCCACAAAGAGGTAAAACCCTCTCCTGATGTCAATTTGGTAAATATTTGTTACAAAATAAAAAAATAAAACCTGTAGCAAGTACATTTACCGTTTCATTTTCACGATAATGGTATTGTAACTCTCTTTAATGGGAATGCATTGCCAGATCCATAAGCTATACATAAAATATGCATATCTCTAAAAATGAGAAAAGAATATCTTGGGAAATATCTTTTGAAATTGACATAAACCCAGCACAGGTTATTGGGAATTTTTGTTAGTTTATGGCTTTGCTATGGCAATTATAGGAACAACCCTATTGTGGTTTAACAGAAGACTGGAATTTATTCTCAGTCCTGCTCCTGCACTATTGATACTGATTTTATGACTTAATTTGATCTATTCTTTCTTTGCACCAAAAGCAGAAATCCTTTTCTGCTGCACTTGCTGAGATTTGAATCACAGTACTGATAACTCATCAGTGGTAAATCATCATCATTTATTAATAGCAGGCAGATCGGACCTGCTACTTAGTGACAGATAAACAGCTGGACCATTAGGGAGGCAGAAAGTATCGTATCTAGGTTTTTGAGGCCTGCTGTGAATTAAGAAAATGATCAACTTCTGCCAGAGATGAAATCTCTGTTGATATGAATGGGGAAAACTTGCCATCGTGAAGCTTATCTCTCCACAGAGAAAAGGCAGTGATTTATAGGAGGGCAGAAGCACTATAGGAAGAAAGGTTATTACTCATTTTCTTTTCTCTGCATTTGGATCATGGTCTATCCTAGATAATTTACTGCAGATAAATAGCCTGTGTTCATAAAATAGCAACAGAAACATGAAATAAGTACTACTGGAATCAATAGATTGGTCAGACTACTGACCAAGTGTACAATTTTTAAGCAAATATGCAAATCCTTTCCACCTTAAGGCTTAACAGTGAGCCAGGTTCTTAAGGAACATGCACAACAGAATAGCAAATAACGATAAAAGAGAAATTTTGCTGCTTAAATACTGGGTTAGGAAAGATATAGTTAAGACTAATCTAACAACTGACATGAAAAGAGAGTTCATATTCATTGGAGTAAAGGATAATCAAAGCACAATTCAGCTGAATATCACATTGCCACTTAGCCATTTAGCGCTCGACATCCACAATGAGAGGAGTCACATACAATATATGCATCTTTTAGTCTCATCCATCTAAAGGTGTCTAAATTTCTTTGGCTGGTACTGAGATGTCAGACTAATAACCGCTGCCAAAATTGCATTGCTAAATAACTCTCTTTGGGTATTTCCATAACGTGGGCACATTCAGAACCAAACCGGTACCCTATCTGTATAAAGTCCAACATAAAACCAACCAACCAAAGCTAAACTTAGAGCCTGGGAACCAAGAGTGGGAGGGGAGAGGTAGAGAGATGAGTATAGATCATGTTCAGACAGTGAGACAAGGCTCAGCTCGATCTCTTTCACTCTGTACAAGTGGACATATGTTCAAATAGATTTTCCTATCTTCAGTCAGGACATGTCAGTGTGCAAGAGTGAACAGTGAGTTCGCATAAAGTTTCTTGTGGAACTGAGTAAATCCATGATGGAAACTTGTAGTGGATTGAATTTTGATCCACGGAAGTATTCCATATCTTCCTTTAATGTAACCCAACATATAAATAGGGGGTAGATAAGAGAGTACACTCTCTTTGTCTTCCGGCAAGGCTGGGGAGCAGAAGGTCCCTGCGTTGGTCCTGTCTGCTGCCAAGCCTGCAGGAAAGGTCAGATTTGGCCATCCGGCTCTCCTCGGGGGAGGTGGCGTGGTAAGGTTTCATTAATTCTTTACTTTGTTAGCTACTGGGTGTTATAGTTGTACGCTGGATGTTATATAGAACTTTTTTGTCCTTTTTCCCATTTCCCTTCCCCTCTTCCCTTGCTCCTTTGCATATCCTTGCAGTGTAGTTCTTTGTATTTAGAAAAATACAGAAATACATAAATTTAGTCTGATTTTGGTTTCTTCCATAGTTTTTTTCCTTTGAAAGAGGGGAAGGCTTGGGAGAGAGGCAGACTGAGCGGTTGGAGAGCTTGGGAAAGCTAGCTCAAACCAGCTTAAAACTTTTCAGTTATTGACAGAGTCTGAAGGTGAAGAGATCCCAAAGATCCAGTTAGTGCTCAAAGGATCCCATGTTTTTTCGGTAGAAGATGTGAAAGCAAAACTAACAGAGACCCTCAACAGTCTTTCAGACAATGATTTGTACAATGGATTTGGATGTTGGCAGCATTATGTGCAGCCGTGTGTCAGCTCAGAAAGGAACTGCTGTGAAGGTGATCATGGTTGGTTTTCTTAATTAGTTAAGTAAAATGAGTTACAGGCACAGTCTTGGGGTTTTTTTTGTGTTAAACCTTGTACGCCTGCTTGTAAATCTTCATGCCTTTTAGATCAAGAGAAGGAAAGATCAGAGAACATGTTTCATCTCTTTTAAGCAAGCATTAAAATGGAAATACTGTTTTATTGGATAGAAATGGGATTAAATGTTAAAAAAAAAAACAAACATGGGCAAAGTTTCTTTCCAGGATGTTCTCTATCATAATTTTTCTAATATCTTTAATGATTTGGCTCATGCCTGAATTATCAGACTGTTTCCATGTTCAGAGAGATTCATATTTTATTTCATTTATGGTACTGCAATACTCTGAGTTTACTCAGTCTTTGTGTATCAGGCAGCAGATGTGGTATTGGTAGCATATAATGTGATTCATAGTTTTGTCTGTGTTGCCAGAGCTTTTATAGCAAATGTCCACAAAAGCTCTGTCTAACCAAAATATTGATAGACACCTATTGAAAAACATAGTTTCTTTGAAATACAATTGTTTGTTGTCTCCTAGAATTATGTTTGAAATTAAAAAAAAATACGTTAAGAAATGTCCAGGCTGTATTATAACAGTACCTGATTTTTAGAACAGAATGTTTTAAATGTTTTCCAATTCTTTAATTTACATTTAATATTTTTGAAAGCATATCATAGAATGTATACATTAAGTACACATAATATATGCAATATAACAGCAAAATAAACCTTTGAAATGCACAATCAAAACGAAACATGTCAGTACAAAAAAACCTGCGTTTCACCCTATTTTTGTTAGAACCTGTAATGTTACAATTTTGTCCTGAATTAGAAATAAAATAACTGCATTTCTGCCCCCTGCTTGGCTCTGATGAATAGTCTTGCTCCCATAATAGTAGAACGACTAGCTTGAAATATTTTTTTTAACTTATTTTTTATTTTTCATGCAAAAAATACAAAGAAGGCATTTAGGCTTTCCAGAACTATGCCAAATAAAGCCAAATTAATGAGGTTAGCAAACAAGATAAAAAAGTTGCATAGAAAACAGAGCTCTGTATATTCCTTAATTAGCCTCCAAGTCAATAGAGTACAAAAATTAAATCTTATAAGTACTGTATATAATATTTTTAAAGAAGGTATATATCACACTAATTAAGTGTATTTTTTGTTTAAATGTAATTAATTTTAGCCAATTCTGTTTCATGTATGTTCTGATAAGCAGTAATATTCAAGTTCAGTTTGTACATACAACAATTTTTGCTTATAAATATTTGAATCTATCTATGGAATGATGAATAAATGGCAAATATTTCATTCAATTCAATTTTTCAGGCTCAGACAGCATGAAGAGGCTCAATTTTAGTACATAGGTAAGCTTGTATCTGGCTTAAATCATCAGGAGTTTGTGGCAGGACTAGAAAAAGATTGCAGGGAAACAGATCAAGACCAGAAAAACAGCCAAAATTGAAATAGAGTTGAAGCCAGGCTGAGGTGAGGATCAAAGGGGACACAATCAAGAGGCAGAAGAGTACAGGACCAAGCTAAGAACAAAGCAGAAAGGGGTAGAGGGAAGGAACTAAGGTTAAACTGAAAGAGAAATTACTATTGAACTGGAATAAAAGGAAGAAAGTCAACTGGCTGCCACCATGGCTGGTTTCACACATTTCAGAAGACCTTTGTAGTGGCAGCACAAGTCCTGTTTCACAGCTGCCAGTGGACAGGGGAAACGAGGGGGGAGCCACTGCTTCAAATTGTGATAGAATGAACCCTGTGTATTCTGTATTACTTTTCTACGGTTTACATAACATTTTTCTAATCTGGGTAAATAACCTCATTTATTTCCTGGTTTATGATCACATTACCAGCTTTGACCATTTCTAGAGATTTTCTTGGATCAAAATAAACTCAGTTCCCATTAACACTGCCTTGGTTGTGTGTTGTAGTAGAAAATATATTAATCAACGAATTTGTATATAAATCTGTGATAGCTAATGCTACATTTAGCTGCTTTTGAAAGGATGACTTAGACTTTCAGCGTACTCTCCAACATATTTATAAACATGTTCTAATACATCCAAACATGTTGGAAATTCTTAATTTCTGGTTCTGAAAATAGTAAATAATGTTACAGAATATGTAGGCTCCTTAAATAAAGATTTAAAATTTGGCTCAGGTGACCAGTGACAGAACTAGAGGGCATGGACTCAAGTTTCGTCAGGGAAAGTTTAGACTTGATGTTAGGAAAAAGTTCTTCACTGAAAGGGTGATTGGTCATTGGAATGCGCTGCCCAGGGAGGGGGTGGAGTCACTGACCCTGGAGGTGTTTAAGGGGAGATTGGATGAGGCACTGAGTGCCATGGTTTAGATGATGGGTTGGTGTTAGTATTGGTGTTGGTGTTAGTGTTGGGTTATATGTTGGACTTGATGATCTCAGAGGTCCTTTCCAACCTTATGATACTGTGATACTGTGATACTGTAAATAGCCATGCTTAGAAAATGCTCTTAAATGATGAATTATAACAATTACCGTCATCCTCACAATGCTGAAGACTGCTTGCATAGCTGAAATTCCCTAAGGCAATAATGTACAGGGATGACTGTTATTAAATAAATTCTCTCCAAATACTCCTTTATTATGAATTTGACATTTTGGTGTTGGTTTTCACAATGTTTTCAGCAGGTAGCACTATACATTGCAAAATTTGTTTTGAGAACACTTGCATTGTACCATTTAGTATTAGTATTAGCGTTACATAGGGGGAGGGAAAGATGTGTGCTCATCAACACAAGATAGAAAGCACTGATCTGAGGAAACTGGAATAATAGATTTTGTTCCAGTTAGATCAAAAAGGGAAGATTTTATAAATCAAAGATGCAAAAGTCTTATAGGCATAATCATCTCTGACTTTCTATCTCTAAACCAAGAAGGGGTTTCACGAAAGGAATACAAAATACATTTTGACAATCTCACAGCTGCATGGAACAAACTCAGTGTTATTAGTGCAGACACTAGCAGATAATTCAAAATAACTACAGAGATACACACAGATGATTGAACCCCATCTGACCTTATACACCCTATTTCTACTTTTCATTGCATTCCTACAGTTTCATAAGAATACTCATGTGGCAAGAAGCATTTTCTTGATTTTGAAAATGATCTGAACTGATAAATCTAACATCATAAAACAAATCCTATACAAGTGTCTTCATAGCAATAAAATGGCATGAGAACAACGATTTTCAATGTATGGGAAAATATACTCAGTATTCTGCCAGTAGTTTTTTCAAAGAGAACTTTAAAGCAGCTCTACCTTATAGGACTGGAAGACACGTCAGGGTCACGGGCAGTCACCTGACCGATCACAGAGTTAATAGCAGCGTTCTCATGCACTTCCAGTAGGTAAGTAGGTGATGAAAATACTGGTGGCTCATCAGCATCCTCTACTACAATTTTTACCGTGGCTGTATCCTTGAATGGTCCTGCACTGATGAAGCGAGGATCAATATGGATGTTGACTGCCTCTACTTTCAGAGTATAGGATTTTTTTGTCTCAAAGTCCAGTGGCTGTTAAGAATGACAAAGATAAATGTCTTTTACTAATGGCCACAGAGAATAAGTGAATATAATGCCAATGGATGAAAGTTACGTGCCTTTAAGCATATTCAGTGAGTTTTAATGCAATCACTTCCCAATCCCAGAAATCCAGCCTGCAAATTTGCTAGGCATATATTGATATCTGTTTACTAACCAGCCTCAGAGAAAGCAAGATTCTTTGTTTCCTTGTTTTTAACAAGAAATTTACCAAAATACTCTCTCTCTTGAATTACACCATTATAATTACGTATCCAATAAGTATTGCAAATCTGCTGGTGATGGAGTGATTTGCATACTAATCACACACTTAATCAGTACTTTGTTATTTGGAGATAAGAAAAAAAAGCCTATGCTCGCTCTAGAAAGAATAAATATTTAGTTACTTCCAGAACAATGTGAAAACTGCAAAGAACTACCAGTTCTTATTTCTTGGACATGATGTGGAAAAATGTAGAGCTTATCATACAAGAAAGTCCTTCACTATTATCGCACTTCAGGTAACTCTGCGTTTCTGCTTATAGGAGTAAATGAGGTAGACATCTCTCGGGAAATTTTTAAAACTGTAGCAATTCCTATTTCTCTATCTTATATTTTTTTTGGAGAGAGAAACAGGAATCTGATTATTATGCCAACACACCTGCCATGTCACCACTGTTTTTACTATTTTACAGTTTCATATTAAAACATGAAAGAGGAAAACACAGTGGATTTAAAGGAATGAAATACCAAATAAGAACCATATTGGTGACACTTTCGAATATTGGAATTTTTCATTCCAGGAGATTCAAGTTTGTGTCTTGAAGCACATCAGTATATTCACTTTCTAATTCTCTTGTGTCTCTCAATGATTCAAATTTTGAAGATGCAAATTGCCAAGCATTGGAAAGATATTAAGATTTGCATTACGATATCCTCAGGATAAAAAGAAAAGGACATAGAAACTCTGAATCTGCAATGCAAATACCAGCAAGAGCACAAATAGGAACCTTCCGGAACTCTGTCACAGCCTTCACCATGTATGCTTTCAAATTCGGTTAATTTTTTTCAGGTATGAATGAAACTCTAATAGGATTTGCTTTCTCACAAATTCTAGTAAACAGGAGAAAACCTTTCTTCTTTAGCTGTTTTTATATTAGTAAGCTTTCATGATTATGAATGCTGATTTATATATATATCAGCATATTCACAATTTGCCAATCACAGCTCTTGTATCATTTTTTCAACTGCTTTTCATATGCTTCATAGAAATGACAACACCCCAATATATTTATTGGTGTTTAATCAGGATATCATATTGCAAATTTACTCTGCATTGTCTAAACCTCATGAATTTATGCCAGAGAAAATCTGTCGGTGAGCAGTACTCCACATACATCATCTACCATTGTAGAAACAAAACTATTATTGCTGTCAAAAGGAATACATGAAGCAACATTATGATAGAGATTCAGTTATGAAATAAAGTCAAGGGAACCGGGGTAAAAGGCTAATTGCCTTAGTTTACAAAAGAGGCCACAGCATCCAATAAATAACAGAAAGGATGATCAGGGATGTATATCATAAGTTTCTCTTTAGGAAAACAGACATAAATTTAGATAAACACACATCATTTTATTATACATCTCCAGTGCTGACCTACTCACTGAGAAATTGAGAGTATAGACATTTCACAGGAACTGTGGCCAACCTATGTAATTACAGATACGAGTTTAATATTAATGACTTGTACTCACTGGAGTTTTCACTGGAATGTCATGGGTTTGGTTTGGGTTTTTTTTTTTGGGGGGGGGGGAGGTGTTTGGTTTTGCTTTGGGTAGGTTTTTGTGGGGTTTTGTATTTAAAAAAAAAAAAAAATCCAAAGATTAACTTAGAGTATTCTATGTTTCATATTTAAAATTCTTTATGCAGTGTTATAAATTCATATCCTTCTCCAGAACACAGCATGAGGATCATCTCTCTCCTTCCCCAGAAGATAATAAACATTAAATCCACTATTAATGTTTCATTGACTTTACTGGTCAAGTTTTTTTCAGTTATTCTGTCTCTCCCCCATCCCTGTGTATAATTGGGCATCCTTCTGTCATGTGTATGCAAATGCCTCATGTTGATTAGGTCAAGTCTGTGCAAGCATAGAAAGGGTGACAGAGAAATCTGGGACCTGAATTTGGCACTTCTCATGTGAAACAGGACTGATCTCCCCAGTAAGGATCAGTGAACGATTCATTGAGAAAGGAGAGTTCAGCATGAGCAAATGTGTAAGACTCAGCTTCTCACACATGAGGTAAATGAAGTAATACATGATCATATTTTGTTTTCTCTGAACAATACTTGACCAGCTGTACAACAAATCAAATAATTGAGAAAAGGTATTTGATGAATATTCAGCAAAGGTTTTATGGAATTTTACTCCACCAACAAAGCAGGATCTAATCTACACTTCTCTAGATCCAAGGAAGCAAAACCTGTACGATTTGATCACGAGGAAACCCAAACATTAATACATTCCCAGCACTGAAAATACTTTCATGGATGAATCCAGTTTTAACCTAAATGGCAGTTTTGAAAGACATGGCTTGACATCTCATCCATCCTTGCAAATCCAGCAGCTTCTCACAGTAAAGTCTGGGGAGTTGCATGTACAATAAACATTTCGGGTTTTTTAGCAGAAATATCATTTACCTTTCTCACTCTAATAATGCCGTCCTGAGTTTGAGCATCTGTAGTGATTTCAAATATGTCCATTCCATCTCCTTCAATAATATCATAGGATGATTTAGCATTTTCTCCAATATCCAGGTCATTTGCTTTCACCCTTCCTATTGGTTCACCAAGTGCAACATCTTCCATTACTGAGAAGTGATACAGACCTTACAAATAAGAGGAAAAGACTAAACATTACATCTGATTCCAGTATCTCTAGTGTGCTCTTCATTTGTCTATACTTCCCCAATGCAACCTCTTGAGATGTGCAATGGATGCAACCACATTGACACAAGTTATTTACTGAAAGCAGCACAATATGTTCCTCGTACAGGAATATTCAGTTTACTGTATGTAAATGTTCTGTTCATTACAGGAGTATCCTTGCTTCTTCCTTGCAGGGATGCTCAGTTTGGGCAAATATAAACATTAAGCTATTTCCAAGACTGAAATTATGTAACTTTCTCCACTGCAGATGCTGTTGATCTTACCGTTTCATTAACAGAAAAATAGTTAGACTTCAACCATGGAACATTACTTTTATGCTGCAGAAAATTGGTCTAATATAAAAATTACAGATCTTTACTACTTTCAGTTTGATTTGGTTTTGTTTGTTTAACTCCTTCCACCTCCTTTTGTGGAAAAAAACTAATTAGGAAACATTCAAGGAAACCTCCAAAATTTATGTTTTAAATGAGAACAACTTCTCATAGCAAACGTTGTATTCACTCTTTCCTTTTACGGTTAGATTAAAATCCACTAGAAAGTGATATTCAAATCGTCAGATATTATTTTTTGTAATACTTTGTTCAAACCTTCTGACCTAAGAAGGGATAAAAGTCTATTTAGAAACTGTAATACACACTTTTAGGTAAGCATTTATTAAGAGAAAACTCAAAATACCTATTTTATGACTTTTTCTCCCAGTTCTTAACAGTACTTTAAAAAACATGCATGTTTCAAATAAAAAGTTCTTTGCAAAGTACCTCTTTTTTTACTTCTTGCTAATTTAACAGTCATTGAAGCTACGGTTAATACGTGATCTAATCAACTGCAGTGCTACTTAGCAGTGAAAATAGTCAAAAGGAATTTAAGGTTAGCAGATGAGACCATTAAAACAGTTTTTCACGAGGGGTTCTGGACTTGTTCTTCTCTGTCCTCACAGTTGTTCCAAGACTATGCACAGTTTTTACTGTTATGTGCAGTGAGCAGTTTTGTACACGAAATTGTTCTGGAACTGTTGCTTTACTTGTTTGTAGGCTGATGGCAATAACAACAGTAGAAAGTGGGAAGGAAATGGTGAGGAATTCACGAACACATACATTAGTCTGTCCCAAAGTGAAATATTTTTTACTTTAATGTTTTGAGGCTAAATTATAAGAGATAATTTAGAGATTATAAAGATTCCCCAAGAATATTCATAATGGCTCACAGGGAATGAGCAGCCAAAGCAATCTAGTGCCTCAGGAGACTAAATTATGTGTTTATAATTTATACTGCTGTCCACACCTTTTGTTTGAATCTCCAGACACAGCTGATTGCATCTTGGTATTTTTGTCTCAGATTTATTAAGGTTGTTTACAAAATCTTGTAAAAAAAATGTTATGATGCAGCTGACTCTTTTACACAAATTGCTTTCCAGAATTATGAATTGTCCTGTCATGATGTCATAGTGCAGAGCTGGTCAAAAATCTGCGTTTCTCATCTTTGCAACCCCTTGGTTTTCACAGCAGTGCATGATTCTTCTCTGTACAATCCTATGATAAACAGCCAGGTTAAAAACTTCTGTGACTTATAAAATGCCACTAAAACTGTTTCAAAGAGATCACAGAAGTAGTGAAAGTTCATCTTATTAATTTTAAAACCCAGGAGGCTAATACTCTTTGAAATCAAACCATAAATATACATTTCTGTCCTGCCTGGAAACAGCACACTGCTTTCTGAGTTCATTACAATTTATTGTGAAAGCAGCATGTATTACACCATATAAATTCCTATTTCTTTTTGGTTAGGCTCTATTGTAAGTTTGATCTTTTCTTATTTTCCTTTGCAGGCAAATGCAAACTGTGCTTCAACTGTGTAAAAAACTATAAAAGAGTTGATCATCTCTTGTAGAAGGCCAGAGTCGTGACTAATCTGCAACACTAGGCAGCATGCTATGAATACTTAGTTTTAAAAAGCAGAATATACAGTAACAGCCAGTTGCAATATTTATTATGGCTCATCCTCATTAAATGCAATATATACATAATAAAAAGTTACGGTATCTGCCATCTTTTCCTAATGAAGTTGCATAATGGCCAGTGTCATGACAGGTTGGTTATTCCGTGGTGGTATCTTGAATTCCACACCAGAGCTTCAAAGACAACAACTCACTCTTCATTGAAGAAAAACTAATCTACATTTTCCCTATAAAAAATAGATTTCAGGGATCTGTGATGCAGTTTTTATCACGCTGCCCAGGCACTGTGTCACTGTATCCAAACTGCAGAAGAACAGATATGAGTGAACTGTGCAGGGAAAGTACAGTTTCATCTCCGCACGCTTTTGCTCCTGTGCTCCCTGCTGAGACTTCCAGCATGGGTATGATACCAATTAACACCAGCTGTGTTGCTAATTTTCTGATTCATACTGGCAGGCAAAGGCTTTTTGAGACAGAAAGTTCTGCTACAAATATAAAAGCCAGGTGTATGGGGAGAAGTCGACCTGCAGTCACAGAGTCAGCACACTGTGAGTATAAAAGCAACAGCCCTCTGCATCCTGGTGCTACAGTTCAGACAGAAGCCTCAGTTATAGATATTTATATTATTAGGGAAATTATCACCCCATTTTGGAAAATTCTACTGCATGAGTGCAAGAAATGTAATGTGATCTGAAGTAAAGAAAATATGCATTTCTTCTTTTGAGAAAATTTTTTTAGTGCAGTATTTATTTGTTTAAAGACACTAAGATAAGGTAATAAAACGTATATTTTCCAAATAAGCTTTTAAATCTGCTTATTTATTTTATACCTTTCCTCTCTATTTATCTGAATGCTCATTTTCTAGACCGTAGGAGAGTATTTATCATAGGCTGGGTACTAGGACAAACCTATTTCACTCTTCGTGTCTTTAGAACTGGGCAAAAGAGGACTTCGCATCTAACGTATGTGCAAAAGAATTAATTTTGCACTGGGTGCATAAGTATCTTGTCAGAAAAACATGCTTTTAATGAAGTGAAACTGATACAAAGTCTAGATGTGAACATTCTCCTCTCTTAGTACCTTACAATTTTAGCTTTTCAGAAAAAGGTGGATAAAAAGAGAAGTTTCTAATAATGCATTAGGTGGCATCTGTTCCAATAACATCGATCCAGCCATTATGCACTTCTCTCTTCTTTTTTTCATCTTCACCTTTGAAATAGACTACAAAGCTTGTGAAGAATCTCATCAGGATGCCAAATCATTTTAACCTAGCCCAGCAAGATATCCATTGGAACTGCAGTAGTAAATATGGATTTTGAATTAAGATCAACAATTATCTAGACCCAGACTTATTTTCTTTGTGTTCTTCACTATTAACGATTAGTCAAACTTTTCTTTTACCAGTTAGATATGTCTTTTCCTGGTGTTATCACTGGTCTGCATGAGACAGAAGCACATATAACAGCAACTAAAACTAGCATTTGGAAGCAATTACGTTGAAAGCAAATAAATACATGAAAAAAAGTCGCCAGGTCCGTTTGTGTGGGTATAAGAGGGATAACAAGGAAGATAGAGAGCTGTGTACACTGTTGTGGATGTAATTCCCTTTTCCCTAAGCTCTTAATCAGGCAGAGGACTATTAATCTTTCTCAAGTAGCAGCTACATATTTTTAAATTACATTACAAACCCAGGCAACATGATGTTAAAAAAAAAAACTTGATTAAAAAAAAATCACTATATTACTTTCTTACATAGAAGAACAAATACACATAAAGGCACTTACTCTGTGTAAACTTAGGAGGATTGTCATTAACATCAGTGAGAGTAATTGTCACAGTTGTAGTTCCAGAAAGTCCACCCATATGTCCTCCCATGTCTTTTGCTTGGATGACCACATAATATTCTTCTTTGGCTTCTCTGTCCATGTTGGGAAGAGCTGTTTTAATTATAGCTACAATAATGTGAGGGGGGGAAAAAATGTTAGGAAAGGAGTTAAATTCTGTTTTGCAGCTTTTTTAATAGATATGTGTACATATTGGTATAAAAATTGAACTGCTGAAGGTCCACTTAAGTTGTCTTTTAGTAACAAGGATAAAGAAGAATTTGATATTTTCCAAAAAGTATATTAGAATTCACCTACTAGGACTTAACCAAAAGTGCAAAGAAATTGTGGTCCAAAGCACAAGAATTAACCACACCTGCTATACACATTAATTTTTACAATTTTTTCCTCATAAACTCTTTGGCTTCTGTCTTACCTCCCACAGAAATCCACCATTTCCCCACAGAATTCAGAAACAGAAGATACACATGTTGTAAAATTAACTTGTAGACACTGATAACTGCATCTTTCAGATTATTTAAAACATTTTATAATGAACCCCATTATTTAATCCCCTCTTGTATATAATGCAGGCTGTGATTGTGTATATCAAAATATAAAACAGCAGGAAGATACCTGCAAAGAGACAAGCCAACTAAATAAGGGGCCAGATCCACCACAAACTCAGAAATATTGAGAACATCAACAGAAAAAATAATAAAATCTTGTTTTCTTTCCAAAATTTCTCTACCCATGATTTGCTGTTACATTCACAACATTCAGTATGGAAAGTACATACTACACGTACAAGGGTAAATTTAAATGGTGGTCATCACAGTCTACTAATGTCTACCATAATAAAAAGATAATAATCAAAAAACAAAGCCCCACTAAACCTAGTGAAAATAAGTGTTAAATTGAACTACAGCATTTTTTTCCTTTTAGTAGTGTTTCTGAATTCTATCTAGCCCCATATTTTTACTACATCAAAAGAGAAGAAACATGGCCAGCAGGTCAAGGGAGGTGATTCTGCCCTTCTGCTCTGCTTTCCTGAGACCTCACCAGAGCCCCGCATTTAGTTCTGGAGCCCCCAACTTGAGAAGGATATAGGCCCATTTATCTGAATCCAGAGGAGGCCACAAAGATGATCCAAGGGATGGAGCATCTTCCCTATGAGGACAGGTGAGAGAGTTGAGGTTGTTCAGCCTGGAGAAAAGAAGGGTCCAGGGAGATCCTAGAGCACCTTTCCAGTACCTGAAAGGGAGGGGGGGGGGGGGGTGGCAAAGAAACCTTGGAGAGGGACTTTCTTACAATGCCACGTAGTGAAAGGACAAGGGTAATGGCATTAAAGTGAAAGAATGTAGATTTAGATTGGATATAAGGCAGAAATTCTTCAGTATAAGGGTTTTGAGACACTGGCACAGGTTCATAGGTTGCCTGGAGAAGTAGTGGCCTCATCCCTGGACATGTTCAAGGTCAGGTTGGATGGGGCCTCGAACACCCTGATCCAGTGTGAGGTTTCCCTGTCCATGGCAGGGAAGGCGGAAATAGGTGAGCTTTAAGGTCCCTTCCAACTCAAACCATTGCATTATTAAAATTAATAAAAGAAATATTTGTCTGTGAAAAGACAGCTCAAGATAATGAATTATGTTCATGGGTAAGTGAAATGCAAGCGTGTCGAATGGAATCTATCTCTGCAGCGGTTCCTTCAAACCACAGTGCTTAAGGTTTCTACTGAGGTGTTAAGAAGAGTGTCACTTTTGATGGGCCTGTACTTACAGAGCTGAAGGACACAGATTATGGGCAGACATTGATAATAACTGGCGAAGTCTTTGGAAATCATTAAAAAAGATGGCAAGAATTCTGTATCGTAGTGTATATTTGTCAATATTTAAATAACCTGTCTGTGTTCACACCCTGGATCCTACCTACCTGTTACTGAGCCGTATCATACATTTCATTAGGCCTCATGCTGTATTTTTTTTTTGACCTGTTTTTTGTTAAGTATTGCCAGGAGGTTTTAGATGTCAATTAATAATTATTTTGAATCTGATAGTTTATATTTCTCTATTGGGACTAGCATAGCTATAGACTTCAAAAGGCTCATTTTCTCCCACATGGAATTGTTTCTGTGAAATAATTAGAAATTACTCTGGCTGAAATACCAGGATTATCTGTGCATGTAGTCATCGTGAATGAAGAAATATTCCTGATCTTTATAGGTAATCAAGATGTATTTCAGTAAATTTTAGAATCCATTTATCTTTAATATTGTAATACTAGGAGTCTAATCAGACTTCTCTTTTTGGTTGAGTATCATCGGACAAAACTAAGAGCAAGGGAGTGCAAGGCATTTAGAAGAAAGCAATATGTTTGCTATGTAAAACACCAAAAATAATATCATAGAGTAACCTACACTTTTGGAAATTATTTCCATAAAATATTTCGGGCTGTTGTCTGACATATTTTAAAAATATAATTCTGTGTGAA
This sequence comes from Tapera naevia, assembly GCA_033556795.1. Lineage (NCBI taxonomy): Eukaryota > Metazoa > Chordata > Aves > Cuculiformes > Neomorphidae > Tapera > Tapera naevia. Next base: position 4,381,274 of record JAUMJJ010000099.1, read on the forward strand.
AATGAAACGCTATATCTGCACGTGCCAAGCCAGAATAATCTCTTGTTCCCAAGGAACTCCATATTTAATCAGTGACTTTTCATTCTGCATGGGATACATAGGGTTGGGAGCAGCAAGGTGGACAGCACTGAAGTTAAGCATGAGTTGGGAGATGAACGTGGAAACAAGGCACACAGGAGCAGGGACCTCAGCAACAAGGAGCCAGGCTGCAGCATATCAGGTCAGGGTCCACTCAGATCCAGAGAGAGTGACCAGGCCAGAAAACCCAGCTGGATCTGGGTGTGGAAACACAAGACCAGGTGCAGATGTAGCACAGCTGGAGGGCAGCAGTAGCTCCTCAGCCTAAAAGCAGATTGCAGAGAAGAGGAGAGGCAGCCCCTGCAGGAAGATTCCTTCCCGAGTTCTGGAATCATCAAAGCAGCCAACCTTGGATGCCAACAAATACACTTCCAAACTTAAATAGCTGAACTGGTTGAAGGAGGTTGTGCTCAGATCCCTGGCAAACACAGTGTCCTCCAGTGCATGTAGAACCAATGAAGCAGCTCTGAAGTCTGACATTCCTACAATTTAACTTTTCTATACCATCTATGGGAGGGGATATTCTGCAAAAAGTTTCTGTTACATTTTTTGGATGAAAACAGGAATGGCAAAACCAGAAGATAATAAACATTATTCAGATATGATAGGTGCAAAATACATTCAGTAAAAGAGCAGGGCCATTTCTTCTATAGCAGCCTGGGTAAGGAGAGGAAATGATATTTATTTGTAAAAGCATTTGACAGTTTCAACTGGTTTGGATGGATTGGTTTACTATTTAGGAGTAATAATGATCTGCAAATAATTCTATTCTTACAAATGAGATGACTCATAAAAAGCATGCTAATGCAAACTTACAGTATCAGAATTTGTTTGACATTGAATTTTTTTCACTAAGAGCTGATCCAAAGACTAGTGATATCTTATCTCAATGAGTTTTATATTAACTCTATTATAACATTTTCTCTGGTAATATTTCTAGGCAGAGTTTGTTTTGTTTGTGTTTGCTTTTTTTTTTAAAACCTGATTTACATAGTTAACTCCAGCCTACAAATGGCCCGCTATAAGATGTCACATTTCGTATTCTGCAGTTTCCTCTAAGACAAAGGAATTATTTCAATAAAGGGACAATTTTTCCTAGACATCTATTTGAATTTATTTCTTAATGTATGGAACAGTCTCAACCTTGTCTGTGGTTTGAAAGACATCACGAATATTAAATAACTTAAAGAGTACCTAAATAAGAACTACAGTTTCTGACTTTTAGGACAAAAAAATGTGGGTTTTTTCTTTGTAAAGATATTAACTTAACCTGTTATTTCAATAGTTTGACACATATTTCTAAGCAATGTCTCATCCCATAGACAATTTGCCAGAAGCTGAGGCAAAGATAAAGTAAAATTGCAATTTCAAACACAATAAAAATCTAAAAAGTTTGCTGTTTGACTTAAAATAAGAGGAACTGAAGGTATTTAAACACCAAATACATCAAAATTACATACGCTGATTATTGCCACCAGAATTTCTGTATTCAGAATCTGTAGAAACGAGGTCAGAGAAAGAAAAACGTCAATATCTCTTCTGAGGTAAATTAATAAACAAAAAAAGGCTCCTTCCTCACCTAAGTAATGTGATAGAGACAAAGGCAAAGTAAGAGAGTTACGCATAGAGAATTTCAAGGATATTTATGTGTTCTTTTTTTCATTCACCAGTTCCCAAGCTGGGATCACAGGAAGTACTGAAACTTCCAAACTATTTTTAGAAAACAATTCAAGCTCACCAAATATTAACACACAGAACATTAACTCATTGAGCACTCAACCCTCTCTGCTTCAATTCAATCCAGAAACAAATCGAGAATAAAAACATGACCACTTTCAGCATGCTGTGATGGATGAAAATGGTACAGGGCAAAGAGGAGAGCAGTTTAAAAGCAAGAGGTGAGAATTACTGTAAACTTGTGTAAGGCAGGTAGATAATTGTTGGAAGATTGTATTCAGAACAGTTATCAAGGGCTTATTGTCAAAGTGGACAGATGGATGAAGCGTTTCGTGGTGTTTTCTCTGCTTCTAGCATCATTCAGTATTTCCTGAATGATGGAAGACAGGAAGAATTTACCAAGCCCTTCAGATGAACAACGTTGGGCAACATTGCAAGTACTGGAAGAACAGGATTGGAGTTCAAAACAGTTTCGAAAATTTGATAGTCTAAAAAAGCAGGATGCAACTCAATTTGGCAAGTAAAATGTAATTTGTGTGGGTGAAACTATTAACTTCACAAAAACAGTAGAGCAGATGACTCACAAGACAGGAAAGGATGCGGAGTCAAAATGAGCTGAATGTCAATCAACAGTATTTTGCTGATAAAATGCTCAAATCTTTCCTGGTCCATTAGCCTGTATGTTAGATGGAAGAACTGTGGAATACACCTTGCCGATCACTCATAATGGTAAGGCTGCAGCTGGAATGGTTTGTTTAGGTTTGAAAAAAATTGTTTTAGTTATGAAAGAATGAAAAAATCCTTTACAGTCAAATACGTAAAAATTACTGGGAGCTACTCTCCTTTTCCACTAGGGATAAGAGAAGAAATGATGGGCCTAAAACATAAACCACAAAATAGGTTTAAATTGTTTAAAGATAGATTTCAGTTAAACATTAGAAGAACTCTTTCTGAAAGAGAAGGTAAGCACAGACAGAGGGGCTGCCTGTAGAATTTGTTGTATTTCCATTACTGAAAGTTTCTAAGAACCTATCAGACAGGATTCTGTTGAGAATGAGAAGGGATAAACCTGCTCCTTTTGAGAATCAGAAGGGATAAACTTGCTCCTTTTTGAGGGCCAGGATGCTCACTGAATTCTCTTTTGAGGTCCCTCCCCTCCATAACATCTGAGATGGGGCTTAATCTCTATGTACTCTGAAACATTTCACAAACCTTGGTCCTCTGAAAATATTCAATGGACATCTGCACGATACTTTGGTTATGAATCTTCTGACCAAAGCTGGAAACGTCAGGGTGTGGGTTGAAGGCAAAGAAATCAAGAAGTTCTCTGTTTCCTCAAAGAATGGAAGCACTCCCAGTGTCGGAAGTACCTGCTTGGCTTTGGCTGAGTTGCTTCTCCCAAGCAGCAATTGGTGTCCTACTGTTCAATAGCAAATAAAACAGCTGCAGAATGGGTTTACTTTTAGAGTGGTCCTAACTGCACACACTGAGCAATTTGCACAATCTGCCTCACAATCTGAATTGGTTGAAATGCACCCCTGTGGACTACTCTCAGAAACCAATTTGGAAGAATATACACTGTCTCACACTGAAAAAGATCAGAGGAAAAGAAGCAAAAGTCAGAGGCTACAGGTGATGGAGACAAAGGAGGAACAACAGAAATAAGGATCTGTTTTTCACTTTTCACTTTCCTCTCCGTTTTTTTTAGAATATTTTTATGACAATGCTATGAAACTACATATAATAATTGAGAACATGGAACAAAACCAAATAAGCACTATGCAAAATTGGAATTTGGTCCTGAAAAGCCTTTCTTAAGCATCTCATTCATCTCACACATTTTGAAGAAGACTTTGTGCTTGTTCAACTTCCAGACTTTGAAACTTCCCCTTTTTCATTTTGGAAGAGCTAAGTAATTTCTTTGATCTTCCTTCTGTGCTAAAATCATGGTGAATGTTCTTATTAAATCTGCGTCATTGAGGACCCAAACTCCTGAAAAAAATCAATCATAATTTCTTCAGAGAGCTGTGAGATGCATTCTGTGTTCATGTGAAGCACACTGACTCGGTGACATTTTAGCGGTCCATGAAAAAGGTTCACTTCAAGATCTGTGGAAAACCCATACGATAATTCCTAAAAAAAATAATAGATCACAACTAAATTTCTTGAAAATTAAAAAAAAAAAAACCATGCTTTGATGATGTGATGCTGGCACTCTGATCCACTATTTTTCATTCAATTTACTGTTCATAAAATTCACAGAATCATAGAATTACCTGAGATGGAAGGGATATTTTTTATTATGAATATATCAAAATATTATCATATTTTAAAATAAAATCTATCACCAAATTTTCTAATTTCTTATTTAGTTTGAATGCATTAGGATTTTTATTTTAGCAAGAAATACCTGCAGCATCTAGCAAGGTTGGCTAAATATCTGGAAAATTTATCAATTACAGCAGTTGTCTGAACCACACTCAGATGAGATATATTTCAAATCAAAGGCTCAGCCACAGTAAAAAACAATGACTAGATGAGGAATTTAATGCTATGTTATACCATTTTATGTGAAGTGATTATGTGCCATTCTTGTATTTGTAAGACAGAAGGTAAGAGTGTCCATATTTTATTACCATGTTTATTTTTTAAAATTCTACAGGGAAGATGCCTCTGCCTGCTTTTATGTTAAACTGAGAGATGAAGGTTGAATATCGATCTGTTAATTCTCATTTCCTTTTTAATCTACAATCTCTTATATTTTCTTTTTCAACCCATAATACTTCCATTTTTATGGTTTCTGATCTTGGTTTCATTTGGAAGTTGACCTCGCAGGTGTGCCATTGCATATAAACTAACACTGTCTACCTTTCACTATATGTATTCTGCTTGAAGAACATCATATAGGATATAACTGGATAACACCTATTATAGTACTGCCTTTTAAATTCAGATAAATTGTATCTGGGGCTTATAGTGTGGGCAAAAGCTTTCATCTCTGCTTACCGGCCATTCCCTTTTCCCTGGGACCAGTTTTCACTGGTACACTGAAAGGATTGCCCTCTTCCCAACTGAGAATGAATAGAGTAAATAAACGTTCTGCCCTGCACTTACGATCTTGCCTCCTTAGGATTTTATTTGCAATGATCCTCTAATACCTCTATTTATACAAGACACTTTACTGAAAGTGGTCTTGGATTCTTTTGAATCAGCTTTCCAAATCCAGTTGTGTAATTCAAATTCTTCTCTCTAATTTAGTCTCCTGAAGCACAACATTATTATCTGTAACCCCCGTTTTCCTGCTCAGCATGATGAAAATGGTTAAGTCCTCACTATTTCACTAGCTTCCTAAAATGATATTGCTCTGAAACGCAAGAAATGCGTGTGCTATCAGCTCTTTTGATACTACTGCCATTAGATAAACTGTAGAAGCAGAAATCACTTTTTTTCCAAATGCCAATCTGTCTTGATCTTAAGGCTCTCATCTTTACCAACTTTACCAACTGCACACTACCATAACTCTTTTCAAACATCCCTGCGGTGATTTTATACTTCCTTTAGTAATCAGAAAAGACAGCTCTTGCTGCTGCTGAAGGACCCAGTCTCACATACCTTATCCACAATGGTTTCCCTTGCTACTTCTAAGTAAAAAGCAAGAGCTATAGGACTGACCCTGGTCTGCTGCACCCACAGTTTGTCAGTGCAACTCTCTCTCCTAATGTGCTGTCACCAAGACAACTCTTGGAATCACCAAAGAATCTCTGCACAAACACCTTCACACAACTGCTAAGGTTGCACAGTGTACTTCGCACACAATGACAACAAAAGACTTGTATGAGTTTGAAAATATCCTCTATTTTCAGCATCACACTGAAGTGCATCGAATGCTATCAAGACAGAGCTGAAGGTGCTGTAAGGGAAGCAGCTACCTATAAACTCCAGAAATCATTCTATGTGCTGAAGCTGATCCTGCTACCACGGGACACTCTATCCAGGCAGCATGGACCTACCTTCTGTCTGCTGCTGCACCTGCCTTCTCCTCTAGGAAATGAGTTCCTACAGCTCACTTGCTACCCATCCCAGTTCTTGCGACTTGAAATTATTCCAGTTGAAAGATAACTTTCAATCTGTAGGGATTGGCAAGGACATCACAGCAGCACTGGTTAATAAATGTGCTAGAAAGCAGCAGTTCCATCCAGGCTTTGACCAATGTCCAACAAATTCTTTCTGTACACTAGTCCTGTCAGGGTTTAAATCTAAATTATTTAGAGACTGAACGGTTTAGAACGGCTCTGTTGAACACAAGTTAGCTATGTTCCTGGCAGCTTATTACTTTCCCCTACAGTTGGAAATTATTACCTTTGTCTAAGCAGTTTTCTCATCTCTCTCTGTTTTGACAATGATACCATGTCATTTTTTTCATCTGTAATTACAGAAAGAGTCTCCATGCCTCTCTTCTATTAACACCCCTCAAATATTTGTGCAGTGATTTCATATCCTCCTTTAATCACCTCTTATCCTGTTTATACAAATTAAATTCAATCAATCTTTCATCATAAGTTAACTTTCTCCTCACCTTAGCCCCCCTGCTTCGAACTTACTTCAATTTTTCAGTAGTCTTTTTTATGATGATGGCTCTCACCAAGACTACATGCAATATTCCAAGGGCAGCCTGTGCTGCCATTTATATGTACCATTGCTAATAAACTGGATATGAATAATCAGATACAAGAAATAGTGAATAACATCACAAAAACGTCTGTAACTCAAAAGTTTTTGTCATTTACCCTCTCACTACCCTACTTGTTTTTATCCTGCTGGACCGTATTTCAAGGTCTAGGTGAAGGAAGATAATAAAAACTGCAAACTTAAAAGACTTGAAGCAGACTTCTGCTGAATGCCATTTTCATGCCTCCTAGGCCTACTCATTTATGTGCTCATGTCAGAACCACAGGGTTCAACACTGGGGTCCAGAGAGGGCTATATACTAAATCATTAAAAGCTCTATTGATTAAAGCAGTACACTATCACCTGAAAGTTAAAGCTAGGTATAGAGATGAAATCAATTATTCACTTCCAGAAGAAATATCCACATTCTGTTAGGAGAAGTTTTAGTTTTCTAGATCTCCTGACTCTTTTATTAATCTTAGCTTTACCAACTTGGCCTTTGGCTTTGTACCAAATGAATATATCCAAGATAGGAGTGCTTAAAACCTATTCTTTTTGATATATTATAGGGGTTTATGCTTCAATAATACGATGTGTTTTACATTGCAGTAGGGTGTTTTGTGTAATTTGCCTTGTTCATGTAACTGTACCTTAGGTATGCGTAGGAGTGACATTATTTAAGTTCATGTGAAATGTAAATAAGTGAGACATAGCTGAAAACTTATTTTCCCTGCCATTTCTGCATTGTAGAACACAGTGTCACTTCAGTTTACATTCCATTATGATAATCTTTTTTAAAGCTGACAGTCATGATTTAATTCCTTTGAAAAGCTTAAAAATGCAAAGTGTGGTTTAGCTACTTTTAGGAGCCTTAAGGAACTCCCTTCTTCAGCATTTTAATTGTCATTATCTGGATTATACATGCAACTTGTGTACCTTTGTAAATAACACAAACTAGTCAGGAAACCTGATGTCAGTTAGTCCATCCATGATCTGTGGAATTTAATTTGGTCCACTATAAGTTTTGTTCCTAATCTAGTGGCATCACATTGTAAGTTTAGCCTCTCCTAGAAAAGGTGAACCTGTATCTCCATAATATATTATTTATGTTTACTCTATCCAATAAACCATTGGTCACATTAAAATTCACTATGGAAAGTGAAAAATATTCAGAATGAGTCATCAAAAAAGCATTTACCCTAAGTCACATTGAGAGCACTGAATGAAAAATAACTTCCAAATTACCATCTTTCATGTGTCTATAACTCATACAGAAGAACTTGTAAACTAGAACTGCGGAAGTATATGCATTTTTCATCTAAGGTAATGGAAAATTATTGTTTTATAGGTCACTTACTAGTACTTATTTCTGTGCACCCAGCATTATAGAATTGTTTCAGCAAGTAGGTTGACAGTAATGTTAAGAGGTTCAGCCACAATTGTGATTCTGGTAAGGACTACATCTTGTTAATGTCAAGTTAGTAGGGACAGAAAAGCAGAAGAAAAAGCAACTGCTTTCCCCAGGTTTACCCTCAGATGCAGCAACCCCTTCTACCACAGACGTGAAAGCTGTATCCCACACCTTGGTTCCCTGTTTTTGTTCAGGGTCTTACAGAAGGCAGAGAAATCAGGAGGCATGGTCTGGATTATTCCTGTGGTCAGGTCCCATTAAAACCAAGGAGCAAGGTCAGGCAATCTTTAGTCTGAGTGAGGAAGTGAAAAAAAATGATAGGCAGTGCAGCCCTTTTGCAGCTACCCTGTTGCTGCACAGATCTAAATCTAGCTTTAATTTCTAATAAACAAAGCTAATAAAAGGCCAGTCTCAGTTCAGATCAGTTCAAAGTAGAAATGCTGTTGATAACTTGATACACTCCCATGAATGGCAGAAAATAGTCAAGTTCTTAAGCAGATCACTTTACCACAGCCCATTTCTTAAAAGTGATTCCATTTTGGGAAAGACAAAATTCTACGCACAATATTTGTCTTCAGAATAAAATCAGTTTCAAACAAATAGGGCTCGAAGCTTAGCAGGGGCACTAACAACATGCAACCAGTGTGAAAAACGTAGCTATACACACACCCCTCTGCCCCTGTCAAAAAACTTTCAGACTCCAAAATATCTGCCATGCCTGGAGGATCGGATCACCGATTTGATTTGTTTTGGAGAAGACACTACCACACCAAGCTGCTCTGCTTTAATATTTATGCTGTCATAATCATACCCAAACAAGAAAAATTCCCCTGAGGTTCCTAAGGACTACACAGAAATGAGTAAGATAATGTGTTTTCCTGGCCTAGATATCAAGAGGTAACAAGTATTTGTTGTGATGATTCACATCACTATGGTTGGATAAATAAAAAGAACCAAACACACATCTGCATACTTTTTGCTTGGGACATTTTCTTTTTGTTAAAATGCTCTTTCCACTCTATATGCCCATGGTAACTTCACTACCACCTGCATTCTATAGGTGTTAAGCTAGTGTGCATCTTTTACGTACCACTTCCTCTCAAAGATCAAGTACTGTGCCACAAACTACTGTGAATTTGTAACTCCCTTAACATAACACTATTAGCATTTGGAGACTTTAGAACAACATGTCAAAGTCTCTCTGATGAGTAATAAACATCATACCCTCACTCCAGAATTCTGTTGTTACCATGAAAATCTGGTTTGCTTAACGATTAGACTTTGACATATGTTTATTCTTTGTATATAATAAGCAAATATATGCTGAAACACATTAAACAATTTGACCTTTAATAGGGCCAAGATTTCTCCAAGTGAATGGAGACACATCTCAGACATAAGAACAAATTCTGCAGATTTTAGAACACTACAAGCAATGCACTGATCCTTCTAAAATCATAGAGACAACTGCACGCTCTCTGGATTTAACCAGTTATCTGAAGGGTAGCTGTAAAAGTAATGTGGTAGAGTCACTGCAGGTGAAGACCACTAAAGAGAGCTGGCAAAGAAACAGAGAACAGCCTCCATACATGAACTCATTCAGTTGCAGTGGTTTAGAGAAGAGCTTAACCTCCATAGATCTGGGAAAATGGGGAATTTGAAACCACTTACTCATTCAGAAGCAGCTTCATAATATCAAGCTACTTACTCAGGGACTGTGGCAAATCCGTAGTTGAATTCTTTATGACTAAATTCCCTTTAGAAACTAACATGTCATTTTCATGGTAACTGAACTGCTACTCAAAGGAATATTTGTAATTGGAAATGAAGGCAGGAAGGAGAATTTAATGCTGGTGAAACAGGAGAAAAATCATCATGTTCCTGTTCACCAAGAAGCTTTGGAACTTTCTCTGTTTTTTATGGTAATGGAAATTACTTTCCTAGGTGATGAATAATGACTTCAGTGGATTAAACATAAGGTTTTAATTCATTACAAATAATAAATTTATTTTATTTCATAAAATTCATTTATTTTATTTCATAAAATTAAACAATTTTTTACATTTGGAATATTTATTTCCCCTGCTAAAGAACTACCTTTCCCTTGTAGAAGCTGAGAAATAGCCTACAGTTAATCCCCCTCTAATTAAGACAGCTAACTCAAGTTATTATTGTATGCAATGATTTGCAATATTAAAGGAAGTCATATCATACATTTAGATACATAATGGTCAGGGGTCTGGTCAGAGTTATACTTCCACATGACTTGTGACAAATGACCCAGCATTACTAAAGGGCTTGACTAATAACAACACCCTCTTTACATTCTTGTTTTTGAAACAAGCTACTGGTTTTCCGTTATGCTGCGTTAGACTTATTCTTTGTAAATCTCTGTTCTCCATGCAGCAACAAAAAAAATACTAAATCACATTCCAGAGAGTGGTTTCACCCCCAGGATATCTGTGCTTCAACCAGAAGGAAGTATTTAAATTAATTGAACCATTAATCTACTAATAACTATTGAACTACGCTATTTACCTAAAGTCCCAGCAAGTCAGGGCATTTCTGGGAAAAGGAAATAATTTCTATGACGAAATATCACTAGAAATCATAAAAGGACTTCCAGGCTTTAAAGAATCTAAGAATACTCTGTTTATTGTTGGTAACAGAAAACTAGCACAGTTTTGCTATCCAAAGCATCCTTTAAAAATTTCTCCTAGCATTTATTTAATAATTTTGTTAATGTACATGAAGAGAAAAATTTTCACGCCTTCTTTACTCCTTCACATTCATATAAATTCAGGTGGTTTTAACATGAGTTATAGTTTTGGTCTCCTTAGGAGATTGCAGCTGTTTTACTCATAGTGATTAAAATCAGCTTCTAGTAACAGGTGAAAGAATATAAGAAGTAACAGCAAATTGCTTTAGAAACCACTTCTCAGATATAACTAAATGAATTTGCTGCAAGTACGACATATGTACAGGAAACAAGAGGGAATGGATTTATTGGCACTTCTTTCAGATGACTTTCAAGACTTCAGAACCACAGAGAAATAAAGCCATTCTAAATGGATGCTAATGAAACTTCATACCAGCACTCCATACCACAATCTTTCTTTCCTCCAGTACATCCAATCAAGAAAGAAAAAACATTTTTAATGAAAATACACACTATCCTCACTAAAATTCCTAAGTTAAACTCTACTTTTTTAAAACAGAAATGCTGTAGTCTCATATTGACAATTACATTATGCTCATTACATTCCTCAGGCCAAGTCTTTCAATCCCTAATCAATTATAAGTCATCTGGCATTTCACTACCTTCAGTTTTGCTTCAGTGACTTCTGTAATATTAGCAGCACCATTACTTGCATTATCATTAATACAGATTTTGTTTTTTTCACGTGATCAGACTCAGACAAAATACAGGTGAGATATGTCACAAGTCGGTGACACTGACAGACAACTACTTGTGCTTCTTGTTTAAGTAAATTATATGAAATATGTAAAAGGCACAGCCACTCGTGTAAATACAATCAAGGGATTCATGTTCAGAGGCACCTACCTGTGTGTGGCTCAATAGAAAAGTAAGGCTGTCCTTCCAGAATGCTATAAACCAGCTTGGCACTATTTCCGTACACTGGGTCATCTGCATCTGTAGCTGTGACTTTAGTAACAAAGGTGCCTAAACAAAAAGAATATATACAATAAATGTGCAGAGTCTGTCCAGAAATGTGCAGAACTCGTTCAACAAATAATTTGAAACTCTAAAGAAATGTATGAGGAAGATGACAATACTAAGAGAAGAAAAACATCAGGAACAATTTAAAAGGTTGCATGTGTAAAACAAACAAAACGTTTCCCTCCAGGATGATGTATACCGACAGGCTGAATTTCTGGGTAAAGGAAAAACCTTTTTAGTAGCTATATTATTCAAGATTTCTTTGTAGAATGCATTTAAAGATACCTGATAGATCTGTGTAGACTCCAAGCATTTTTTGCAAAGGAATCATATCAAAGGGATACAAAATACGAGGTTAATAATACAATATAATACTTTGCATTTAAGATTTGCAAAATCACATTTGAAAGAACCTCGCCAAGTTGCAAACACTGCATAGAAAAGCAATAATAAAAAGGGTTATTTTTACTTCTCTTGGCTTGCAGCCATAATAACCGTTTGATGTGGCCACAGTGACAGAGTCAGGGCAATATCTCTTGCTCTCAAATGAGGCTCTGTCACTGAGGGGTCCATTGTCTAGCGAGAGTTATAAATTCCATACTCTGTCCAGAAAAATAGAAGAAAAAAATTAAGGAAATTGCCCTTTTTATTTCTTAGGCAACACAGCACTTCCCATTTCTGCAAGACGCAGGTTACATTGAACTTGCTGCAGAGGGCTTTTTTGAATGGCTTAAAAATGTAATGATGTCATTAATTAGGCTAACAATAAAGACTATATATATGTAGAGAGAGAAAGCAAGAATATGACACAGGTTAAGACCTGAATTACAGTTCTTACATTCAGAAAGAAAAAGAAATGTAGTACCCACAAAAACACTCCCTTTCTGGAAATGACAATAAACAGCCTCATCTTCCCTTTCACATTTTGTGTGTTGCTGAATCCAAATTACACTGAACTTCAGGACAGGAACAGCAAACTAAAAGGGGAGGAGATTTATTTGGCACATCCTTGCATTGTGCTGGCACATTGCTGCCACGGCTTTGGGCAGATTTGTGCATTACGATACATGGAAATTGTTTAGAGGAATATTTGCATATTCAGAGATAATTTATATATCACCCAATATCTTCTATTTCTGGCTTTCCCACCTGGCCTCTTTGAGCATTAAGGCAAGATAGGGGACTGGCAGGATTTGGGAGTGTCTAGAGGGACAGATAACCATTCATGGAACAGAAGTTCTACAGTGCTTGAAGCTGTGGAGGGACACATGTGGAGCTCTGCATGGGAACAATGGGATAATTCCCAGGGAAGGGAATACAGGTTGCAGAAATATGTCTCACAAGAGCATAAATTTGCCATGGCTTGTACTGGTTATTTATTTTGGATACTGGTGTAAGTTTATCCATTCTTACAGGAGAGGATCATCCAAGAAATCAGCAGATCAGGTGGCTGTCACACAAGATCTGCCATGGCCACATGGGGCAGGAAATTACCCAACCAGCCTCTCCTGCTGCTCAGTAGGGTCCAGAAGAATCTGCATGGCCTGCAGCTGTTGCATATCACATAGATGAGGAACAAAATGCTGATGGATACTATATTGCATCTATCTTTGACAGATGCTTGCTAGACCTTTTCTTAGAAAATATGTAAACAGCATATGTTTGGAAGCTTAAGTGTTTTTGATGTTGAAAGGTGATGTCATACCTAACCTTTAATATATTAATCTTTAACCTACCATTGGGCATGAGGAATGGACCTTATCCTCAACTTGATGGCTGGTTTGTAAGGAATTAACATTGGAAAGTTCTTGTCGGAAAAATAACTAATTTTGCTATATACCCCGACACCAACAGGCAATGCCTGGTAGATTTGGATGAAATTATAAAGGAGATAGACGACACAAACATGGTCCTGAGCTGGGCAGCAAGTACAGCAGCCTCAGCCCATAGATTATACCCTGAATCACCTCCCTCACATACAGGACAATAAAAACTGTAACAGGGAAGCAACCATGGGGCACACTCAAGAGGCCATGGCATAGGCTACAGTAAATAAACAAAATGGGGAACAATGACAAGGAAGACCACAGGAAGCTTGAGTTTGCACGTTGCAGGAACAGAAGAACATAAGGGCCCTTTTTGGCTTGCTCAGAGTAGTTAAAATCATGAGCAGACATAACTATTATAATTGTCTTACATATTTAAGTTTTGTTGCCTCATTTCCTGTACCTCACACACTGGTTACAAGTTCTCTGTTCTATGGATCCCATACTGCCCCTTTTGTAGAATTCCAGCTACAGCCCCAGCACCCCAGTAGGACATTCCATGCTGTTCACAGCTGCTCTCCCATGTGTGACAGCAAACATGAATGTAGAGGTCAGTGCTTTCTTTAACCAGAGTTAAACTGAAAGAGCAGGTAATGCACAGGGTTTCTGTGGGAGCGGCTGCTATCATAAAACTATTGCTTGTAACCTGCTAAGACAGAAGAGGTTTTATAGAACATCATACAATGGGAGAGGGCTGAATAAGATAAGGCTCATCACAGAAGAGTGGAGTATTTTATTGCGGTTGTTCTATTTTGTTTCCATAATATGTTTTATTTTCCTTTGTGTAAAGAAAAATGAAACTGTTGACTTCTTTGAGATTGTGTTTGATTTGCTTAGTTGGCTCTCATTTCAAAGGACTTCCAAAATAATTACATTGGTTGTTTAGAAAGATTTGATATATAATTTCTATTCTTTTTTTATTCCACTGGATAATTCCCGAAGACTTTTATAGATATTTATTTCAAGATTTCAAAACTCAAATGGCTATGCTGATTCTTTGATAAATGCATGCTTTATCCCAAGTGTTCATTAGACATTAAAGTTGCAAACATCTTAATAAAAAGAGAGAATCATTGACTAACTTTGCTTCCAATCTTCATATTCAGCTCTCAAGATTTTTTCCTTGTGATATAAAAAAATTTAATCACTTATTGAGGCCCTGAGTTTATCTGGAATTTATACATACATTAAAAAGACAAACGTTAACAGTCAGCATTGCCAGTCACTGTTTATACCCACAAAAGAGGGTTGGTGGTAGAAATAGCACACTCTTCTTTTTTTGCCCCTTACAGGTCACTCAAAGTGTTACTATAATCTCGTCTAATAAAATTAAGGAAGGAAATGGAAAAATAAAATGCTCTCCCAGCTCCTAGAAATCAGTTTCTTACCCTGGCGATCTCTGCCACTCAGCACTTCATTTCCAAACATCATACGCAGTTCTGAGAAGGTTTGTCAAATTCAGTAATTCGCTCCCAACATTCTTATTGATGAAAATCAGTTATGAAAGATGTAAGCAATCACGAAACAGAAATTAAAGAAATTACTTTGACTATTGAAATTAGTTAAGCTTTTACATAATTTAAATTTTATCACCCTTAATGTGATTTTTTTTCGTTTTGTTTTATGCCCTGAATCAACTCTTCTGCAGGTGTGAAACACTCCATATTAACATGTTCACACAGGTAAAGTGAAGTGTATGAATGAGCAAACTCTGTCTCCTCTGCAGCTGCAGAAGGCATTGTTATATCAGCGCTGCTCTGGTTCCACTGTAAGATGCTCAGGGTCCAGAAGCAGCAACCTATCACACTCCCACAAGTGACCAAACACCTTCTTAACCAAGCACAAACCACAGTTGTCATTAGGCAATCTCCTGCAAGCAGCAGAACTTCCCCTGCTCTGCTCTAGAGCTTTGGATTATCAATATTTATGTAGGATATTACTCCTCTACGGAAATCGCAGTTGTACACTACATATACATGAATATTTTTCACATGTGTAAAGTGCTTAAAGTTTTAAAGATAAAATTTTTGCACTGAAAAAGCAGCAGAATGCAGGGAAGAGCATTTATTAAGTAAACGTTCTTTGGAAAACTACATTCTGGGTTCTACCCAGCAAATAACTAGCTAACATTTCTGTTTGTGAATTTTGACTGCATTTGGCTTCTATTTGTTTCTTCGTCAGTGTTACAACAAACTCATTTAACTAGAGACTATAAATTTGAAATGGTGCCATTTTTACAAGAAAGCCACTATTATAGTCCAAGTCACTGTTGTCCTAATTACAATAATACAGCAGTTTTATATAATCTGGCCCAACTACATAATCACTGCTTCTCTTTATGTACCTAATATTGCCTTATGTAAAACAAACCCATTTTTTCAATAGATGCTGCAGATTTTAAGATGTCCAGTTAAAAAACTGCATTTTTTTCTGAGGGACAGTTTTGCAATGCTAATGACCCTGCGTTTAAATACGGACTGCAAATAAATTCAACAGATTTTAATTCACGAACACTTCTAATGTCATTTAGCCATTAACCATTGCTGATTGTTTTACTCTGTTAGTGTCAGGTTTCCTAGTTTCTCTTTTCAACAGGCAAGCAATCAGAGATGCAATTAGCAATAAATGCATTTTTATATGGCTAGGTAAGAAAGCCTATGTTAGCTGGCAAACTAAGATTAAAAGCCATCATAAAAATGAGATGTGTGTGCTCAGCTAGTGCTCTTCTGTTGTTTCGACTGTGTTTTTACGTGCAAGTCAGGGTACGGATTCTGCACATTAGTCAGAAAGAAAAATGCATGCGCTGCCACAGGAGCAGAAAAGCAAATTTTTTGGTGTGGCAGTGAAATGTGTGTACTGAAAAAAAAAAATCAAACTTACACGTTCTAGGGGAGGTAATGTAGAGTCAGTGCCAGAAATTTACATGAATCCATATTCAATGAAGCAACCATTTTTGTTGAAAGATTGTAATGGCTCAGAAAAATAAAAAATGTGACCATCATGCAACACAGTGGGACCATGCTTTCTCGTTTTCCCAGGGACTTCTGCTTTGTTTAGCTTTCTGATACCCTTTTTGTTTCCCTCCCTCTTTCTCTCCTCCTCATCCCAAATCTTGACAGGCTAAAATCTCCATTTCATTCAGGAGATCCGATTACCAATCTGACAGGGCATTAAGGGTGTATTTGCATGAAAAAGACCTACCACGATTTACCAACTGGTTTGTTTTTCTAAGAGGATCACTGTGCTTCAAAATCTCTATCTAGTTTTTGAGCTTGGCTGATAGTAGCCCCGCAGCTTGGAGGGGTCAAAGCAAAGCATTGTTTGTATTCAGCAGGTCAGATAAGCATTCTTACTAAAATGAAGCCTTTTCTTCACTGCCCTTCTTTGCTATAATCTCACAGGTAGCATGACAGTTGTTGTCATGGTAACAATTTTTTATTGAATAAAACTGCAATAATCTCATAAAAACCTGTATAACTTCATGACATGTAAATTATTACTGCCTCAAAGCTGAAGAAACTTATTCATATTTGTTTTTTGTTGTTGCTGATTTTTTTTAATACAAAGACATGGTTTTAAGCCTTAGCATCCTGTATTATTCTGCATAAGATCATTTCTAATCATAAAACCTATGAATTAGAGATTTCTCTAAACAAATAAAGAAAACATATGTGGAACAGAAATCGGTGTAATGGATTTCAGAGCTTGTTAACATATGTAAAATACACAGATAAAACATTATCACTGGTATTTTAAATTGCATAGCCTGATGTTTATGCAGATATAGACATATATATGTGGGAATGTTGTATGAGTGTTTTGGGGTTCTTTTGCAGACTGAACATTATTTCAATTTTACCTTCTCCCTCAGTACTTGAATGTGTTCTTGTTATTATCAATAGCCCTTTATTGCCAAAGCTCTAAAAGCCGAATACGTGGGTCAGGTTACTCAAGGCAAGAAGGTCCTCTCCTCAAAGACTCCACGAGCCAAGTTCCAGACAGACAACTGAAGAGGTACAAGGAGATGATAAGAGACTGCAAATCATCCCAAGAAGCAATGCTGTCAACACACAGTGACCACACCCACCTGCTGTCGGGTCAACACATCTGCCCCATGGTGTCCATGGGTTATGGTGTCACGAAAGAGTTTTGAGGACTGCTTTGAGAACAGATGACACCCACCTTGTGTGGGTTTTTCAGGAGATCTTCCCACATGTAAAGGAAACCATGTGAAAAATAGAAAAGTATTTGCTTTTAAGTGCCAAGTGGATCCGTTTCAATGACAATAAAAATTAATGGAGGTGGAAGATGACATCCTAAGCTGTGGTGAGGGGAGAGATATGGGCCAGAATAATCCACTAAAGGAAAAATGGGCAATTTATACTTGACATGTTAGAGAGACAGGCAGACCAGGATGTATTATAGCATGTATAGCCACTCCTAGAGAGAAAAATTAGAGAGAAAGTTTGTACTTTACGGATGTAACACAGATATGTGGGTGATGAGAACCATATAAATACATAGAGAGCTACAAGACTTCGCTTAATTTTCTGCAAAGAGAAAAACAATTTAAAAAAGTTCCTTACAATAAGAAATCGTACAAAAAAGCAATAGCTCCCCAAAGGAAACAACAGAATCTTCCTCACTGAATAGTTCACTTTATTGCATTGGATGCTAAATAATATATTCTAAGGGAAAACCCTGGAAAGACAAGGAAGATTAACTAATAGGGCAATTTGTCTTTCCCAGTTGTAAATTGTATGACTCTAAGTAGTGAAATACTGTGATACTGTCATAGTCTTGTTTATATGATGATTAAGATAAGGAAGAAGGAAATAAAATGAGAGTTATTCACACAATTCAGTTTTAGGCTGAACTTGAATTATAGAATCATAGAATTGTTTCTTTGGAAAAGACATTTGAGATCATCAAGTCCTACTGTACTTGTCCACTACCAAACCATCCCTGAGCACCTCATCTACCTGTCTTTTAAACACCTCCAGGGATGTGGGCTCTACCACCTCCCTGGGCAGCCTGTGTACCCAGGTACCCAGTTGCAGTGCTATCAAGGGAGAAAGACATAATTGTCCTCTCATGGGATTCTTCTTTCTTTGTTGACCACAGAGGAATCCAAATTAAATTAGCCAGCTAATGTGAACGCTTAAATTTCAATCATATGACTATTCTCTTATGTACTCAAATACCAGTCTTTAATACCAACCCTTCAGGAACCTCAAGCATATAAGCTGACAAACCAACATACAGGACAAGAACGAATTTTGCAAGACTTTTGGTTTTCTTTACATTATTTTCCACGTATATATTAAGATATATATGTGCGCTTAAATGCTCATAGACAATTATGTACACCTTCTGAAATAAACTGTAATTGATGTATTTCATATTCAGCTTTGTAAAACTACACTAAAAGATTAGAGTAACAAAGCATTACTGGTTTGCTTTGCTAGGTTTTTTTTTAATATACAAGTAATGATATGCAACATCACTGAAATGCACAGAAAAAGATGTTTGAGAACCACATACTCTACAGATCTACAGGTAATGACAGATGCTGCCCCAAAGAACTGATAGTCTGAACCAAAAGTTTTAATAGTTGAAAAATCCAGCTTAATAAAGGGATCTGAAAAAAAACCAAACAGGAATAGCTTGGTCAACAGCAAGAAATAACCACTACAACAAATCATAAAGTAAAGTACAGGAGAAAATAAGGAATTGTTTCCTGTTTCCACCAGGAAAATCATGTTTTCATATGCCTCTGATATACCAAGTAAAGTTTAGCTCCATAAGCAGAAGAGGAATCTGAGTTGTTTCTTCCAAGTGATACATATTTCCTTAATGCAATTTTTAGAGCAAAAATTTTAGAAAGGTAATGAAATCTTTAAAAAACATTAATATCATGCAATATGTGTACGAACCAAAATCTCTGAGCAACAGAACACCTTACCACAGTAACGCCACAATGGTTTTTTTGATTGTTAATGTGTCATTTTAAGGACACTTTATCATGGGAGGGAAACGGGAAAAATATACTGTATGCAAATGTGCAACTGCAGAAGTATGAAATGTGCTTGCTATACATAGGAGAAAAATGCACACCCACAGACAATGGAGCAAGCTGGCAGCCTTCAGCACTTTGCAGCTGTATAATGAGGACTGTGGGAAGCATGTCTGTGAAATCTAATCATCTGTGTATTTTACAATTCTTTGTGCATAAAGTAATTGTTTTAGAACTCTGATGCTGCCTTTTTAACACAACCTTTTGGAAACAAAGAAATGGTTTACATCAGAAATATATATTCAGATCCAGTGACAGGGGTAACTTTGGCAATTATCCTTGCTGGTGTTACTTACTGCGTGGATTTAGCTTCCGTGAATCTAATAAGAAAGAACACTGCCTTTTCAGTTTTAAGGCTGGCAGTTCTTTCTTGCTGCAACTTATAAGAAGGTGCCAATAGAGACCCTGCAGATATTCCTTTATAAATTCCCCTGGGTGGCTGTTTGCTACGATTAGAATACAGTCTAACATCACAGGCAAAACTAGAAAGGTAAAACATATTTTATGTTTGGCTTAAAGAATTATGTTTTCTTTTCATGTTATCTTTTATTCTCCCTTTAGATATCAAACTCACTATGGAATATTAATTGATATTTATGAGAGATGTGGGAAATAGCTTTTCTTCTGCTCAGGACTTTTTGAAAGGCTGTCTATAATCAATTGACTATTTCATCAGCATTCATTCTGCAAGGTCCCCAGGCAAAGACAGTAAAATTGGATTATCACTGTACTTCGAAGAAGGAAAAAAGATACTGTAAGGTTTGTTGATTCCGACGTAAGTTGTGGGTTATGCTCAGATGTATTGTATAAAAGTATAAATAAATAATAAAGTAGTCCTGGCTGTTTACTGCAGAAGTTCTTTCATTTACAACTTTCTGTTGTGAAAACAGAACAAGGCTGGCATCATCTTGCAGTTTTGATGTTCTGTTTGCTTTCTCTGTTAGGGTGAAGCCTATAATGCCAGCAAATGACATCCAGGTTGCAAAAGCAGCTTCTCAAATATTGCCCCCTTAGGCCACTGCAGCACAGGCACTTGGCAACAGAGAACGCCAGGGCCCCAGGGAAAGGGGACACTTGAATCTGCTTCCCAGCAGTAGCAACCGGCTGGTTCTGGAGAAAGCTGTGTTGACATCAGCTCCACAGGCAATTGCTTATCTGTATTCATGAAGAAACAGTAAGTGCTGCAGATTCAGCAACTAAACAAAGCCCAGTTTTGGGCAGCATGGGGAATGACCAATGGCAGGGGAAAAATAAAAAAAAGGATTCTGTATTGGATCTGAATCTCATTTTCCCAAATGTCATGTCCATCAAAGAGACATCTAACCCAGACCATCTGAATAATTAGAGTTTGAGCAGTATTTGCCCCTATCATTGTAAAGCTAAGTATTTTTGTTAGCTGAGTGACATAAGTTGTCTTAATAAACATTTCTGTGAAAAATTACCACAAGGAATTTTATTTTCTGACCTAGAACTTTCTGCTTTGTGGTTAGAACTCCATAGAATCATAGAACAACCTGAGTTGGAAGGGACTCACAAGGATCGTCGAGTCCAGCTCGTATCCCTGCACAAGAGAATCCCGACTTGTCTACATTTCCCACAATTTAAAAAAGAATACATTCCAGTCCAGTTTTGTGGCATTTGACAGAGCCTGGCAGAAATCTGTACTGGTCTAGTTCATCTCATCTGTTCCTTTTCTAGTTAGGCCTCTTACTCCCGCCAGCAAATGGGCTCCAATCACAAGCGTAGCTGCGTGGAGAAATGAAATCGTTGCTTTCAAGCCAACCAAAAAAAAAACCTACCACTCTTCCAAATATTTTTTTTTTCCTCAACATTTGAAATCTGGGAAAATTGTGAAAAATCCTTGCAAAGAGTAGCATTAAACTTGTAACTGAAAAAGAAAGTTTCGGAAATCTGAGTCTAAGATTCACTTTCATGTAGTTACAAAACAGAAACACGACGATGCGTTTGATACCTACAAATGAAAGCAATCAAGACTTTCAGAAGCAGACTATCTGCAACCAGAACAAGAAGTTTGTGACTCTGAGACAAGAAACATCTGGAAAAATGATGGTAGGACAAATTCTTGTAGATGACATAGGAATAGAGAAGCAAGTACCTCCTTCTGCAAACATTTTCTCTGTCCTCATATGACCAACACACTGCTATGTTAGCCTGTGTGTCCCCACTCTGTGAAACAGGAAGATGTATTCCTCTACAAGGAACTCCATAAGAAACTATGACTTTGATTCTGATCCAAATGTTTTTTTCCCTGAGGAAATCACTATGCGTCATTTGCACAATGTTCCTTCATGTAAAGGGAATGTGTGTGTGCAAAAAAATAGAAAATTTGTGACAAATTGCTGACGGTTAATGGACAGGAAAAAAGGCAGCTTTTGTCTAGGAAACCACAATACATTAATAGCTCCATTCTTTGCACTGGTAGTTGAGAGTATATTTCTAAGAAATACACAGTATCTTCAGAATCTGATCATTCAAGTACTTGCTGCCAGTAGTACAAATTATTTTGAGCCATCCTACTGATTTTAGCAATTTTGTGTAAACTCTACAAAGTAGCTTATTACAGTCATGACAATTATAGGGCAGTGCAACTAAGGAATCAGATTATAAACCCCTATAGAGCAATATCATAACTTTATCCAGGGTCCTTGAGCTCATAATGGTCCTTTAAGAACAATATAAAAAGATACTGACATTTCCAATCAGACCTCATGAGAAATGGAAAGTACAAAAATAATAGCACATACTCAGAAATATGGGGATTTTTTTCAATGCTCGATAAAAACTAAAATTAAGGAAAAGACTGTCTTGGTTCTGAATATATCATAACCAATTACTTAAGGTTACTTATGGCTTTGCTTTTGGAACTGTGTCTCACTCACGTGGAACATACAGAAGGTTTTAAACACATGCACACTTGCTAAATAAATCTCTCATGTAAAATACTCTTCAGTAGCACAGCTACCAAACTTGATTATGCATGAGGTGAACAAGTAGAGGAACAAGACAACATGAAGATATATATCTTCTAACAGCTGTTACATTGCTGCCGTGTTTTACAACATCTACTGGGTACTTTTTTCCTTAGTTTTTGTACTCCCTTTGCATTTACCCTTTGGGCTAATGTGTAGCTGACCCCAGTAATAAAATCCTTTTACTCTACAATTCTGTGACAAACTATCATTGATTTCACAGTCATGCTCAGTGCCTTAAAAATCAATGCACACATAGGAAAACAGTAAGACAACGTGGTTGATCTTGATAACATTTCAGATCAGGTATTTATCACAACTTTCTAATTTATCAAGTTATTTTATCAGTGTTAAGATCAGACATTGGCTGTTGATTTCATATTCAACAGATTTTGTCCTTTTGCAAACAATTTGTAACTGGAAGAGAACGAATATCTTTGGGAGAACTGGAAAGAAAAGCTGCACTGTGTACAGGGTGCTTCTGCTACACGTGGCTATACTAAATAATTACTCAGCTTGTGGTAAAAAATAAAGATTGAATGATTTCTTATTTGCAGTGGTGCAATCAAGGGCAAACTTTGACCCAAAGGAAAACATTGCTAGGTAGATATGCTTGTGCCAGAACTGGAAACAGATATTCTGATTCAACTAAAAGACTTTCCAATAAAGAAAGTTTCCCCTCAGTAAACAATTTTCATGGAAGCATTTAAGGACAAAACTATTCTTCTAAGCTTTTCACATTGATAAAATTTTCAGGTATCAAAGGCAAATGCATCCTAGAGCAATGGTAGACTGAATTAAACTATATGTATTTTAAGACTTTTTTCCCGACGGTCTGGGATATTTAATGTCTTGATATTATTAAAATTTGTCTGTTTACCTTAATTCATGCAAACTATGAGAAAATTCTCTTCTCTTATGGCTTTTGTTCTTTTTCAATCTGTGTCCTTTTTAATTTCACCAACATGTTTGTCAGGCTGCTTCTGTTGTCTTCTATCTCTCAACATGACACTGGCTGTCTAAACACTTCTGGCTTCACTAAGAATGAAATCAAGAAATTTCACTCATTCTTCTCCTGAAACTGTACTGTTGGGAAACAATATCCATTTTTGCTCCATTATCACCTCTGCAGCACGCTTGCAGGGAATTCATCAATCTGTGTGGAGCTGAGAAGGCAACACAGAAAACGAACAGGCTCAAGGGGGAAGTGGTGGGGTTTTTTTGCCTTTTCCTTTTCTTTTCTTAAAATAAGTACAGGACCAGTTCCAGCTACCCACATGGATGTTCTAAGACTGCTCATTCATTTACATAATACACTATCTTTGTTGCCGGCAAATATACAGAGCTCATAGACAAATGGGAAGAAAAAAAGAGTCATGGGGTTCTTCCTCCCAGAAGCTTAACTGAATCTCTTTTTAGAAGACTTTAACTGGGTTTCATTCCCAGTGTGTCCCTTCACATCTAAAAGTTATTAAACAAGATTTACAGACAAATTAATTATTTCCTATTTGTGAAATGCAATACTGTTACAGTGAAGTGATTCCAGAAATTTCACTTCTTGATCTTTAATTCCTTAAGAAAATTAATATCAGAATTAAAAGATTAAAGAGCTCAGTTTCAGCAAAAAACACATTCTCCACATACATGTACCATCTTGCACAAGCAAATTTATCATTTTAGAGCTGGGGAACGGGGCTTACTATGGCAGACTATATAGGAATTACATGAAAAAGGAAAGGAACACAAGGAAAATTCAATTTAGTTCTCAAAACCTATTTTTTTGGAGTGTGGTCTTCTCTTTCTTCCAAGAGAGAAATACGTTACTTCAAAATAACTCAGCACAGTGACGATACACATCACCAAGTACGCGTGTGGGTATATTTTCTGTGAAGACAGCCGAGAAGTGAGCATCATTCCTACCGGAGATAATACAGGGTAATACTAATCATCTTTGCAGCAAGCAGTGGGAGGAAAGCCATGCAAATCCTTTTCTTTTGTTTTAGTAGGGAAACTGGATTTTGCAGATCTCCCTGATACATAACATAAACATCAAACAGGCTGGACTGGGGCCATGTGTGTGTAATAATCTCCTAGACTGCCATACATATACGTTCATGCGTGTCACACACAGAATATTTGCATATGTGTTACAGTTTTCACATCCCCATAGTGTAACATGTTCTAGGTAGTCACGCAAAAATACCACTGGCATTCACATACTACATATGTCCTAGCAAGGAATATAGGAGCAGCATCTAATGTACCAGTTAGAAAACCTGCAATGTGATAGAACCTCAGTTTTACACTACAGAATAATGAAAGACTGAGGAGTTCATCTGTATTTCATGCATTTCTTTTCACACAAGACCAAAAATAAAATGCCTTGTGCTGCCTTCCCATTACATAAGTACTCTTTACATAGCACATGTTCCTCTTCTCTTTCAGAATAGGTATAAGCACTCTGAGGAAAGAAGATATTTAGTAGAACTTTATTTTATCCTGAGTAAGAACAGTGCCTAGTAATGACTGTGTTGTAGAAATGTCAAGGTTGAAATTAGCAGTGGGTGGAGAATTCTTTAAGGGGAATTAAATAAGTAGATAATGGAAGTGAAATTCTCCCTGAACTCTGAAATGAGACAGTTTTCTTACAAACATTATAGAGGACTTAAATTCATTTAAGAGGACTCACAAAACTTAAAGAAAGTTAATTTACAAAGCATCTTTTAGTACAGTTTTTTGATGTTGCTGCCTGTGGGTTAAAAGAGGAAGGTAGAACAAAATGGTAGCAGCTGCACTGGTTAACAGGTAACATCCTCATTTTCAGCTTTCCAGGCTGGGTTGCATTTGCTGCATAGATTTCACAGCCATTCATGACCCATGTAATGCAATGGCAAACATGTCCTGAGTTTGGAAGTGGTAACTGAGAATTAGTTGAGAATTTCCCAGATAAATATTTATCTTTTAATTATTTCTCATGACATTCCTTTACATTTCTCCCCTCCTCTTTCACCCTAACCCTTTTCTCAACCGTATCACTTTCCCTCTCTTTCATTAATGATTTACCTTTTATTCTCGTCATTGTACTTTACCATCCTTTAAACCTCTTGTTAGCCAATTCACTAGATTTTTATTCACCTGATCTTGTGACTTGTTTCTTGTCAAAGCTTTGGGTTTCTTCTATCATCTTATTTACAGAATACATCTTGGACAGGGGCCATGTCTTCATTAAGAATTATAAATATTGTTCATATGCACAGATATAAATCATTTTTATAGTAGTCTTTGTGATCAGAAACCATCTTTTCTTATCTGCATAGATTTTCATTTTCTTTTTTCCTAGGATACCAAACAAGTCCCATTCATATAAGGAATAACTGCCTTCAATTTCCCTTCCTCCTTCTCTTACTCACTCCTTTTTTTCTTCTTTTTTCTTTTTTTTTCTTTTTTAAATTTATTTTATTTAATTAAGCCATTTTCTTGCCTAGAGCTTGGCAAAAACATCTCTGAAAGCAGGTCCATATTATGTTTGTGCTGCTGTATAATAAAAAGTAACAAATTAAACCTCTGTTTTAGTAAAAGAACTGACACATAGGTTTGAAAATTTACATATCAGTTTTGGCATAAGCAATTCAATGCCACTAAGATATGAAAATCTGTTGAAGAAGTGATGATAAAAAAACAAAGCCTTAGGTATCACCATCTAGTCAGTACACCATGCTTACATTTAAAAATGACCTGGTACAACTCATTGTACTTTTTAAATAAATTAAATAGAATGGTTGTTCTGAAACTTTTTAATGCAGTGCTGTTTTATTTTACAGATTACCTTGGCAATTCTTCAATTATCTTGCTTTGACAGATGTAGACAAATTGCCAAAAAGCACATTATGCTCAACCTAGTATTAGAAAACATTAGAATTCACTCTGCATTTCATGGCCACATTTTGATATCTTCGCTTATATTGAATTCTTTTATTACCCTGGAACTGACTCTTTCGGTTTGGTGGGTTTACTTCCCTTTTGCTTTAGTGACAGCTAATGACCACCCGCACATCATGTGTTTATCAGTAGGGAGGAAGATCCTGAGGGCATAAGTATGTACCTCTCTAAGTACATACTTATATATTTGAAAATACAGAGCAAGGGATAAACCATGTAAAAAAAAATCTAATCTACGAATCCATGAGGAAATCGATTCTCACTAATCTGACACAATGAATAAATACAAGTAAAAAGTATTGAGAACATTATTTTCTACTCCTTTCTTCTTCTCCCCTTCAACACACCTAATTTCCCTTTTCACCATACTTTTCCACAGCTTTCTCTGTTTTCCTGTTCCATCTTCCATGCAAATCCTATGGCTGATCGGTTAAAGTTCACTCTAGAGTCTAGCCATCAATTCCCAGTCACAGCATCTTTCGTTTCAAAGTTTTTGGCTGATTACTGTTTCACTTAGAGGAAAACAAATAAGTACATATCAACATACAGCAAGTGCTACCTCTGTGCATGAAAATATACAAACACGTAATTGAGCATCAACAAAATATCTACAGGATTAGAGTGTCATGTTGGAACAAATCTTGATACATCTTTCTCAATAACAGCACTCTAAATCCAGAGTCATAAGGGGAATATAAATTCAGCCCACTAAAGTGTAGTTGGACAAAGAAAGACACATTAATACATCTGTTAGTCATTCCACACTACTAAGGGACTTCACTATTGTGTTGCAGATGGAAGCTTTGGCCAAGAAGAGATGAAAACATGCAAATTAATGCTAACAACATAATAAATATCTTAATATTCATCAACAACTCAATGGCTTATTGGCATAGTGCAAGCTGTGAGCAATCAAAGTTCATTGGTGTTTAGACATACCTACCTACAACAGACATTTCTGGAACCGTGGCGTGATATGGACCATCAACGAACTCTGGGGCATTGTCATTGATGTCTTGAACCTTAATAATAAATTCTGAGGGAGGCTCCAGAGGTTTGTTTGTGTCTCTGTCAACCGCCTGAGCTGTTAGAGTGTATTCAGCTTTTTCCTCACGGTCAAGCCTTTTCATTGCATGAATGTCTCCAGTCTTGTCATTAATCACAAAGATTGTTCCAGCTCCGTCTCCTGACAGAATATACTTGATTTTGCTGCTGCCAGGATCCAGGTCTGTGTGTAACTGAAACAAAAAAAAAAAAAACAAAAAACAGAACAACAAAAAAAGAGCATTTTAGAGACAAAAATTACATCCAGAATATTTTTTTGTATTGGTCTAACCATATATTTTGTCAAGCTTTTCTTTTATACTTTAATCTTAATTCCAATGTTCCATTTCTTAGCTTGAATGCACAAGGAGATGAGGGATTTGTATGCATGCTAATCAAAAGTGAATAAATGAATGTAATGACGCACATAATTAGATCTCATATTTAAAAAGCAGCTGATATATATATATATATTTTAAATCCCTATTCTAAAATGTAGATGTCCTCAGAAAAATTATCACCCAAAATAAACAAGAACAAGATGCCCTTAACCTATTAGATGAAAGGGTGAATGAAGGATTAATATTAATACATATTTTAATCTGGTTTCTTATTTTCAGTTATTGCTTTCAGAGTATTTTCAGGTGACTCAAAATGGCTGAACACAGTCATCTATGTAAATGTTGTAATGGACAGCATTCATAGAAATTTAGAACTGCATCATAATTTAGCTGTTAGGAGAACTTAAAAGGCTCTAAGATCTTTATTCCAAAAGTACTTCCCTGAAAGAAAGCTTTGTTAAAGGAATTTTCCAAAAATGTAGGAACACTTACACATATCTTCCCATAAAAAATTTTGGTTTTAATTAAAAGCCTGAACCAGAGAACACTGGACACAAACAAAAGGCGTTCATTGTTTTTTGTGTAGGCTCAGAGCCAAGTACTAAATACCAGAATATCTCCAATAAATTATAATTTGTGGAGGAAAGTACACTAATGCACAAGGTAGGCCACAAGTATTAGTGTCAACTGTTACAGGAGAGTCCCAAAAGACCCTCTTGCCAAGCCATGAAGTTCAGACTGGACGATCTATCTTTCTACGCTTCCTCTCAGAGAGGACCCTAGTGCAGCTGGATGCTGGCTTAGCCCCTGACTGTAAGATTTTGGACTGTATGTTCCACCACAAAGTTGGTATATTTCAGGTCAAGCTGGGATGCTCCCATAAGAGCTACCCTGAATAAAGACATCCCTGCACTACTATACCTGTACAACCTAAGTTTGCACCCCTTCCCAGTCTTCACACACTGTCCATGCGACGCTGAGTCCAGTGGTGTAATATTTCAGAGGCTGGGGTCTTCTTACACCACATTGGTCTCCCCTCCACCATCTTCTTTCCTGTCTTGAAAGTCTGCAGTTGGTTGTAACTCCTTTATCTTCTGACTTGACTCAACCCTGGGTTTTTTTGTGTGTAACTTAGTAACTGTTCAACTTAAGCTGATGCACTTATGCTATCTGTGGTTTCTCATTTGTTATTTGTGTTTCAAAAGCCTTCTTCCCTGAATTGTAAGTTTGGTTCCTCTTATCTTGTGGTGCAGGATATCCTTTACATCTCTTTTTCGACTCTAGCTTGGTCATTCATGCTAAGAAACTAAGTTCACGTATGCCAACAAAGAAAATTCACTTATGCTAGGAAAAAAGCTCCCTTACAGCAAGCTGTCCGTTCATGCTAAGCTATAAGCAAATTACAATTGAACTTAATTCTATGCAACCACACAATTAATTCTAACATTATGTAAGTAATACTTATTTTAATCCTCAACATCCACTCATTAAAAGATAGAAATTTAAACTTATATTAATATTGCTTTAGAGTCTATTTACTGTTGAATCTAACACACTCAACATGAACAATAAGTAATAAACAACACATCATTAAAAATATAACTGCCACTTATTTATCTCTCCCTCACAAAAGATAATCTGAAGGAAATCACACAACTTATTGAGGACAGCTGTAACATGACTTAACAACAATTATGACTCAACTTGCTCCTGTTTGCTCACTTTTATGCAGACAGCTCAACAGAAATTGTTGCTGGTTAAGTATTTTACTCTTCATTGATAGCAGTGGTTGCTAGGGCCAGGCAGCATTGTCGTTTGATCTAAGAACCTGTATTAGGATATTCAAATAGGTGTGAGGGAAAAAAAACTTGTAATATTGGCTACATAGAAAAAATAGGCTCTGCAGGTTCTTCAGTAGATAATTGGTCGCATACAGTTGCATCTGCAAATTAGCTGTTCAGGAATAAGAGCTCAGAAAACTCGTTAACAGGACCTTACAAAAAGGAATCTCAGGTCGTTGCAATGAGCAGAGCAGACAACGGCAATCAGGCCTGATTATCCAGTTGATCTGGTTTATTATATGTACAAAATCCAAGGCCACCGGTGTATTCTCTGCCCTGCAATGAGAGCAGAACTCCCACTGACTACAAGAGGTGTAACTTCATCCTCCGTATTTTGCCGGACAGCACATTATTACTGCACTAGCTATCAACACATCATTGTTTTAACAACTTTTTAAAAGCACTGTGAATTTCAATGACTCAATCCAGCTCACCCTTCCTATTCAACCCACATGAACATAAACATAGACATCAAGTGACAGCTGAAACCATCTTCCAAAACCTCAATCTGTTTTTCTTTTCTACAGTTACCATCGGCTTTTAATTGAGAACAATCACCATAATTCACCTTTTGTTAATGTAAGTTAACGGCACTCTCCTGTTGGTTAGTACTGCAGTTTTGTCTGCTCAGTAAGATGGGTTAACACGTTCTTTGTCATAAAGATTACTGTCCTTATGAGCAGGATTATACCCAGTCTAGGTTTCAGCAACATAAAAAGCCCAGAGCCTGTCAAGATCCATCCAGAATCTGTTTGTGTTTTAAAAGGATTGTTTATGCTTTAAGCATCTGTTTGATCCCTGATTAATTATGTTATTAACATTGTATATGTTATTAACACTGTATACGAAGGCTTTGGCAGAATATTTGTAGTTGAATTACAGTGATGTCATATCACAACTTGTCTGGACGTACACAGTTCAGCAAAACACTGGGAACATCTCAGTTCACCCAACTACACAGAGCCTGATAGAGAATAACATGGAGATTCTGGAGCACGTACAGAGAAGGGCAACAAAGCTGGGGAAGGGTTTAGAGCATAAACCTTATGAGGAGCATCTGACGGAGCTGGGGTTTAATCTAGAGAAAAGGAGACTAAAGAGAGACCTCATGACTCTCTGCAACTACCTAAAAGAAGATCGTAGCAAAGTGTGGGTTGGTCTCTTCTCCCTGGTAGCCAGAGACAAGAAAGGGGGAAATAGCCTCAGGATGCACTAGGAGAGATTTAGATTGGATGTTAGGAGGAATTTCTTGACTTAAAGGATTTTCAAGCATTGGAAGAGGCTGCCCAGGGAAGCGGTTGAGTTACCATTGCTGGAGGTGCTTAAAAGGTGAATAGGTGTTGTACTTTGGAACACAGACTAGTGAGGATCTTAGCAGGGCTGGATCCACGGTTGGTCTCAATAATCCTAAAAGTCTTTTACATCCAAAACCATTCCATGATTTTGTGATTCTATGACCTGCATTTCTAAAAGGGCACTGGCTGGATAAACCAGATATCCCACACAGATATTTGAGAATGGCCAAAGGTTCTCCAGTTTCCTAATAATGAGCTATTAGTATCACCTCCAGAGTAAGTGTTACCTGCATTACCCAACAGAAGTTACAGTTCATAAATCAGTTTGGGAGTAAATTAATGCAGAGCCAGAAAACCTTTGCAATTCTGCTAAGATACCAACAGTTAAATGGAAAAAACATTCCATGATTACTATTAATTGTTTCTTCTAGTAAGTCAAAGTCATTTGCATGAAAAGAAAGAAATAAGCATTGTTATTTGAAAGACTATAAAATGAAAGGCTAAACATTAAACAAAAAGTGGAAGAGTTAGAAGCATTTTAAAATCTTAAAGTTGAAACTGAGTCTGACTAGCAGATCAGTTTTTTTAACCAAAAAATTATAGGTTTTTTGGTTTCGTTTTATTTCTTAATAAAAAAAAAGTCATAAATAGGGCATTTACTGAAAATATATATACTTTTTATGGTGAGCATCCAGACTGACAGATTAAAATATCTTTTCTAGGTTTTGAAGCTCTTGCACTCTAATATCAAAATATTGTAATCAATGACCTATGGAAGAGCAATTTTTCCAAAACAATTTTAATGTTTGGATTTTTGGATTAAAATATCATCACCTACTTACAGAATCAAATCATAGAAATGAAGTGACATTCTAACCCAGAAAGCATTGTATTTTTTTCAAAGTAATATTTCCCCTCTCTATCAGATGTGAATGATAATTTACAGCAATCGTCAAGCTTTGGCAACCTGTGTTCATGTGAAGGTTGAAGATCATTAAACACATAATTATATAGGGTCTAGGTGAAGGATAGAGCGGTATAATGAAAGTGATAAATGAATATTCGTTTCTGCTGAAAAAGCCTCGCAAATGTTGCTTTTCACACCTGTAGCTTTATTTGTTGTCCTTGTGATTGAAAGCTGATTTCTAATTTTTCAGAGTAATACCAAGAAAGGTAATAATTTCTCTGTAGCAAAGGAGACCCCCCATGTGCCATTAGTGCACAGGACCTGAAAACTAACATAAAAACATGTTTACTGGAAATCATCATCATGTTCAGGGCAAGTCAATCTTACTTCCTTTATGTGAGATCCAGTTAATGAGACTTCAGAGGGGAGTGAAATCTTCTCCCTCCCTCACTGCCCTGCCTGTGGGATTACATGTTCAAACCTCTCTCTAAAAGTAGCAGATACAACCCCATCATTCAATTCATGCTTGGATTCATGGCAACAGGAGAGGTTTTGGATCCTCTCCTAGTTTTAATGGTGATACACATGCCCTATATTAATACTCTATTAATGACTCTCACGTAGCCACAGTACAGGTCTGTTCTTAAAAAACTGAGCTTCATCCAAATGAACTCTCTTGAATACTGGATTTTCTAATAATTATTAATTCCTTTACTACTCTCTTTTATACTAAGATGATAATCATTGAAGCCAGTATTCGTGCTAACAGCACACACAGTGTTCTTCCACAAAACTAACATTATTTTCACTAAGAATGAATGCATATCTAAAAGTGTTGTCAACACATTATTAGGATATATAATATATATTTAGGCTCCCACATACACACATTACAAATATGCATAATTACAATTAATGCAAGAGAAATTGCAGAGATTAAACATATACAAAGAGCCTTTATATTCTGTAGATGTAAAAGTACTACTCTGCAGTAAAAAGTAATACATGAACATGTTACCATTCCATAGGTATTTGTTTATTGTTTTTTTAATCACATCTTCTTAACAAATACTTTGTTCAAAACTATATATGCAACCAAGGAATTAACATATGGATGAAGGCTGCAGAAGTTCCAAGCAAGGTTTGAGAACTTCTGCAGTTCTGAGTAGACAGAAAGAGTCTCTTCTACAGATGGAAAGTGTCTCACCTGCTCTCAGTCAGCTACTTGGTAAATTGATGGCAGTCAAAACAACAGCATGCTCAGCAACAATGAACTTCATGTCCAAGGCACATGTTTTCCATCAGGAAAGCAAATAATGCACTTGGGTCTTGTCTAACCCCAGAATTAACAGAAAGATGTTGACTGGCGTTTGCAGTAGGATTGGGCATTTCAGGAGCTCAGGGAGAGTTTAGTAATCATACCATCACAGAATTATAGAATCTTCCAGTTGGAAAAGACCTTTCAGATCACCGAGTCCAACCACACCCATTATCTGCTAAACCATGTCCCCCAAAAACTCATCTATCCTTTTTTTAAATATCTCCAGGGATAGTGACTCAATCACCTCCATGGGCAGCCTCTGCCAGGGCCTGACCACCTTTTTGGTAAAGAAATTCTTCCTAATATCAAGTCTGAACCTCCCCTGGCGCAACTTATGGCCTATCATTTGTCACTTGAGAGAAGAGGTCAACACTCGCTCTCCCACAGCCTCCTTTCAGGCAGCTGTAGAGAACGATGAGGTCTCTCATCAGTCTCCACTTCTCCAAGCTAAACAACCCCAGTTCCCTCGGCCATTCCCTGTAGGACTTGTTCTCCAGCCCCTTCACCAGCCTCATCACCCTTCTCTGGACGTGCTCCAACACCTCAATGTCCTTCTTATACTGAGGGGCCCAGAACCGCACACAGTACTCGAGGTGTGGCCTCACCAGTGCCGAGTGAGGGGCACAATCACCTCCCTTGTCCTGCTGGCCACACTGTATAGACAGGTATGGTTGGACTTGATGTTCTCAAAGGCATTTTCCAACTAAATGATTCTATGACAGGTCCTCTCCAGATGTGTTGCTGACGCACAACTTGATACTATTGATGCTGGCAACTCCACAATGAGACATATCATCAAAGGCAGGATTTGTAACCCCAGTTTCCTCATATTAGTAAAAATCCATAAATATATCAATAATTCACATGAGGGGAAAATGCACACATTATGAAAATCCTTCTGGACTTTTTTAATTAAGAAAAGAAAAGGTGGCATTATGTAGTCAAGTTTTTATTTGAGTTTGTTAGAAAGTAATTAATTCATCTTTGTGTAATTAAAAGGGTATTACTCCTTACTCGTTTCAAGGGTAAAAGCATAATCTGCCCTTAAAATTTAATTTTAAAATGTATATCATTCTTCTTCCTAAATCTGGAATCTTTTTTAAGGGATTAACTTGTGCATCACTGATTTTCACCCAGAGTTGCACAGATACACACACAACACACCGTTACCCTCATGCTTCAGGTTCTACTTTTTATCTACGCCTTGCAATAAAATTCCACATTTATGAGGCAGAACGCATTTAATGAACTTAAGTGACAGAATTTTCAGCTTTTACAACTCTTCTCCAAAAATGCTGGATTCTAAGAAGATCTAGCTCATTCTGTGAAAATGTGGAAGGGTTTTAGTGACTTTTACAATCATTTATGCCTTCAAAAACTCTAATGCATCTGACTCATCATGTGTCTCTTTCTGAGTGTGAACATCATTAGGTGTTACAGAAGGTTTTTGTGTGTATTGTGGATGTGCTCTGACACATACTGGATGATGAGCATATTTATTGATGGCCCACAATTTAAAAAATCATGCAGATTTAAACTGCTATAGATAGATTCAGTCCATTTGCACACAACACAGAATTTATAAAGTGAATTTAATTTTAATGTAATCGAACCTTTCATTTTTTCCATGGATAGGCTGATCCCATCTTTAGTAATGGGAATTATAGCTGCACAACGGGTAAGGAAAACCAAATATTCTACATTATTATTCAGGGTAGTGACAAACAGGGGCACAGACTTGATGTACCAGACATAATGTCAGTCCCTGGAACACTTTCAGAAAGGAAACAGACATGTCTGTGGATGATAAAAATTTCATTTAAGGTATGAGAATCATGTAACTTGAAGTCTCTGGAGCAGCTGTCAAAAGACATCACTGCTCACACTTCTCAGCTGTAGTTTCATAGTAATATTCAAAGAGAGCTAAAACAATAACATCCCTAACATTTTCATTTAAGAGCATAAACTCTGCTTTTGTTTGCCTCAGTTTCCTACCATGTCATTTGAGTATCTTTGATTCCAGATGGCTTCTTTTATGTTTCTGTTTATTCTTTGCTATTGCTTTTTTATTCTATTTGATTTGCTAATTTTGTCTCTGTTTGTATGCATACTGCAACTGTGCACGAACTGCTTTCATTACTTACCTTTTAGCATCATCTTACAATACAGTAGAGTGAACTGTTGGTTAAAAAGTGGAGAAAATATTAGGATCCAACAAACTGTTTCTTCTGTTTCACTGATTATGTCCAACTGATGAACAAAAAGAACTCAGGGACGCGATTGAACCTTGAAAAGAAATTCAGACCTTAGGACTACCCAAGCCATTCCTAAAGAGCTCTGCACATTTATCTGCAGTTAATCATGGTATAAATTTTTAATTAGAATTGTTATGTATTGCCGGTGTTGTTTCACAGATGTTGTTCTCCCTGCCAGGGGAACTCCCAAAGAGGGAGGAAACCACATCCCCAGATGCAAAGTCTTCACCAAATCCATGGTCATGTTTTCATCTTCAGTGGCTGGCAACAAAGATAAGGTAATTTGTTTCTGCTCTTTGCCATCTTCATTCCAAAGCATGGTCTCAGCTGATTTTTCCGTACATATTTCTTACATACCTTGCTTCTTCTGAATCCTTATGTTAAGCCAGATGATAGCTAAAGCTTTCTGCTTTGCTAGTTGTGGACTTGGCCCTTTCCATTTGGGAATACCATCTGTCTTCCCTTCTGTCCCGAGAACGTCACCACCACATACGACCTGTGTCCCACCGCAGCTTGGACGGCCGCCTTCAGGCACCGCTTTCTGCAGCTATTTAACGCCCAAGTATCCTGTGTCAAGTGTCCTCAGATGGCTGGCACCTTTTTGTAGTTGGCTTCCTGCCTAGCTTGGAGTTCATGTAACTATTTCTGAACCCAGACTGCTGTTTCTTTCTCACATCCCAGCAGACTCTGCTCCTGTAAAAAGTCTTGATTTTTTTAACCCAACTGTTTCTGATACTTGGAACCATGTAAAGATATTGTGTCATATTGCCAAAGAGGAATCCTTTCCCATCTCATTTACTTCTCTATTATTCCATTTGTAGTGTACTGTGCTTCACCACAGGGGACATGAAAGCTGGGTATAGAGAGCCTCAAAAATTGCATGCAGTTTTAGTCTTGTAAAACATACTCCCTCACCTGTGTCCTTATGGAGAAAGAAAGCATCTGTCTGTCATCTCCTCCTGCTTGGGGTCAAGCACTTGCATTAACAATTCCACTGCTTCAGGCATTATAATTAACGGTGCCTCCTGCACTTGTCACTCCCTTCCCAACTCAGTGACAGAGCAGTAAAGAAGTCATTTATTCCCTCCTCCATCTTGTCAGTCTCGGACACAAACTGTGCTGTGGTTTCTGCTACCTGTAAGATTGTGTGAATTCTCCAAACATGAATTCAGGAGAGTGTTCATCCTGCCACTCCTTCCTCAATACAGGCAAAAGATGGGGAAGGCCGTAAAAAAAACCCATAAGCCATGGGAATCTCCTATTCAATGTGACAGCCAGAGGTTCAGCAGTTCCCATATACCCAATCCTTCTCTTTTATTCCTTTAATAATCATCATCTTATTCACTCTGTTCTGAGCTTTTCTTCCATGTTGTTTGAGATACATTTTGTTCTTTCCTCTAAAAGCTTATTATAACTTGCTAGGCTTCATTCTCAGGCAGAGAGAACACTGCACTTGAGCGCTAAGACCTCTTTGTGTTTGTCAAATGATTTACTGAAGTGAATATCAGAGGAATATCTTATAATACATACTCTTAGGATTGCAGGATGGGAATAAAATAGTTAATCCCTACATACCCACAGCAGTAATTTGAAGGCTACTTATAAAATCTGTCAAACTAGACTATAGCGTAGATCAGTGAAGGCAGAAAAAAAGCACAATGGGCCAGTGTGGTCAAAGGTGACAGGATATTTCTATTTATTTAAGCATATTTAAATTGTCATGATTTTACAATCCTTCACAGCTTTGCTCTCAGCTGCTTTCACCACCCTGGCTTCTGCTCATGCTTTGCTCACAATGATTAGAAGGATTCAAGTGATAATGATCCCAGTAATCCTTTCTCGATAAAACAAAGTCCATGTGTAGCGTATTCTGGTGTTAAATAACATTTAATAAAACAAAACTGAAAGTATTGCAATAACTTTATTTCAAGGTAATTTTTCAAACTTCAGATGACTGCTTAGCACACTTTACTGTCTGAACAAAATGAAGTTTGTAATGTCTAAAGCCACATAACGTGTAAAGCTCCCAGCACAAATAGAAAGCTCTTTCCTAGCAACTGGCTGTCAAATAGATCCACAGTGCAGAAATATAAACATCAGCAATGCTGCCAGCTTTGAGTTAAAATTGAAAGCTGTTCAGAAGGTAACTGAGAGAAATAAAGAAATGAAAAATTAAATTGTGATTGATACACATTGATTATCTTATAAGTTGTCTGCTTACATGTGATAATATAACATTTTAGTGCATTTTAGTAATCTGTGAACTGTGGACATGAGCATAATTTTTTCTTATTAAAAATATTTTTCTAGTTACTTGGAATGTGAAAATATACACAGCTAGAAAAGGCTGCAAGTTAAATTCGTTATGAGCTGTCAGACAAAATACCAGTCCTTCAGCAGTTACACAGTAATATCAGAGTACCACACATCAGAATAAATAGATGTAACATGAGAATAATTTGATTATTTTTCCCCATTTTCTTCCAGTTCGATATTTATTAGAGATAACTCATGTGGAATAGTAGTTACTCAGAATAACCTGGTTGAAACTTGTTATTATGAGTTCAAGCAGTTTCACATGGAATTATTTACCGCATCACTTGCGTGGTTTTCAAAGCTTACTAATGTAATTTCCCATGCATTTCCACTAAGTCATGCGTTCCTGTGAATTTTTTACAAAGTGATGCACAAAGGTTATGTTCCTCATAATGTGATCAATTTGTAATACCATTAAATTTGAAATATTTTTTAAACCACTAGAGATAGATCGGAGCTTCTGCCTTCGTTAATGCTTTTCTGGAAGAATTGGGAGAGGAGAACACAAGCCACTCCATAAACACAATATTGAAAAGGCAGAAATAAACAACTGTGCCCACTCCAGCAGTGTTTGATATTCAGTAATTTATTACCTCTGATTCTCTAGCAACTTGCATCAAGTCCTGCACTCCCTTTCTCAGTGCATATGGAGACTAAATCTCAGTGCCAATTATCACTTTCATTGGCACATCAGATAACCTGATCCGTTTCCAGGGAGGGAAAAAGTAGCAGTGCTATGATTACAAGTGTGGGCACTGTTTGGAGTATTTCTGTCATTTGCTGTAAACACTCTCTTACCTGTGATTCAAAACATCCAAATTTTGGGGTCAATGTCCCATCAAAAAATAAACTCTGGCTCAGCGTGAACATAGGCAAATTGTATAAAAATCAGTATTAGGAAAGCTGTAAGTGTGTAACATATGTCCATCTCCAACCAGCCAGAATCCATACAGACTTAGCAATGATTTAGTCTAGACATTTCTCCAAATCGTCTGAGCTCATGGTGATGGTTGCCGTGGGAGGCTGTGGAAGACATCTGTACTGGATTAATGATGCTTGAATCACTGAGGGTTTTCTCCACCCACACAAGCTTGGTAGTGCCAATAGGTGCTCTGTGAGCACAGAGAGGCCACAGCCCCATGCGGTCCTCTCCCCATTCAGCTGTTCTTTGCATTTCTCTGCCTCGGTATTCTTCTTTGGAAATACAGTGACCAGATACCTTACACTAACAGCTTTTGGGATTGTGAGTAGCAAAGAAGATGCACAAAACATTGTAGACTCAAGTTAAGAGGCAAAGAAACATGATTTCTCAGGACCTCTTTTGAAATTATATATGTGTTCCTCCTCCCTCAAAGTAGTGACTGTTAAGGTGCCCACTATTGGCCATAAAAGAACAAAGGAGGGAAAGAGCTGCATAAGGCAGATCCTTGAAGATCCCCAAGGTCTCTGCTAAGGTTTCTCTGAAAATATGAGTTCAGGTACCTACTGGAAGGGCCCGGAAAAAAATAAAAAAGGGAGAAGAAAAAAACTTTCAAAATATGAGAAACAGGTACATTATTGAGAAATGAAGTTTTAAAATTATCTAAATGATACCCTAGATACAAGTACGAAAAAAATCCAAATACCTTATGGCCATTCCTGCCATTTATCTGAAAGAACTCTACTGAGAGAACCAAATGACAGCTGGGCAGCTGACAACTACAGTTAGTACTCATCTATAAATAATGACTATTAATTACGTGTATTACAATAACACATAAAGGTCCTTGTTGGCACAAGGGCTCTGTTATACTGTATGCTGCAACCTTTAATGAGCTTAACTTCGCTGTCCTCTGCTTATGGTGAAATATCAAATGGCTCTTCCTACCCTTCCATTTTTCTGAGAGACAAGGCAGAATGAATTCAGAGGAAATCATTTTAGAAAGTACACTTTTTTAAAGACATTGGTTAATTTCTACAATTACTAACTATGAATTCAGTCCGGCTCAAACTTATGGAACAGTCGGGGCTGAATTCTAACATAAACTTCATGTTCTAAGATGAATGCTTCTGAATTTTTAATTACTTCTTTAAAGCTCCGTATTTTATAGTCCAATTAAATTCAGGATTTATCACTAGCCTAGAAGTTTGCTTTTCTCATAACTTACGGATCGGGTGTAACTGTCTTTCATACAAACTATAGCAATGAAGTGATTAACAATTATTTCACTATGAGAAAACGAAGTATTGAAAATAGCAAGACCCTGAAGTAAAGTAAAATACTTGAGATTATTTATCAAGTCAGTAAAGCTGCGTTGTCACATTTACTCAGGATATGGGTGATGAAATATTTTGTTTACCTATGGAGATGGGATCATTGGGTATGTAAATGGACATTGATGGCAAAGTTAACTTAGAAGATGATCTGCTGTGTGATGTTCTTAAACAAAATATTAGCTGTATAAATGCACTGCTGCTCAGTTCTGTTGTGGATATTCTGACACAGAAACTGATAAAATGAACAAATGTATCTTGACTCATCAAATGTTTACTCTTTTTTGGCACAAATTGGGATCATGGCCAGTCAAAAATCACAATAACAGCATGATTAACCCAAACATTTTTCAACGCTTACTGAAAATTTGAAGCCATATCAAATATCTCATAGCAGTTGGTTTCTGAGTCTGTAGGTTTCTCAGCTGGACCATAGCTCCATGTCCATATCTCAGCTATGCCTCTCCACCGTCAGATAGCTTTTCTCGGAAACAGACAGAAGCCCACAGGACGAGAAAATTTGGAGACATAATTTTCTCCAGTCTGATGCATAA
Source organism: Tapera naevia (assembly GCA_033556795.1). Taxonomy (NCBI): domain Eukaryota; kingdom Metazoa; phylum Chordata; class Aves; order Cuculiformes; family Neomorphidae; genus Tapera; species Tapera naevia. The sequence continues at coordinate 4,421,748 of JAUMJJ010000099.1, forward strand.
CTTCTCCTGATCATACAGCATCAATGTTAGCAAGGTGGCTAAACAGGGAAACCTCATGGCTTGTCCACTCTCCTTTCCTTTCTCTATATGTGCTGTGAGAAAGTGGCAGGTGAGGCTAAATGTTATTTTAAAGAGGAAACAATTAGCCTGAATGTAACTCTGCCCCTCTAACCAGCACAAAACCCAAACAACCTCCACCTGACAAAGAGAAAACTCAGAGCAATTCTGTGGGACTGCAACATTTACATTTCCTAGAATAGAAGAGAATTTCAGAAGAAAACTGAGTCCCTGAGAATGCTTTATATTATTCTGCTTTTGTTCCATATATTATTGATATGCAGATTTAACAGTTTCAAGCCGGTGAAATAATCCAGAAAGAGGAAAAATTCTTATGTTTGTCAGTTCTCATGAATAGGTCATGAATAGTCGCATACAGATGCATCACATCCATGGAGATTGTAGCATATTTAAGTATTGCTAGAAATCACCATTTAAAGATTCAGTTCCACTTCTTGATCTGTAAATACCATGGAATTCTTAAAGTTGAGCTGTAAATTTAAACCTTTGTATGCTATTTGCCAGTATAGTCCGTCTCTTCTCAGTCCAAATCCAACACTTTAGATGAATACTGTATTAATCCCAGCCATTCTCTAGACCTGAACAGAATGTATATTTCTAATACAGAACGTAAGAGAGCAGTGAAGTTCTATTATGTACAATGTGCTTACTTCTTATACCTTAAAAAATAACTACACTATAAGAAATAAATAATTAAAAGTCTGACTTCTGACCTTTACAAATGAAAAGGAATGAGGTTATGCAGATTAGGTGATGAATAGAGAAAATGTGCGAAGACTGTATCTAAAGCCTCCATCTAAAGTATGCTATATTGTCACAAGGAAAAGAACATTCCTCATAGTTCAAATTTGTTCTGTCTGCTGAGGTGTAGTTTCAAAGGGATAGTTTAGAGGAGACTGAGGGGAGACCTCATCGCTCTCTACAGCTGCCTGAAAGGGGGCTGTGGGAGAACAAGTGTTGATCTCTTCTCTCAAGTGACAAGTGATTGGACAAGGGATAACGGGCATAAGTTGTGCCAAGGGAGGTTCAGACTTGAACTGACAGAAGCCTTTAAATGAGAAAGTTTAGATAAGCTGATAAAGATGAAATCAGCCACATCTACAGTCACTTAGATTCAATTCAATTCAGACCTATAACATCACAAATCTCAGGTATTCCTGCACGCTTTAAAACAGTATTACTGGAGGCTAGTAAATAGTAAGCTTGCATGGATAATGAAATCTCAGGCAAAAGGAGGAGAAAACCTGAAAGATTATTTCTTGTTCCTGCTCTTTCAGTGTTCAAGTCATTACCACCACAATAAATTCCTTATTGAGAATTAAAAATCCCAAACAATTTTACTGAGTTGTTAATTAGAAATTTCCCTTTTAACACAGAAAGAGCTTTTTTTCCCAACATAAAATTAACCAGTCCACCAACATATAGGACACATTACTTTGATGTTGCATTTACATTTGGCCAAAATCAAGCACTCTACATCCAGGAAAAAGAGTAACAGGGGCACTGTCCTGCATCCAATCCTTCCTATGCGAGGAACACACATGAAAGATGGATGGTGGGCTACTACAAATTATAGCTTTCCAGGGAAAAAACCAGATTGCTGGGTCCCATTCCCACACCCCTGAATTTGAAAGTCCTGAATTTGGAATTAAATACATCAGTTACATTTTTTTTTTAGAGAGCTATAAAGCTCTCTGTGCACAACAGCAGAAAATCAGTGGAATAGAAAATTCTGTGTCTATGCCACCTGAGGATTCCCAAATACCAGGGCAATCAGGACAGCAATGAATCCAAACCACTATACCAGCCCTTGGTGGCCAAATCAGTTGAGTAAATGTCTTTTAGCAATGTGTCTGGCATAAGTCCAGCTGCATTTTGCCCTACTTATGGCCACAAATGAAGAATAGAAATTCTGGATATAACCTGGCCCTGCCATGCCCTTAGGAAAGTCAATGCAAGTCTGCAGTGCCAACAATTTTTTACACATCTTTTAATTAAACAAAACCAACAAAATTAATATGTAATTTCCAAAAACTCATTCAGGTAATTCCAAGTTGGTTAAACTTTTTTCTATGAGGCCACTCAGAGCACACAGGTAATTTAGTGCCTCAAACTGATTTTGCACATAGATGGGCTGTTCGCATGAAATTGTTAAGCAGATCATTTCAAGAGAAAACCATTGCAGCACACAGTCATGGGAAGAGGTCACATATGCAGAACTAAGCTTGCCCAATTGATTCTTAGTTATAAAATTGGAGCCTCTAGAATTTGTGGTTAATAATCCTTCCCTTTAGACTGAAAAAAATAACTTACAGCATGCGCTCACACACAAATACAGATGCACATAAACCGCTTCTCGTTGGATTAGTAAACAAGTGTGTGTCCTGGCACTGCTCAGCTAAGAGTGATTCAGACAGTGCCTCACTGAAGGCCATCTGAGGAATTATCTACAATGCCTCACAGATGGCCAGCTGCGATATAGCAAATTGTTCCTCACAATAAAGCATAAATAATGTCCATTTGGGGAAAAAAAGAAAAAGCCACAAGCAGATTCTACAAGGGCTGAATAAATTTAAATACCAATATTTTATAATTACATAATTTTATGTTTTCCTTTTTAAAAAGAGAGTGCTTAAGAATTTGATACATTTAATTCATTTATTTTTCAGGACCGAGTGTAGACTGACAGGGTATCTGAGTCTTTTGTCTCATTTCATCTTTGTATGAAATCAGATGATTCTGAGGATGAAAGGAAGCCAAATAGTACAGTTCTGCTTATTGAGAGTGCTCAACTTGTGGATGTTTTCTGAGTGTATTCTGCACCTTTGTCACGGACTGAGTGGCATGAAGGCGAGGACACTTTCTCTATAAAAAAAACAAATTAGGAAAACTTTTAGTTAATACAATTCGCAAGAGCATTTTATACACTAGTCTACTTTGTACCACAGCTGCATTCGGTGTACAGGTACTGCGTTTTAGAAACTGATGATTTCTTCTGAGTTTAGCGGCAAAATGCTGGCATGTTCATAAACATTGTGCATCTTTTTCTAAATTCAGTGCTGTGCTGCATGATTATTGAAATAATAAATTATTACTCCTCAAGACAAGAGAACTGTGATCTATTTAACTTGTCATCTCCATCACTGATATTTAGAAAGGAATGCGTCTAATGATTTGACTGCCAGAAATTGCACCCCATAATATTTGCTAAAACTTAGTCATCTTCATTATTTTTCCATCTAAATCTGCAAAAAAAAAAATCACAACAAAAATACTTTTTATAAAGGTTTTTTTTTTTCTGAAAAAAACATTATTTCATTTGCTGCTGCATAAGAAAGAGGTCTTTCCTTGCTTTGCTCCAGTCCCCTTATCACCAGTTCAAAGTTACACAAAGTAATCTGAAACACAATGTCACAAAGCAGTGGCAGATTAAAAAACCCACGTAACAGGTTTTTAATCATGCATTGCTACAGACCAGCTTGCAAGCCAGCAGTCAAATTTTGCGGTGGCATCACCCACAGATGTTTCACAGAAAGTGAGATACAGGCAGCTGTCAACCCACTGTGAATCAATTTATTCATTCTCACCAACTCTCCAGTCAGTTTCATCCTTCAAGGTGCAAATTAGAAATACAGATGTATTCTCTGAAAAGGTTTTCAGATTCAGGTTTTGAAAGCAAATTTAGAGCCTGTTGACTCTCATTCAGTGTAGCATTGGCTTAACACCAGAGAAATATTTCCACAGAGAGCCACATCCCCAGCTTTGAACGGAACATCATAAACACATATTTGTACTACTTATTATGACTCTGCAGACCTGAAGTCCTAAGACTTCATAGCCACAGCCAAGACCCAGCCTTGTGATTTTTCAGATACCTTTGCCATAAGTGGAAAGTGTGAAGCTCTAGAACTACACGGTTGCTTAAACTGCACCCTTGGCATCTTTAGTCCCGGGGACACCGACTGCCAATACTGCTGCATGAATGAGGAGGAATGCTCTTTAGTTATGTAGAACAGTGAGATTTCTTGTACTAATTCAAGATATATTCCATCCGCAATGACCTGGAATAAAAGATAAAAGGAAACTGGAAGCTGAGTCCCTAAACTATTCAATAAAGTCATCAGAGGGCTACGATGTGATGAGAGGAACAGGGATAAACACAGGTGTGTTACACCCATAGCACACACTCCAAGCACTGCTGGGTGGAACCGCATTCTTGTCATTTGTATTTGCACAAGTCAACAGAAAAACAAAACAACACAAGTCTGTCAGGTTTTCTACTACCTTAATAGTTATTTTTTCCTAACATTGCTGAGTGATATTGATAAAGGTACAATATTAGTTTGACTGATAAGAAGTAGATCGACTTTATTTGCCTAATTATGCTCTACTTTGCTCTAACCATAAGTGCTATGGAGAACAGGCTACCAGCCCCAGCAGGCTGCTCTGCTCTTCTGGGGTATCAGTTACAACATCGTTTTTTCTTGATAATGTATTTCAGAGAATGAAAACAGAAACCTATGCAGGTACGAAGCAACAATCAAAATGTTTCCTTCACAATATACTTGCTCCCCTTTATTATTTTAGCTGCTTAGAGCTAAATATTTCATTCTAGCTCAGAGATGATAAAAATTTTATTAACATGCATTGTTCTTCCTTTTAAAATTTTACAAAACTGAATCGAAAACACTACTACTCTGGATTCTGAAAAATTATTATATCTGAGAAAGTATGATTTTCTACCAGTTACAACAGTGATGCTATCTCCTTATTTTCAGATTCACCCTTTTTTAAATAACGATAAATAGCTATGTAAATGTTCATAGTAGAGAATCTATTTTAATCAACACATTGAAAAATGTATGGAAGTGCAGAGATAAAGCAGAACTGCACAGAAGTAAGAAGTCATAAACACATATAGATTACATATTTGTTATTGACTGTGATTTCTTGCCTTGGTCTTGCAAATAGCCATAGGATAGTGACAAAACCAGGGTAAGGATCAGCCAAATCCAACCAAAGGAGGAAAAATAGCACATGCAATCTTCATCATGTTCATGGCACAAGAATTAACACTCTACTCTGATGAGGACTCTTCCAAGAGTATGAAGAATATGTACTACAAAAGTTGTACGTTCCTCCAGGAATGACATTTTCCTTTCAAACTACGGAAAAGCTCATAATGGACCTCTCTATCTCTACAGAAACGTCTAATGCCCAAACAGAATTTCAATATTTTGCAGATAGTATGAAATTATTGCTATAAACCTAACTGCAGATGCACACACTATATTTAAACCATATTTTTAGAACCAAGAAGTCAAAAAAACAGTTTGGAAGGGGTAAGCTTTTATCCAAATTAATAGAGCAGTGCATGCAGCTGGTTGACTTACAGCTAATGTGGTAGTTTTCAGAGCTTTTAGCACACTTTGCTGATTGTTTGCTCAAGGCATATGGTTTGAATGACCTGGCAGTGCACAGTACAGCTGGCAGGCTAGATATCAAAATCTGGCAATAAGCCTCAGAGCTTTATGTGACGAGGTATCAAATTTGCCTGAATTTTATGTTACCATTTCTCTCAAACCAGTGTAAATTTGAAATTGCTTCAGATCCTACTACAATAGATGCCATTGCTTCCAATCTTGCACCAATTGGATGTAGCTGAGCCATGTTGTGGAGGAATTGTCTTAAAACGGTAAAAGCTTTTTTCTGGGGCAAAATTATTATGAAAATCTTTTATTAAAGAAATACCGTATTTTCAAAATGGGTATCTTTTTCTGTAGTGCACAGATTGGAAAACAGTGACAGGTGCTGTTCCAAATACACATTCATTTCAATCAGGCAAAGAATGAGAAGGTTTTGGCAGTTTGTCCTGTTTTCACTGTCACTTCCCGTAACATAAGTCAATGATTTCAGCCTCAGCTCTGACATTCAAGAAGGTCTAACAAAACTCTCTAGCAGTATCTGAATATGAGTTTTGCATTAATTTAGTCAATGAAACACCATTTTTAGACTCTTGACATAATAAACTCTCATTTACACTGAGTAGATTCATAAATTCACGCTGTTAAAAACTGTTTTCATCAGCAATGGTCCAGTCTCTCATGGTGTCCATTCATATTCCAGTTCTGAACTGCAGGCTGGTGCTCACCAGCCACAAGTGTTCAGTTATTATTACAGTTTCCTTTATTGTTGCTTGAAAAGCCAGTATAGATACTAAGAATGACTCTCATCTCAAACTACACACAACTGTGTATTTCTGAGTATATATTCACAGTTGTTCAGTGAAGTGCATCACATCTTTATGCCACATGAGCTCAATGTAATGAATTAAGATGAATACTAAGAGAAACAGAGAAGCAGCAAGTTCCCTGCTACAGACCTGCAATGCAAGCACTTTTCAACAAAGCATGTAGCAATGATGCAAATGCTTCTGAACTCAAGGAGCACTTCAAAGAGCAATGATCATTTGCAAGGAAAATAAATAAAATAGCACTTAGCCTCTATCCATCTTAAATACTATCCTCTTAAGTTTAGAAAGCAACAAATTTACAGAAATTTATATTTCCAATAGCAGAAATCTCATCAATTTGTGATGTTGACTAATATCTTTAATAATAATAAACTGGACAATTTTGTGAACATATATCTCTGTAAAAATAAAAGTTAATTCCTTTGAAATGTTCCTCTTTACTATTCCCACAACCCTTTCTTCCCACACTCCCTATTCAATCCTAATAAAAATATTGAACACAGGGACAGCATAGGCATACTCTACTTTGACAATTTGAAAGTAGATGGTAAAGGATTTTTTAAAATACTTTCCATCACCCAAACTTCAGTTTCTTTGTCAACATAAAGCAATATAGAGTGGAGAAAAAGAAGTAGGAGGAAAAAAGTTGTGTATTCTTATCATAGAAGTACTGTCACCAAGTTCTTGAACCTTTTGAAGATGATCCTATGAATAATGAATAAAATGTGTAAAGGGCACTGGTTTAGAGGACAAAAAAAAATCCAAACACAATAAAAATAAGGAAGTTCATTTCAGTGAAGCACAGTACAACTCAAAAAGATTTATGGTACTATTTCTATATCAGTAAATAATACAATGTGCAAGTTCATGGAGAAGAGAACGCGCGGCACTTGTTCTGACACAGACAGGTGAGCACGCCATACTTCTGAGTTTCCTGCTGTGGCCCTTAGCATCTCTGTACTCTAGGGCTAATTTTTCATTACTTTTAAATTGTTTTTTTAAAACTGAATACATTATCCACCCAGATAATTATTGCCAGACTTAGCAAAATGTACAAATACGCATTTCTTTACCTGCAAGGCCTGATTTAGAGGTATGCTCGAAGCATATGTAAGCTTCAACAAAAGTAACTGAAACAGTGCATAGCGTTAAAAGCAGCTCTATACAAAATAGACTGAAGGATAGTTGAAAGAACATTGAAAGGAAAGCAGGGAATGTTAGAGGTCATCTTACCTACAAAAAATTGTCATCAGAAGAGTGCACAATTTTATTTCCTAAGCAACTCTCAGGTCAATCAGCTACTGGATCCATTTCAGATCAATGGCAGTGATAGATAAGGATGTTAACAGATGCCTTCTTAGATTCACAAAGACACTTCAAAACCTACCAGCAGCTTTAGGCAACTCCATCTAAACTCTCTCCCCAGCCCAGAAACAACTAAATGCCTTTTTGCAGGTTTGCAGGAAAACTGACAGCCGGTGGTTCACATATATCTCAGCCTTCAGCATCACTTGGGTGGAAAAATAGGCAGAGGGTCTGATGTATAAAATCACCCAGCTGACTTTCAGAGAAACAGGAATCATGACTAAAATTTCCTCACCTCACATTTTACTCATATGATTAGATGGATATTTGAAAATTCTCTCCCCCAAGACCAGAACACTGAACCACAGCTTTCACTCCTCTTAGTTCAGAGAATTACAGAATGGTTTGAGTTGGAAGGGACCTTAAATATTATCCATTTCCCGTTTACTTACCATGGGCAGGGACATCTTCCCTTCACAAGGTTACACCATTTCTCGTAATCCCTGTTTTTTATTTTGCCCATTGATCCGTAATTTTTCATACAAAGGGAAGAACTTTAACTAAACAGACCCACCTCAGACTATAAGGACTCCTGAAGGAAGGCCCTCTCTATTCTGGAGGAGGAGAACCGGCCTGAGCTATAAGCCCCTTGCAGGAAAGGATCCCCACTGACTCTGTGTTAGAGGAAATTTCTGCCTAGAGTGAAATTCCAAGAAGAAAAAGGTGGTCTGAGTTTGTTATAGCAGCAAATTAACTCAATTATTAGCCAAGTTACCTTATCTCCATTGCCATTTAATTCAGGTTTAAAAAGTTACTTTTGTATTGGGGGCTTTTTTTTTCTTTTTTTTTTTTTTTTCTCCCAATAATGCTTGCACCAGATTTAAAAAGCAAATTACTTAGCACCACATTTTTCAAAACATTTTCATGGGAAATGAAGACAATTATTAACAAACAACTCACTAAGCAAATTATCTTAGAACTCAAGTATTATAATTGGAAGAACTCAGTGGATATTTTCATGGTAATGAAAAATAAAAATAAATAGAAAAATCTTGGCCCAGGAACCCAAATCAGACCTCAGTTACCAGGCTTACCATATAATGGCCATGAAATAATCTGGACAACTGGAAATGGGATTTAAATAACCCAAAATTTGGTCTTAGAGAATAAGCATGTTCACAGCACAAAAAACTTCTTTGACAACATAAGCCTACAATTGCATTTAAATGTGCCACTAACGTCAAGCCAAACTTTTAAACTAGAATAGGAAAAACAAAAAAGATCTTCACTGAGATATCCAGTGTCTCCTTTAAAATAAGCAATGTGAAAGCAGCAGCTACCTTCCTGGGTTACACACTCCCAGAATCCCGGTAAATCATTTACAGCTGGAGAGTCCTATCATCTTTCAGTATCACCTCTCTCTACTTTCTGTGCACACAAGAGCCCTTGATACCAAAATGAGTGAAAATAGAAACAGGAATGTTCACTTCCACAACACAAGCAGAGACTGAGAGGATTTGTTGTCGGCATTCCGTACACCAGACTTGAATGTGTCTGCTCTGCCTGAAACCACTCCTTACTCTGTGTCTGTGATTCTGTATGGCTTTCTTCCTCTTCCCCTTCAGCAAGATTTATGTGAGAAAGTTTGGAATAAATTCACTATTCTACATCCTGTGGCAACCAAGTTGATTGTAAAGACATGCCGATTTCTTTCTCCCCCCCCCCCCCCCCCCCCCGCTCTATATTTTGCCCAACCTAATAAGATACAGCCTGAATCAAGGTATTGATTTGAGTCCTAAGTGGGAAAAATAGAACTATTTTAAAAGGTAGTCAAATCCTGCTATAAGCCACTGTTTAGATATATCAGACATAACTATATACACAGAAACCGACACCTATGCATGCACTTAGACTAATGAATATATTCCCCTGCAGTTTTGTATTAATCAAATGAAATACCCTGTAGTAGAAATATTGTACTAATAACTCAAAATAGTGTTCTGTTCAAGTTGCCTTGTACAAGCTTATTTGAGTTCTAATTTTGTGTTGAAATTCTTTTTTAATGCCTAGGTCTATTGAAGGTTAGCCTTTGGTCCCATGGAGATAAAGGAAAATGTGCCAACATTTGAAAGATTTGATTACCTGTACAAAATTATGCTTGCTCACTTTTCCTAGGCAAGATACTCTTGGGTAAAATTATATTAAAAAGGGAATAGAAATAGTGTACATCCAAAGAAAATATTTTCCAATTATGCTTCACAAGATACAGAAAATATTACTCATGATAGAGGATTATGAATGAGATAATTACTGAGAGCCTAATGTACCTAAAGCTACAACAAAGGAGAGAGAAAAACATTAATAAGTGGTTATTGACCGTTCTTCCTACTCCTCATAATGAAAGGCCACAACAGTACCAAGGACAAACCTTTCCATGGTTTTGCTGTGATATATTATGTAGAAGAATACTTCTCCTACTTACATGGTCCGTCCTTAATTCCTATAAATGAAACTATATCAGCTTTTGTTTAGCACCAAAACCACTTTATGACTCTCAAAACATTCTAAATATTTTTTTTTATGCTGAGTTAATTGAAAATAATAGAAATTTAGAAACACATGGGTTTGAAATGGAGCCAGAAAAATTAACAGGCAAGCTCTGGAAAGGGACTCATGGCCTTGGCATTTCCAAGGCTGGGCAAGAGTAGTGGTCCTGGGCATTAACAGCAGTTTGTGCATGAATTGTGGCTCTGAGGCTGACTGCTGCCCCATACAGCAGGATCAGGAGGTATCAGGATTCAAATCCTTGTTGCATTTCACACACTGCTGAGCAAAACTGGCTAGGTATTTCCAGAGGACCCAAACTCAGTCTATGAAATCATCATAGCTCTGGAACCAGTGTGGTTCAGATGTTTCCTCTACTGAAGCTATTCATTTCACACACTTCTAATGAGTAAACTGCACTCCCAAAAGAATCCAGACTAGCATTAGGTTGGTAAAGTATGGTATGATAAAAGACTTCTAGAGATTAAAGTATGTCTCATTATCGTTTTTTGATCCTTCAATGAGTTAAGTGATTACTCAGTTACTTCTGAGAAGCCTTGGCTGAGAATATTTGAGCTTCCACATGCAGTATTTAAATACAGGTGTGTTCAACAGGGAAGATTATAAAAGAAATTCTGTACCTATTTATTGTTGTGGTCCTCTTTTCTTAACAGGAAGACTTTTCATATTCTCTTGGACACATGTACCAACCTGTGCATATACACAACACACACACACCAGTTTTCATCTTGACATGGTGATCGCTTTTGCTTTCATCTCTGTCTGCACCAGACACTGCATAAACTGTAAATAAGACTTTAAGCACATTAAAATGCCTTAATGCCTACTGACTTCACTAACAAAATTGGAAATTAATTTGACCTACTGGATCTGAAACAATTCAAAGTATCTGGAAGGCTGGATGCCTCAAAATTATTTTTATCGACCAAAAGCAGCACTGCAAAGCATGCAGCTTCACAAAGCTGAAACTCAGACTCTGTGACAGAACATATCATGGGCCATGACAAAGACAAGCAAACATGAATGAAGTGGCTAAAGAAAGAATAAATTAAGGTTTAACTCCTACTGGATTATTAGTCTTCCCTGAGAATTCTCAGAAAATGATCCTGAGAGATTTCTTTTGGTAGTGTCTCATGGAGACAATGAACATTAGTGCATGAGGACCCTATCATGGTTATTACAACAAGAAGGTCACCAAGAGACAAGACTCATGAGGTTAGTTACTTTGTCCTACACCAGGTCAGATCCTCCTGTGCTGCAGAAATCCTCACAGCTAAATACAAAGTGGACTAGCAGATGAGTCAGTATTGGTATTCTTCCAGCCTGAGAACCTGCTGTCCTAAAGTGACATCAAACCTTTCCTTTCCCAAAGAAACAACCCTTGGAAACTGAGCATTATGATAAAATGGAACAACATTCACATGTTTTATAAAGAATTACTTACATTTTCCAGTCTTTCTGCAAGTTGTAGAATTTAAAAGTGTGTTCCTGATTTTGCATAGGATATGTCAGTATTTACTAATACTGATCAGCCACAATATGTTTGGTTTTCATTTATACAAGTATGAAACTTACATTTCAGAATCCTTTCAAAGCACTGCAGTGAAGCTATTGTCTCAGAGTAGACCTCCAGTCAAACTAATAGAGCAAGATTTTGTTTCGCAATCCATAAAGTCCCATAGAGAGTTGTCTATTACAGTATTTGTGCAGAATGCATTTGAACAAGTAGAAACACCTGCTCACAAAAAGTTCCCCTAAAAATCCAAATACTTATCTTCACAAATACACTGCTCAATTTCTAGCATTCCTTTGCTTATCAGCAATTTGCAGTAATCACCAGGTGGTCTGGAGACAGAATTTAGATCAGTTACTAAATGATTACTCAACAGCATGATCAGTGTTGTTGCCTTCAACAGATAATGAGAAGCCTAATTCCGTCTAGCAATTTAGAGTGGTCTTGAGGTACAATAACTTAACTTAAGTTCATATATTTATTATATCACTCAAGTTATTAATAAATTGCACAGGCCATGTCTCTTACAGAACGTCCCATGCACTTGGAAAGTTATCAGATGGTTTCTTAGATTTCTTGATATGTTTGGTCTTCACAGCTCATACCATTCTTGGGAAGTGAGAGAGGGCACTGCTTAGGGAATGGAACAGAGAATCAGAAATCTTGTGCTCTGGCAGTGCCATGGACTTGAGGCATGGTTGTGGACACCGAAAATCACCTCTCTGCCCAAACACATTTTTCGGTGTTTAGATTTTCTTCCTCAGTCTGCATATCCTGGTTAGACAGTAACAGCTTTGAGGCAGGAATTGTTGCCTACTCAACATAGAGGATGAAAATTTTAGCTAAGGCTTCTCCATACAAACAGCAGCATTAACTACTTCCACATTTCCTATTACTTGATGCACTGTTCCTCGTTATTTGTGGTCAAGTTTATAAAAATGCCCTCTATGAATGCTTTGAGACTATGTACACTGTTTCAAAAATTTGCACAAGAAACAAGTCCATGCTGAGATTCCCTTAAAACCCCCTATGGTTTAATTCTGAACTCAGTCTGTAAATCTTCTGCCAAGTAAAATCCTGGTATATGCTTCAAATTATTTAAGTAACTTCTCTTTATTCAAATTATTTAAGTAACTTCTCTTTATTCATATAAAAAATCAATAAAAAGTAAAAGTCCTTGTGTATTTAAAAAGAGCACGCGCTCTCAGTTAATTAAATAATTCTAACAAGTATGTGGGATGTCCAACAAAATAATCAAGACCCATTCATTATTAGAAATAAACTAGTAAACATAAAATATTACATTGGCATTTTGCATGGAGGAAGAAACACATTGTATTTTCTTACCTGTATGACAAGATAACAACAGGAATTTTAAATGTACCAGTGGTCTGTATTACATGCTTTAGATTGCATAAGAATTAGAGAACAGTTTGCTTGTAAATCAGATAATTTCAAAAAAAAGGAGGAGCTAAAAGGGAAGAGCACGTATGTCAGTAATGGCATTTAGAAAACTTGTTCTGTAAAAATATGGTAATTTTCATTAAGGTATTTGAGTAATATCAGATTCTCAGCCTTTTGCATCATGCTGTAGCATAGAGGATCATATTGCAGATTATCCCAACTTAATTAAAAAAATAAGTGGGTTTCCCACTCACATTACATCATGTTTTCTTAGGTTGGATGTGTAATATGACATAATTCTTAATGATGTTTGTAGCTTGAAGGCCTTAGGAAATAACGCAATAGAAGAGCTATGGTTTGGTTCAATTCATTTATCTTCTGTGTTCTTCACACCTGGATGCCCACCACCAGCTCTGCACATACTAAAATACTTCTTTTCTCACTTAATGGCAAGACCCCTATTGTACGTAAGGAGTTCTCTCAGCAAGGGAAAAGAAAATCAGATAATATGGCTACTGGATTTAAACCAGTAGATGACGAGGGCCCTCTGAACCGCTGAGAAACAGCTTTTGCTGGTTTTACATACAACAGAGCTGCTTGCCTACAGTGAGCCTCTCTGAGCCAGTCTCTTATTTCACTCCCTTTCACTGAGGCAAACCCTCAGCTTTACTCTTGCTCACCAGGGGGTGGGAGCGTAACAGTTACTGCGCTCAGACCCTGAAACAAGAAAAGGGATTTCTTAAGCTGCTCCTAACGATTCCTCTGGTTAATTCAGGAATGGCACGATACTCTCCAGGGAGAGCTGCACTTACTTTTTCTTAGCTGCTGGCAGGGCTGCTGTAAAAATAAAGGTTTTGAAAGAAATACTGGAAAGGGAATCTTTACACTAATAAAGAGTCTGCAGGAAAAGTTAAAGTTATATATTACTCTATGTCACTACAGGTATTCCTCAGGGATGAGAGAGAGGCAACTCAGATACATAAATATTTGCTTAAATATCTTTAGGAGAATTATCTACGTTTATTTTCAATGCCACACGCTCCACACATTGCTTTCAAGTAATAGTTACCCTTAAGCACTCTCTGAAATACTATTGCAGCAAATTTTTTTTGTAACGAAGCTGACTTCTTCACATCCAGAATAATTTCCTTAGCACTGACAACCCTGGCTTGATCCACGAAAAAAACCACTGAAAAATAAGGAAAAGACTCTCAGCTGTGAAGTCCTTGATCTGTTGCACAACATATTACACCTTCCTTTTTCTTCTTTTTCTTTACTGGAATAGGAATACACCTCAACTTTTAAAATAGAATTTTCAAGGAACAAAATTTATGCAAACTCCCATTATTTTCACACACAAACTATTTTTTCCATGATTACTGTGCGTGTGTTTTTATTATGTCCTAAAAGACAAAGCTGTTTTCCAGCCAAAAATCCAACCTTCCTCAGATGTAATTCAGTTCATGAGGTGTCATCCACACCAGCTCCAGAGATATTATGAGAAGACAGCAGACACAAGAGGAATTAAATCCAAAGGATTTCTAGTTTTAAAGCAAAATTATTTTAAGGTTTCCATTACAAGACTCTTCGGCAAATTGAGGACCTTCACATCAGGACCTGATGTGATGAGACCTTTGAGCAGCCTCCCAGCACTGAAAGGGAACCTAAAGGAAAGCTGGGGAGTGGCTCTTCATCAGGGATTGCAGGGACAGGTTGAGGGGATATGTTTTGAGCTGAAAAAGGGGAGACTGAGATGAGATCTTAGGAAGAAATGTTTTCCTGTGAGCATGGGGAGGGACTGGCCCAGGTTGCCCATGGAAGTGGTGGCTCTCCCATCCCTGGAGGTGTTCAAGACCAGTTTGGATGGGGCTTGGAGCTCCCTGGTTGGGTGGGAGGTGTCCCTGCCCATGGCAGGGAGTTGGAACTGGATGGGCTTTGAGGTCTCTTCCAGCACAACCCATTCCATAATTGTATGAAAACAATAAATACACTCTTTCACTTTGCTATTTGAAAGATAAAGTGTTCTGTCACTTTGGAGAAGACACTACTTTTCAGGGCCTATGAGAAATATGTTTGTCAAGTTCAGAAAGGACAAACTTTTCACAAAAAAACCACATCACAATTGGCACTAATTGGTAGTTAAATTGACAACTGGAACTGAAGCATCCTGACAGCGTCAGAGGTAGGCCCTACAGGTAGAAATTGAAAAACATTTACTAATGCAATGTTGGAAACACTAAATGATCATAGGGCATTTGCAGAATATCATGTGGAAGACTATTTAATTTTTCATACTGTCAGTTCAGCATTTGCATTCACACTCAGAAAACATTTCATTTAACTGAGAGAATGATAAAGTGTTTAGATCAACATATTGAACAAAAGTAAGCAAGCTTCTAATTCTTCACAAACAAAAAAAAATTCTCAACAACAGCTACTTTGTCTCAGAAGAACAGGAATCCTTTTGGCTTTACAAAAATATGACAAGAAAGTTTATGCAAATAATAATAAAGTAACATGAGGGGATCCAAATGCCTCAGCACAAACAGGGTAATTTTATCCAACATATACACCAGTATTTAAAAAAAAAAAAAAACAAACCAGAACAACCTATGAACCAAAAAAAACACCCACAAAAGGACAAACTAAACAAAAACCCCAACCCAACTCTATGAAGTTATTCTACACTAATTTTCAATGAAGTCAAAAATCACATCAGAAAGATGTACCCACTTGAACAAAGAAAATACAGGTAGCTCAGAAGGTGTCCAGTGTTTTGCATTTGACCCTTCAGTGTGCTGGCTCCATAAGTATCTTGAAATTCTAATGCATTCTTTTAAGTGTTTCCCACATCAGTGGCCCATACTGGTATGTGCCATCTTTTTACTGTATTGCTTTAGTAGTGTAAAGCAGAAAGTGAGGAGGCATCTAATGAAATGCCTCTTTGAAGTTACTAACAGTCCAGCTGTATTAGCTGTCATACGAGTGTCTTAAGTTGTGACTCGATTTAAATTATGTTCATATTGTGCCCCCCAATTAGATATGAGAGAGAATGAAAGTGTTCAGTACTCAGTGGTACTCCCACAAATATACAGAAATGAGATTTTAGAGGCATACATCCTGTTTGTTGACCCTAAAATAAATACATAAAATGATTTTTACACTGTATTAGAAAATGTGGACACTGTTGGCTCATTTCATCCCAACTGACCTTGTTTAAATTCATACATTCTAAGAAGAAATTTCATAAGACTTTTATATGATAAAAACAAACAAATGAAATTTGTGTAGAATCAGGAATATTAGTTTAAAAAACACTGCTTTTATCAGCTTTCTATGAAATGTTGGATACTATATTTATTGTCCTTGAAGCAATATTTAACTAAGAAGAGTTTGTCTCAGAGCTAGTCATACCCCTGCTTACCAAGCTGATTTAGACTAGGTAAAGTGGAGCATTCAATGAAGTACAGTCACCTCTTCTCCTTCAGAAGTGCACAAACGGCATGGAGGAAGTAGTATTTTCCATAAAGAATACAGTAACAAAATAAATGATACATTTCAGCTTTTGGAGTTTATTACACATAGATAGGAATATTAGTGTATAATTATGTTTGTAAAACAACAACAAAAAATCTAGGGCTCAGAAATCAGCATTGACTTTGCAACATTTGAGATGTTGAATATTTTATGGCAAGAATTTAAATCATAGACAGCAAAAGCATAGAAGACGGAAAAGAGGAGAACATATAAATAACATGCTCTGAGTTCTGTTGTTCTGTGTGCAAAAGAAGTTAACAATGCATTAATTTAGGACATGTTACACCCTATGAAACCTGTGCCAGGGCTCTATTACACCTATATTTCACTGTAATTTCTTACATTTGGGGAAACGGCATATAATTCATACCTAAAGTCATGAAAGCCTTAGTTATAGACATTTCTGCTATGTATCACTGAGTACAAGAACATTTTCAGATAGCCATTAGAACTAAGAACTCAATACAGGAATAAGAATGAAAATATATGAGAAGAATTTGTTTAATTAAAATCTTGTTTACTTTGCATATATGTTCAACAGAACTGTTTATAATTTTAAACAAGTAAGATTTTACCATTTCCTTGTTAAGAGATAAAATGTACGTTGCCAATGAAGTCAGAGGAATGTATAATGACTTTGGGACTGGAAATAGGGAAATTCAAATAGTGTGAGGAAGGTCCTTGGAGAACCTGGGGAGCACTGCCAGAGGAGCGATTGCACAGAAGCAGCACCCATCTGACTGATAGTAGGTTTTTGTGTCTGGACACAACTGCTGATTCATTTAGTCAGGGAATATCAAAAAAAAAAATAATTAAAAATTACTTTTGTGGCCTTCATTCTTTCTTTTGTTACCTCCATGCATTGTACTTACAAATGACAACTCCTAACACATCAACTACCCTAGCGTTTTGGCTATAAACCTTTGTTAAACCAGATCCTATCCCATTTAAAACAATACAAATAACACATGTTCCACAAGCCAAGAGCTACAATTTCATACCCAAACCTAGCTCCCTAATGCGTTTTAACCCCATTATCTGTTGCACTGTGAATTTGGTGACTGTCTCCTGTGGAAGAACAGTGGCACTGGCTACAGTGCAGATCTCACAGCACATTGGCCCGGGTGCTGTAAAGGCAGTGAAGATTGAGAAAATGCAGCAGTGTATATCATGGAAAAGTTCTGCCTAACTAATCAAGTTCTCAGGGACAGCACGCAGTGCTGCAAGACGGATCACTCCTCACTTCAAGGAGGTTGTCAGCCACTGGGAGGGCTGAAAACTGCTGACAGCAATAGGCATTATATGGAGGCTGCTAAAGTAAACACAGCAGCTTTGAAAAATACCTACCTCTTTCTATGGATAAAGCAAAAAAAAAAAGGAAATTAAATATGAAAAGGTATTTCTAAATCTGTTTTTCTGCATTGCATCGCATCGCTGTGAACAAATCCAAAAGCATTTGAATATCACATGGGCATGAAAAAGATTACTTTGGAGGTCTGTCAAAATACATATGTATATTTCTACATGTACAGATCAAAACAATATGGAATTCATTATAACATCATGTGTCAAAATAAATGCAATGTTAATAAAGACAAAAAAGAAAAACTAGAATATTAGTAGCATTTCATAGAGAAACTCATAAATTCAGAAATCATCCTAAAAGTATTCTTATACTTTTTACAGATGTGTAAACTCAAATAAAGCTGCTTATTTTAAGTTCAAACTTGATCATACTGAACAGGATCATGAAAATTGACAGTAAAAATCAGCATCGTTCAAACTCATTGGAAGAAGTTCAAGAATGAAAGCAAAAGGTTTCCTCCTGTCCTTTACTCAAGTCATTGAAGAAAACGGCCACACTTTAAGAAAGAAGTCACATTAAATCCTCCTATTAGTCTTACCCAGATACTTTAATTTATTAGAGTAAATATATTGGGAATGTGTTTATTAATATATATACAAATGGAACCACAATGAAAGAGAAACTTTGAAGAGTGGGCACTTGTATTGTAACAGCTAAAATTCTGAAGAAGGGTCTTTATGCCTAG
This sequence comes from Tapera naevia, assembly GCA_033556795.1. NCBI lineage: Eukaryota > Metazoa > Chordata > Aves > Cuculiformes > Neomorphidae > Tapera > Tapera naevia. The sequence continues at coordinate 4,440,454 of JAUMJJ010000099.1, forward strand.
ATATAACCAACCTATGTAAATCTTCTCTTGCTGAACTTTCTGTGTACTGCTGAAACTTTGGTTTGAGGTATTTTTAACTAACAGAATGAATGCATTAACTCTATATTCAGGCTTTTATTCAGAAAGTTATTAGTATTCTGTTTACATTTATCCTAATTAATCTCAATTTGCTGGTTTTATTTCGCTGTTTTATTTTGCTGATATATTTTTCAATTCCACCAGAATCAAATGCTTCTACTCAGTGCCGTTCTACACACTGACATAAAAAACATTATTTAGGTATCAATACTATTCTGAGCAGTTCTTAAAAGCTGAACTTTAGCTGTCAAATAATAAATATATTTGGAGATAGTACTAGTATTTTGAACATGTAAACAGCACATACAAGCAACACTGCCTCTGTAACTGCACAAAAGCATGTCTCTGTCCAGAAAATGGAGCAAAGAGACAGTGTTCACATTTGCCATCCTTCTCTCCACTATATTAAGCCTTTCTACATTAATTCACTGCATCATATTTTACAGAATGACCTTCATTCAAAGTCTGGCAAAAAGAAAAAAAGGAAAATCAAGGTAAGTCATGGGGCAGAAAAATAGCAGATAAAGAAGCCACAGAATGAGGGAGATGCCCTAAGTGTGCAAATTCTTTGGCAGAGGGAAAATCCTATGGAACAGGTCAAAATTGAAAGGTTGGAGGAAGAATATAAGTAGAAAAGAGATGAGGAGGAACCAGGTGCAGTGAGTTCTGAAAAGGAGGTTATTTTTAAATTGCAACGGGTAAGAAACCAATGAGGGTGACAAAGGACAAACCATAGCTCAGCTCCATGGAGGAGAGCATTTTGCTTGTGACATTCTGTATGCCTTTAAAGTCTGGGGAAGAAGGACTACCAAGAGCTATAATTAAGGGAGTTGCTGCTTTGTAGTCAGGAAGGATTACGAGCAGCTCTGAAAGATGTGGAGAACCTCTGCTCCCACTGACTACAGCAGAGTCTTGAAAGCACCCACAGACTCGTAAACTTCAGGAAATAAAACTCAGTCAGAAATATGGCTCTTTTTTTTTTTGAAAGAGTAAAAAAGATACATACAAGAATTACATTAATATTTTAAGCCATTTTCATGAATAAACCAAGAATTTCTTCCTATGAGAGCAAATTTAACTTTTTGCTTGTTTCTACCTGTATCACACAGTGTTTTAACTATGCAGTAGTTGCAACAAATATATTATCACAGCATTTTAGAGTAGCTAATTCTATTTGACATACCAGAAGAATACGGGATAATGTCCTTATTGTTTTGGTTTAGTTTAACCCATCCACTTCTATTCATTGATGACTTGGAAAAATTCAGGATATTACATTCACCAAAACCCCCCAATTGCAGAAATATTAAGATTTGGATACACTCTGAAAATAAAAGTACTACAAAGTACAAACTCAGAGTTCCCCCTAGCTACTCAGAAGGACCTCAAAACAATTTTAAAACCTTGATGAAAATAGCTTAAAAAGAACAGGTTGGATAAAATATCTGAAATAAGCATATTGCTGCCTCTTTGAAATTGAGATATGTTACTAACCACGGAAAACCAAGTAAGAACAGATGTGTAATACCTGATGTAAATCTAAATTCACACAGTGCTCAAAAGTCACTGGATATAAACCTCATTGCATCTTCTGACCTTAAGTTTTGACTGGAAAGTGGCCATAAAAGGGAAAATTTAGGAATCCACTTGATCTGTATTCTCTTCGACAACAAGTATAGTTATTGGCTGTCCCTCTATTATACAATATACTATTTATTTACCCAGATAATTTCTGAAATTATCATGAAATTAACTGATATCCATCATTTCTGTGCTCTAGAATTTTTACTCAATTTCAGTAGCCATGTAATATCACAATAATATACCTGGTTATTTAAAGGGAACTGAAATTCTGTGATAAGCATCCAAGGTATTTATAACTGCTTACTATTAGACCAAACATGCATTTAGGAACAGAGAGTTCTCTTCCAAGAATAATTCTAGAGATAATTCATTCCTGATGAATGCAGATGGCCCATGATCTCTTTTCAGAGAAAGTTCAAGGCTGATTCAATGACTGGGAGTAACATACTCATCTACAGAATAAGCTAATGCATGCCAACAATCAAGGGTTTAAGGCAATAGGCAAGATAGGACACACAGAAAAACATTAAAATTTGCCTTATGTTATCTTCCTAACTTTGAAAGTAAATTATAAAATCTGTGGCAGCAATGCGTTTTCAAATACATGCACATCAGGATCCCCTGATAAACCAGTCCCTTGCAATTTGCTGTATATACCATGCTTCCCTGTCTAGTTTTGCTTTTAAAAGTTCTCAGAGCATAAATAACTTCTGTGCAATCAGGCTGGAGCTAGCAAATGACCATTTTTGAATGACTGAACAGAAACACATCTTGAATGAATAAGAACATATGACAAAAAGTTGCTTTGGTGAAAAGCTTTAGCTGACAGAGGTGAAGAATGGTGACTAATGATATTAAATAAAGGATCTGTACGTGCTTGTCTATTTTTCTCAAATGGAATATGCATCATTTTGTTCTAAAAAGCAGGTTAGATAACCAGGAAACCATATTCTTAAAATGAAGTACATATAAAGAACAAATGTATGGATATTAAAGAAGAATTTCAGAATAGCAGAGCATTTCATATCTGACTTCCTTAGAAGAGACCAAATGACTGAAGACTTTCTTATTCTGTACATTTGCATACTCATAGAGTAAAAAAAGTCATATCTTGCCTTACCCGGCCAACCAGTATTGGTTCAGGTCCAGAAAATTCTTCCAATACAAACATTTGATTCCAAACCCAGCCTCGCTTGGAACGGTTCAAAACTCTTTGTTCTTCGCTTAGTCTTTTTAGTCCTATACTCGATCCACTTGGTAATAGTTGAGATTGATTCATTGGAGCCATATAAATGGAAGGAAGGACAGTAATCCATAATATTATTAATGGAGTCCAGGTATCCATAAGCATTTCCATTAGTCTTTCTGGCATTGTACCACAAGCTACGCAAATCACCACAGAAATGAAGTTATTATTTTGCTTTCCTCCAGACCGTAGCAATCCAATTCATCATGCAGTACAGAACACTTACTTACAGCTCCTCCATGTGTTTACAGCACAGTCAACGTAAAAATAGCTTAGATGATAAAAACATGATCCACTGAGTATTCCAGTCATTAAAGATTCCTGATGGGGGGAAAAAGATGGTCAAATTAGTGACTAAATAGCTTAGAAAAGCATTCTGAAAGATCTTGTTTACTTTTCCATCATAAACAAGCCACATTAGATATTAAATTTGTAGTACATAATATTAGCGCATATTAAATGGGTTAAAAAAATAAGTTAAGTGATTCTGTGAATTTCTTCATTGCTTGAAATAGACACAGAATACCCAACTAAATGATTACATACACTCAGGAAACATTTTACCTGTAGTTCGTCTTAGGGTCTCAAGAATCTCATGGTCCTCTTTCTAGCCTATACTTTTTATGTAGTCAGCTGTAAACTTTCAGCATGTCAAATAATAAAAGTAAAAAAAAATAATATTCTTAACCTCCTGTCCTCCACAAGAATAAAGAAAATTGCTTCTAGGAAGTGTACAAGGCCCCAGCAGTGCGTTCTTATCTGAATAATCTTCTGGCTGCAGCAGCACACAGCTCAGCAAAGCCTTCCCGGCCCAGCAGAGCAACAGGACTGGTAAGTCCACTGTAAAATTCAGACCACTTCCAGAACTTAAGTAAGCTCATTTATGCACATCTGTACTGCAAGAGACTCAGTGTCTCTCTCAGTTTCAGAAAAAAAAACCACAGAGTCAGATTTTGTTTCAAAAGACATTTTCCTTGATGGACATTTGGGAACATTTTCATAGAATCACAACATCATATAGAAGTATTTGGGCTGGAAGGGACCTCAAAGCCCATCCAGTTCCAACCCCCTGCCACAGGATCGGGGGGATCCAAGCCCCATCCAACCTGGCTTTCAACACCTCCAGGGATGGGGCAGCCATCACTTCTCTGGGCAACCTGGGCAAGGGCCTCCCTACCTCACAGGAAAACATTTCTTCCTAAGATCTCATCTCTATCTCTCCTCTTTCAGCTCAAAACATGTTCCCCTTCATCGTGCCCCTGCACTCCCTGATCAAGTGCCCCTCCTCAGCTTTCCTGGAACCCTTTTCAGTACTCGGAGGCTGCTCTAAGGCCTCCCCAGAATCTCCTCTTCTTTTATTTTCCCATCAGGTTTCTTCTCAGTGTAAATATTCCCTGAAACTGACACATAAGTTAACACAGTAGTGGGTTGCTAATGCCACAGGGACCGTCAGAACCCAAATTGTAGCCATGGGTCACTTAGAACACCTGCTCTAATGAGGCTGAAGTTCTGCAAAAAATATTCCTGATACATTTTCATTGACGGATTCATAGCCAAAAAACCTCATGAGAAACCACCATATAAAAGACAGGTAGGAATGTCAACTCTTAAACTTACACTCTGTCTTATGCTGGGTGGTTTTGGCCTTAAAATGAGTTCCTAGTGTTGCATGTCTATGAATACCTTGGGGGCTTGGGATTTTTTCTGAGGGGGTGGCTGGGTTTGGCTTTTAGTTTAGATTCATACATGTTCATGGAAGCAACTATCTTAAAACATGCATAACACCAGTAAAAGTGAGTTGTTATTCTAAAAGTAAATAATGTAAAAGTAAAGTATTTTTTTTTTAAATCTTGAGTAATTGGCAAACCAACTGTGAAATCTGTTGCATGAAAATCTGAAACTGTGAGAAACTTGTCTTGTTAAGATGGGAATTGAGCTGTTATCAAACTGAAACTCAGTATCTCAAGTAGCATGGAAGAATGGTAAGCTAATAGGGCAGTGCTTTGACAATGGATCAAGAATGAGGTGAATACCCATCACAGAAGTAACTATGTGGCTTAGAAATATCTTTAGGCTTCATTGCCAACTCAGATGGAAAGAGAGAAATCAGAGAGCACAATTTGCTCTTGCAATGAAACTTTGGGAAAAATGTGAGGGAGGCAAGAAAAACCTTCAATCTCTCATCCTTCTCTCAGTCCCAGAAAAGGGAAAAGCATGAGGAGCAAATAGTCTGATTGCTTGAGGGGAAGGCTCTACCAAGTCACCCTCTGAAAACCCTCTTTGGTCAGGGGAATTAAACAGCGGTAACCACTGCTGCTTTCTAGCATAGATTAAAAAGCTGCAATTCCTGGGGCATGTTTGGTGGTAGAAGCTATGAAAAGAAACAGCTAAAGTAGTGATGTTTGTTTTTGTGGGATCTTTGTGCACATGAGTGGATTTGTCCGTGCATGTGTCTGCTAGGGGACAGGTATTTGGGATTCCTTCAGTGGAGTGAGAATTGAAACACAGGAGAAATATGAACACTGTAAAACAAACTAATAGACATCATCTTCCACAAGCATCCAGGATTAAATTAAAAACTGGAGGCATAAACTGAAAACCCAGCTCGAGAGTCCTTTTCTGTAGCTGAGTTTTCATTGTTTATATATAAATTGATTTTTGACCGAGAAATAGAGACCCACCAGACCCAGAAGAAGACGTTACACTTCTGTCCAAGAAAGCTTTCAGAAGAACCTAAATGGGTCATGATTGACTTTTTTACTCTTCTAGTACAAATTGGTGTAGATGTTTTTACTCACAGGTCCAAATAACAAAAAACAAATACTCCTTTTTCATATTCAAGAAGCTTTTTGAAAATCATTCCTAATTAATCTACACAAGCTGCCTCCTAGAAGAGATGAAATAAATGAGATAAAACAATATGATGCTCACAGAAACATTTTTGTTTGAAGAAAGAACAGGATATTTGTTTTCCAGCCTGCTACTCTGAATCCTTGGCAAACATTAAGTTCATTTCAGTGCATCTCTCCTCAGTTCCTCCCCCAGACTTCCTGCCTGTTACTCTTCACTTACTCCCATTAAATTTATCCACTAGCACTAATGCATTAGATTCACTATCACTGGACCGTCTCACAGCAGTTCCCTATTTGTCTTTATCTTAAGGCAAACAAGATTCAAAAGTACACTAAAAATATTAGTAATGCACATACCATCTCACTAAACTGATCTCAATGAAATAACCCCACAAACAGTACAGTTACACAAGCCCAATGAGCACAAAACTGAGAGATTCTCAAGCACCAACAGGAAAGTGTTTGGCGGTGTAGAGTAAAATAAATATCTGATGGGGCTTTGGCATGAATCTGTATATGCAGGGGAATGTATCAGTGTGTAACATAGGAGCTGGATAAATTTCCCTACAGTTCAACCTAGATTGCTGGGGGCTTGTGAGATCTATTTGAGAAATAGACTCTTATTTGGGATTCCCTGCTCTATCAGTGAATTGTGACATTTATATTGTACAATGCATGGAGATTGTACTGTCCCCAAATCTCTTTACCAAAGTTGGAAATGAATTTTATTTTCCATTCCTGGAAGCAGAACACCATGTATATGGTTCGGAACTGACGGAAATCATTCATAAATATGTGACCCTGAGATTTTCTTATTGGCTATTGCGAAAATCAAGAAATGTCTGGTAGTTAAATTCATAGAATCATAGAATGGCTTGGGTTAGAAGAAACCTTTACAGGTCATGTAGTTCAATGCCTTGCAGTGTGCAAGGACATCTTCAGCTAGATCGGGTTGCTGTGTTATTATCCTTTGGATTATAGGAGGAATTGATATGGCTACTGAATCAGACTACTGTAACAGTATTAAAAAAAACACATGTAAAAGAAAATGCGGCAACCCTGAGGGACCAGCATGTGAGGCACGGTGGCATTTTCACTTCTGCTACCCCAGGGTCTAAAGAAGTGGTGATTATGGAGTAACAGCGAAATTATTCCAGTGAAGACAGAACTACCTTTTGCTAAGCAATGAAAAGAGGGCAAGCACACAGCTCTTCTCAAGTGTAGTTCCACCTTCAAAAAGATTTTTGTTGGTGTTAATAAAAGCATAATTTTCACTTTGAATTTCCATATATTCAAATGGCCCTGGCCTGTTTTCTTTAACAAAACTTCACTGTTCTTTAAAGTGGTTTCCCTGTATAGCGTATGATATATACAATGATAGATACAATTCTAACCCAGTAAAGGTTCAGTTCTTCATTCACTTCTGAGAGGGGAAAGTGATATTAAAAATATAAAGAATTTATTTAATAGAAAAAAATAGCAAATAGACAAAAGAAGATGTGACACTCTGTCTGTAGCAGCAATTCAGATAACAGTCTTCTGTTTCAAAAGCATAAGCCTGTATTCATAAATTTGATCCTCCATGCACAACCTATAGAGACACAGAGATAAAGTTGAGTGGTTTGTTTTCCACTTACTGTATGTGCTGATATAGTTTTAGCAAAACATTATTCTATTATCAGGAACATGCATCTTGGAGCACTACTTGTACAACTCTAGGCCACGGAGTGCGTAAGTTTCATACAAGTACAACATAAAAAGTGATTACAACGAAGTAGAAGTTTAAAGCCTGTCAGCAGAGCACACCTAGCACACCAGCTTCAGAAATCAATGTAATATACACTGCAATCTCTTTTAGAATTAAACTGTATGTAGGTTACTTGGAGGAGTTAATTGCCTGCATGAGTGTAGAGCCAGGTATGACTGTGCATAGTTACAGCAGATACGTTGCTGACAGTTCTCATTCTGTGTATGAGTAGTGGAAGGCTTTCTGATGGCTAACAGCTCTGATGTAATTAATTTAGCTACAACTACTTTGGAATCATCTTGTAGCTTTAAAAAGTGAACACTGGAATGCAGTAGATTTGTTAAAAGGATTAATAAATTTAATAAAAGTAGTTTAATACATGGACTTATTGAAAAAGAAACAAAGTAATGTCATAAAAAGCTTTTAAAAAAAACATTTTTAGGTTTCAATCCACAGAATATCTATCTGGCCAAGTGAACCACTTTATTACAATGCTAGTGCACTGATTTACACCATGACCTTAGCTTAAAAGATTTTAGAGCCACTCTAGTGCTTCTTTGCACAGAAGAGCAGGAGGGATGTCTTAACAGTTGCAACAAAGTCTTTACTGTATTTCATTCTGCATTTACCCTATCATGCATAGTGATGGCATGCAAAGAAAAGCCCTTTGACCTCACTATTTCATTAGGGTGCATTTTACCTATAACAACTGTTATTAAGGCAAAATAAACCTTGAAATACTGGTTTATTTAAATAAGGTACGCTAGAGTTGCCAGACAAATGTTGGTTATCTTTGTCTAAAGTGGGTATTTTGGTAGAATTTTCGAATTTTCAGGTTCTTTTCTATTTTGTACATTAAACGACCCCTTCAGCATGCATTCAGCAGACTGGTATCAGACAACATGAGGAGGTAAATGATATGTAAAGTTAATGGAGTTCTAGTAAAAAATGGGTTAGGGATCTTTACGCATAATCTTTACCTTTGATGCTAATTCAATGTAAGCAGATCCACATTACAATACAAGCAGCCTCGAATAATTGATGAGAGGTACCCGTTTACTGATTACCCTGAGAGCTCCAGCTAGCGCTGTGCGACTACAGGCAGGTAGCCTGTGTTTTTTGCATGCTTCCTCTGTAGCCTTGGAATTCCTCCGACCCATGTGGGCCTCTGTGTCCAGAAGAAGGAATTGAATTTAATTTCTGCCAGAAGTAAGTATCTTTATTCCTGCAAAACAAAGCTGTGGGCCATAGTATTATTATGGGTTAAGAGAATAAAACAGGGGGGTTAGTCACGTGTCCTTGTCAAAAACTGTGACTTTCTTTATCTGAAATTCATTAAGCAACAATGAGTTTCTCTTTACAGTGCCACAAGTTTCCCACAGCTCATGATCAGGTAAAGTGTTTCTCCTGTCAATAGGTCTTCAAACATGGGATCCATTTTGACAGTCAGCACACATGTACAGGTATTTTGTATCTTTTTAGTTTTTCCTTTTTTAACATCCAGGCACATTGGTTTTATTGTTCAAATTGATCTTTTTTTTTTAACCGCTAACCTTTTTGGGTTGTTTTTTTTTTTGTCCCCATAGTAACTAGAATATATTTTCGGGTTTTTTTATTTGGCTTCACCCTGTTTTTAAGCTCTTTAAGTTTACCTTTACTACTGCAGGTACCAGCTACACTACTACTTATGCTTTCTGGTCCTGTTTCTCAAGGATTCAGATGGGGTCCTCTTCTATCAATAGCAGCAACATAATGCAAAGCCTTCCCACCAGGGGAAGCACAATTATCTTTCCTTCATTGATCCTCTTTTGGCAGCACAGAAGAGCCTTAAGTTTTCAATAATAAAAACATAAAGCCTTAGCACTCATTAGTACTCCAGTGTCACTCGTAGGAATAATTCTTACTCCTAGGAGAACTATGGCAAGGATTGTAATTTACCATTAAAGCAGAACAAACCCAAAGTCTATTAGAACAGAATTGTCCACCATAATCAACAAATAATCATGTCATCCTTGCCTGTATTACTTCGTTACATACCCATCCTGTTCCCAGTACATATTCATTACGTTGCACCTGAACTTGATCCTAAATTAGCTTGGATAACACAGCGTTCTCTTCCTTCCACTGCAAAGGAATGAGTACTGCTTGCCAGAAATAACTATTACTCCTTAGTGGATTACTCATTTGTGTAAAAATTACTCACACATCCCCCAAAAAATTAAAATTAAAAGCAATTCTCCACCTTACTGCAAGACAAAGAGAGAGTGAGGCTGTAATCAGAGATGCTAGAATGGCAGCAGCTAAGATTCTGCCTACAGTGTCCACTTGCCTGCCCTGGCTACACCCCACTGCCTCTCTCATCTGCCAGCGTAACTATCAGTGCAGTCACTCCCTAACCCAGTTCTGTCAAAATGATCTTGTTAACTTAAACGCTTTTAATAGTAAGGTGTTTTTTAAACCAAATCATTTTGACAGGGCTGGGTTATACCATTGTTCACACTGTTCTTCCATCAAGAGCTGTTTTAATTTCAGAGGCTCTTCCCCACTCCCCAACGTGCCAGCTGCATATTTCCAATAACTCTTCTCCTTTCCCATTCCTTTCTTCACTGCAGGTTACCATCGCTGCAGTTGTCCCATTTGCAAGGCAACACTGTAAGCCAGATTAGAGAAACGTGGGTTTAAAAAACAAAATTGCAAGAATCCCCTGCTTCAAGAAGCCTTTTCCTTCAAGTTCGCAATGTAGATTTTGCTCTGATCCATTTTACAGCATGGCTACACCAGCACAATGTTCAATAGCATCAGCACAACTGAGGAATAAACCGAAGACATAAACTACAGGACAACAGCAGAAAGTTTTGAAAACTGCTGTGCTGCCAAAGAGCTTAAAAAGTTTGACTGTTCTTTAGAGAGCAGACAGACAAATAGCTGAATCAACCACACTGAGAGAAGAATAACTCCTGGAAAGAAGGAGAGAGCAACTAGGAACAACAAAACTACTTAAATAAAATTCTGATGGGCTCCTGCTATATAACCATGGCAATCTCATGCAGTTCTGTTCATGGATGCTGGCAGATTTTAGGGACGGAGCCTCTCCCAGAGCCTCAACTGCAGCCAAGCAGCAGTCAGATGTGGTGTTGTGAAACAGTCTCCATCAGGAGGGGAATTCCAGTGATCCTGGCCACGAGCAGCACACACCACCGCACAGCAGAGGGGCTGAACAGCAGTGAGACAGCAGGCAGATCCTGGGCCGTGCATGCTCCAAGCATGGCCCCAAAGCAGTTTCATACTTTGTAGCTGCTCTAAATTTCACAGACTAACAGCGATTTTAAGGGACTGTTATGTTACCTGGAGTTAACTGTAACATAGAAAACCATTATCCCTGCATCCTTTCCTTTAGCCAAGCACCTGAAATTTCAACAGACAGAAGATGAGCTGGGAAATGTCACACTAACTCTGCTGCAGCAGCAGGGTGGCACTCACTTAACGTACGCTTTTTGCTGTCAGAGGTGTGCAGGACAGGATCCTGTCAATACAAGTGCAAATCAATTGTTCAGGTTTATTCTGACATATCGTGTGGCTATTTGCTTATGGGTGCTTGGGGAACTAAAGGCAGTGGCCTAAAGAATTACTTGTTTTGGCAACACTGGTAGCAGACACTGCCCCTCTCTTTATTTTCGTCCTGGATGCTGTGTTCTACACACACAGAGTAATTCAGTGTGCAAAGATACGCTACTTTACTTTTTAAGCTTAGTCACGCATTCCTACTCTTTACAGTTAAAGACATCTGAACAATTCTGCAGGTTATTAAGCGAGTTCTTAAGCTTGTATCAAAAGCTAAGGGACCGTTACAAGCCCAGTACTTGTCTGTCTTTGCACTGGACATAGAGCTGATGGAAACCACGCCCCTGCATCAAGGAAATAGAGACATGCAGGAATACACATGCAGGCACAAAAATGCAAGGGTTTCTTCAGTATTTAGACCTTTCGTATTTATTGGGGGATTTATTCATCTATCTATAAGATTATTAGCAAAAGTAGGTTACTTCAGTTTTAGGGTCTGTTTCAGAGGCAGAGAGAAGGAAGGGTTAGAAAAGCTTTTCTAAGATAAATTCCTCTTCCACAGTTTCCTTACTTTGACTAGGAAACACCATGACTGGTGTTCTCAAGAAGTAATGAGGTTGCTACGGGATATAGGTCATTACACAACTTGACTAATGCTTTAGGATAAAGAGAAAATTATGCGTACATCACATTGAAATATATCTTTTTAATCAAAGTAACATCTTGTAACGAACCGTCTCTTATTCTTTCATTGTTTAACACGATACTTTATTCTATCTACAAAGTCAATTTTATGTTACTGACAACCTAAATATTTTTTCTGCTTCTTGGCAAATATTTACTTTTAGGAAATCCTTTAGTAAAAACCCGAAAGACTACCCTGGACCTGCAGTGTCATGCTTATTGCTTAACTGCTGTTGTTGTCAAAAGGGGATGCTACCGGGGATACTTTTGTTACTCTTCAATAGTAAAATCAAGGTGATCCAACTTTAAAGTTGCCAAGGCTCTGATACTTTGTATATAAAGCTGTCAGCCTTTCCAAAAGTGCTCAATACTCAACAGAACCAGAACGCATTTAAAAAACCACGAAGTGTGTATTAGCACTTCCAAACAATGTTTTCTACTTTATAATTACTTGCATTGTGCCATGCTCAGGAACTCCAGTCACGAATTCAACTAAGCTAAAGGTTGTACAGACACAGAACGAAGAGACTGCGTGTGCTCCACAGTTTGCAGTTGAAGCAGTGTGACTTGTTTGCTTTTCCTGTCCAATGAAATGAGTGTAACATTTTAGGGTGGGGATTTTTTGTGTTGCGGGGTGGGTTTTTTTTACTTTTTTTTTTTGTCTTTCATGACAGCTGATACCATAAAACAGGGTCACTTCAACTAGTTTAGATCTGGGGTAGAACAAAAGGCATCTGCAAACTTCCCTTTCAAAGGAAAGGAAAGGAAAGGAAAGGAAAGGAAAGGAAAGGAAAGGAAAGGAAAGGAAAGGAAAGGAAAGGAAAGGAAAGGAAAGGAAAGGAAAGGAAAGGAAAGGAAAGGAAAGGAAAGGAAAGGAAAGGAAAGGAAAGGAAAGGAAAGGAAAGGAAAGGAAAGAAATATTTGGTTTGGGATGCTCCACTGATGTGTGTCAAAGCACCAGTTTGCCTCACACTGTTGTGCTGAGAAGACCAGGTAGAGCTCAAAATGGAGACAGAAGAAATTCAAGATCTGTTTGAACAACCAAGGTGGTCCAGAACATTAAATACAACGAAAAATAGTTGTATCTGCATTGCCTTCATTCTATAGCAAGAGGAAGATGTGAACTGAAGTAGTTTTTATTTTCTACAGTCTGTTGACTGAAGTGATTCTCCTTTGACTAAAGTAGAATTGCATTACATATAGATTTAATAGCTTCAGCTCATGGCAACCTCATCTGTCAAACTTATGCTTATTTTTACAAGGGTGCATTACATGACTTGAAGCCCTATACTTTTAAAGGTGAGGGGTGGGGAAAGCAAGTTGTGCACAACAGGAAGAGAGCTCTTAACAGGGCAAACAGATCGTACTACCACTGAGGATTAGGTGTTAACCATGGTCTGCCTGGGCCCTGTTTGTCAGGGGAGTTTCAGCAGCTGGAATGTGCTTATCCTGTGCTTGATGAAAAATGTTTAAATATTAATGGAGGACATAAATATCTTGCTTTCTGGGCTTATTCTCCGGTATTTTTAATATAAAACAGAGTTTTAATTTTTGTTGGTTTTGTTTAAAGGATATTAGTTATTCTCTACATAACTAAACAAAACAAAATAATAAAGGAAAACTCAAATTTTCCTGATATGAATTCTGATTAAAATAAGAATATAAAATTATGCCTGGTCATCATGACTCTATGAAAGCTGTGTAACATTTCCAGCCATACATATTTTATACACATTTATGTACATAAATGTGTGTGTAGAGAAAAAAAAATCTTTAACAAAGAAAATTCGAAACATAACTGGACTTTTCTAACTACAACCAGTACTGCTGCAGTAAATTGACTCCAGTCGTTTCTGCTAAACCATATGAAATTAGAAGTGAAGTTCTTTAATTATTCATCGTTGAATTTGATGGTAGTTTTACCATCAACTTAAATGAGCTGTTTGAAAAGAATTAGGGTCCTCCAATATGAAACATTTCTTTTGCAGTTGCCAGTTTGAGGTTTCCGTTGCCTTCTTTTAATAAGTATTTACTTGTTGTGTGTGTTGGGTTTTTTTTAATCAAACTTTTGGAAATGCACAGAAAATAAAGCCCACAGACTAGAATACAGAACTGAATCCAAATTTCAGCAACGCTAAGAATGAAGTTCTGATGGTCTGTTACTTAAAGGCAATCACAGCTATTACATTTAATCCATGAGAAGTTCATATTAATGCGTTACTTAATAGAAAAACCTAACTAAGGAACTACACTACCTCTGATGCCATATAGTCCATTTGCATTAGTATTTAGGAGATTTGATACAAGGATTTTTATATAAGCATATTAAAATCCCATAAAATATAAAATACATGCATGTATAAGGCTATGATAATCAGCAACTGCAAAGCGAATGGATTGAAATTGTTACCTGAGTTCTTCAAATTACGCTGAGCATTGCTTCCCAGGATTTAAGCTACTTCAATTGAATGTAACCAAATCAGAATGTTGAAACTGTGAACTAATATCTGCCCAGACATAGTGTTTTGAACTCCCACAACCAGTTACAAAGACCTGTGCAAGACACACTGAAAAACACCTTTCTGAGGTTGTCTATGACTTAGGCACCGCAGGGTAGAGCAGACACTTCTCATGGAAGCTTTCACTTATTCAGACCCAGCTGTGGCTGGCATTACTAATTTCAAATCCAAGCCAAGGCAATGATCATTCTCAAATTCAAATGATTTTCACAAGACACATCATGCTCCAAACCTTGAAAGAGGAATGCTATGAGTAGTATCATTGCAACTCATGGATAAAAGCTACTCCCGTGACAAATCATTCTCTTACCTAAAGTCAGATGCTTTAAAATTTGTTGTTACCGAAGCCATCCTTCCTTTTCACCTTATCACTTCAGATACAATCAGTATCCAATGATTTTTGGCAACAGAATTTTATTAATATAGCAGAGATGTCACTGTGTTGATGTTATTTACTTAGTTGACAAAATGAGAAAAGTGCTGAACAGATTCTAGAACAGTCTTTATCTGAGGGGAGTGGAAATTATATATACATACAATTTGAAATCTCAGATTGAATTGGACTTTACTTTGTTCTATTTCTCTCTACTGCTCAAACAGTTATGTACAGGATGCTACGAAGTGAGCCACCTTTTCTATGGCAACAACACTAAGAAAAGCGTCGAGTTACCATCATCTAATTTAATTCTATTGATGCAATCTTATGGCAGTGATGAAGCTTAAAATGTTCCAAGCTCAAAATACCTTTGCATTTACCTCCCACTGAAAGAATTTAGTTCGCATTATCTTCAGCTCATAGTTGAAAGACTCTTAAGATATAACCATAGTGTATAAGCACACAATTGTCAGTATTAACAGTATATCCAAAAGGTCAGGCTCTAATGGCATCAAAATGAAAAACAGAATAGAAAAGGAATACTGATAAAATATAAAATATCTTATGGTTACTGGATTTGCTATAAAAATACCTGTTCATACTATGTAGAATGAGTGGTTGCTTTCTGTCGAACAGTATGCGTAACAACCACTTAGGGATAGCCAGCACTACGAGATCAAAGTACATGTTCACATCTCCTTGGTCATAAATTTAGAGGTCAGTGTAATTTCCCTTGAGTGTCTCTCAATTTTTGGAAATGAAAATATGTGCATGTATCAAGTGAGTGGGTTACAGGCCCTAATTTCACTCAATAAGTGGCTGAAAACATCCAAGCTAAAGTATGTAGGACACTTAGGTCTTCTGAAATGAAGACTTTAAAAGATGAAATCTGCAACTGTATGAGGAAAAAAAATAGAAAGAACATTCAGTAAGTACTTCAAGGGGTGATAGACCTAAATCTCCATCCATGACTGACTGTGTTCTTACTTGTAACGATTCTATATCCTGAAGAAGAGCGTGAGAGTATGTTTTTGCTAGAGAAAATGCAGCATATGCTAACAGTGACAGAAATGAAGTGTCCAGGGACCAACTAACTTATTTGATATAGGTGTAATATTTTGGAAAAATTTTGAAGATTAAAAATAACAAAGAAAACAAATTTAAATCTGATTGTGGGACTACTTTCCCCTTCACAAGTCTGTTTCGGACTTCAGAGACAGAAACCAATGCGAATGATAAGAGTATATCAAAAAAGCACTGAGCAACTTTATCTAAGGAGGATTCTTCTTTATCTCATAGAGATGAAAACTTTCAAAATGAAAAGTGTAAAAGGAGTAAATGTCCCATATAAGGGTACTTCTTCTTAAAACCAGCTGCATTTTTTAAGCAGGCACATGTACTTCTCATTGATTTTTTTAAAATTGAAGAAAATGCCCAAATTTAGTTTCTCATCTAGCAGCCTGCTCAGTTAACAAATTTCTTACTGGTGTATCTTAAGAACCAACTTTCATTAAATAGTCCCATTTCTGAGGACACTGAAGGCCCTTCAGCTTAGAACTAGGCACAGAAATCAAAGTTCTTCATAGCCATGATGCAAGTTTCAAAAAAAGAAGGGAGAGTTAATAAATAGTAAATAACAATAATAGTAATAAATAGTAAAGAGAGTTAATAAATAGCAAGCCTAGAAGGGAGCCAACAGAAAGCTCATTCTGTATGCAGTAAGGTAGAACACTAAGGCCGAGTGGATGAAAACCTTAGACTACGACATCACACAATAATCACTTCCCTTCCTAGGGTTCCTTTGTTGGAAACTTTCATACATTTTGGCTGGGTGACACTAGACAGAGCTTCTGGGTTTTGATGGTATCAGATTTTATGGGTGTGATATTTGATAATTCCACAGGTATGCAAAATACTAAACTCTTCTAGTTTCTTTATCATTTTATTTAACAGGTAAAATGTGCACTACGGTAATTTTTCAGCCTTCTGAATGTATTTATTATTCACTTATGTTTACAGGGAACCCTATTGTGAAGTCTCTTCTTGTTCATATCGGTCTGGTACTGAATGTAGAGGAAGAATATCGTTCATAGAAAAGTACTGTATATTTTTTTTAATCCTTATTGCAGAGAAACTCTTGAAGAATTTGCAAAATAGGATGAGTGAAAT
The DNA here is from genome assembly GCA_033556795.1 of Tapera naevia. Taxonomy (NCBI): domain Eukaryota; kingdom Metazoa; phylum Chordata; class Aves; order Cuculiformes; family Neomorphidae; genus Tapera; species Tapera naevia. The sequence continues at coordinate 4,457,270 of JAUMJJ010000099.1, forward strand.
TAAGAGGATTCTTTATGTGTAGCTTCGGTCATTATCAGCTCTATTATTTAATTGAAAGCGAAGTGAGCAGCTGTTTGCTTCCCTTCTTTTAAGACCCAACGTGGTAGATTTGAAAAAATAAACAGTTAATGTTATTTGATTTCTTACAATCAGCACCCCACATAAAACATCTGGCTAAGACACCCAGAGACACAAACGATAAACTGTTTGTGCAATTGATTTGGCTGTTTAGAAGTATCAACCTTAATGGAAGTTGTACAAGTATTTATTCCTGCTTTTGGAAGAAAGGAAGATGGAATCATTTGCATGAAACAGAGCGTGTGTTTGTGCCTGTCTGAAAAAGAGGGAGGAGGAAGAAGTGAGGGTATAGAGTTTGATACCTGTTGGCAACATGAACAGGTTTGTGTAACGCCGTTATGTGCCAGGTTGGATTGATTCCACTCTATTTAGTCTGGTACTAAATGCAAACTCTTTGAATTGAGACAGATTCAAGATATGACTGAACTTCAGTGAACCACAAAGGAATTCCTGCCTATGTTAAGTGGTGTCACCTTCACGGCGGTAGGCAGTGTCTAAATAAGGATTTGAATTAATCTCTTCTATAATATCCACAGAGAAGCTGCCATAGGCTTTTTGTGCTGAAGCTTTGCTGTGCCTCCCAGGATCCCCAGCCGAGCACCGTGCACAGATCTGATACTGTCTAGCAGGGATGCTGTCTGACAGCTCAGGGCTCCCGATTGGGATGCTGCTGCCCACAGACATGGTAGCCAAGCAGAATGTAAGGACGTGCTACTCCTCTGTCTTCCTCAAAGAGAAGCTGAAGCCTTTAATGGAACAGTCAGCTTCAGGGGTTGACAGACTCCTGCATTTCTTCTCTGGGAGCTTTCACAGTGATGCAACTAAGGAGCGACTGGAGCTAAAGGGGCTTTCTCCCTCTCCGAAGTTTCAGTTGGGTGCATTATCTGTTTGGTCAACCAAAGAACAGGAAGGAAAACAACTTGTGGGATAGGGATGACTCCGGGCTAAAGACTCATTCCTATCTCAGCTTTTAAGAGCAAGCACGTTATTTCTGGGATGCTTTTCTCTCTGAAAGCAGAAAAGGAAGCTACCCTACCATCCCTATTTATTTATTTATTTATTTATTTATTTATTTATTTATCCATCTAGGGGGTGCAAAGCTTCAGAAGGAGGGAAGGTGGTGATAAATCAGGGAAGGATTTCCCCCCCTCATGGTTCTTCCAGCCTCCTCCTCCCTCATTTACATATCTGGCTGGTGGGTGATTTTTATTCTCAGCACGAAAACTGCAATCTATTTCAATGCATGAATGCAGCCCTGCATCTATTCAACACAGCGAAATAGCCCAGATATTTATTCTATCAAACAAACAAAAATAAAAAGAAACGTGTTCTTCAGCATTGCAAACAACAGTCTGATACAAAGTCATCCATCCCGATCCTTTAAATGGGTTGAGAAGAAAAAAAAAACTCTCAAAAAACAAAACAGGAGCAGAAATAGCCACACCACTACCTCTCCTCCTCCCAAGGGAATAAAAGAAATTCTTAACTAGCATCCCATGACATTTTCATTATTGGGAATTTCAAAACATCAGACTCAATGAGCCGCTCCGGTTAAGCCTAATACGGTCTCTATTAGCAAGGAAGGCGCTCGCACCGCGCACCTTGCCAGAGCACCGACAGGCGCCAAGTCAGAAAGAAACCTATGGAAAGACAGCCCTCTGCCAGCCAGCCGCAAATAATATTAACAAAATGAATACTCACTCTTTCAAGGAGCGAGGCAGCCGCTTGCTGACAGCCACTTCACGCACGGATTGAAAGAAGGGTTGAAGTAAAGAAACATTAGCCAGTCCTTGCGAACAGGCGGGCTTCTCCAGATTTTCCCTTCGTGCCCTTCACCGAGGCTGCTGATGCTGGAGGAGATGCTGGTTGCTCGGCCCCCCTGCTCTCTAACGCGTGGTTCTGAATTTCTCCCTCTGCACAAGCCCGAGGCGGCAGCACAGCTTCGGGAAAGCAGGGATATTCCACATAAATCCACTAATTTCGGGGTGGGAGTGCTCCGGCGTGCCTGCCTGCCAAATGGAACCGTGAAGCGATGTGGAAAAGTGAGCTGGGAGCCTCCCCTGATAGCTCTTATTGGGCTGAGCGCGGAGGCAGGTCTAGCGCTTGGAAATTCGTGTAAGCACTTTGGGGTGGTGGTTTCCCCCCCTCCTCTCCCTCCCTCCCTCCCTCTCCTTCGCGCCCCCGCTTTTAACCTGGGAAGAGCACAACTTTGCCACAAACCCTGGAGCTGCAGCAGCCGCCAACTCCGAGCCGCGGGGAGGCTGGGCTGGGCTGGGAGGTCCCTGGGGAGGTGCCCAAAGCGGCCAGGACGTGCCCGGAGCGACGGGAGGGGCTGGAGGGAGGGATGAAGAGCGGCAGGGAAGCGGTGTGGGAGCAGAGGGCGAGGAGAACCCTCACACCACATCTGAGACGATGCCCGCAGCGAAGGAGACGGGCAGTGGGCACGGAGAGAGGAGGCGGGAGAGACAGTACCCTCGGGACGGGAAGGATGGGCAGGAGGGTGCCCAAGGATAGGCAGGAGGGGTGGAGGACCCCCCGGGAGGAGGCAAGACTCCCCCGGAGGGATAAAGATCGGCGGGAGGGGTTAAGAACCCCGGAAGGGGCAAGGATGGGCAGAAGAGGCGAGAATGGGCGAGAGGAGGCAGCACCCCACAGGAGGGGTAAGGATGGAAGCGCTGCGGGGTAAAAGGATGAACGGGAGGGGTAAGGATGGGTGGGAGGTGGCAGGACCTCCGGAAAGGGTAAGGATGGGCAGAACGGGTAAGGGTGGGCAGGAGGTGGCAGGAGCCCCGGGAGGGGTAAAGGATGTGCGGTAGGAGGCTGTTGGCATCCGTGACACACGCTGCGAGGACACGGAGAGCATCCTAGAAAAAAGAACAACAACAATAAAAAAACCAAACCAAAACCAAAACGCTTTTCCAAACCAGCCCCACAGACCTGCAGGCATTTCGGTGCTCTCCTGCAATGTTCTAAAGCCGAGAGCGGTGATGAGATGATGAGCAGGAGCCTGAACCAGCCTGAAGGCAGAACAGAGCCGAGCCCTCCTCACAGCAGTGATAGCTGAAGGGCAGCGCGGCACTGTCTTGGCCATCACCCGGTTTCCCAGTCCTCTTAGAGACTGACAGGGCTAGAATCCTGCACAGCTCCAGCTTATGAAGGACTGGGAAGAGGCTGAAGGACCCTAAGGATTGGGTATCATGAGCTGCCTTTGACTGTGAAGAGCTGAAGGTCGCTCATCCAGCAGCAGTGCCCTTCTCCCACGGGAGAGGTCAATGCCACCCCTTTCCCCACCTTCTTTATCATTGGAGTTTTCTTACTTTGTATGCTGCATGTGTTACCTATTAGTAGATTAAATGTGTTATATTTCATAATCACATACATCACAGCTGTAAATGTTACCACCACCACCTCTATTTTTCCCCTAGTTTGATGTTTACCAAGAGAAGGTGTTCGTGTGATGCCAGGAGCACAAGGTACAGGCACAGATGACAACACTTAAAATGGTGAAATGATTCAACATAGGTAGGACTGGTGTGGAAGCTTAGGTGCACAGAGTTCTGTCCTCTTTACCAACTTCCTTTCAGCAGCATTATGTTGTGTTTAAGATGAGCATGCAGTGCAGCTGATATGCTGCTGAACTTTATTTTCAAATGGCTGGTCATCTTAAACTCATGATCTGAAATCCTTTCAATCTTAAGCAAAAAATAAGATTACTACAGTGTTAAAGATCTAGCTATGATTACAGAAAGTGGATCCCAACATTCCTCTGTGTAGTAAGAATATCATATTAGTTTCATAATATTTATTCTTATTTTTCATGCTGATACTCTGTGTGAGTGTAAATGAAAGTGAATGACAGGAAAGGAGAGACCTTTGTAGCTCTTAAGTGCTTTGTTTCATTTTAACCTAATGCAACTTATTTATTTCAGGTAACACGTGCACTTCTTGCACAAATATTCATTCTGACAAGTCTCAAACTCATCATAATGTAGCAAAATATACCCAGAATTTGACGTCTTTCAAGGGCAATGAAGAAACATCTATTTCTTTGCTTCCCTCAGCTCAAACATTAACTTTCCAAGCTGTGAGCCTGGAATGATTCCTTGGAGAAAGAAGGATGTAAAACATACAATAGTTCTTTGAAGCAGGCCTTGAGGCAAATAAAAAACACTTTGCATAGCAGTAGATGCCATCAGCAGTGTGGCTTCCCTTTACCTGGGGTTCCACCAAGGCAAAGGTTATTTTTCTACCACATCCTGCCACCAACTGAACAACACAGTGAATCTAGATGCTGTCACAAGGAACCATGAGGATGCTCAGTCTGTCTTTACTCCTAGTTTTTAGTGAAAGTTCTCATTTTTTTTTTCCTTTTAAGGTTTCAGTAAGAGTAGTTGAATACTTTTTTCATTTCTATTAAAATACTGATAGAAGCCACCAAGAAAAAAAATTCTCACTAATAAGAATGGGTTAGATGCCTTGAGTCTGTGCTTTAAGCAGGCAGCACTCTTCTATGTGGGAGGAAAGCTGACGGTAGAGGTTGTACCTCCAAGTACAGCTTAAAAGTTTAGTTTTTGTTTTGATTTCAACCTTTGACTTTTGCCATTTGTTCTATGTGACCTTTCTTGCAGTTGGAAATTACTGGGGCAAATTCTACGCTCTTTCATCCTCAGGTTGTTGTAGAAGAGGGTGGTAGGTGTCTTGTTAAAATGGATTATGTCATCCATGGATTCCCCTGCTGGAAAGCCTTTCAGAGCATAGAGTAAGTCTTGACAGGAAGAAGTGTATGAATTCATATTTAATTTAAAAATAATCTTGAATTAACAAAGGAAAATTTAAAACTTTCTGTATCCTACCCATATATAATGATTTAATGATATTTATCATGGTGACATATATACACACACACCATCACATAGCATTGATGAGTATGCTGGTTGAAAATTGTTTCCTCTTAAATATCCTAAATACGTATTACAAGGAGGATAATACCCCTATCTCCTAAGTGGTCATTTCATTTTTTAAGCAAAAAGCAGCAGCTCTCATTCTGATTGAAATGGGATCAAGATTTAAGATTTTTACTTTAATAATTGTATCAAAGAAAAAAAAAATCTGCAAAATATATATGACTGAGTGCATCCTGGATCAAAATCGAAAACTGGAATTCAATTTTTTAATATTAATCTTCATACCAAAAAAAAAAATACATGGAAGCTGCATTAAATGAATTGCTTTGAGCTGAGGGGGGGATGGTTTTGTTTCTTAGGGGTTTTTTCCCTTTTTTGGGGTCTTTATGTTGTGGGGTTTTGGGGAGTGTGGGGGGGGTGTTTTTTGCTTGTTTGTGATTTTTTGGGGGGCGTGAGGATGGGATGGTATTGAGTGATTCTGAATGGTAAAGAAAGGGAATGTTACCTCTGCTTGGAAGAGAATCTGGAGATTTTCTTCCATATTACTTCACTTTTATGAGTAAGAAGGATTAAAACCTCAATATAAATTCTTATTCATTTACAGACAGGAAATATCTGTCTTTCACCTAAAAAATGTGTGGCATAATGGACATCGTTTTGTGAAAATACTTCTTGATTATCATATAATTCTTTGCTCCTCAGCATTGAAAAGCAGTGCAATAACTCTTTTCTGAACACAGAGAATTTAGACCTTAGTGTTTAAAAATATTCAGTAGAAGTGACTTGCAATGAGCTTTTAGGGGGCACCTCAATCACAGCACAGCTTTACCAGGGCTGCTGCTGATGTAAATGTTCAGCGTCATCTCATTTAAATAACAATTCAAAAGTCAGGAACTTGGAAGGGGGAGGGAGGGAGAGTGAGGGGAAACATGCCTGGAAAAGAAACTACTATGTTAATTCCCCATGTTCAGACTTTATTCCATCAGACCACCCAATAATGAGATTTCTCTCGAAGTACCAATAGCTGATTCCAGTTTTTAATACAGAATATAGAGTCTGATCCAAAATCACCTGAGGTTAATGAGTTCACTGTGAATTACTTGATTAAGATAAATGACTTTACTGCAAGCAACTTTTTGCTTACAGGGATTACCACTAGCACACCATTTCAAAGTAATATTAATGACATAAAATTAATAACTGATCTGCAAATTATTAAACAGGTTTACAGAATAGTGGCACATTCTACCATTAGTCTAAAGCTTTCAATAGATTCAGTGCTGTTTTCTCAGGCAGTATTCAAATGCTCTGCTTAGCTTATACGTTTTGCTCAAGTTACATGAGGGATTATTCCTACATTTAATTTGCTTTGAAAGTCTAGAATTCACATTCCATAAACTAAGAAGAAACAAGGTAAGTCCAGAATATTTCTGAATAAAATATGCACTTTTATCAGGTCCCTGTGCCAGCACAGAGACATAATTACTTCTAGAATACAGGTTCTTATCACCGTCTTGCAACCTGCTTGTATACAGTTATCACAAATTGGTAATCATGAAAAAATAATGATACTCTGTGTTTGAGAAGTCACTGATGACACCTGTAAGTTCCATTATATAATCCTTACAATTTATAGTATGAATTAATATAAAGGAAATTATACAAATGGCCCACAAGATAAAGGGATACGGTTGGGAGTAGAGTTTTTTGGTACTGACGGAAATTCATGGTTTCGTTTTAACCAGGGGAAGATAGAAACACTGAGAAACTTGTATCAGGAATATGAAAAGGAATGCCAAGTCTTTACAGAGCTCAAAAATGGTTAAAATTCAATATTTAACACTGAAGAAAGAACAGACCATAAAGCAGCAGAATCCATAAGCAACGAAAATCATTCTCAGTCACCTAAATATACTTGCTTTCCAGTTTGGCCTCCTGTAAAAGACATTGAATCAAAGTCCATTCACTTGTTACTCAATACATGGGAAGAAAGAAATTAATTAATTTGACTATGCTACTTTTGCCTTGATTGGACAAACACATTCTTATAATCACGCAAATTCCATTTTCAGCCCCCGGACCGTCTGACAGAAACAAATATTTAACTAGGGCTTTGAGGCCTTTAGAAAATCCTTTTCCTGTCCCCAAATTAGTCCATTTAGTAAAACTAAACATAACTAGTTCTCAGCCCCCTTAGCTATCTCGAGATTTTAAAATACAAAAAAAACCCCAACTACTAATTTGTGTACCATATGCACCAATGATATTATGGAATGCATAAAAATAAAAACACATTATCAAATTTTATTATTCCTTGAGTACGGTTTGCAATTTGGATTAGTTGCTGTCAGGTTGACTGTTACAAAAACAAACATTTCTTTTGTACATCAAGCACTAAGATAAAGCCAAAAGAAAATTACATCAATCAAAGGCAATCAACCCTTTTTTTTTGTACATTAGTGTTCTGGATACAATTTGGAAAGTTAATCTTTTGCTTTTAGTTTTCAGTATGCCTTGTAAATATAAGTAACCAGATAGGTTTCAGTACTGTGCAAAGGTTTTTTGCTCTACCTAAAGTGCCCTCTAGTGTGCAGTAATCAAGCAGGTTAAAATACTTTTTTTTTTTTCCTTTTTCTTAACAGCCACTCTTCTAAATCCCAAGCTAATGTGTAACACTGTGTTTCTTACCAAAGGAAAGAGGAATTCAATGTTCAATGCATTAATTTTGTGGATATAAATGAATTATCTCCACAATGTAAAATCAAATCACTCCCTTTGCTGTCAAGGTTTTATTCTCAGAGGTATTAGACAAATAAATCCCAATAATTCTTCGAGACATTGTGCAAATGCTGTTGAGATATAAAAAGTTTTAAGTGTCATCAGAATCAAAACAAAAATCCTGTCTATCTGAACAAGGAAACTAACACATTCATCAGCAAAACATAGAATCATAGAATCATAGAATCTTCTGGGTGGAAGAGACCTCTAAGATCATCAGGTCCAACCGCATCTATTATCCGCTAAACCATGTCCCTCAAAAACTCATCTATCCTTTTTTTAAAAACCTCCAGGGACGGTGATTCAATCACCTCCCTGGTCAGCCTCTGCCAGTGCCTGACCACCCTTTCTGTAAAGAAGTTCTTCCTAATATCTAATCTGAACTTCCCCTGGCGCAACTTACGGCCATTTCCCCTTGTCCTATCACCTGTCACTTGAGAGATCAACACTCACTCTGCCACAGCCTCCTTTCAGGCAGCCGTAGACAGCAATGAAGTCTCCCCTCAGCCTCCTCTTCTCCAAGCTAAACAAACCCAGTTCCCTCAGCCATTCCCTGTAGGACTTGTTCTCCAGCCCCTTCACCAGCCTCATTGCCCTTCTCTGGACGTGCTCCAACACCTCAATGTCCTTTTTGTACTGAGGGGCCCAGAACTGAACCCAGTACTCGAGGTGTGGCCTCACCAGTGCTGAGTACAGGGGCACCATCACCTCCCTTGTCCTGCTGATCACACTGTTTTTAATACAGGCCAAGATGCCATTTGCCTTCTTGACTACCTGGGCACACTGCTGGCTCATATTCAGCCTGCTGTCGATCAGCACCTCTAGGTCCATCTCGTCCACGCAGCTCTCCAGCCATTCTTCCCCAAGCCTGTAAGGCTGCATGGCGTTGTTGTGCCCCAAGTGCAAGACTCGGCACTTGGTCATGTTAAACCTCATCCCGTTGGTCTCAGCCCATCGATCCAACGTGTCCAGACCTCTTTGCAGAGCCTCTCTCCTTCAAGCAGATCAACACTGCCACCCAGCTTGGTGTCATCTGCAAACTCGCCAAGGGTGCACTCGATCCCCTCATCCAGATCATTAATAAAGATATTGAACAGGACTGGACCCAGCACTGAACCCTGGGGAACACCACTCGTGACCGGCCCCCAACTGGATTGAACTCCATTTACCACCACCCTCTGGGCCCAGCCATCCACCCAGTTTTTGACCTAGCAGAGGGTGTATCTGTCCAGGCCAATGGCAGCCAGTTTCTCAATCAGAGTACTGTGAGAAACGGTGTCAAGGGCTTTACAAAAGTCCAGGTACACCACATCCACAGCCTTTCCCTCGTCCATTAACCAGGTAACCTTGTCATAGAAGGAGATCAGATTGGTCTGGCAGGACCTGCCCTTCATAAATCCATGTTGTCTGAGTCTGATCACGTGGCTGTCCTGCATGTGCTGTGTGACAGCACTCAGTGTGATCTGCTCCATGACCTTCCCTGGTACCGAGGTCAGGATGACAGGCCTGTAATTCCCCGGATCGTCCTTCCAACCCTTCTTATAAATGGGAGTCACATTTGCCAGTCTCCAGTCAAGCGGCACTTCCCCAGTCAGCCAGGACTGTTGATAGATGAGGGAAAGGGGTTTGGCAAGGACCTCTGCCAGTTCCCTTAGTACCCGTGGGCATATCCCATCCGGCCCCATAGACTTGTGGACATCTAATTGCCCAAGGAGGTCTTTAACCAAGTCTGCTTGGAACATTGAGGGTTCGTTTTCACAGTCTTCTGGCTCAGGAGGCTTGGAGCCCAGACAACATCTTTCCTCCCTATTAAAGACTGAGGCAAAGAAGGCATTAAGTACCTCTGTCTTGTCCTTGTCCTTGGTTACTACCATTCCCCTTGTGTCCAGTAAAGGAGGGAAATTCTCCTTGGTCTTTCATAGAACATAGAACAAGATGTAAAAACAAAACAATTATGCTGATACATTTCTGTTGTTTGGTTTTGGCTTGTTTGGGTTTTTTTCAATATATTTTAACGTGCTGGACACCACTGATACACCTACCTTCGGAAGTAATTTTTTACTCTTCTAGGTAAATGCAAATATCCTCTACAAACACACAGTAATTTGTGAAAAATGGAAATACTCCTATACAGACACTTATATTCCATTCTTTATCAGCAAGTGATTGAAGAGGACCATAATGAAAGTTCTTTTTGTCACCAGTTTAGAAATAAGTAATTTTACCTGCCCGGCAACAGGTAAAGAAGAAAGTGAGGTGGGAAGAGAGAGGTTGTTGGGATGGAATAGTCCAGAGAGATAAAATTACCAGGTGCAGCTCTGAGAACAAAGAATGAAAAATATCAGTACGTGCATGTACAAGTGGTAGATGTTTAACTTACTTAATCATAGAGTCAGAGAATTATTAAGGTTGGAAAAGACCTCTAAGATCATCCAGTCCAACCATCAGCCCAACACCTCTGTGCCTACTCATGTCCTGAAGTGCCACATCTACACATTTTTTCAACACCTTTAGGGAAGGAGACAACTTCCTTGGGTAGCTGGAAATCATATTTCTAAGACTCTTCTGTGTTTAAAAAGCAGGCTTAACACTTGTGGTACCCGTCTGCCTTTCTCCACTACACAAATGAGTTAATTTGGGGGGGGAACCACTGAAGACTTCTTCGCATTCCTTATTTCATTGCGGTCTGACTTCAGAGCCAAGTATTCACTTTCGGGCAGGATTTACCATAAAGCTACATGATAACAGCAAGCTGAAGGACACTCTAAATAAAACAGATTTTTAATGGACTTCTTAACTGAGAGTTGATAGAAGAGGGATGGGTGGATCCCAGGAGAGATGAAACACTGCATATGCAAGGGATGTGGCACAAGGTAAGAGAATCAAATGGTTTGCAAGCTGTAAAGTCAGTAGGAGCTGCTGTAAGTGGAAAGAGCCAACACCCCTGTATCCGAGCTAGAGCTGCGGTTGTAGGGCAGCCAAGTGGTTTCCAAGTGAGGTGCTGAGAGAAGCCAACAGGATTGTGCCCCATTTCCTAGCTCAGACTCTTACCTCTTTAGCATGGTGCCTCTTTGAAATTATTTGTAACTTAACTATTCCTCATGCATTCTGTAGGAAGCACGGTTTTCTGACACAGGTTCAGCATACACAAGGCTAACAGAACAGAAAGCTGAACATCACAGAGTGTCAGTACAGTTTTTTAACAATTAACGGCTTATTTTAATCTATTTTAGCAGCCACAAGGCACTCAAGCAATGCAACGGCAGTAATGCAACAACTAGATTTGTTCCTGAAGCAATACCAGAGGAGGGAGACATACTTTAAAGCATGTACAGACCTAACATACATGTCAGTAGGGGCTGGATGGGTCTTGGTAGTGAATTGGGAAAACAAACTGCATTCATTACCATCAGATTTGAGTTAACTTATCCAGAGTGTGTTCAGCCCTCCATCATTACAGTGCAGCAATATGGGTGCAGTGCTATTACAGCAACAGCAAAATAGATCTGCTAATGTAAAATAATGAAAGGAAAAAAAAAAAAAATTAGTGGCAAGGATATCTCCTTGCCAAAAAAAAATGGATAACTAAAAAATTTACAGCATTCTGTTACCACTGTTCTGTCAATTCTGAACACAGTGACAGATTAGACTATATGCCTATTTCCAAGTACTTTTCTCCAGAGATTTCTGTTTTGTTTCTTTATTTAATTAAGAAGGTAAGTCAAAATATTGTCCATAAAGTGTTTTTCTTTCAGCAACTGCCAAACATTGTAGTTTGGCACACTGATCTAAAAAAAAATGCTGTGGTAAAATAAAACATCCATTTTCCCTAAAAACGTTTTCTGGTGCACATGTAACTAATATCGCTAATGAATGAGAATATAAATCATTTAAATCCCCAGGATTTAATCCTGAAGTACTTTTCTTTTTCAGTAAGTACCTAAAAAAGCAAAGTACCTAAAAGAATCATTTTAATGTAAAGAACTAGTTTTGATGTCAGTAATTCAGTGAATCAAGTAAATACCTCCTGAAATATGTATTCTACATTCATTTAAGAACTTTGATGGTTGGGGTTTTTTTTGTTAAATAGTACTGAATAATCGGAGACTGAGGTGCTGGAAAGAATGTCCCCCACAGGAAAGAGCTGTAAGAGATATCATTTTCATGTTTTGTGATTTGTTCATCCTCAGCTTCTTTGCAAGCCCTTTGAAGTAAAAAGACAGTAGTAAAAGGCACCATTCTCCGTGAATTATTCCAGTCAAATAAGCCAATTGTAGCATAACTGAAGGAATAGTATGGACTGATTCACTACTGTGCTAATTTCACTAATTCCAGCTTAACACTGGAGTAAGACTGTGGTAAAAGATAACTCATATTTTTATTTAAATTACAATCTCTAATATTAATCAAATATTTATAAGAATATAAAACAAATAATTGTGGCAAACATAGTGTAATAAAGATGAAAGGGAAATTAACCTTGTGAATTTTTAAGCTGAAGAATAAAGACCATTACATTAATAAGACTTAATTATATCATTAAATATTTAAAATAATGTCCTCTAATAAATGTTTTTATTTAATATATTTTTTTTATCTGTTACTTCAGTAAAAGCCCTTTAAGGTATGAACAAAAACCTAGAAGAACTCTTCTTGTTTTTGATAGCCATGCAGTTACAGAGCAAGTGAGAGAGGAAGCCACATGTTAGTTCTTTCACCCAAAGTCAGGTTTCAGGACAGAGCAATCTGTACTTCCACAACCTCAGCTCCCTGCCTGGATGGTCTGGTGAGGGTCTGCATCTTTGCTAAGTGTTTTCATTTATTTTCTTCTTTCTAGGACTGGCCTCACTCTGTCTGTACTAACGGATGATATTACGCTAGCACAAACAAAGCTTGTCTGCCATCCATATTTCCAGCATTCAATTTAACACCTAAACCTGATAAAGTGGATATAGAGGACAGGGTGTTTGAAGATCAGCTTCCAGTCTGCACTGATGAATCCTCCCTTGATATCACTGACAGAAGAGAGGTGTGAAAGCAATAGTTGGAAACTATCAGGGAATCTGCAGGGAAGTCGGCACCTTCCAAGCAAGAGAAAAGCTTTGCTTGGAAAGCATTGGAAAGCTTTGTGAAGACTATGGCCCCCACCATCCTTCCTGTGTCAATATCACCAGTTCTTGTCCTTACTTTAATTTATCTCATCTTATTCTCTCTAGATTTTTATAACTATTCTACAAAGAGAAATCCAAGAGTTACAGCAAAGACCTTCTGAATCAAACTGAATGTCAAGCAACAGTTCAATCCACAACAAGGTTATAGTCCTATCAGAGAGAAATTCCTTTCTCCAGCACACCTCCAAAATTTTTAATATCTCCCTGTAATTATGGTACTTCAAAGTAGTATTTATATCTCTTCAGTGTACTCTGGCTGTTCTTCCTGTCTTGGCTGTACATATAAACCACACACCCAGGCAGCCTGCACATCTCAGCTTTCCACTGAAAAACTACACATTACACACAATTGCAGGAGCACTGATTAAAACCAAATGGAAAACACTAACAAACCTAAAATAACCCATTAGCAATTCAGATTTATCAGAGGTTACAATCTAATGATGCTTTAGTGGAAATCCTCTTTATTTACAAGCACACAAATACAAGGCCCTCTCTGTTTAGCTGTTGAGCTTTTTCCACTTAAGCCATTTTTTTCTGTTTACCGTAGTAATAGTTCTTCTGATTTAATTACCACAAATACTTGTTTATTTTTGTAATTTTTTCTTACTTGTCTTTTGTAGATTGTGTGTTTTGTTGCTACGATTGTCTTCCCAATATCATACACCATTCCCCACTCATCTATCCATCATCACCCATATTGTAATAACAGAAATGTTATTTGCTGGTAGACAGATGCATAGGGTTGCTGGCAGGAACCCTGCCATCATACAGTCAAATACTCTGTGGAATATTGTATCGTATGAATCATTTCTTAGTGAAAGAGTATTTTTAAGTTATCAAAAACCTGACCTAAGACACATTTTCTTGTTTACAACATTGGACAACTCATCTGAAGACAGGTAACATTTATTTATATTTGACAGCTAAGAGAATACTAGAGATACCGTATTTTAATTAACATTCATGATGCTGCAAATATGAACAGGGATAAACACAAATTCCATTATGTGTAGATGCCAGTCATGTTGTTATGGTAATCTTTACAGTGAACAAGTAAAACAGTGCCACAAAACAAATAAGTACCAAGCTTTCACTTCAGTACTTGTCTAATAAACAATCTCCTGCAAATAAGAGATGACATTATTTGGAATAGTTACTTTAATAAAAAAAAAGGCAAGTTTCCCAGCCATGTCACATCCTGCCACTTCATTTACCAAGGGCTCAAGAGGCAGCAGAAATAACAAGTGAGCCCCCACTAGTGTTATGCTTTACTTTGCCTTGAAATTTCCCCAAATAAACCATCTGTTTCTAACTGACAAGGTTCAGAAGAGTGAAAAGTGACGCTATGCTTACAAAGAAAAAGCATAATCTGTAGAGCAAATAAGAAATAATATATATGAGTCAAATGGATCGCTATTGAATTACAAGGTAAAACAGTCTTCCTAGGAACACGTACCAATCAGCACCACTAAGTGACTTCTGAAAATTCCCTGGTAACATCTTATCAGCTGTGTCACCATTGAAACTTCAACTTGGTGCATTTCACTGATATGCAGGAGCTTGTACAGTCCAAAGTGTTCCACCAACACATCTTCCTCCTAGGCTGGTTAAGTCAACAAATAAATTGCGAAGATACTGGTGGCAGAGCCAGGAATGCTAGAACCACCAGCCAAAGATGCTTTCCCATGGTAATTTTGTCTTTCTCTTTCACTTCAGTGTAAGAGGTCAGTTTTAAGCAGCACGCCCCAAGTGTTCTTCCCTCCCAAGTGTAGCTTCATCACTGACAACCACGTGTGTGCCTACAGGGGCAAACACGCACACACGCTTATAAACACTGCTTATATCAGAGACACCTCCAAAAACTCAGTACATAGTAAGTGAAGTCAGTGACTGTTGCAAATGAGACAAAGGATTTATTGTTTTATTTGCTTTATACATCAGCCCAGCACATCTGGATGAGTGCATGACTTTCACACAAAGTTCTCTGTTAAAGTACCATCAGACAGGCTTTCAGTCTCTGCACCAGGGTTCACTACACACCCTTATCCTGAGTTACCTCATAAATAATTTAAGTGTTTAATGTAAGGTAAAGCTAATGTTAACAATACATATTTTTGAAGACTGTCAGTATAATGCATTATTTCCTAAAGGAATAACTGGAGTGATCTATAATCAAATACAAACTCAACTAACAACATCTGAACAGATATAGTGTTCATCCTTGAGAAATCTTAGAGCGCAGGCATCCCTTCCTCCTCCTCAGCAAGGCAAAGTGCGATTTACTGTGTGGTTTTCCTTCAGACGAGGTATTAAAAGCAACAGTGCATTCTGTTCTGTGTTGGTATTAATGATATCTTTGGAATGGTGATGTATTTGATATTCATTGTGTGATGCTGACCGATGGCTCTTCCCAGCCTAGAAAGGTTCTTTGTCTTAGCAGGTTTGTGTGGGCTGAGAACAGAGGCCACAAAAATATTCTCAAGTTGAGGATTTTAAATTAATATGAAGTATCATATCATTAAAGTTGAGATAGTAATATCCTTTAAAGTCACCCTAAACATTCTTTGTCCATGCAGGAAATTATAAGATATTATCCTATCTTGGTTCTGGATATTCTTTATTGCTATTCATTTTTGGGGTCTGTGGATGAGAATCCACACAAGCAAGAGCAGGGACAACAGAATCACCCCCTTGGTGCACATTCTCTTGTGCCATTGCTGTAAAGGTCCCCAAATTCTTTTATAAATGCTCAGAGGCAGCAATGTGGTAATTGTATGACTAACATCTCCAGAAAGTGGTATCTTTCAAGTACAAAAAATGGAGATGATTATAACATCACCATTGAAGAAAAAAAAAAGATTTAGGAATAGGAAATTATCAAAGGAAAAACGATAAACCTGAAAGATTAATTTGAGGCACATCTTTTTCTTAACCTGTGTTATAACCTGCCATCTACAGTAAATACGTATTAAACAAATATCAGCTTAAAAACTGATTCCACATTTTCTTGCCTATTTCTTTTACCATACAAGTAATACTTAAAATTTTTACATAAGAGAAGACTCATGTTCTTCTGGAAGATTTTAATTATGCTGTCTGAAGTGTGAGCAGTGGTTAAGTGCATGAAAGGTTAGAGACAAAAGAAAAAAACTTGGCTGGCGTAGGAAATCCGATGGTTGTTAGGAACTGAAAGCCATGAACAGCTCAATCTGGTCAGGGATCAAAGCAATTTTTAGCAGAGGGCTATTTACTCTGCAGAACCCCTTCTGCACTAGCACTGAGCATCAGTCATCTCGGCAGTCTCAGAGAGGAAAAGGACTCCAGACTGGTGACTGAACTCCCTGGTTTCAGGAGCAGCCTCTCTAGGTCAGGCTTGAGGAAAGGCCCAGCAAGGGCAACACAGGAAACAATCAGTGCTCTGCCCATGTTGAACCTGTTCTATGAATAGACGACTTCATTCTCTAGGCTTGTCAATCTGTCACTAGGAAAAAAAATAGAAAGGAAACTTAAAAGGTTATGATGATATCTTCTCCAAAAATAGAATTTCAGTCATCCCAGAGAAGTGCTGTGCTTGAATACTTTCACACAGGTTCTGCAGTTTGCTGACATCTCTCTGCTGTCACCAGAACTGAGGTTCTTTTTGGGACTGCTAAAGGTCACAGAGCATCAGGGTGGTGGAGGGATACCTACACTCAAATGACCACAACAAAATGTCTTAGGATTAAAAAGAAGCAGAAAAAACTGAAACAGTCTTTCTACGTTTCTCTTTGCTGTCGTTGACAACACTAAAACAAGCAGTGCCTTCTGTTGTTCAGCACCATCTCAAGTCTACCAAAGACCAAAAGTTAGCTCCTAAAAAAGGCTGCTGCTGACTGACCCAGTCAGTCGTGTAACCTGGTTCTTAACTAACATGTAAAACAGAGAATCACAGATTGCAAGAGCTGAAAAGACTGGTGGAAAACAGTCTAAGGAAAAAAAAAGAAATATTACCTTCAGGAATGAAGGGAAATTAGTGAGCACCACTGTCCACTTTACTTGGAAAGACAGAGCAGAATGGCGTCAATATAAAATAGAAGGAAATCCTCTTGTATGGAAGCAAAGAGACCAGTTCAGCTCTCATGGCAAAGAAGAGGATGGTAATGGTAAGCCTGACCCCGTAAGGTGCGGAATGCACGCAGTAGCCTATAAACACGAAGTGCTCAGCGATTCTGAGGGTCAAGCCTTGGCCCTCTGGCATTTCAGATTCAGTCTCTTTATAGATTAGGATTGATCTCCCATGTCTTGGGATAAAAAAAAAATAAACAAACTGTAACCTTGAAGCTGTCATCCAAACCTGGAGTCCAGCCAAAATAACAGAGACAGAATCCCCTTGAGAAGCAGAACAGCAACACAGAGGTCACTATTGATGCACCAAATAGAAACAGTGGATTTTGATATAGCAAGGACTTGTGTCCAAAAAAAGTGTAATCATAATTTGTTTTTCCCCGTGAAATGCAGAATTACCTCTGCCTCCATTTAAACACAGATATTCAGAGGGTATCTTAATATCCTTCTGGAACCAATACTGCACAGAGACAAGTTTGAAAGCAGTGCAGTTATAGAAGACAACATACTTACTCCATGGCAATAGGACAGTGTTTTGATGCAGTCTTTGTTGATTCGGGGAACAGCAGGAGCTGCCAGCAACTTCAAAGCTGTACAGAGGAAGCAAGCCATATTCAAGCTAGAAATGGCACCAGTCAGCTCTCCAGAGGGAGTGATAACAAGTGGTCAGGGTTTTCTGATCCATTGCAAAACAAATGAGTTTAAATTCTGGGGTGTTTTTTTTGCTTTAGATGAGGCAATATTATGACTTCAAATGAATAAAAATCAAGTATCCTGAAGGTTCTGGTTCCTCAGAAGCCTTGCACTCTTCTGAAACTGAGGAAAGCAAAGTCCACAGAATGGTGTTTCAAATGTTATGTTTAAACATAGCTCTCGGCAATGAGTTCCTCACTTATAATGGAGCAACACCCAGAAAACACTGAGCAACTGTGCAGAAAATGCACCCTCAGTTCCCCATGCTGAACCATGTCTAAAGTTCCAGACATTTAAACTTCAGACCTGCAGAATATCAGTGTAAAAATAGGAAAAACAGGAAAGTAAATTGGAAATCATGTAATAGCGTACGTTATATATAAAAAAAAAGCTGCCAAACCCAAGTAAATTAAGAGGCCCTCAAAGATTCAGCCAAGAGAGAAGTGCTACATAAATAGGAATAAACAGAGAGAAGCAAATGTTTTGACGGAAAAGTGTGAGGAATTTGATTGCTCTTTCAGTGACTATGTTGGTTATACCCTACACCTACCAGGAATGCTTTTTATTATCTATTATTTATCACTTTTGACAGTCACAGGTGTTCCTATTTCAAAAAGACCTTAGTAAATGCCCCTAACTGTGTGACATCTGGATACTGTCAGCACACTAACAAGAGGTAACTTCTGCCACTGGGCTTTGCTCTGGCAGACGTTATTTTAACTGCCACTGCTTATTTCCTTCCCTGTTAAAATGGAAAACATTAGCTTTTACTTATGAATAGAGAACCCATTGCTTTCTACACTATGACATTAGTCATATCTTTGGATATTTTTATCCCAACCACAAAATAAATATTAAGTAGAAAAAAAAGTTTTACTTGCTAAAATAGAGTCAGATACCCAAGTAACATGAATTAAAGGTGATGAAACTATTGTGATTGATGCTTTCTGTTAAATATCCTTAGCATCTTTTCCATGCTGTTAAAAGAGGCTTTGATTAAAAATCACTCTCTGGAAGGAAGTGGAAGGTTTTCTATAAACCTACAGAGAGAAAAAGGTGCTTTGAGACAAGGCAAAGTCAAGATTAATACATTCTGCAAAACGTTTTCCACAAAAACATAAAACAAAAACTTCTTTGGAAAGGCACTGTTTCTGGAGCCCTGTGTGTAGCTGAGGACAATTACCACACTGCTAAGTCCCAGAGAATATCAGTCCCATTCAGCTGCTCAGGCAATCCTGGGGACCGGTGAATCATGCCCTGGGCACCTCAGGTCTTCCTTTGGCCAGGAAGCACCCTCTGCCACTTAGCTTTCTATGGTGTCCAATTGGCATTGAGCAGGTGACCTCATGATTTCATTAAGATTCCATCTTCACTCTAAGCCAACAGGAAGCAAAGCCCCCTGACCTCCCAACCAAGGCACCTCATGGCAAGAACACAGCGGATCAAGGGGAGGTTACAGCTCGGAAATCAGCTGCTGGCTGTCCTTCACCGGGTCCTGACGAGCACACGATGGCTTTGCAAGATTGGCTGGTTGCTAGAAATCTTTTTCTTGATAAAATCAGCTTTGTTGAGACAAGAATAGGATGGAAGACATCTAAAATTTTTTTGCAGATGGGTTTTTACCAACTTGTACTTTATTATTTTCCCTTGTGAAAGAACACAAAAGTATACAAGCAGAACCTAAAATGCTATACCGAAAATATGTTGAGCTAAATAATTATCTGTATTAGATGACTGTCCCATTCATAACATGTACCATCCTTTACTATCAACTGGTAGAAGAAGACAATAGAATCTGTAAGTCTATAATTTATACACAACCCACCAGAGATACCTCAACAATCCAGAGTGAATAAAGAGCAAGAGCATTATGAAGTCAGAAGAAAATTATACGATAATGTTTAAGTAAAAAAACTACAGTTTGTATATCACTAAAGATGGATATAAAATTGCATCTAAGACATTTTTGGGAGTGTGAACATCAAAAGGATTCAACAAAATGTCACAAGATCTGAGAAAATTCAAATTTTATGTAATGTATTAATATCAATCTATGTCATATTAGACAACCTATACTGACAGGGATATAAATTCTATTCTCTGATCTGAGGGGGGTTTTGCATATTCATTTCCATAAAGTGTTTACACTTATTCCCAATTCCACAGGAAATTAAAACCTATGATTGTCAGTTGCCTAACAACACCAGCATTATAAATTAAAGGCCTTGAATAATGGCCACAATGCATCTCAGCCATATTTTAAACTTGTAGAAAATAATCCATTTTTGGCACATTATCTAAAAAGTTCACAACTTTTGATCAAGGTTTACATTATATGTCATCAGCATTCTTTTGTTCATCTCATACCTATCAATTTTGTTTATCAAAAACTAGGGTTGATTAAAATGTGGAAGAGGTTTGGCATGTTATGGGGGTCATTTATTGAAATCAAGAACATGACTTAACATTACTATACATAAAACCGACTAGAAAATATGCACTCCAAATCCAGATCAGTTTGTGTTTTTTTAAACTCCATTGTATGATACAAAGCATCTTCTCAATGAGGGACAGAAAAATACTGCTGGAAAAAAATATAATCCCAATATGGAAATATAGCTTAGTTGAAGATATCTAGTATATTAATGTTAATCTCATCATAGCAGGGTATTGGTAAATAAATAGGACTTACATCTATGAATGTTAATTTTTAGAAGTAAAAACTAGCACTTTTACTTGAAATGCAAACTAACTCCTATGTGTTTCTGTTCTGGTTACATTTACTGCAGAGCAACAGCACCACCACTTAAGGGATGATCCTTGATTTTATACAGTGAAACTGAGTATTCACTACATTAACTGAAAGTAAATGCAAACACCACAGAAATCTCCCTTTATTCTTTGGGATCAGCTTAAAAAGAGAGATTCGCGAAGCCACTATCTCCCACCCTAACTGGGGCTGTTACTGTATCTCTATCAGGTGGACTTCTGCACAGCCAGCAGCTGTGCTGAGACATGGAGCAGCTCTGTAACACAGGACAACCAAAGATTGTAACAAAGGAGAACCAAAAATTGTGTTTTTTTAGTTGTTTTGAGTTTTGGAGGAAGATCATCCACCGAGCATTCAGTCCATTAAGGATGACAGTTCATCTCTTTTATAACAAATACATATTTAGAGGCAGGGAACTGCGGTGCGTTTGATTTTTACAGCACATGTGGATCTCTTACATTCAAATTCAGACACATCTGTAGTTGCATAGCTCCAATGTAAGCATAACCGAAGCTTTAGTGCAATATTTGGTATTGCTAATAGCAGCATTTCCCCATTGTGTGATCCAGTTGGCTTTAGACTGCAGCCAGAACAGAAGCTGACATAAAAAGAATGCATCATCAGAGCACAGGTTTGGCTGTATAATACGATGGTTTAAACCAGCCAAGATATTGCTAATTATTAGGATTTAGTGCCATGCTGTCTGCCACCACTGATTTATCATAACTTTTTTTGTAGAACGCTTTGCAGGGATCTTATTCCATGACTAAAATGCAAAGAGTTTTGTTGCAACAATGAACCAGCATAAAATGAACACAAATTGTAGGCTCCTTCCAGCCCCCAGTTACATAAAAAAAAATCTGCATTTATGAAGACTTTTCTAAAGCTAATGGAGTTGAAATTGGACACAGGACAGCACCGGATATGTTATACTGGAAATGGTAGCCAAACATTCATTCTGTTATCTCATTTTATCCCTTCAAAAACACAGCCTAGTTGTTTCTTCCTATTTCTGCCTTGGTATTTAGCTCTGTAACATTAAAAAGCTTGGAGCAGGAGGATGACACAAACAAACAAAAAAATCCATTAACTCAGTACATTTAGGAAGATTTTTTGGTCCTGCATTATTGCTTCTTCCAGGCTTCTGCAGTGCATCAATCTCCCACAGCTATTTATTCCTTGTGTGTAACCTGTACTGGTTTTACTGTGCTTTTCTTTTCCATCACAAAGGCAACCTCCATAACTACATAAAGAATCTTTTCTAAAGGCGCCATCAAACAGGTTAAAACCCCTCACTGTGTGAAACACACCCGGGAAGCTGCGGAGTGTATGCCAGTACAGGATAGCTGTAGCAGGGCCAAGAGGGACCAAACAAGTCACCTGCCTTGGTGCTCAGACAATCGCTCCAGACCCGATTGCGCACTGGATAGCAAAGCACAACTGAACATGAATTCCCTGCCTTCTGTCTAGAAGATTGCAGATTTCAGACATAGCTCTTTTCTACAGAGACCAATTGCTCAAATCCTGTGGCAGCAATGTGCGTTAATAACTGGGGGATTACAGGTCCTCATGCTATCTGCCCTGCTTAGCCCTCCTGCCGCCCTTGGCAGCACCATCAACATGCAGTGCCACATTCCACAACTACCTGACTGCACCTCACTGTGCCGGGCGGGGGGTTGACAGCCAGCACCTCGGGGAAATGAACAGTGGAGGTGCTGCACTCAGATTAGACTGAACGATGCTGCAGCCTAGCTGACTGACACACTCTCGGTGCTTAAATCAAATGACTCTCACTTTCCAGGTCCACATTAGAATTATAGCTCAAATATTATATTTCTTCAAAAAGGACGTCGGCTGCAGCAAAGCCTTGGGCTGCAACGAGATTTCCAGGGAATTGCAAAAGAGTCTTTTGCAATACTGCCATTGCCAAAGTGACTCCAGGCCTTGTCAGATGTTCCCAAATAGACTTGCAACTGGAAGGTGGCACCAGCATTCCAGCAACAGTTACAGGCAGTACAAACTGTGTGATTGCTAGGGTCTTGCTGCGATTAATTTAACATAAATTTGTGCTGAAGCAGCATGACAAACAGATTTTGGAATGAAACTGGGGATCTTCCACTTCACCAGTTATTCTGACCATGTAGGTTGTTGGAACTGGATGATCTTTAAAACCCCTTCCAACCAAACAATTCTATGATTCTATGGAATCACAGTCAGTCTTGCTCCCTCATGCATGGGAAGCTGAAGAAGCTCAGCCAGCTTGTGAGTTGGGAATGCACCTGGCTGAACGCCCACTTGCCACCCAGGAATCCCAAGTCTATTGCTCAACAAAGGCGTTCTCTCTGACTGAAGCCCTGTGCAAGGTGAGAACGCCTCAATCAGTATTGCTCCTGCTGTTTGCTGTGATTCCCCCTCAAGCCCTCTTTTAAAAATGAGCACCTTCTTTGCTGTGTTGGGCAGGTCTTCTTCCTTCTTGCCTTGGTGTTGGAGCTGCCTACAAACACAAGGCTAAATTCAGACAAAACTGTAAAGAAGTCTGTAAACCTGCTAATGTCAAAATCAATAACTTTGCCGTTAACAGCTCTGTGAATGAAGTCAGCATACGGAAATAATTTTTTCTGAAAATATATTTCCTCAGTCACACCTGATGTGGTGATTCAGCTTTGCTAATCCATGCACATAGCATGTGCCCTATATCCTTTTTACACATAACACCTCAATTTCACAGACAAGTTCTGATTACAGGAACTTATTGCCCCATATAAGAGAACAACAACAAAATTATAAAGTTCTTGCAAGGCTGATGTAATGAGACTCTAGCAACTGCTTTACTTCCCTTGAGTTAACTTCTATTTTCCTATTTCTTGACACACATCAACGCTAACTCTCAGAAGACTAAATTCAGAACTGATGTGTAGAAGTCGCATATCTTAAAAAGTCAATAGCTATTTAATCTTTGTAAGAAACCATATGTTATTTAGTACCAAAACAAACACACTTTGGAGAGTGTTCTTATAAGTTAGGTACTCATGAGGTTCTTTTTGATAAGATAAAGAATGTTTTATATTGTTGGGTAGAGTGCTACGCTTTCAGTCTTTCTAAGGAATGCAAAGAATATGTAAATCCCATTATAAATGCTGAAAAAAAACCCAATTACATAAAAAAGTGATAAATGAAATGTAGATTATTTTCTTAGATATATTTGCTCTAAGTGAGTATTAAAAAAAAGATAGTTTTAATAACATTAATTTACATTAAAATCCTCTTTTCTCAAAGAGCATTTATTACTGGAATTTTCCTTAAATGGTAGGGGTGTGGCGATAGAGAAAAAGAATAAAAATACCATGAATGCTCCCCACCTCCTCCAAATTTGATACACCAAATTTTACAGATTCACAAACATGTGACATTAAGATTTCTTTGTAAATCTATGGAGCTTTATTCCAAATTCATTACTGTTTATAAAACTTCTTGCATTTGGATTATGTAGTATGCAAAATCTCCCTCCTTTAATATGTACCACGTAGAAGGTAAAGGAAAAACATAAATAAAACTGTAGTTATGTTTTTCATCTTGTTTTGTAACAGCATAATGCACTAACAAGAAATAATCCTGCAGTCTGCTATGCTGCCTCTCTGTCACCCATTTTTGTTTAGATTTTGTTGAAATCAACACCTTCTATCAGAATAAGAATTTCTGTTTCATTTGTTTGCTCATTAAGAACAAGAAAGTGCATAATCCAGCAAGGCTTGATGTACAGATGAAGCTGTCAAGAGCAGTACAAATTCTAGCGGAGTAGTTTCTCAAATGTGATAATTACTATTTATTTTACAGGCTTCCACATGACATCCCATTATTAAAGTAACTCCCACTTCAGCTTTTATTATTAACCACACTTTTCAATCTCTTATCGACCCCAAGCAAAACTGTATTTTTTCTGCACAGCTACAAAAAACTAAGAGTCAACATTTACTTTATCAGGAACTATTCTCCAAGCTATTTCCACATTTTAAAAGGTGCTTCATTTGAAACTACCAATAGCATCCATTAAAGATTGAAATTGCCCTTTAGAATAGACTGGATAAATCATCATAGTGTAGGGAAAAACAGTAGGACTTTCTAAAGCATTTGGAGCCAGTCCAGCTGAACTCCCATACAGATCAATGCAGGTTTAAACACCATTTTCAAGGACAACACAATCAGAAGGGAACAGCCGTGTAGACTCTCCACACAGAACTTCATGCCATTACATTGTGGAGACTCCACAGACCCGCTAAAAATCTGTAGCTGGCACAGTTGTGCCAACCTACAGCTTCATCCAGAAACTCAGTAGGTAATCCCTTTGTCAATGTTTCGTACAAGAAGACTGTAGTATGTCCTAAGTCCCTGCTCACTCTGGTTTGGCTGCAGATGCTCTTTCCAGCCATTGATCATTATTACCTCCTTTATTATTTATCCTTCTATGAGCATGAAGTGATGAACCTGTCACATTCTTGGTTTACGCCAGTGTTCTCCTGAAAGGATTTTACTTCTGCACGTGGAGGCAATGCAAGTGTACCACCATCTACCAGCTGGAAACACAGTGACACCAAAGTAATTCAAACCCCCAGGAGTAAGAGTCACTCTTTCCCATGCCTGTGTAAAAGGGGCTGTCACATAGATATTATGGCAGGTGAGTAGGTGAAAAGAAATTTGAACTCAAAAGATGAATCTGGCAAATTCAGAATAAATTAAAAACCTGATGACCACAACACTAGGAAATACCTCTTGCAGGAAAAAAAAAAAAAAGGAAGAAGAAGAAAAAGAAATCCCATGGATTGGGTAAGACAGGAAGAACTGTTGCAAAAAGGACCAGCTATAGTTAACAGGAACAGAGCAGAAGAGGGAATGCTGGATTGTGTCCAGTGGAAAGTGAGCAAAGAAAGAGTTCAAAAAGATCAGAAAAGTCAAAGAAACTAGTCCAAAGACCACACTTGAGCTGCTTAAAAGGAAGGGAGATGAGATCAGAGAGTCTTATGAGACTGAGATCTCACCTGACCTGTGAAATAAATGTTCCTCTTCAATGATTTTTTATGTATTTTTGTTACATGGCTGGCAGCTTTTTGATCATATATGCTTTCAGAGATGCAGTGTCATGGCAAAGCACACCAGCAAACAACAAAGCACAGTAAGTTCGGCAGAAAGCACAGGATTTGGGGGGATTTTCACTGTACACCTTCAATAAAGCAGAGCTGACTGAAAACATTGTTGAGATCCCTTGGAGATGCTAATAACTGAGACAGCACATATATACTACACAAACAACCCTAAGATTTAGACAGGCTGCTTTCTCCTGGCAAGCACTTAAGTTCTGCGTTAATAGGAGGACATCAGCCTTGAGGATGCCACTGCTTTCTCCTCCTCATGCCAACCAGCACACAGAAAGAGTGGCACGCTGTTCCCGTGTTCTCTCATGCCTACAATTTTGATAAATCTGCCCGTATTTGTGTATATGTTCAGAATCTTTCCATAGTGGTAAAGTCCCTGAACAAAGGAGCAGTAATGTATATAAAGGACCTGGACATGAAGTTACAAAGAAATTATGAAATATCCTGCAAACTTTTGCTACAAAAACTAATGTGCTCAGTTCCTGACAGTAACAGGGGAGATGATAAATGTTCAACCACCTATGTTTATAGAACTTTTCTGTTAATTTCTTTCTTTTTACGGATTCCTCCGCTGCACTTGTTTTGAAATGCTTTTAGTCTAGTAGATTCTGCTGCTTTTTTTTCCAGTAATTGAAAGTCATACTAGAATCTTTAACAATGTTAATTCTTGGTGAAATAACACTTTTTTTTGTCTGAATTACTATAATTATATTCAATGCACTCTTTATTGCAGCCTCTCGTCCAGATGGCTCTGCTGAAGAAATGGAAAAGCTAATATAATATACAAGGACGAAAACTACCAGTAGATCTGAAATTGTTTAAGTGACTGAAAACTGTTTTCCCCCAGAGATAAAATGAAGCATCCTCAAAACTAGCACCTGTATTCTGTGATACAGAAGAAAGCAGATATGTAAACCTTAAGAAGCACCTTTGATGTTTAGGATTTTATATTCCTTTGATCAGAGATTAGTTGCTAAAATACAGAAAAAGCATTCCTTACCAATGCACAAAGAACTTCAAGAACTAACGCAGATAAAAGCTCCTAAAATATCAGATTTAAGGGCCACCATAGCTGAAATGGAACTCAATTTTAAGCATGAGTAAGTAGAACACTAATCTATAATTTCACTTAAAACATTTCCTGAATAATCTTTTTTATTTAACTGAAGGCAAGATGATAAACAGGTCCCAAATGAGCATTGGCATGCTCTACTATGCATTTCATTATATGTCACATAGAACTTATTGACTATTCACCAAAAATGGCAACTGTAACAATATTCAGAATAAGATATAACACCCATCTCTTATTGCATTTGTCAGAGTGCATTGTTAGATGTGTTAGAGTCTGAAAACCAATATAGAAATGACAAAAATATATCACTTTTGGTCTTAATTTTTCATTTCTTACTTGATTTAAGAAATATAGGGCTTTTTTTAAGCAAGATACCCTAACATAATATCACCATAGTGAGAGATAAATGGCAGCCATTATGGGACGCAGAAAAGGAATGGGACTTCCTAACGTCCACTTTAAGTGAATATTTAATTGACACTTGGTAAGTTTATTCCTGTGCAAGAAAAAAATCATCCAATTACAGTCGTCACTATGCAACAATTATAGTGCATAGCTCGTGTTTAAACATATAACAACAAAGTAAGGAATTATGAAGTCCATTGATTGAAGGCTGCTTTATATCAAGTTTTTCAAATTATTTCCATCTTGTTTTATATGGTTGTCCTATGCATTCAGTGAGGTTACACATCCGTCTCAGAGAAAGGAATTTTATATAATCATTTAGATCTACATCATGAAATAAATGAACATGGACAAAGAATTGAAAATACACAGCAGAAAATGTTTGTATTGTCTTTCCTCAGAAGGTTTGACTTTGCAATTTTTGCCACAGCATTTTTCTCACAGCAAGAAAGGTTAGTTATATCCCTTTCTTACTGCACAACTATGTTATGTGACTTACTTTATTGCAGTTGGTAAATCACTTTAATTTCTTGGATGAAAGCTGCTAAAGAAGTGCAAATAATTTCTATTTTAAAAATAATTTTAACCTCGGAGTTATACTTCAAGAATCTCAAAGCTCTTGTAAAAATCTTGTGGAATAGGAAATATTAAGAACTCGGATTTACATATGCTACTAAAAGGAAAAATTGGGGTTCTGCCTTTATTGTTGCTGAGGGTGCCAACAAAACCTACAGATTTCATCCAGTTCTGTAACCCCCTAAATACAGAATAATTAACCCCAGTGATGACAACACCAAGGACACCAGTACTTTAAGATTTTCAGCCTGGTGACCCCTATTCAAGTTCTCCTGCAACACACCATAGCAGCTACAATGTTCTCATTCTTTTACTGGCATAAAAATAATTCAAATTAGTGTGAGGAAAGCAAAAAAACAATTCTGAAACCCAGCTCTTCTCCAGCCACAATCCTCCATTCGGGTGTGAAGAGGTGGAAGCTTTAGCTCTCCAGACCCAATTCTGGATGGGGAATGACATAAATTGAGAGATAGTAATAGAGGCTACTACTATTTTTTTCCCTCCTGTGCTTCCAGATTCACACACCGTATCACAGTATCATAAGGTTGGAAAGGACCTCTGAGATTATCGAGTCCAACCTATAACCCAACACTAAAACCAACACTAACACCATCATCTAAACCATGGCACTCAGTGCCTCATCCAATCTACCCTTAAACACTTCCAGGGTCTGTGACTCCACCACCTCCCTGGGCAGCTCATTCCAATGACCAATCACCCTTTCAGTGAAGAACTTTTCCCTAACATCAAGTCTAACGTGAGCTACTTGAACACACTTGCAGCTTCAACAGTTTCCGGTACATATGGACAACAGTTACTGTTATTCCATTTGACAAGTCTACCAGCCAAACAGCTGAGAAGATGGTGGACTCCAAAACCAAAATCACTTTTCACTTCAACAGATCCGTTCCCTTCTCCAAGTTAATAAAACAGAGGAAGAAGGCAGTGATTAGTAGCCAAGGAGTAGAACAGAGCCAGAATGTAAGAGTCCAAACTGACACTTGGAGAAATCTTAAGGGAAAAATAAATAATAATTTCATTCAGAAGAAGTGTAACCAGCAGAACAAGCAAGGTAATTCTGCCCCTCTACTCTGCTCTCGTGAGACCCCACCTGGAGCCCTGCATTCAGTTCTGGAGTCCTCAGCACAGGAAGGACATGGAACTGTTGGAGCGAGTCCAGAGGAGGCCACAAAGATGAACCAAGGGCCAGAGCACTTACCATACAAGGACAGGGTGAGAGAGTATGGGTTGTTCAACCTGGAGAAGAGAAGGTTGTGGGGAAACCTTAGAGCAAGCTCCCAGTGATGAAAGAGGCTCCAGGAAAGCTGGAGAAGGGCTCTTGATCAGGAAGTGCAGGGACAGGGTAAGGGTTTTGAGCTAAAAGAGGGGAGATTGAGACGAGATCTTGGGGAGAAATGTTCTCCTGTGAGGGTGGGGAGGCCCTGGCACAGGTTGCCCAGAGAAGTGTTGGCTGCCCCATTCCTAGGGGTGTCCAAGGCCAGGTTGGATGGGGCTTGGAGGACTCTGATCCAGTGGGAGGTGTCCCTGTCTATGGCAGGGGGGGTGGGACTGGATGGGCTTTAAGGTTTCTTTCAGTCCAACCCATTCTATGATTCATCCTTGACATGGGCCTGTAAAGCAGGTTAGCCACAACATTCACATTCCACTAATAAGGTTATTTTGTCAAGTGGCTCTCATCCAGTCTGAATGAAGTGATGTTGCCACCCATACCATCACCTTGCTAGCTTGATATCCAACGTCACATAGCATGACAAGGCAACATTTTTATGAACAAGCCTAGTGTCTGTGATCTGCCTTCGTATGAAATTATTTTCTTCCCAAATGCCTGTTATTCCAGTTGTTAAATTACTTTAAGTCATGCTCCAACGCATGTGTAGTATACTACAATCAAACAGGAACAACGCTTTGCATATCATTAAATGCCAAATTCTTTCTACCACTCTGGAAACAGAACTGCAGCCAGAAATGTGTGCTTTCTATGCTTCTTTGCAATTCCAGTTGCCAAGTGAACACAGGCTGAGGAAGGAGTTCTGCCAAGTGTCAGTGCTGCATTAATATTTTTATTATTCTCTGGGCGAGAAGTATATAATGCTATTTTATCCAAAGGCATTATTGATACCAAGGATTAGCATTACAATTTGTATAATTATTGCAGTGCCCACAGGACTTCATGTCATCAAATATTTATAAAACTCACAATAGTTGAGTGCAAATGATTTTAGATGCCTTTGGAAGAAAAAAAAAGATCAGATCGGGTAGCTAATTCAAAGGAAAAGCACAATACAGTATTTTCACAGGATGCTTGAGAGGTATTTGGTCTCAGGATAACCTTGAACTCTCTTTACAGTGCTTTTCCCAATCAAGGTCTCTCCCCTTCTGTGTTGTTTTTTTGTTTAGTTTTTTTGTTGTTGTTGTTGTTGTTTGGTTTTGTTTTCATTTTTTTCATTTTTCTTCTAAGCATTAATGTAATTTTAAGAATCCAGTGTCCTCTTTTCACTTCACATAACTTGTCCCTCCAGTATCCATTGTTCTGTTTCAGGCCTCCATGCCACGAACAGTCACTGCAGGACACAGCACATCACGCCAGGTTATGCACTGTCTGGTACGAATGCAGCCTTCAGCTACAGTTTGCTCTTTTTTTAATGACAACAGCAGGATTGCTTATGATAAAATACATATTCATTCTAAACCATGTGCTGTAAAATATCTCTAAATGAGGAAGATATCAGTGCACTTTATTCAAAACTCTATGTAATTGGATTGGAAGCCAAAGCCAAATGTCCCATTTCTCTTTTTCTGTTCATATTCTTTTTTTTTGTTTGGTTTTGTTGTTGGGTTTTGGTGGGGTTTTTTGGAAGACGTATGAGTTAGTGCCTTTGCCAAGGCTCCAAAACCAAGGCAGGTTTTAGAACAAAGACATATGCAGGGGAAACAAAATAGAACTAAATCAAAACAAAACAAAACAAAAAAAAAAAGAGAGAAGTCTCCTCAATCTCACACTTTCTCAGGATAGCTTTTCAGTGAACTGGCATTACTTTGAAATCCTTGTTCCAGTAGAGATCACACCAAATTGACAGGAAGTGCTCAAATGTACCAACAGAAGCACAGGTTCCAGCATCTTGGCCCTATGGAGCTTTCTGGCATTCAAGGATCAATGTCCAATTCAGTAACAAATTTACACGTAAAGGAAGGGTCATACAAGCTATATAACATACACCTATTAGTAAAGGATTAACCTCGATTCACCTTTCTGCTTATCGCTCTATTTGTTAGTTTTGGAGAAACAACTGTACATAACTTTAACCTAAAGCAGCAGGTTTCAAATCCCAATACGTTTATCACTCCTTATTGGGCATCAAACTATGACAACATGAAAGTCTTGGTTAATTAACTAAAATATCATCAATATAAGCTGCCTTGACATCTAGCAACATTTAGAGAAGAACACTAAATTACATGGTATTCATCTAAGTGCCCTTAGAAAACTGTCCTTTTTAAGTTTTGGGTGACAAGAAGGGTGACTATAAAGCTGCCTCTGAGTAGGTGGTATTATTGCTTTTTTAAATAAGTATTTCTAAAAATTGAGTTACTACAGAACTACAAAGTACTTAACACTTCCCAAGTCCTTATATGCAAGTGTAAATCCTCTATCCTGGAAGAGCACAGCAAATGATAAAGAGACATTGATCTTTACTTTGCTACATTCCTGCCTGTCTTTGGAGGCTTCTCAATCTCCCCAGCTCACGGAGGTCAGCTGCTCTACCAGCTGCAAGAGAGTACAGCAGAGCCAAAGCTGACCCCATGCTCTTGCAATCCTTCATGGCTTAACTTTGCTCATAAAAGGAAAATTGCCCCTAACTTTTCTCAAGCAACTAATGTCTCCTCAGCTCAGTAAGCCTGTTGTAATAACTTCTACTAGATGACTGATATTTATAAAGCAAAAAATCTTTGGAAATATTAATAATGAGAATCTCTTTTCCTTACACTGAAATGTAAGATGACTATCACAAAACAGTCACGTATCAGACAGAGCCAAAAACTTAAGACTGCTTAAAATGGTATGAACCCATTCAGTTTTTACAGAAATATCACTGCTTCATCTGTTATCTCAGGTTAGACCATGGCTAAAACCAGAAATGCAGCCTCATGATGTTAGGATAAGGATCAGCAAGTCAGACTTCGTGGCAGAGACATTCAGAATCCAGTGAAAAGTAATTCTCACTGTATAATGCATGCTGTTTGATAAACATTCATGCCACAAACTGGAAGTAGCATGCAATAGTTAAGCATTAATAGACTAAACATGTCCACTTCTAATTCAGTGTTACAAAGAAAGGTATTTAAGTTTTTCTGAATAGATAATATTGAAAAGATAAAGAGAAGGACTAACAAATAACACTGCACTAAAGATAAAGCAATTAGCAAGTTAGCAAGCTACAATTTTAATATCAACACCATAGGTGAAGCAGTATAATCATGGGTAGCAACGTTAATAACACCTTGCATTAAGACTGTAAAACCTCTATTTTCTCTCTTTAGTGGCTTATATTTGGTCCCCTATCATAGTAAGTATTGGTAACATAACTTCTACGAATATCCTCACTGTTCTAAAACCCTGTCTTTTCACTTTGCACCTAGAAAAATGTTCACATGTTAAAAAAATACAAATATATGCTGCCTCAGATTTTCAACTTATTTTACTCAAATTATAGACTATTCATAACAAAAATTCTGGAACTGGAAAATTTGTAATGGAAGCAGTATTGCAATCTTGTAAAAACAAAGTTAAAAAACCATGCGTGAGTAGGTGGCACATGATCTCTTCTGCTAACAGGTTCCTGTTTAAAACAGATCAGGATTTTGATGAATGTTCCCTTGGAAAAAAATGAGATCTGAACGTAACTTTGGAAGCAGCATAACTGATGCATTTTCCAACTCCAGTGAAGTCAAATTGAGTTAACCAAAGTAGAGAATCTGGCCCATGAATTCACCACACTAAAATACGGTCTGTGTGAGGAAATTCAGACAATTGATTTAATTTTCGGAAAACATCTGAACTTACTACCTCAATGCATCTCATAGATACTTTTTCGACTAAACATATAAAACCAACTGCTAAACCAGGAGAAGATGAGTAGTTCCTAGCTCAATTCTTCTTTTAGCTTGTCTTAACCAAAACCGGATCACAGTAATTGCAAATGACTTCATTATCATTAACGTTACGAAACTTCACGGAGAAAGCAGTCTGCAGGGACATTAAAATAAAATATTCTATGCAGAATTAAAAGACTCATCAACTCTTCTTTAAGGTGCAGTAATACTAATTGCCAGCAGAGGCTTTATAGTTGAGGATTCCTCTTGGTTGTGTAGATCAGGGAAAATGCTACATTTTTACTTAGCAGCAGACAAATCAGCCAGCTATGGCTCTTGGGGGAAGGGGGGGGGGGGGGGGGGGGGGGGGAAACGAAACAAATATAACAATCCAACAAAAACTGGTAAACAACTAATTTGAATGAAAAGGTATTGAAATGCAAAGGTTTCTCATTCAGGAGACAAGATTTAGACAAAACATTTCCTGTCACATGATAGCAATTTGGGAAGGAAACAAAATTTCAAAATAGTACTCTGCATAAGTTCCAGCAGTTATCATTACAGTTTGGAATTAAACCTTTCCTTACTGACTGCAGTTTTGGCTGTTTCTTATATGTGTTGAGATCTCTGCCCTTTCTGTAACTGATTCTGTGCTACGTTCCCAGAGAGCCTGGGAGCAACCACACTAAGGAAAATAACATATTCTGTAGTTTCACGATCTTAACTTTTTCAATTGCTCTCTTCAGACAGAAGAAGTAAGTTTTACATTTTTATATGAGAAAGATATATTGCTATTATTTGAAAGGAAAGGTCTTTCGATTAAATTTGAAATCACACCTAATTGCAACCCACATTTTATCCTGCTTTAGAAAGTTGCAGCATCCAGACTCCTCTGAATTCCTTATTATAAGTTCTGCCTATTAAGAAAGAATAAAAAACATGCAAAAAAAGAAAAGGACACCTCTGGAAATACACAGTACCAAACTGTAGACCTAGTGGGGAGAATGATCAAACAGAAAGCAACGTGGAATACAGACTGTGAAGTAAGTACACTCTCCAGATGAACAAGAAACATGGAATGAGGCTTAAAATTAATATTAGCTAAACTGATTTGGTATAAATTACTACAAAATCTTAATTAAAAAATACTTCCTTACATACAGAAACAAAATCTGACTTCTAAAAGTAAAGTCTGTTTATTTGTAAGGCACACATTTTTAGTAACTGATTGTGAGGATAAAATAGAGTTCTTCAACTAACAGCAAAGCTCTGATTCTTTGGGTTGTGCTATAATTCTAAGATGGCATAATTTTCAGACTAATTTGCTGTGACTTTAGCAGGTAGGATTTCCTTCTTTTTAACTCTTTGTGTAGATAAAAAGCAATTAAGATATGGAAGATATGAAGACAGCAATTTCTAATGAACAGATAGATCTACATAACAGGATTATGGAGTTGCTGTAAGTTTAGGGCATGCAACATTTAAATCTCACTTGCAATAAAGACAAGAAAAAGAGAGGAAAACATTTACAAATATTTCATTGTCAAAGAAAGGATATTTGACCATTTCAATCTTTAATAACAAGAACTTATTTCTGCAAAACAATTATTTCTTGTAATAAAGGTAAAGTAATAGAAATGCTTAGTGGGCTGATCTTGCACCGTCTCCAGGAGAATGACTCAGGTTAAATTCTGACATCCTGTCCTAGCCTCTTGACAATAATAGTAGTTTCAATGGGATGCTGAAGCAAGTGTTGAAGCATATACAGCAGTGGTTTGGACCCTGAGCTGCTGCTGCTTTCAGAGTAGATACCACAACATCATCTTTTAGAGAATGGTCTTTCATTTTTGCCACAGAGCACTTGGAAAGATAACTAAAGCCTAACAGACACTCACCTAAACCTCGAGACAAATGTCAGCTACCATAATTGAAACATTATAATCTGGTTGATGGACAGAGAACAGAGTATAGGGGCCTCAGAAACATAAACCAACATTTCTGTTGCATTAGTATGGAAATGGTTTCATTAAAAGAAGGGAAGATTGTTTTCTGTTTGGGTGCCTGCCCTTCAAGAACTCTGTGTCCTCCTTGTACCAGCTCACACAGAACTGAGAAAGAGACAACTCAACGCCTTCCTTGTTCAGTCCATTCCTGAAATTCCTCTCTCAGCTGCCCCTCTGATCATAAAGTGCTCTGATCTCTTCAATGCACCTTCTGTCCTACCACTGTGTACCTTCAAGCCTCCCCCAACCCCCAATACTCTCTGCAAAAGAAACAGTTTTTCCTTCCTTTCTCCTCCACACTGTGCATCCTTTCCAGCTAAGAGAATAATAATTAAAAAAAAATGGGTAAAGAGCTACAGCCTTCTCTTCATTCAGGAAATAAAAAGCTCAGAAG
This sequence comes from Tapera naevia, assembly GCA_033556795.1. Taxonomy (NCBI): domain Eukaryota; kingdom Metazoa; phylum Chordata; class Aves; order Cuculiformes; family Neomorphidae; genus Tapera; species Tapera naevia. The sequence goes on from JAUMJJ010000099.1 coordinate 4,492,483, forward strand.
ATAGATGTACAACCAGAGCAGTAGTTCCACAAGTATGGAATTCATAACTGTGATAAAGGCAACAGCTGGAGCTTGAAGGAGTCACAAGAGCAGAAAAAATAGCTGAGCTGGAAGCAGTCATGTCCAGCCTCCTCAGACGTCAAATTGATTTCTTCTCCCATCCTAGATCATAACTTACTTTCCTTACGTCTTGAGCCTGTTCTGTGTAACCTCTAGCTTCACTCATTCTGTACCAGGCAATGTAATTTCTTGAGACTCTGCTAGTTCCTAATGATGTGGAATGTAATGTGTCACCACTGAATGCAGCGAAGAAATATGCAAAAGAGAAAATGCTAAACTTTAAAAGAAAATCCTGTCTTAGTACACTATTAGACTACTCATGTGAAAATGTTTATTTGCTCTGAAGTCACAAGTTATTAAACAAATTGCTCCATTCTGCAGTGCCACAGTGTTGCAAGACTTCTTTAAAATTATGTTGGAAAAAGATACACTCAGCTAATGAAATTAATGAGCTTTAATACACCCTTGAAGTACAGGTTTTCAGCACAAATTTGCTTCATTATCACAGCTCTGTAAGCTTTGTAATGCATAATGGTCACTGATCCTACCCAGAACACAGCGAAACGTGGCAAGAGTTTAATTGTACATGCACCTACATTTTAAAGCAAATAAGGCAGTCTCCAGGGCTATTAATACAGCAGATGCTTTTTATAATTAAAAGGATAATGTCCAAAGATTAGCTGGAAAGTATTTAATTATAGTCAGTAAATTACTATTGAAGTTATTATTACATGGAAACTCAATGAAAATTAAATACTTAATTTTGCAACAATGCAGCAACAACAGTCCATTTTCCAACATTTGTGTCACATAGAGAGCCTGACCTCACCTGTGGAAACACCTGATTTGGTATAAGTTTTCCTGATTTGCTTTACATGCTTGATACGATAAGGAAAAGAAACAAGTTGGGTGCACTGCAATATGGAATTCATTCGTCTCCTCGCTCAAAGAGAAGAATTAAAAATCTCATCCAAAGAGTAACATTCACATAAAAAGTCCTTTTAATGAGTTTATAAAAATATATTCACATAAAATCCAGTATTTACACTGGAAAACACTTTCTATGGACACCATTTTAATGAATATGTTGAGAGGCAAAAGAGGAATCAATAACTTTTCTTGAATGCACTGGAGGTGCAAATACAAATCTATTACTGAAAATCTACCTAAAAGTGTACTTCTAAAGCTCAATTTAGTAAAAGTTTGCAAGGTCTTTGGACAGTACAAAGTGACTCTGGCAAGTAGTTAACATAACTGATTATAAGAATAGATTTTTTTTTTCTAGACAGTGAAAGGATTAAGCTTACCTATTTTTTTCATATTGGACTGAATTAGAGCATACACTTTTTGTCTACCTTATCAGACTGCATTTCTCCAGTTTGCTTTCTGTGCTGCCAACATATCTAGTCTATACTCTCCAGACCATTGACGGACTGAAAAATGTCAGTCAAAACCCAAAGTTTAAGAAAACAGTTACATGGATATAGCCTTTAGAGCACCCTAGTGAAATCCCTGGAGGAACATGAACAGCTTTTAGGCCTATTGCTCACCAGAAGCCTGAAATGACATTTCTATGTGGCACCCGTCAGGAAGCAGGAAATGTCCATGTGTTTGTGCTATTAGTCAGGCTAAGTGACAAGAAAGAGTTTAGAGCAGTAACCACATGCATGCACAGTTGTAGGAGAGGAGCTGTGGAACCTACGGATGAAGATCGTTTTTTTGCTTACTAAACACCCCCCAAAAAAGAAGATAAATTCAAAAGCAGGGAAAGACACCAAAATTGCACAGAAGACACCTGTTTCCAAGGTTGAGTTCGGTGGACAGATGGAAAATAGCCAGTTGAGTGATTCCTATCAAGCAAATGCTGAGTGCAAGAGCCCAAGAAATTCCTCCTCCAGCCCAGAATTTCATAAGCTTTCCTTTACCTAAGTTCCACCGTGTCCCACTTGTATGTCAGTTGTCCCCTCTGCCTTCACGGAAGGGTGGCCTGGTACCACAAGTATTAATATGTCAAGTGATATACAGTGTGTTGCAAACAATTTCTGCAATTCCACAATTATAGCAGCTACAAGACCCTTTGTGTGCAACTCTCAAAAGCAGAGTAACCTATTTGTGGTAACGATTTTATACTTTACTGCAGTAACATTCAGTGCACTGTGTTACGCACTGCGCGTTCATCCTCTTTGGGCTGGTGCTGATCAATGCTATGAGCACTCGCTTTCTACTCAGATTGAAGAAGTGAGAGGCTACTTTTGTCAGTATGGCCTTCTTGTTCACACAGCCACCATCACACTTGTGCTGAACTACAGAAAAAAGAGCCAAACCCAGGGCAGTGATTGTGTCTCTCCACTCAGCACTGACGAGACCACACCTTGAGTACTGGGTTCAGCTCTGGGCCCCTCAATGTAAGAAGGACATTGAGGGGCTGGAGCATGTGCAGATGATGAGGCTGGGGAAGGGGCTGGAGAAAAGTCCTATGAGGAGCAACTGATGGAACAGGGATTGTTTAGTTTGCAGAAGAAAGAGCTAATGGGAGACCTCATCACTGTCTACAACTGCCTGAAAGGAGGTTGTGGCGAGGTGGGTATTGGTCTCTTCTGCCAAGTGGCAGGTGATGAAACGAGAGGAAAATGCTTCAAGTTGCACTAGGGGAGGTTCAGACTGGACATCAGGAAAAAATTCTTCACTGAAAAGGTAGTCAGGCACTGGCAGAGGCTGCCTGGGAGGTGGTGGAGTCACCATCCCTGGAAGTATTTTAAAGATGGGTAGATGAGTTGCTGAGGAATCTATTGACCATGATGATCTCAGAGTTCTGTTCAACCAAAAAATTCTATGATTCTACAAAAGATCATATATGATAGCCTTCATGACATATGGGTGTTGCACAGTTCTTATACATCTTCCCTTTACAGTTTCATTATGGATGTATCCCTTACCAGGCTGAATTCATCTGAACAATTTTAACGTGGTTTGTATGGGGCAGACATCTTCCAAACTTGAAGGAATAGCAAGGAGGGTTTTTGTTACTTGCTCTGTTAATTCATCATGAGTCAGCAGACAAAGTTTAATTTTGTTAATTCAGCAGGAAAGGCACTCTGGTGTGTGTGCTACTTCTCAGACAAATGGCATTATTTCCATATCTGCTCATAATTGCTATAACATGGGTTGCAGTTTGAAACGTGTGTTTTAAGAATAATTGGATGGACTCTTATCACTTTATCTTCCTAAATTAAAATCACTGTTCCTGTAATGATGGGCAGAGCAAAGGTTACACTGTCCAAGTGAGTTGACAAATACAATTCATTTCAGGACACCAGAGTTTACTGCATGACTTGCACTTCCATAGCACAAATGCCTCCTATTGAGTCAAAAGCTGAGACAGAACAGAGATGAGCATATATCTAAATGCAGTGTCTGAAGTGTTATTGATTTTCATAGCTAGTCAGAATGTTCAAAATTGCTGGTTTTATTGGTTTTGACCAGCTCTGTTGACTCCATTTACAAGAGTATCTTTGCATTTCAAAAAAGCATTTAGTGGGGATACAAGGAAATATCCATCAGAGAACAGCATAACATTAAAAAAAGCTGCAATCAAGAGACAGTGGTAACAGCATTGACAATGCTGAAAACATTTTTTGATTGCTATATTCTTAAAAAAATATATTGAAAACTTAAAACTGCCCTTCTCCACCAACTCAGCTTTGTATCTATTTTTGTAAAGAGACTTGCATGGAAAATTCTTACATTTTTAAACATTTTGCTACTGAGACTTCTGCCCAAACCACTCTTAATCACCCAGTAACTTAAGGATTTCAACCAGTTTGAACTAATCTCTCTCTCTAATCTTTTTGAATAGCAGGATACAAATTAGGACTTAATATTTACTTAATACACTCTATTAGAGCACAATGAATTAGAATCTTTATTAACCTGAAGTGAAAATTTATGATATAGTCTACTCAGTCACTGAGTATATTCACTGCATTTGTATTGTTGCTTAGGATTCTACGGTATTTTCATCACACTGGGATAATAAGTCTCCTAAATTATTATCTGCAATAGATTTCTTGTGAAATGGTTCTGTCTCCTTTTTCCACTCCTTCATTTTCTCCTCTGAATAGAGAACCCTATAGTGAGATAGAGACTGTAAAGAAAAACATTTCAGAGAACACAAATCAACAGAGATCTTGGAAGAGAATAAAACCAAAAAGGTTCAGGGATTACAAAGGCACCAATTGGTCATCTCAGTTGTAGTCACACCAATTCTTATTCTGAAATAAGTCTGTAAGTTTGTCAATAATGTCATTAGCTTTGATATAGTTTTTGGCTTCTGTCTGGGTCCAAATCTGACAGCTAAATCCTACTGATGCTTTTTGTCAGAACCACATCACCCATTCTACAACAAGGACTCATCCCTTCTCCATCAGGACTGACTTGTTTATTCCCCACCTTGTGGGGAATAATTTATTCCCCATCCTTGTGGTTTTCTGAGGAAGAAAGAACTACAACCTCCCAGGAGCTTGTATTCTCTTCTTTCAAAGTAGGACTATTTTCTTGAATCTTTGGCAGTTAACTCCTCCTCAAAGTCACAAAGCAAATGAAAAGCCTTCTAAAGCCTTCACTTCCACACTTAGGTGATCTCAAGATCAGCAAGGCAGTCAGTGGGGAGAGAGACTGACTGGGTAGAACTCCTGTGCAGTTGAGCAAGTGCAAAGACCTCGTGTCTATTTAAAAGCCTAGTATTAAATAATGTTCTGACAAAAACTGAACAGAAGAACAACTTTACTTTGCTAATCTGTTCACTCACCAGAACAGTATTTTAACAAAAGCCACAGGACCCACAGATATACATAAACTGTTACATTTAATCCTTATTTCTTTCAAACTAAGTTCTATTTAAGTCAGCATTGTAGCAGCACCGTGGCCTTCACTGCAAGAGGATACAGTTAAGAGTCTTTTATAAAAAGTGTTCCCTCAACTGCTTTTTCCTTTTCTTTATGCCATCAAGAAACTGTTGACTCTAGCTGAATCTGCTGGCCACATGGATAGTTAAAATTCATGAGAAAAATTCTCCTGAATGAGCATTTGAGCCTGAGTGTCTGGACTTTCAGACATGGTACAGCTTAAGAGTGACAGCAGCGTGAAGTGTGCTACCAGTAACAGCTTTTAGGGTCTTGAGGTATTTTGGTGTTTCCTGCTCCTTCAAGGAACAGATTGATACAATCCCTCCAGAGGGTTATAATGCCTACTTGTCCTTGAAATCATCACCTCACCTTCTCTCTTCTACTCAGGACAGATCTATCCCATGTTCATCAGTGGAGGCTGACCACCACCAATCTCCTCCTTCTTCCCAGCTACAGATATATTCATGCACATCTACCTCTCACTTTAAAGCCTAATATTTACCTTCTAGAACCCAACAGATTTAAGTATTGCCAATCACACCTTTAAGAGACAAATTATGTTTAAAATGTCAACAACAGAGTTGCATTCATTAATTCCAGAATTTGGCTCTTTTCAGCTTTGAAGGTGTTTGGGTAAATAACCTGTAAAATGTTTGTGTTCTAAATCTAGCTGGCTGATAAAGTTATGACAGTAGCCGACTGCAACTACTTTCCTCTTGCCACTCCTACCTGAGATGCCTCAGGTACACCCCCTTGTCCATTTTAATGTAGCATTATTCTTTTTTGTCCCCCATTCGAACTATTGTGGATTTGAAGAATATACACAGTGTACTAATTGCAGCAGCTCCACAGTACAAGAACTCAAGACTCCAACACAGATGCACTTCCTTAGTACAATTCCTGTTGTGTTGAAAGGTTAAAACACTGTTTGTGCAGTGCTTTCTTTCACCTTGTTTATGTGATACTTTAGTAGCAGGAAGTTTTTAAAAAATAGCAAATATATACTAGTTATATATAAAATTAATCATAAATCTTGGAGCCACGAGTCACAATACTACTCTGAAGGCCTCTGATCCTTTGTTTGCTTAGGAGAGCCATTTGTAATCATCAGTATTTGTGTGCCTTAAAATACACTGCCCCATTATCCTCATTGTGAAGGAAGAAACCACCTACCTCTCTCTCTCCTTCAATTACAGGGGAGTTTCTAAATAAGTTCTTTAGAAATGCTCTTTCAGCACTTGTAGGCCTAATTAACTACTTTTCCCCTCCAGTTAATGACAGCTCTTTAGATGACATTAAATATATTTTGCAAAGTATTGCTGCTATAGGGTTATCACAATAGTATGAATTCAGTTGTTCAGTTTTATTTGTACTGAAAATGCAGATAATTAAAGGTGTTAAGCTTTGGTCACATAATCAAAGAGGCTTACAATCAAGATCACTTGTGATAAAAGGCAAAAATGATTTATTCCTAACCCACTTTCCTACCTAATTATCTTTTTTTAAAAGTATTTACCAATAAAAGCTTGCTTGGTGATTTTTTTTTTTTTTTAGTAGCATTACCTGTTCTCTTAATCAATGCAAATATTGTTTAACAAAGGTTTGAGGATTTTGTTTCTCTTTTTTTTGTTGTTGCTGTTGTGTCAGCTTTAAATGGTATTTTTCCAAAGTTTTACTACTAAAATACAACACACAAAATACAGTGGAACATCCTGAATATAAGTATAAATACTTTTGCCAGTAGCATTTTTTTATACAGCAGATTCAGGTAATGGAACTCCATCTTTTCTTCAGAAAGACATTGAGTACCAGAAAATCTCTGAAGATGTGGAGATTGAGATTTATTGTTTGCAAATGTGCAAAAGAGAATCAATTTAATGAACCTGCTGTGAATTTTCCCAATACTAATCAATTTTACTATCCTTACCTGCTACTTTTAGAGGTTAAAATCTAATAGTAAAAAAATAAGAAATCGGATGAAATCCAATTAAAAACAATTTTGAGAACTCCAAATCTCAGCCATAGAGAGGCTGATCATTGAAACACGGCAATATAATTTCAGAGCAAGATATCGAAGCTTCATCTACATCATCCTTTAAGTTTCTAGACACTTCCCCCACCCCTATTTGATTTATAACTCATAAGTAACTTTAAGCTTTAAAAGTCAAACTCCGACTCCCTCTTGAGCCATTGTGGTATAGTAGAGAATAGCAGAGGAATGCGTCAGGGGTTAACAACAGGAAGGGAGGAGTGGGATGCAAACTTGGAGGGACATCGTGCAGGCTCAGCAAAGATATGGGGAACACTATTTCGTTTCAACCGGTTTCAGCCGATCTTGCGATTATAACCCAGCGTTTCAGTCAAGAGGTGAAAAGAGCAAGATTGAGAAAGACTTCTAGGCTTCATCGCCAAGGACCACCACCAGGAGGCAGTGCGCAAGTGCGAATGGGAGGGAACTTATGTTAATGACTTCTCAGGACTAATTATCATAACAGGACCTGTTTTCAGAAATTTAATGAATATGTATCCATGTATGCCTTAACCTCTGAAAAGAGATCGGCAGTCAAGGCCTTTGGAATTATCCACCCTGTTGCCCACTGGTGAATAAACATACCTGCTTTACAATTCCTGTGAGTTGCAGAGTTTGATTCCGCATATCAATAGCATATGGACACAGACAGAATTTCCTCAAGATCCAATTCCATCCATTGTATGAACCCTTCTATAAACTCACATAATTCTTTTATTTTAATGGAATTAAGTTGTATCAGGGTAGGGAGGAAGAAAGATGAGGAACTGATTCACTGAAAGCATAGATGATGGAGATACATTCAAGAAACTCCTCCTTCCCTGTTTCCGCTAGACTTTTTTTCTCCCCAGAATTTGTCATCACTTGGCTTTTTACCATGTTTTTTTATGTGCTTTTGCTATGCTAAAGAATAAATATCTATAAAACAATTTTTAGTTAAACAAGCTGCTCCTGTACATTCTCTTGTTTTTAATATTTATATATATATATACACCAAAAAAAAAGTCTAATTATCCACTATAATCCATATCCAAAGCTTTCTTAAGTAAATTAAAACACTTTTGATTTTCTTGAACTTTGAATTAGCAAATATCAACAGAGGTCTTATTCAGTCAAGTAGAAGAAGAGAGATCAATGTCCTTTCTTTTCTCCCTTGGCTGATCTGGCCATAACTGCTACAAAGAAAATCAAATGCAAAAAAAAGATGCTCTGTTTTATTCCATGAGTGCTGAGGAAAATTATCTGTCTGAAATTTTAGATTAAGAGTTGGTTAAAACTAAAAATTAAGAAAGAATACAGTTTTATAGCAGATGTTTTTTTAAAAACCTCAAAGAGGTTTAAAATATTAGAATTTAAGATGTGATCTCTGATAGAAGGCAGAAATCAGAGTGCAGAGGAAAGGAAACAAGAATTCCAAATCCAGTTTAAAATATATGTATTTTTCCCTCCTCAAGTTTCCTTTGATCTCGTCTTTTAACACCATACTGGATGAGTTGGTTCATAACTTCGGGTGCAACAAGATGGAAATTGGTAAAAATATCTAAGACCATTACTGAACTGTGTTTTCTTTTAAGGGGTGTCCCTGCAAGACAATAGCCTCAAGAATAATTGCATTTCTGAATTGCAGAACACCACCACCACTGTTCTGTGGTAGGAAACACAGGCACAGAGTTATGAATATTCATGAAGGATATTAACAACAAGCTGGACCATTAGGCTGAGGAAAACCCAGCAGAAGAACAAAAAGTTGCAAGAGTTGCTGTTATCTTCAAGGTTAATGTGCTGTAAGCATTGCAATCATCCCACTTTGCAAAGGAAGTATGAAAAGAGCAATGACAGATGAGTGCACTTAGTTTCACTGAAAGATACTGGTCTGGGTAATCTCACCACCAGCTGATTCTGTACAAGGACTCCCATCAGCCTGTTCTCAGGCTGTCCTACAGGCTCAAAGGCAGAAAAATACCTCCAAACCACAAGAAAATGAAAATGAGCGGTGCCATAGGAAAAAAAAGCCACATACTCTCCTTTTCTTCTTGCAGGGTCTGATGTCACAGTAGATTCAGTAGCGTCTGTTCATGCCAACTGCTAAACCCACCTGCTTAGGTCTGACTCTCAGGCTAAACATGGAATGGTTTGGGTTGGAAAGGACCTCAAAGCCCATCCAGTTCCACCCCTCTGCTGTGCACAGGGACACCTTCCACTGGATCAGAGTGCTCAAAGCCCCATCCAACCTGGCCTTGAACACCTCCAGGGATGGGGCAGCCACCACTTCCATAGGGAACCTGGGCCAGTGCCTCCCCGCCCTCACAGGAAAATATTTCTCCTTAAGATCTCACCGCAATCTCTCCTCTTTTAGCTCAAAAACTGTTCCCCCTTGTCCTATCCTCGCACTCCCTGCTCAATAAACCCTTCCCAGACATTGAGAGTGAAACATTGAGAAAAAAAACAGCTGAAATTCCACCAATGTGTAAAAGGTTTAAGGTCAAAATTTGAAATACCTCTGGAACTCCAGTTCCTGTACGGGTTAAGCAAGAAGTGTTTCCTCTGCAGTACAAGTTGTGACTTGGGCAAAACCACAGCTTCTGGTTCAGGCTGCTGCATCCGGTTTCTGCAGAGAAACTTCTGCAAGGTATTCCACAAAGGTGCTCAAATCAGGGTGTTCTCCATGAATTTAAAACTGTCTTTTATCAAATTTGCTCCTTAAGACATACTGATGGAAGGGAAATAGTTTTATGTCAATTTACATAGTACTCAATAAAAGAAAATAAAGAAGTTGTTTCCTATTAAAATCTACATAACTTTTCTATCACCATGAGTATTATTAACTGGAGATACATATTCCAGATTTTCTTTTAATTAGACATATAAAGACATATAACTTACACAAAAAGGAGTCGTATCTTCCAAGTAATTACAGGCAGCTCTGAAGTATATTATTGTATGATTAAATTAAAAAAAAATCTGTTAGTATAAAGATCAGAAATTAAATATAGAATCCTCTAGCATTTGGAGAAATAGTAGTTATAGAAAGAAGTGAAATAAGCCAAATTATTCAGATTTAAAATACAATTTTCACACAGAAAACAACTATATGCAGCAGTAGTGTTTGCAGTAGTTTTCTAAATCAGATGTAGCTACCAGCAAACTACTCAGCTCTCATTAAAATGAGCAAAGTAAACCCAGTTTATCCTGAGCAACAGCCAAATAACTTTTTCTTCCCCAATGAAATAATTTCCAGAAAGATTCCTCCAGTGCCTGGTAAGCAGAGGAAAATCAACAGCATAGTGCATCAAGAAATATGGTCTAACCTTAGTCCTTCAGAACCTGTGCAGATGTATTTATGCCCTCTGTTCCAATCTAAGAATTGAATCCTTCGTACTACTGTCCTATGGGAGCAAGAAAAGAGGCACAGGCCCTACTCCAGGTGGATTAAACAGAAGTGTAAAGTCCTCATTAAGATACCAACAATCCAAGTCTGAATATTTCATGCACGTATTTGTTCAGCCCTCAGGAGAAAAAATCTGGCTGTATAATGACCACAGAGGGCTTGTGACTCCCTGAAGTCATGCTTTTTCATTTACCTTAGTCTAAACTACTCCATAAATTGTGCTAGTTCGTCATAAACCAGATCAGCTTTCATTCTACTCTCTAAGTCAGTAATATTCACCCAGAATTAACAATCAGCCTTAGTAAAATGGAAAATAGCACAGATTAAAAAGGGTCGTAATACAAAAAAAAACACATTTTGAAGTGGAGATGGATATAGACTTTAAGCTAGTTGTTACATATTTTACAGCAGATTTCGAGCAGAATATCCAGGAAGCATCTTCAAAGCTAGTTCAAAGAGCCTGTACTGTGTGACCATGGAGGGTCAAACAAGTTAGTTTAAAATAACCAATATACTAGACACATCCAAAGAGTACTTCTATTATTATGCCTAAACCAAAAGTTTATGGTCCAAAATATTTAAATGTTGTATCTTTTTTCCACCAGTATTTTCCAGCAGTCAATCAAGCCCAAACTGCCAAAATGTTGCAAGAAATATTGCTTTGAGATTTCCCTTCTAGTTTTCTAAGCTCAACAGATCTAGAAATTTGTGAAAAGCATCCAGAAGATCAAAATTTATCTAAGCTAAATTCAGCCAAAATCCAGTTATTAAAATGGAGTGCTGAAGATCTGCCTTAAGGTTCTACAGCTTGCATGCAGGCCTCTTAACTTTGTACTTTTGTAAATCACTGCCACGGGTGAGTTTTTGCCTTTTTCGTAGATTCCTTTTCTTGTTAATGTCAATAGAACAATAAAATAAAGCAGAATTTTTCTCTCCCTACATGTCAACAGCACACACATGAACGCCTTTCTTTTGTTTTCTTTTTCTCTTCTTTTCCCCGCAAGTGGAATAAAAACTCCAAACTAAAATACCTGGGAGGTTATTCAGTCTTATACCAGGTGAGAAGATTTGCAATGGTAAACAAGTAATCAACTACATGCATAGCAAGATTAAAAATATCTTTTATTAGTAAGCTTAGCAAGTACAAAAGCTGTTAGATTTGATAAGGCAGTAACACCCTAGAAAGTTCTTGGAATGCCAATGCCCCCTCGCAGGGACTAGCTGCCACTGGCCGCGCCTCAGGAGGGGAATACACAACATGTAGAAGCTGGGCTACATAAGACAAACCATGTTGGTTTCCAACTGCACAAGCGTTTTTATTCTGGCTAATTCAAAGTGTCATCAGAGTGGCTTAAAGAGAGAAGGAAAGAGAAAGATTGAGGGAGAGAATGTAAATTAATTCTTCCATACCAGAAATCCAACATTCAGTCAGCTTTTCCCTGGATGTTTGTATCTGCAAGCCTACTGAGGATTCCAGCAGAAGAAAGTCTATTAATTTTCCATGTACTTGTTGACAAAAAAGCTATCAGGATTATGGGTTGAATATTTCTAGAGCAGGGAAAGTAAGGGATGCAATTAATCTCTGTGAACTAAAATATACCTCTTTTCATTAATCTTTTATTGTAAATGAGCAAAAGTAATTGAACCAGTACCACACTGTCAGAATAAATGCAATGCCAGTGGGATATGCATGAGAGAGTACATACTGATTGAGTATTAAATATCTAACGGCAATAATTTATGGTTCATTACCTCTTTTTGGAGTTCCTTAGTTGCAGAGTGCTTGAATTTTAAGTAGACAGACTTTTAGTGGAAACTGCTTTCAAAAGCTGAGCATAGCAAATGTGCAAAACCCTCAATCTACTTAATTTTAATGGTTCTGTACTTAGTTGTGCTAACCTCTGCATGGCCAGAAACGTGCAAGCTCTTTGCAACTTCGACTAATGCAATTAAAGATGTGGTGATCCTTGAGGGTTCGTATGCAAAGTAGAAATTAGAGTTTATGAACAGCACACAGTATACAAGTAGACCTCATGTAAAAATGGTCAAATATGTTGCCATATATTTTCACATAAGGAGACTTCAAAAAGGTCATATTCTAGAAATGGGAGCAAAGCACAGCCACTTCAATGGTTACTTTACATGGCATAATTTCGTTATCAAATAATTACTCCAACTGTTCAAGGAGAAAAGCGTCAGACAACTATTTGTATAGTTTTATGTATAAATAATTTTATCTCTTTATTATGAATTGAGTATTTCTGACAGCATTGGTTTCACTGAGAATTGTTGCAACGGTAAGAGCAGGATTACTTGCAGGGGAAAGATGTCACTTTTGCTAAACTGACACACCATGAGCTCCTTTACTGCCAGGCCTCCTGACAGATTCAAGCTGTCCTGCTTTGACCAAACCTCTCAAGGATCAAAGAAAACATGAAACCTAAAGTGGAAATGAATGCATTGGTGTTTTTATACCCTCTTCATATTGACTTAACACGAGTGTAGCTGACTAAATCTGAGGGAAAACAGGCAGGAGGCAGCTGAAACACAGTTTTTAATCCTCTTTCTGAATTTTACTCTTTCTGTTGCCTACTGGAATTGGTCTGGTCCTGAAAAACATTCAGGGCTTTGTGGACTCCTGAGTCTATCTGCTCCTGGTGAATTCTGCTCATCTGTTGAAAATTAAACTGTCCTATTCAGACAGTTGGCAACTGACTGCTCTATGTTTACTGTTTATTGATTTTTGTTAACTGGGACAATTGAGAAGAAGCATTTCAGTTTCAAAGTCATCCCAGAGGACACTGGCAGGTTACAATCACTTATACTGTAAAAAGGCTTCATGTTAATTGACTCTATATTTACATATTATGAATGCATATTTTAATCTGTTTTACATGAATAAGTCCTCCACAATGAAGATTTCATTTCCTTTTTTAAAACAACATAACTACTTGCATTATTTGAAGAGACAAATCTCTTCTAAATTGTTTTGACCTTTCTTGGTGTCCTTTCTTAAAGTGGAAGTGGTATCTGCCTTCTCAGTTCAGGAATTTCTTATCTTAAAAGCAAAGGAATGAAATCAACTTCAAACAGAAACCATTCCATTGTACTCTTTCTAGTTTGGCAAGTCACCCTGTCTGTCTATATTTGAAACAGCCAAATTCTTGACTAGCTCAACTGAATTATTTTTAGTCACAATAGACAAAAGGCAGAGAATAGACCAACTTCAGCAATACACTGGAAAAGGTCTCTGGCCCAAACCAGAAAGACATGGATATATCCTAGACTAAAGTAGGAAGATCAGGACATTAATCTTGCAAAACTGAATCAACTAAACAGGGCACTCCTACCTCTCAGCAGAGGCTCTCTTGTCTTCCCAGTGTCCTGCTACTGCTGTTTAATATTTTGTCTTCAACCTTGGCAAAGTTTTGTTCTCCTCACATGCAAATCTTTTGTTTGAACCTTTCAAAAACAATCTGCATTAAGAAAAAAAAACTTCTCATCCAGCTCTAACGTCATCATCAGCAAATCAGCACTCGGTCAAGTCAAAACTTGATAATACCCCACTTATTCAGCACGGTCTCTGGCCTCAACACATAATTTTTAGGCACACAGTTTTTAGTAGTAGTCATCCTCCCCCTATCCCCCAACTATTTAGGTATGCTCTGTTGTTTTCCAAGACCACAGTGAATACCAAAAACCAGCTGTGCTAGGCTCTGAAAACAGAGGAAGACAAAGCTTTCTCCAATGTACTGACTAGCTTTGCGTGGTATCCATGCATTTTCATAAAGTATTCTCTCATACAGAACATTGCTACTAGCAAAGACTATTGCCTTCTTCTTAAGCCTTCAGGTGAAACCCAAATAAGGAAGCACCTTATAGATCTCTTTGTCATTTAAAGCATTGCTATAAAATAATTAAGCATGTTCACAGATGTGAACATTGCAGCCCTGAGTGTTATTATTCCATTTCTTCATTCTCAAAACAGTCTAATATTCCTCCAGTAAATATGTGTACTCTACGGGTTTATCTGTTACTAGTCTGTATCTTCTCACCCCCTTCGTAGTGATATTCTTTTGTGTTCTGAGTACACGCTGCAGAAATCGCTTCCTGCCCCTCAGATAGACCAATTCATTTCATGACTACAAATCTGTATTAATGTCTTTTCTATAGTATTTAATAACACAAGTCCTTCCACTTCTTACTCTTAAGCGTATCAAGGCTTGTATTCCTGGAGAGAGCAGTAATGCATAGCTAATAGCAGTTTTTATTGCAATTATAAAATACCTGATGTTCCCGTGATCAATACAGTAAAAATATATGTGCATTAAATTAAGAAGTTAAGTATAGGCAAACAAAAAAAAATGACAATCAAATCTAATGGAATAGTTACAAAGAAATAGTCATGGTTTATGTTTTTCATCTAAAAGCCATTCTAACATCATAGCAGCACCAGAACTGAATACAGTAGCAGAGTGCACATGGATTTTAATTTTGAATGATATTGAAAGATCAGTATAGAATTGCTCAGCTCATATTTTTGTGAAGATAACATGTGTGAACCAGTTATTTCCTCCTTTTAACACATAATGACCTTGTCCATTGTTTTAATGAGAAAATTATACATGCTGCACTCAGATTTAACAAACTCTTCAGAATTAAAGATATACCAAAAGAAGGGGAAAAAAAAAAAAGGGAATGAGACTGAGACCTCACACTTGCAACCCAACCATCTGGCAGAAGAAAGCCCAGAGATACCAACACAATGACCTGTGGAGCCTTCGTTATGACACTTGCTGGAGATGAGAGGTGGTAAAGCCGTGTGATAGCTTGTTCTACCTCAGGTGCAGTCACCTTATTGATGCGATATAATGTGAGCAATGCAGAGGGTTAAAGTGCCAAGGCACATATGTACTACTGGTAGTAAGGAATGGAAAAAAGAAAACACTGAACAGTAATTACAAATTTGGAAGACTTTATAATCTTAATCACACAAGTTCTTAACATGCTTTAGGGCAACAGGTCTCCATTCTAAAGGTTCCAGTAGTATCTCGTGTCACAAAGGAATATTAACTCTTTCATTAAAATAACATTATTTAAATTTCTAATTAATTTCATAATTTATATTGATTTCATCAATTCTTATAACACATATTGAGACCTAACAACATTAAAGAATCTCTTCTAATGCCTGAAAGCAAAGGAACGAATAAAATCTCCTAATTTTCTTTCTACTTCTGTTATAGCCACTTGTATAACCCTGATTATATTTCTTTAATTCTCTATGCCTTTAGCCACCTGTAAATTGCCAGCACTAGAAGATTTGAAATTTATTTTTGAAATTTAGCATCCCTAGCCCCTGTAAGACAGAACTAAATAACGTAAAACTGCAATGATCTGCACTTGTTTCCCATCACTTCCCAGCTGCAGCTGAAAGAATCAGGCTTGAGATACAGAACTTTTAATAGATTGATAAATGGTCGTGTATTACTTTTGTTGCTGATGAGATAAATCAGCAGTTTGCATGTGAGAGAGAACTTATCCCAGATTCAAAGAGGTAGAAAACTAATGACAGTGCCCTCACTAAAGGCTACATTTCAATTGGTTTTGTCCTGTTGCCTTATTTTGGTTCAGAGGCAATCAGGCTCGCTCACCTACCAGCCACGCACCAAGGTGTGTCCTCATGGCAAAGCCTCTGCCCTGGCTGGAAGGACGTGTGCACTGAGGTGACACAGCTCATGGTCTCCACGGCTGATCCCACCATCCTGAGGCAGGGCAGAGCCTAGCAGGGCACGGAGCTGTCAGACAGAGCAATACCCACACTGGAGCGCAGCTGGGAGGGCGCTGGGCTCGTTCAGAATCCATGTGCTCTGTTCAACAGGCACAGGCTAAGCGCTCCTTCTTTGGGCCACAGACACCAGCAGAAGCAGCTTTAAAACAGTTGTCTGTCTTCCCCCTCAGCTTTTTGCTCTGATTATGTACAGCCTTTTAATTTCAAAAGCACATTGAGTAGAGACACAGATGAGATCAGAAAGGGACTTCTGAAGCATAGCAGTTCTACAGGGATACCCTAAGGGAATCCATTAGAGGCCCTAATGGCAGATATGTTTTTGAACAATGAACCTTAAAGAACTTTTTAATGAATACAAGATTATATTAACTATACAGCTTACATCTGAAGTGTGAGAAAAACAACTGGATATTGAAATCTATTTTGATTTGGAAAAAAATTGAAAATTAAAACAACCTAAGACTACTGAATTTATGTCAGGTCTTGTGATATTCCCTTCTGCTTACTTCATAGGAAATTACTCACAAGAATAAAAATCTCCCAAAGAGAATTGCGGATTCAATGAAACTTGAAAGAAAACCAGGAGACAGTCATGCTGATACTTTTCATAGGTACCAGCCTTATTGCAAACCTGTCTTTTCTGAGTAAGAGATGAACAAGGACCAAAACACTCTGTACTGTTGTTTTAAGGGTCCACAGATGAGTTTCTTGCTTATGATCAATCTTACAAATAACCACAGTGTGGCAGTGTGACATTCCAACAGCAAATGTGTATTTATTTCCTCTGAGCCAGAAGACAGTTAATGAAGAAACAAAAAAAAACACGTGTGGTGGTTGACAGGTCCTCTAAAACAACTATTGTTCTACAACTCTCCTTCCATCAGTCTACATCACATGCACTCACAAATATGACCAGTCTCTCCTTCTAGGTTCTCCTGGGGTCTCATTTTGCTTGAATGCTTGCAAAAGCAACGGTACAATACTGACTGTTGGGTTACTGGCAGGAGCAACTTAGGTCTGTGTTTTGGGATCGTAGAAAGGGTAGAAAGGGAATAAAGAAGGTTTCTTCTCTTTAGTTCTGAAAAAAAATCCATCCTATTGCTAACATTTTATATTCAGGGAAAGACTTCTGTCAAATCAATATTTTCTATCAGAAAAAAAACAAGTAAATTGGTAGAGTTCCACCATCTACACCTACATGCAACGCAAAAAAAAAAAGTCCAGGCCTCCTATAATGAATATTTCTCTGCCAATTCTAAATATTTCATAAGGGGACCTTTAATTCAGAAGCAAATTGGTAATTGAAGATCATGGGATGAAACAAAAGAGAGGCCAAGAGAGTTGGGGTTGTTTAACCTAAAGAAGAGAAGGGAGACCATAGAGCAGCCTCCCACTACAGAAAGTGGGCTACAAGAAAGCTCGGAAGGGGCTCTTTATCAGGGAGTGCAGGCATATGATGAGGGGAAATGGTTTTAATCTGAAAGAAGGAAGATTCAGATTAGATTTTAGGAAAAAATATTTTCCTGTGAGGGTGGGGAGGCCCTGGCCCAGGTTGCCCAGAGAAGTGGTGGCTGCCCCATCCCTCAAAGTGTTCAAGGCCCCATTGGATGGGGCTTTAAGCTCCCTGATCCAGTGGGAAGTGTCCCTGCCCATGGCAGGGGGGTGGAACTGGGTGATCTTTAAGGTCCCTTCCAACCCAACCATTCTATGAAAACAATCACTGAACATTCATAAAGTAGTTTTAAAAAAAGTATTTCAGCCAGTAGGACTGCAAGAAACTGTTCAGTTATAGGAAGTGTTACACAGGTTTTACTGCTCAGTGTGGAAACAAACCCTCCAGATTTTCTTCTTGGTTTCCCCCCGGCCCCCATGAAAGGCTGCAGCAATTCAGTCCCTCTCTCTAAATGTACTATCAAATGTCGTTAAGCTGTGCTGAGGCCTCTCATCAGCACGACTGCAAGCTCCTCATGGATTTCAACGGAAATACTGATCAAGCCTGGCTCTACTGCATTTTTACAATTAAAGTTTCAAGGTGATATGCGATGGCATAACATTAAGCACAGATTTCATTTGTCCTTCATTAGTAATCAACCTTACAGTCAAATATCCATTAACATGAACTGCAGAACAAAATCAACAACAATTTCAAATGAATTCCCATATGCACAAAACATTTAAAATGCTTAATATTTCACACTCCTCTTTCACCAGATACAGCTCAGTAGCACTCTAGGACTTTGAAATCTTCATAATGCTTTATATCTTTTGAAATGAAACATTTCCCTTAGACTCTCACATCATTCTTATTACTTTACATCAGTGCCAAGTCAATTCCCTTCCTGGATTACATCTGTCCTCTCATACTTCCTTTACCATTTAGCAAACAAAATCCTTCCTCTGGATCTTCTCTGGGTATTTACTCACAACAAGTGACACTGTTCTAAACTAAATGAGTAGAATCTGATAAAAGGGTAGCCCTCCTCTTCTTCGGAGGCTGTCATGTTCAATAAGTAAAATTCAGAGACAGAATTCATAAAACAAGCATAATTAACAGTTGGGTTCTCACATACAGTTTGATGTGGCAATGTCGACTCTTTAGCATTACACATTGTTGTATTGGATTATAACGAAAATTTACATTGCTGAAAGATTATGATCTTTTCCACTGTCCTTTAGATACGGTATTTTTTCTAAGTAAGAATTCAACCTGGTATGCACACACAACTTGGTGCTATTCTGTTCAGATACATTGGTGTTAAGCTCCAAAGAACAAACTCTCAGCCATTACCATTATTAACAAAGAATATTTTACCAATTGTGACTGGATTCTCTCAAATATTTCAGATTTAACTGCTTTTCATGGATGAAAAGAGTGTGATTGCTTATATTCTGTAGAACAGAGGTGACTTTGTCGCCATTAAAATCTATGCTTTTTGATGTTAACTAACTTCCTATGAAATCCTGTGAATGTGAGATAAGGAGGCTTTTACCTGAGAGCAGCCAAGTCTGATAAGAGAGGTGTTTGATTAAGCTCAACTAAGATTAGGAGAAAGTTACTGATGCCTTATCTTAAAAGGACTATGCAGTTAGACAGCTATCTCAATAAGAAGCCCTCCTTTTCCTCAGCTTCAGACAAAGCCAGAATCTAACCATTTTCCATCCAATCCACTTACAGAATTCAGACAATACTATTCATTTACTAGAGTTCAAGCTACAACATTTCTATGGCAGATTAGAGACAATATTTCTGAAAAGATCCAGAATAATACATATGGAATTCTCAAGTGCTAAGTATTTTAGACAAAATGATTTCCTAAGATTTCTCCATCTCAAGTTGAGAGCACATTTTTTCTAAAGTACTGCATCCAATACACAGTATTGCCCTGGACATAACGCAAAGCCATTTATCAGCACTTTATGAAATCTATTCCATTAGGCAGCCATTTACATCCTAGGAATTATAGTGCCATACTGGGCATTTGCATGGAGATCATTAGTATTTAAAGCGGGACACAGTTAGAACTGAAACAACTGAAAAATCTGCAACCACAAACCACACATCCTTCTCATATCCCCTCTTCCCACTGCGGGTTTTTAGGAGTAGGAATGGTTGTCTTTTAAGTTGAAAAAGTCTCCTGTTGCTTAGAGAGCACAAGTAATACTTGGAGAAAAGGGCCCTGGATCCTAGGGCTGTTTTGTGAAGATACTTACACTGTTGGGAATGGAGAACAGAACAGATGAAGATCCTTAACCACTTTGTTTTATGACCAAAATGCCTCCTCTTCTTGCCGCAGCCCATGGTGCCCTAAAAATGAATCTGAGAAGTTGCCTGCACACCTCCCTGCTTAGTATTCCTTTCTTACCATGTCCCTGCCCCTACAGCTCCCTGTGTAGGGTATCTGCTTGTTGCATATCTCCTACCAAGGGGCCTACTTCTCAGAACACTGCTCATCTCATGAGCAGCTCTTGATTGTAGACTTTAATGTGTATTTCAGTGGTCCCAGACTTCTAGGGAACATGATTTATTGTTACTGCACTGAGGTAAGACCAATCTCGGACCTTTACTGAACCTGACCTTCTCTCTCCTTCTAGGAACTGTCCGATATGTTCCTGTAAGTACACAGATTTAGTCAAGAAATTGCAATTATCAAAATGCATGAAACCGGAGATGTAATTTGAACTTGTTGATCACAAAATTTCTATTCCATACTGTTGAATTTTTTTTTTCTCATTTTAATGGAGTTATGATGCTGCAAATTAGAGTTACAGAGCATTTCTGCTTTGGTGTTCTTGCTTAAAACAATTGTTTGTGAGGTACCCCACTGAAACAGATGAATTATTGCCGTAAGGTATATTTAACTTTTCTTGCTAATCCCAACCGCATTAGACAGTTTAGCAAACATTTAGCATTTCTGAATTATTTTCCAGACCATGCCTATTTCCAACGTATAAAAGTAAGTGTGAAAAACCAATCTAACCCCTAATACTGTAGTTATCTGTTCCTAATACACTTTTAACGTGATCATGGCTGTTACAAAAGTACATATGGTCATCTCTGGAAGTTGTGCAAGTAAACAAACTAAACAAGCCTAGGTAATGCTACATATATCTAACACAAATACGTATGTTTCTCAAATATAAAAAGGAATTATCAATTTGCTACTCTTAAAAGATCTGTTCCCATCAAGCACCACTTGCATGAAGCCCTTTCTAGAGTATACTGTTGTTGATCATCAAATATAGCACATTCCTACACCAGCAGTGTAGGAGGTAAAATTATTCCTCTGAGAATCACTGTATTCAAGAGGCAAGTGATGAAATCATCGCAAAATAGACAAGTTACATTTAAAATGAAATAAACTAACACATCGGAGGCTTCTGCACCTACTAATGTTTTTCTATTTCCCAAACTTGTCTCCTCCTGGCTTACTCAGAATGGTGGTTTGCTTCCATAAATTTTTAATTTGACTTTATCAAAACTGTCGTGAATTCTTCCTACTTCTTTCCTGTGCAGACTTAAAAACAGCTTGCTGAATTTTTACAGCTGTACTGACTAAAGGAAGCTCAAAACTCCAGATGAAACACCTATTTACCCGTCGGTAAATATGTGCTTTGTGTAGAGCTTGTATTTTGACAAGCCAGGGAATTCACTCGTTTGTAAATCGCATTCACTTCTTTTACAAGAGGTTGTAGGGCTCATAGTCCAGAAACTTGAAGGAAAAACAATAATAATGGATGGACCACTTTACCATTACTGAAAACTTGCACTATAACCAGGTCATCAGCTTCACGTGTAGTATTGAAGGTGCGTATCAGCTATTTTACAAGAAGTGCTCATTCTGAAGAGCAGATTACTCATTTTTCTACACTGAGCTGACTTTGTTTCCTGATAAAACACTTTCAAATAAAGCAATTATTCTTTTGGCAGTCATTACAATGTTAATGAGAACTATGAGAACTACCAGGGAATTTGGCTTTTACTTCCTGCACGATGCAGAGCAGTACTAAAGAACTGTAAAGAATTCAAGATATTTCTGTACTTATCTAATGAACACAGTTTAGGTTTAATTTCTCCATTCAATCTTCTCTTATGTTGGGGAGAAAGAAGTTAATTCTGTTGGCATGCAAGCAGTCACCCTTTTGGTTAGTATGGAGAAACCATTTCCACCTGCCAACCTGTGTCTAGGGGAGCCTTGAGACAGAATGGAAGACAAATTGACCAAACGTTGATATATAACAACAGTCAGGCAAAGAAGGGAGAAATGCAAAAACAGTGCAAGCAGAGTGTGGAACAAAAACCTGAACTGTCAGGGAACTGAAAGAACAACTAGATGCTTTCTGCAGTGACATAAATTGAAGTAGAAGCCACCAGGCAGAGATACAAGCAATGTTACCACAACACGTAAATAATCTGACTTGCTCTAAAAGAGTTGTTCCGTGGAGCTGAAACCAGTAGCTGGCTGCAATAAATCACATCCACTCTCAGACACTAACAGGCTGGAATACTCATTCTTCAGGGAACAGAAGCTATATAGCAGAGCTGGCGCATTCTTTACTGCTAGAAATGCAATCTAGAACAAAGAAATTGTAATCTTTACGGTGAGAAAGAGTTCCCATGGATTAAGGAGTAGCTGTTGCTGGCACCACTCTTTCCATTGATCCCCAAGTATCACCCAACCATTGCCGTTAGGTCTTTCTTTCTGCACTAATGGACAAAGAAATTGGTTATGTATCAAATAGAGATCACTCAAACAAATGAGCTTTTCTTTAAATACCTCAGCATTATGTGATGCAAGAGCTTCCACTGAATTCCACAGATGACAAATTTTACTGTTTCTGTAAGTCACAGGTAACTAATAATAATCAGTAAAAAGTTATCTGTGTTTCAAAGCATGGAATTGACATATTCTGTGCACATATCACATTTCTTTTAATCTTTTTAATTGAAGTTCATATACAAGCACCTTATGAAGTTTATTCTGAAATAACTGTATCACCACTAAATACTCAAGGTTAAAGCTTTCAAGTTTGCGTACTCTGATTTTGAATGGAATATCTCCAAAAGCCAAGATCTATGTGAGTATCTTCCAGGGGTCCCTATGCTCTAATTAAGTCTACTTAACCTCATCTGCAGAATTCTTGTTTTATTATTAAAATATATATATTATTTATAGAAATTATTATTAAGATATTATACATATTTTACCATCTCAAATGCACCTAAAAATATAATCTCAAAGGATAGCACACATTGATGATCTGAATTAGATATTACCTGTGTGCTTGTGTAACAAGGCAAAAGCAAAAAAAAAAAACAACACTTATTTTCCTAAACAATTCAAACTTGGAGAAAGGCATTAGGCTCTGCAGGGAAACATCTCTCTAAGCAAATACCAATTCAATCACAAGAGAAGGGAGATATGCATATACTTATACTTGGATATATCTCAGTTTCTTTGTCACTTGCTTGCTTTGTCCACACTTTAACAGGAGAAATAAAGAATGTATAATTTACAGGCCTTTTTTTTCCCTATAAAAATACAAATATATACAAAGCATTATTGGAAAAAGAGAACATACAGCAAGTGTATTTCAGCACTATGGAGCTTTTTTCACCTTGCCAAAAAAATATACACCCCATAGAGGCATGAAGCAAGGGGAAAAAAGGGTATCATTCAGGTATGAGATAAATGTCAGTAAATCACATGAGGGTTCTTATTTCAAAATTGAGTCACAGGGTAAATTACTCAGAGTCCTATATAGTGTCGACAGGTTTTTTTAGACATTCAAAACTTGTACCAACTAGTCTGCTGGAAGTGGATGGAAACCAAAATTATGATCTCAATCTCTCTTAAGTAGATAATAATAAAAAAATCCCAACATGAAGCTTGAGAATATTCACAAACGGAAAATAGAACATGCTTATTTTGTGAGCTTTCTATAAGCAGCCATTTAACATACACAAAGCTAGTGGAACATTTCCCACTGAGTGGTAACTTCTCAGAACTATCATATCAGAAAGCAAAGGCTCTCTCTACCTCACCTCCCTACCCTAAAAATAACTCCACCTACTTCTGAGACAGCTTTGCATTGTTTCTTGTATCCCTCCCTTGTTGTCTTCTTGACTGCTTCAATTTTGTCATCAAGTTTGTTTTGGCAGGTAGCTCCATTTACAACTTTGACAATAGTTTGCACTGTTTCATTCTACTCTCTTCTCAAATATGCTGAAAGATTTGCCTTTAAAAGAGGGTGCATGACAGTACGAACTGGTGGCCTTTCTTTAACACTCAAAAGCATTGAAAGGGTAGTACAACATGCCTTAACCTGAAATTCAGCACAGAAAAATGCAAATACAAAAATCAGCAGAAATTCAGGTTTTTGTCACTTTCTCTTCATCACCATTTTACCTTTCATGTTTTATCTGGATCTACTGGGAAGCAGGGGAACTTGAGATTGAATCAACTAGACTTCACGTAGATTTCAAGACAAGACTAGATTAACAAAATGGTCTTGATTTATCAATCATAGTTTCCACGTCCACACATGCATCAATCTGAATCATGAATAAATATTTTTTTTAACAGATCTGCTTGGAAACATTGCAACATCATTGCACTTTCTAGGAAGAGCTGAGCATCTGAGGTTTCAAAAGAACCTATGAAGGCTAGAAAGACATTCACTATTGTTACACATATTTCCTTTCTTTTTTAAAGAAGCAAGAATGATTTGAAACAACACAAAGAATTGATTTTCAGCTTCTGTTACTTTTAGAAGCACAAGGCAGACTTTGCTTTGTAGCATTAACCTGAGAGAATTATAATTCCCAGTAGATATTTGCAACTTTGCCACTGAACAGGAAAATGTCAGGATTTAGGATTTGTGGCACTGTGAAAAACACAAGGAGTATAAAGGCATAGTCTGGAAAGCGGTTAAATAAGTAAGAGGCAGTTGCTGAGAATTTCTTTCCTAAGAAAGAGTAGGAGATCTTCAGGCATTACTCTAAATGCATAACTCTACACAAAATAAAAGGGCCAGTGATGCCTTCTACTCGGTTGTCACTTTCTTTTCTTACAAGCTGTTACTCAGAAGTTGACCTAAAGAAAAACAAACTTCTATCAACATCCATCCTTCACTATTTCTTTTTGTTTGGCTATAAAGGAAATTACTTAAAAATGCAGAGATCAGTGGACCGACCGTGGGATTAAAGAAGTGCCAGGTCATTCTGCATGGAACAGTGCTTCAGGAATGTGAGTGAGCTACTCTCCACAACCTCAGCCATGGCAGCTGTCTGCACGTACACCCGTTGTTCACACCAAGTGCAATGTAAATCAGCTCAGCTCAGGCTGAATTCAACAACTTCATCTACATCAAGGTTTTCATGCACTTGATACTGGCAGGCAAGTATCAAGCATGGCAGGGACAATTATCTCAGGTCAACGTGGTAGCTGGAACTCTCATTCCACAGAAAGATCTTGGAATCAAGAAGCCAAAGGTCTTTTGGAAAAAAGTAACAGAAATAAATCTTTCCTGAGTACTATTCTTCACACCTTAAGTAGCTTTCAAGGACACACACAACTGTGCTAATGCAAAACTAGGTACTATCTGACAGTTTACTGAGAAAAGACTACCACTTCTACAGTTTCATTCGTTCTTTGCCTCAGTATCCAAATGATTTTAATGTCATTAAAAAGAAATACCTAAAGATATTTTAGGCTTTTACATCAATACTGATAGTTACTACCAAATCTATAGTTCAGCACAACCTTCAGAAAATTCCACATCCTCTCTAACACATGGTTAAAGCCTTTTGCATTTCAAGCTTATTAAACATACACTTATTTTAGGTGAAGAGTGATAGTCTCAACTATTTCAGTAAATAATCCTTTTGTCTTGAAAATAGAATTCATATATTTTTTCTTCATGGTAGGCAAATTAATTACACTGGAAGAGGTTGAATTTTGTTTGGTTTGTTGTGGCATCTTTTATTTTTTTTTAATATTTGTTCAGAATTACAACTACATGATAACAAGAGAAGGAATTCTGGATCCTTGATTTTTATTCCCCAAACCACAAGATCTTCTTCTTAACTGAGAGTTGGAATATTGTTTATGAGCTTACAAAAAGTATGAACTCTGTGCAGGGAAAAACAACTTACATAGCAATTTTCTCATTCCCTGGACTATAATTCAGGTTGTTCATGCAGAGCACAGGGAAAAGACTGCAGAGACTTCATTTACAGCACTTGAGTCTCTTAATCCACTGCCATCCTTTCAAAAAGAAGTTTAACTACTCAGAATAGGTATTTCACGGTTTGGCTAAGGATACTGCAATTTCTTTTGCTACCCAAACACAACAGCATATTCCACAAAGTAACATTAAGTACTGTACTTTCTAGTGCCCCTTCAGAAATTTTATCACTTTGATTTAAAAATACATATATTTTAATGCTCTAGCTTTTGGTAAATAAACATAATTTCTACCAAGCAGGTAGAGATCATTTAAATTACATCACTCCAAAAAAGCTACCTGGAAATCTTACACAACCCTTAATTGTATTTCTAGTACTGAAAAAAAAGGTAGACCTTAAATGATTTCACTGTTGCTTTCTCATTTACCCTTATGTTTACTATTCCCTGCTTTTCTTCAGCACTTATTAATTAAAAACATAATCAACAATTTGGTGAATCTTAAAAATTGCAAGTGTTTTTTTCTAATCTGTAAATTATGCCTAGGAATGGACTCAGAAACACCTAGGTGAATGCTAACTGCAATGTTTAGATCATATAGATCATCAGCCACTTCAGGGGCTCTTGATCAGGGAGTGCAGGGATAGGATGAAGGAGAATGGTTTTAAACTGCAAGAGGAGAGATGGAGATGAGATCTTAGGAAGAAATATTTTCCTGTGAGGGTGGGGAGGTTCTGGCCCAGGTTGCCCAGAGAAGCTGTGGCTGCCCCATCCCTGGAGGTGTTCAAGGCCAGGTTGGATGGGGTTTGGAGCCCCCTGATCCAGTGGGAGGTGTCCCTTCCCATGGCAGGGGGGTGGAACTGGATGGGCTTTGAGGTCCCTTCCAATCCAAACCATCCTATGATTCTATGCAAACTTCAACACAGAATTCAAATTCTCTACATGTCAGCGTTGCTCCCATTTGTTTAAATGTAGGAAGTCAGAAATGCAGCGCGTGTTCACACACACCTTTGGTTTTGGTTTTTTTTTGAACCACTTCATTATTGTAAATGAAAGAAAGCACCTCAATGAGTGCTAACAATGGAAGAATAATTTTGATCTCAGTTACTCAAACACTAAAAATAAATGCTTTGCCTGAATCAATTAGGTAAGATTCCAAATAGAGACATATTCAGAACCTTCTAACTGCAGCTAATCAAGGAAATTGAAAAGGTATGAATGAAATCAAAACCTGTAAAAAACAGATGGAAGCATAATACCACAGTTTTCACTGTATTCAGAATTCTTACAGACTAACAGCTCCATACAGCAAGATCAGGCTGTGGGGCTTACAAGTTGGAAACTTTTTATCAACAGACTCTTGTCTGAGAAGAAAAGAGGCACTTCAGATATTTCTGTTCTGTTATATAAATGCTTTGAGTGATTTCAGGGAATAATTTCCTCCTAGAACTTTGTTTTAACCTGATAATGATGTTTCAGTGTTTCTACACCTTAGAGCATTCTCTCCTGTTGATCTTTAAACAGAAGGACAGCCCGCTGTGGGACAAGGGACTTGTCCAGTTTGTCAAAGGTGATCTTGCAAGAGGGGGCAAAAGGGAGCAAAAACTACCTTGTAAATGGGTGCTGGTCTAGTGCTCAAATCAGCTGAGCGACACCTGGAGTGAGGTGGAGGCCTCAAAGCCTGGTGTTGCTACAGTTAAGAACAGAAAGACACCTGAAAGCACAAACTAAGCTTCCCACCCTAAGGGTATGAGGAACCAGGAGTCCCACTTCTGACAACACAGCAGGCCTTGCCAAGGGCCAATTAACACATAATAATTGACTTAGACGTGCCTCATCAAGAGGCAGCATAAAATTAACATCTGAAAAGCCTTTCTTTGAGGAATCAAATGACCACCTTACCTGATGGGCAGATAACAAACCTGGACCTCTTTTCTCTCCTCTCCCCAAGAAGAGATTTGTTTTTGATAAGAGTCATGCCTTTTTAAGATATTCCCTGGGAAAATAATTATGTGAGTTTCAATTGTTACTTCTTTTATATATATATGATTGTTGTGAACTGGTTGCAGTCATCTAATGCCAACACAGCACATTAATTTGTCAAAGGCAATTCCAAACTTTTTTTAACCTGATGCACTAAATAGATTACCTGTTGTTTCAATATTGTAAAGTTGTCTCAGTGAGAGTCCTTGGGAGGGCTCCGACAGGCATCGTGAAGCAGCCCCAGCCCACTTCCTACTCCGACAGCAGACAACCTATTGGTGAAAAGCCCACAGGGGTTTCTGACAGCAAATTTGGGTGACAGTCCACGCGGGGGTCACAGGTAACATTAACTCTGAGTGGTGATTGAATCATATATGCATTTTCACCTACTACCCTCCTATAGAGGGAGAAGGGAATATCACGAAGTCCTTTGTACATAAACTGTTGACCAAGTCTGGGATTAAGGTTGGATCCAGCCACAAGCAGGCTCTCCTCTGAGGAGGAGCTTAGAAAGCAAAGGGTCCATCTTGAACCTTGTATCTCAACAGGAGGGCCTGCCTCAGCCATGTGTCTATTAATGTAACACTGCCTTAGCATCCTAGATTGAATTAAATCATTAATAACAGAATCGCCTTGGGAAAGCTGAAAAAGCTTGGGAAAGATTTGTAAAAGTTTCTTTAAACTGAACTCTATTTAATAATGCAAAGTTTGTTTTGGTTATTTTTAAGTCCCATGTATCTATACAGACTGCATTCGTCACAACTGCTCATCCTGCCGGATGCCCTGGGAAGGCCATCCTACACCCCTGCATCATTAACTCCTTCTACAGTGCAGTCATGGCTAACGGACTCCTACTCCCCGTAGGTTTCTTCTGCCATGAATTTCTAATTGCTACATAGCCACATATTTTAAGAAACAGTGATTGCACATGGGGTCTGTAGTTTACAAAACACACATTTGGATAAGCTCAGTATAAGGAACTAAAATTTCACAGCAAGAAGGTTGCTTTAGCAGCAAGCAGCCTAACCAGTATGTTATTACTGAGAACATGGTATTACATAAAAGATGAGATCACTAATTTAAGAAAGAAAATGGTGACATTCAGTTCATTCCGATGTTTTTCAGGCATTGACTTTTAGGAGAAAGCTACAGATCTGGTACAAGTCTAGTCTAGACTCCAGAAGTGACAGAGTTGATTTATTACTATATTTAGCCAGCTCTCGGATTGCTAATACAACGCAGTTTATGGGATTGAGCCAATGGGATTTGTAATCTTGAATTTTAGCTGTTAGACGTAGTTAATGATAACATCGAGGATCACGTACTCTACTGCTACCTGCTAAAGATGAGGAAATCGACGATTAGACATCTGTGAAAGAAAACAAAGAATTACCGGGAACAAGCAGAACTGGTTTAAATGGACAATGAGGGAGTACCTTTACATTGTAAATCAGACACATTAGTTCCAGGAACAGGAGGAGAACAGTTAAATGATTTCGGGAAACTGTATGTGTTGAGTAAATATAAGAAAGAGACCTACACGCATTCTTGAGAGTCACTCGTGGAGGAACATCCCCAGGGCTTCTCCGACGCCGAAATTAAGGAATCCCTGCTTAGCAGTTATCCCCAGCTGTTTTCTGCGTTTCAGGTTGCTTTCTAGAAGCCCCCAGGACCCCCTAGCGCGGCGGGGGAAGCGAGGCTCCTAACGCCACGCTCTTCCTTCTACTTCAGGCAGAAGCTGTCAGAGAGCTGTTGCGATTCCCCTTTCCTCCAAGCTGGGCTCAGATATCCTTAAAGGCGAACACTTTTCTGAAGTACAGCAGCCACAGTCAAGTACTAAACCCAGCCTGAAGTTGTGGGAAAGTTTCGGGTTTTCTTGACATGCACACAGCAAATATTTTCCCTTTGGCATGCATTCACCTTTTATTTACTGCTTCCAATAAAAATTGTGGAAACTTAGTACAGTTGTTCATTGCAAAAATCTTACCTCTTTCAGGAATCTAAATTCAGTATTTTATATGGCACAATAGTTTTTTAGTTTTAGCAAAAGGGAGAAAAAGAGACTTTTTTTCCTGTATCAGAACACACTTAATTCTAACAAAAAAATAACATCTATCACAGGAATAAAGCCTTTTAACAACAATAATAATAATACAACAATAAAATCTCAGCAGTCCCAGCCTTAGTTTCAGATAGAGGAATATAAACAAATCAAGTAACTTTGCTAAAGTTTAAATAAAAATAAAAGCAGATTCAAAGTCTTCCCAATCAGTCTCTGTTATTATTTTAATAGAGTGTTGGTGTAACAGATCGATCACCTCTTCTTTACATAACTTTCAAAAAAAAGAATTCATCTTATTCTTGCTGCCATTTTTATTTAATACTGAAAAGAATTTTTAAATTAAGATCAAGACATTACCAGAAGGCATTGAGCATTAAGGTTTGGATTTTTAGAGCACAGCTATTTAGCTACCTTCTCTACTAAATCTTCCTGTAGAGTCCAGAGGTGCATTCTGATGAACCTGAAGGGCTAGCCTTATGGAAACATATCCAAAATATATTTTAGACACAGATGTAGCAAAAGAAAAGCTCTTTTAGTGAGCTGTCCTCTTATTGATTTTTTTTTTCCAAGGTGAAAAACTGTTTCTAAGTCAATAGGTATCAGCAACAGATTTTAAATACAATAATCTAATTCTAGTGAAGATTAATTTAGTTTTCATTTTACCAGGCTTTTTGGGTGCAAGTCTTCTGCTTCCAGCAGAATCCAGCTGTCAGGACCGTCACAAATTAAACAACTGAGAAGTAAGCAGCAAGTCTGTTAATTACTAGGATTAATGTCATGAACTTATCCTCGTTAAGCTTTGTGAGCCATGCTGTCTACAGGAGTGTGTGGAAGACCGCAACAGTAACACAGTGATGTCACCAGGCAATTGAGGACACTGGTGAGAAATTTTATAAAGGGGTGGGGGGAACTGCAAAGCAAATGTTTTTTGGAAAACAGTATTATTGCACAAAATTAAAAACAGAAAATTGAATCAGATAAAGATAATTTTAGTCCAAAGTTATTTTCACTTCTGAAAGCAGACAAGCCTACACTTCAACCATAACCTACCTGGCACTCGTGCGAAACTACATAATTGAAATCTTCCCACATCTTAACCCACTTGCTACTGAAGCCACACTGCTAGCCTTTGCCAACCTTCCCAAACTTATTTCAAAATCTGTAATGTTTCCAGGAGAAATAACACCACCCTATCCTCTCTAGGCAAAATGCCTCAAGTGTGCCAGTGGTTTAAAAGAAAACAAAGATTACTCTGAAAGTATCTGCACTCCAAAGGCAATAGCGAGGCGTCCAGCATCCTCGAACACCCTGCCTAGGACCGATAGCCACTACCCTGCTGTTGTTTTCACCTGTTACAACAGCAAAGCCTCCTTAAACCCCTTCTGGTACAGCTTTACAGATCTGAGTGTAGCCACATTAATCTTCTCCAGCTGCGAGCCTGCCTTCAGCTGAAATATAAAACCAACTAACACACATGCACCAGGTTTACCAGGGGAGGCTTTGGTGGAGAGAACTGCAGTCCAGCCCCTGTGAGGAGAGCTCAGGGCTGCCCTGGGCCATGCCCGGCCCATTTGGTAATGAACCTGTCACAGCTGAGCCAATTAGCAAAGCCAGTGGTGCCTCTGGAAAGGTGTGTTTAAGAAAGGGTGAAAGAGTGAGGAACTAAGCAGCAAGGTCAGGGAAGGAGTAGAGGGAGGGAGCATTCTTAGGGAGGAGAGATTGGCTTGTGGAGAGAGGACTGTCATGGTGCAACTTTTCCCTAGAGCCCGTGGAAAGGCTTGCTGCAGCAGATACCTGCGATACGCCCAGGGAGGGTCCTGTGCCGGAGCAAGAGGATGTGTCCTGAAGGAACTGCAGCCCCTGGAGAGCCCGTGCTGGAGCAGGTTCATCCTGAAGGATCTCAGAGCACTGAAGGGCTCGTGCTGAAGGACCACAGAAACACGAGGAGGAAGGGCTGGCTGAGAGTGGCTGTTATGAGGTGACTATAGCCCATGTTTCCCCTCCTTTTGTGGCACTTGGTCATAAATAAAATGAGTTATTTACGAGTCTATTTTGCCTGTGAAGATAATTGTAAGCAATCTCCCTGTATTTAGCTTGACCCACACCTTTTTTTCTTGCCATAACTTTAAGAAGAAATCAAGCAACATTTCTAATAATGGGACTAATTAACATTTGCAGTAGTAATTACTGTGGGGAAGTTATGCACAAAAACTATGTATTCCAATTCCTTGAAAAGTTGTTTCTCATTATTTATAAAGCTTCTGGATTTTTTTTTTCTCCCAGGGAGAGTATTTGGATGAAAGTAAAAAAAAGTGCTTTTTCAAACTTTGCCCTCTAAATAATTAAGGCTTAATATTAATGCTTGGATACTTAAAGTTTGCTATTCTCTTACCTAAGATCTGACAGATATTCTATCTTGTACTGCTTTTTGAGAGCTTATGGTGTGTTGTTTTGCTACTGATTATGTTGAGCACAGTAGGAAGAAGTACAAGGTTTGTTTTAGTACGAATACAAGAAAGTGAGTAGGTGGTGAAGAATAAATCTTTAAAATGTCTGCCCCTGGGGAAGAGACAGAAATATAGCAGTATTTGTCTAACATGTAGTATAGATAAATCCGTGATGCTCTTAGTGAAACTGCACCGATTCCCTATAGAAGTACTATCCGTAGCTTTGATCAGTACAGGAATATTCAGATATTAAATACAGACAAGAAAAAAATGGACAAGTGCTACTTTTGATGTTATTTAAATATAGAACTTCATGAAGTTAAATAATTTCAAATAAAAAGTGTTTTTAAATTTTACAGCTAACTAATAATTAGCTACTCAAATACATTTGAAGAGCATGGTATCTTCTCCTTCTCCATAAATTATTCCATAGCTGTGCTGGATTCCAGTAGGGCTTTTAGGGTATTTTTTTCTTTTTAAGTGCATATCTAATTTGTTTGCTGGTCTGAACTTCTGCTGGATGTGTGGGTAGAATTGAGGTGGACATATCCCAAAAAGCATTGTTTAATTTAATGCTAAAGTACTTATGGAAAAAAAGACCCAGAATGTAAAGGTCCACCTCAGACTGTTTATGCAGTAAGTTTTGAATCTTCTGTGACTCAAAATACCCTTTCAGATGATTTTACAAGTTGAATTCATATATTCATTTTAAAGTTTTAATGTCATAATAACTTACAATCACATTTTTCTGTTAAGAATACAAAAATAGACGGGTACACCAGGTACTTGGGGATAGTACTAGCAGTAAATACTTCAAACAAATAGGTAAATTAATAGAGTCTGTTTCACACTAAAATTCTTCATTCTACATATTTGAACACGACCAGCACAGCTTTAAAAATGTGGACAGAGCTGTCTCTGAGATCTGGAAGGAGATTAAATTTGCATTAGTGGTTGTTACTCATTTAAACAAAATGTCTGGTTCTCTGATGTCAGAGCAAAAGGTTCTTTCTGATGTTTCACCTTTGATATTACAGTTTGTTATACTATTAATTAATGAGGCAAAGCATGCAAGTAAAAATAAAGTACAGGTTGGGGCACTTTCATTTCTGTAGCTCCTCAAATCTGATGATGTTTCTGCCTGTGGGTCAGTGCAGCCGTGAACCCTGTGGTCTTTGCTCGACATGCATTTGTTAACACTTGTGCGTATGTGTGTGTGCAGCTATGTTTGTAAAATGAAGAAACACTGTGGGCTGTTTTCTCCCCTCTGACTGCTCCTGAGGAGGATACTGGGTATTTGTAATTTCACTGCCATGTGAATGAGATAGAGGAATATGTGGTCAAAGCCCTGAGAGTAATAGTTCAAAGCACAGTGAAAATACGACCGTGGTGGCATCTTGCTTCTCTACTGATGCTGGAGTGTTGGAAGGCCTGTGCTAGAGGAGGTCTGGGGATATTGTATTTATAGCATCCTGCAAGAAACAAATGCTGGCAGAAAACTTGTATCTCTAATTTGAAGTGAAATAGAAAATTACATTTTTCTCCAGTCTCTAGTGAAAGAAGGCATCTGGAATTCAAGACTATCAGCAGATGTGTGTACACTTTTCCTTATAAACATATATTTAAAAATCATTGCATACATGGGAATTTCTGCACTTGGGCACTGAGTCCATACACTCAGTTGCATCATTATTCTTGCTTTCTATGAAAATCCCTTCTAATAAAAAATAATCTCACATTATTTAATGAGTCATTAGCCAATCCTGCTAATAGTCTCAGCAAAAGGTTAGCATGGTGAGTTACATCTGCTCTTTCACTGCTACTCTGAAACTCAGGTGTGAGCATTTGAGGACAGTAATGCTTCTTTCTGAAAATAATATGTGTGTCCTTTTATATATAAATACATTCTTCAATTTTCAGCATTATAACAAAGGATTTAATTTCTAAAGGCCTGATGGGTTTCTGCACAGCTGCATGCTGTGGTTCCCATCTTACTAGCAGATGTCACACTACCTTGTAGGAATTATTTCATCATGATTAATACAAAGATTTTTTTGTGTGAGGAAAAATTCCTGTTGTTTGTTGTTGCTCCAAAAGAACTACAACGTAAAATGAAAGGGTAGAAGATATCTCTTGTTTGTTTGCATGTGTTAAGTAGCACTCATCTTCACAAAAAGCACTTTAAATCCAATATAAAAGTGTGTTATCAAACAGAAGGTACTTCCAGGACTGCTGATATAGTTATGATTTTAAACATTCTAAGACTTACATCCTTTCCTAGAACAATAAGTCCTTAAAAGCACAGAATTGCGATTTGTAAGAAAGGTACCAACAACTCTTTCTTCGTTGATAAAGATTATTTTTTATCTGTTTGATGCTGAGCACAACTTCCACTGAAACCATGAACAAAACCTTCACTACTGCATTCTCAGTGTTTAAGGTCTGTCCAGGAAAGGTGAAACAAGTGATGACTACAGACAGGAAATGTGGTTGGGGCGACAGAAAACAGCACTGCTGGAATATTTAGCAATAAGATTTAGTTAAGGATCTTCAGTGAAGGACTGGGGACAAAGGAGACAAGTCCTACATTTTGAACCAGGTTATGTGGAAGTGGATGAAACTGCTCTCAATTTACTTGTGTGCTGACACGTAGCTCAAACACATTGTTTATTTATTTATGTATGGAAATTTTAGTAACACAAACATTTAAAGCAGTAAAATAGCTATAGGCAAAAGTTGCCTACTCGTGTAAACTAACTCTTTGCTAATGAAGGTATAAGGAATATGTAAAATTTCAAAACCAAGTTTTGGAGAAATCAAATTAATGTTTAAAGAAGTCTTTCTCCATTCCTCACATTCCTTGGGGAAGGCCTCTTAGGAATATGAATTGGCCTTTGTGATATATAATGGTGCCTCAGATTCAGAACATCCTGAAGTCATTAGGGTAAGTAAATGAAACAGACAAACAGACAATACTCTCAAGAAAAAAAAAATATTTTGTAAGACAAACCCACCTTCTGTGTAACAGTTTACAGGGGTTTATGTGGACACAACATAAAGAATTTTAAGATTGTAGTAGAATTAGTGAGGAAAAAAGTGACGACTACAGAAAATAAATATCACAATGTATATATTTTAGGAAAAGGAAGTTCCAAAAAAGAATTATGGGAATGTGTCCTACTCACATGTTAAACAGAAATGTTCTAGAAATCCAGAATATTTTTTGTCTAAGAAAATCAGCCATAGGGTTGTGGGTTTTTTTTATTATTGCTCTGCCCATCTGAGAAAGTTTTCTGATAAATAGTCCAGCAGTGGAAAACCTCAGTTACCCAGTGGTGTGCTGCTGCTCTATGACACAATGGACAGACCTGTCACAAACTGCATTTCTTTTTGATCCCTTATATGTCTGTCATCACATTACGGTTAGAAGAACTTCCAATAAGATACAAAAAGAAGACTAAGCTGCATCAGAAAGGGGATAATCCAGGTAAGGAATGAATGACAAGTCAATAGTAACCTTCCGTTGTGCTCTCCATTTTTGGATTGACTAAGAAATGACACAATATTTCTGTAAATTATTGTCTTTAAATAGGTCCATGAGCCTCTCTTTTGTTATGTGTGGGTAACGATTAATGACTCAAAATCGTAGCAAGTATTTAAGAATAAAGAAGGCTGATGCTGCTACATTTTGCCTTTAAAGAATAATTTTTCATTTTTTACTTCAGTTTATTTTTTATCTATTTGTTACTTTTAGCTCCATTTCCATAATAATATAAATACTAAGGATGTTTATTTCTTTAACAAATTGTAAAATAAACAAATTAAAGATTAACAATAGGGACAAAATCTATACTCAGGTGAGATATATATTTCTTTTCTCTAATTTTCTTTTGTTACTCATATTGTAGTGCCACAAACAAAACTCAGAGAATGGGTTTTCAAATGTGAAGAATAGAGAGCATGGGTTTTGAATCACACCTTTCAAATTTTTCCCCATCCTGGGGAGAGAATACAAAATGCCTATTAAATTCACAAGAGGCTTTGTTATTTTTGCATTTCCAGAGGATTTTTGCAGACTTTCATATTTAGATTACTTTTTGCACTGTCACCTGAATTTTTCCAGGCTTCTCTCAACTGAAACATCAAATCTTTCAACATTAATCCATTAATAACTACTATATCTGTGACATAACCTTCTTTTCAGTATTGTTGCTGTTAGTGTCCTGCCCTTTGTATTGACCATCCTGCCTTGGATTTGTTTCCTCAGCAAATTTCTCTGCCTTACTACGCACTTCTTCTTCCAAATTGCTCACAAAACAAATCAGCCAATACATTTGAAAACAGGTTGGGAATCTGATCTTTTGTACACCTGCATTTATAGGTCTAATTCCCAAAGGCTTCTCATTCATATTTGCCCTCTGTCACCGAGATCCAATCAAGTTCTGTATCTATTTGAACTGCTCATGATTTGTAACTTACTAATCTTGTATTTTTAGACTGATTTAGATACATTAGCCTTGTGAATATTTTTGCCAGATATATAAGGTCATTTCTCAAACACCCTACTAAATTGCCACTCGGCATTTCCCACTCTATGGTTTTCAAAAGAAGAACTTATAAAATGGTTTGCAGTGATTTCTCTTTGATAATATGCGTTTTCTTTAGGCCCCCACGTTTTTCTGAGACACTGCTACTAGAAGTTGCATCTACTTTCCATTCACACTAACACTAATGAAAGTAACATGGCCTTTTTTTAACAGTTGGTCCTAGTTGTTTGAAGTATCTGAAATGAGAAGAAATATATGTATCCATGTCATAATTTATATTTTTTAATATAAAATATTTTTTAAACTAAGTTCATATGCCCCAGAGGAGGTTCAGGCTAGACATTAGGAAGAATATCTTTACCGAAAGGGTTGTCAGGCACTGGAACAGCTGCCCATGGAGGTGGTGGAGTCACCATCCCTGGAGGTGTTTAAAAAATGGGTAGATGAGCTTTTGAAGAACATGGTTTAGAAGATGGGCTTGGTGATCTCCAAGGTCTTTTCCAACTGGAAGATTCTATGGTTCTATGATTCGTATTATGACTGTCCAGAAAGAAATTCACTTAATTCAGATTACAATAATAATGCCAGTATTACTTGATAATTGCACAAAGGTCACTCATTACAGCAAGTCTTAAATCAAACTTACAGTATTCCTTCCTGAAGAACATGCCATCTGGAAAAAAAAAGAAAGATGGAAACTGAAACTGGAAGAATCAATGTACCAAACCACAGAGACATCTGCTACAAGAACAGGAAACCTGTGATTTCCCTTAGTATAATTCTTCCCAGTCAATAAGGACAATCACTTTCCAAAATCTGATTATTACCACTGCTACTGCATGTTTCTACTTTCCAGTCAATATTACTTCTCTTATGGTGTTAAGCTTTCATTTGACCATCACTGCTCCTGATGCATCACTGGCACAACTGAACCCATGCATTCGGTTTGCACACCAGGTAATTAACACAGGGTAAATCAGGAAATTGCTGTTTGCTATCTACTCTGTGTAATTCCCTGGATGAATATCTCTACTCAATTGGGAATATAATTCTTTTATTTCTTCCAAAATGCTCTCCTTTTTCCAATTTGTCCTTAAACGTAACTGCATAGCACCTCAAAGATTCTCATTAAAGCTCTGTCTGACTACTTCAGGGAAAATGTTTCTTGCTCTCTTTAGCCGACAGTTTTTGCAGTTGAATAGTATCATTGAAACAGTCATTCCAGTTTGCCAGGCTATGAACATCAGAGAAAGTTTAATTCTTTAGTAGACAGGTACCTCACTCTTCTCAATGATTCTTATGTCCTTTTGTCCTTTATAAAACATCTGATAATGTATATATAGCCATGATTTTTCTCATGCCCAGTGTTTCCAGTACATTTATTTTCACTGAGCTAGCACCAATGTCCTTCTCTATTGCTATTTCAGCCACTATTACCTGTCTGTTTTCAACTACCAAATATTCAAATCTACACATACTGAGTTTCAATACGTGTCTTATGCAGTCCTTGTCCTCCTGGACTCCTTTATATACAATTTTTCCTCTCCCACGATAATATGATAATGCTTAATTCATATCCACTAATTCAACTCCAAAACAATAAACTTGAGTTAAATGACTTTCTTTAATATCGAATTTCTTAAGCCAAATTCTCCTGAGAAACAGCTCTTTGTACTTTTGGAGTCTATTTCTGTTACAGCTTAAAAAAAAGGATAAGCCTATTCTTAAACCAGTGCTCAGATAAGTTCTGACATATTTTACCCGTCACTGATCAAGTACTTCATCTAATTAGCTCTCTAATGAACTGCTCAATTTCAAAGGTACAGGTATGATGCATCTTTTTGTCTAAACTTCTCAATAGGAAATCTTTTAAAAATACAAGGAACACAATTCCTCTGTTTATTTTTTCTCCTTTCCTATGGATAGGGATGGGGATTGTCAGTGCATATTCTTCCAGGTTTAGTTGAGCCCCTTTCCCCTAGCACAAGCCCTTGTATCTGCGGTAACCATTCTCAGGTATCCAGCTGTTATATCGCAGAAGCCTCTGCCAGCAAAAAAGCAGGAGCTATAGAATTGAAGTTATAAATTGGATTAAAGTAGATAAGATAAACGGAAGTATTCTTTGTTTGCTGTTGAACTAGGGCAATGAAATGTTATGCGTGATCATTCGAAGTTGGTGTTTATGTACTATGTGTATAGCTCTGCAGAGGATTTGATTCCTCAGCTTCTTCAGCAATCACTTCTTTTTATTGTGGCTTTATACCATCCCATTAGAGCAGCAGCAGTAATGACTGCAGATCAAATGTCTAAACTCCACACATCAATGGAAACCCAGCTGCACACTACCAGACTTCACCATTTCATGCAAATCGTGTCTTGCAAAATCATAAGCTTACCCACCAAGTTCTGATGGGTTGTGAGCTGACCTCCAAGCTGACCTGCAAGGAGCCTGTTAAGCTGTCCTCTGCAGATCTGACTTGATGTCTCTGCCAAACTGCATCATCCATCTGGCTGTGCAGATCTCTCCGCGCATACTCTTTGACACATGAAGGCAACAGGTCTTTTGCGGAACAGCTACGGTCAAACAATTTTTCTAATAAGAAAATATAAACCGGTGAGCTTTGCCAATTGCTATGAAAGTTGAAGAGTACTCAGAAATTCCAAGCAGCAGAGTATTAGTTAAGATTCTAAACACAGCAAAGCCAGCAGGAGCAGGGCAGTGATGGTGCCCCTGCACTCAGCACTGGTGAGGCCACACCTTGCGTACTGCATTCAGTTTTGGGCCCCTCACTTCAAGAAGGACATTGAGGGGCTGGAAAGTGTCCAGAGAAGGGTGACAAGGCTGGTGAAGGGGCTGGAGAACAAGTCCTACGAGGAGTGATTGAGGGCCCTGGGGCTGTTCTACCTGGAGAAGAGGAGGTTGAGAGGAGACCTTATCACTGTCTACAACTGCCTGAAAGGAGGTTGTGGAGAGGTGGGTGTTGGTCTCTTCTCCCAAGTGACAGGTGATGAAATGAGAAGAAATGACCTCAGGTTGCACCAGGTTCAGACTGGACATCAGGAAAAACTTCTTCACTGAAAGGGTGGTCAGGCACTGGCAGAGGCTGCCCAGGAAGGTGGTTGAGGCACCATCCTTGAAGGTGTTTAAAAGGCAGGTAGATGAGTTTCCTAGGGACATGGTTTACTAAGGGGACAGGTACAGTTGGGCTTGATGATCTCAGAGGTCTTTTCCAATCAGATAATTTTGTGATTTTATGATTCTAAACGTGGATTTCAGAGTCTGACTTCTGATGCCTTTCTAAATATTTTATTTTTTAGAGTAATAATAGCAAAACTGGCCAAAAGATCAAAATGTAGGAATATTATTTAGGTGATTAATACCATGGAATGGTGCAAAAAGGCAGTCAAAGGAAAGTATAAAGCATATAACACACTTAACAAAGAGCCAAAGGCAAGCTTTGAGCACAAATCCCCAATCCTATTGAAAAAAAGCAAAACTCTTCTGTGACTCAGACAGGTGGCAACATGCAGTAAGTGCATATGGCACCACAATGCTTCAGGAAGCTTAATCACGTAACATTCTTTATTACCTGAAAAATCACTTCTGTCAATACTCAAGCCCTGTCCTCACTGACTGCTGCTGTTTAAGATGCTGCCAATCTTCCCATACGGTTTTGTGAACCAAATAAATTCCAAGTCATTTAAAGGTGTTATTATCTCTGCTGATAGCATTACCTCATTCAGGACCTGCAGAAAGAGGAAAATAAAACTGATTTTAATCCTTTTGTTCTATCAGTATCTCAGTCTCCCAACATAGAAACATAAGGTTTCAACCAAGAATTGGAGATTAAGTATTAAAACATATTCTCACATAAATCTACTCATGGCATACAACCAGGAATATATTTCTGTTATAAATCAAGAAAGTTTATTTTTTCCTTTACAGTTGCAATTATCTTTGAAAGCAGGCATTTCATTCATACAAAATATCTGACATGCTAGAAGAGCGTGTTGTTTTAATTTTTCTGTAGTTCTTACCACTTGGGTTTATGCACATTTCCCAGAACAACATAAATTCTCCTCCTCCAAGCAATTTGGTATTACTCATGCCAGAATTACTATTGCTTTACATGGTCGGATATATCATTCAAAGCAGAAAGTCATAAAAAAAATATTGTTGATTCTGATTTGATTAAAAGTGTCTTCAAAAATTTCTCCCTTTTATGAGAAGAGTTTTATCAAAAGCATTTTTTTTTCCACTGATACAGTGTGGATTTTATTTTTCAGAACTTGAGGGACACAAAATCCTTACCAGAACTGAGTCTGAACATTCTGTGTGAATGGCAATTGTAATTCTTTTCTGGCTCAATTTGCAAGCTATTACCAGTAATCTAGATTCTTAAGTGGCTGTTTCAGAAAAGAAGATTTTTTAGTTTATGGGGGATATTGAGGGAAGAGACTATAAAAACATTCTGACCCTTGAATGAGAAGCAACAATAACCTTGTATTGTTGTAACAGCAACGAAGCAACAAAATGTGATTTTGACAATCATAAAATATTCTTATGTCCCAAACTCTCAGAGAAAATAATCTGCCCTTCTTAATTCTTTGTGTCAAAGTCAAGATGGGTGTAAAAAAAAAGTGTCCCCCTCTGTTCTTTCATGTATCTCTACCTACAATGCCCCCCCCCAAAATGTGAAAATATGTAGTAATGATAAGATAGTTGCTCTGCCAGATATTCTGTGACTAACTATGTGAATATACAGCAAAGAACTGGGCAATTGAGTATTCTCATTTATTGGGAACAGAGAATCATAAAAAATAAGGAGAAGAAACATTTGAGATGATGATTCATATGTTTCTTGACTGAACGCATAATCAACAACTGGCAAACCACAGTATAGAGTAGACACAAAACATCACAACTAAAATTATTCTTCATCATGTTGCTGTGTGTTGTTTTATATCTTACATTAATTTTAACTGAAATTGAAATAAATGTAAAATGTAAAAAAAGTATTTGCTTGGTACAGTGGAAAGATATGAGTTCAGTTACAGGAATGGCAAAGAAACTGTAGTCTGCAAAAGGAACATGTGGTATATATGGCTTTTTGCACACTGAGAACAATTAACAGACCCAGAATCAAACCTCTCAGGTGAAGGATGCAGTCCAGGCTACATAAACATCATCATGTTTCCAGAAGATGGAAGATTATGGAAGAAAACACCAAGTGGCACTTTTCTATGACACCTGACTGTTCTCTGGAGCAGACATCACATGATAAAATCACAGAATCATTTGGGTTGGAAACTACGGTCTGTTAATTGAACTGTACTTAGATACTTTTCCTAAATAATCATAGAATCACAGAATCATAGAATGGATTAGTTTGAAAAAGATCCTTAAGATCATCAAGTCCAACCCTTAACCTAGCACTGCCAAGCCCAGCACAAAACCATATCCCTAAACACCACATCTACACATCTTTAAATACCTCTAGGGATGGTGACTCAACCACATCTCTGGGCAACTCTTTCTGTGAAGAAGTCTTTCCTAATATTCAGTCTAAACCTGCCCTGGCACAATCTGATGTCATCGCTGCTTTGTCCTATCACTTGTCACTTGGTATATTAACACCCATCTCACTATAGCTTCCTTTCAGGTAGTTGTGTCATCCTTCATTAAACAACCTGCTTTGTACCGGTCAGATGGACAGACAAAACATTCAGCCTGTTCTGCAAAGGCAGCAGTAACTCGCTTCAGTGAATCTCACACAGCCCAGTGTTCACCTACGCTTCTGGTAATAAGTTAGTATTAACACTTGAAAGACAAAAATCCAAAATGTAAAGGCAAGGGATGAGGAATATTTAACAGCACAAGAAAGCTGAGCATCCTCGAGATATTTTTTCCCATCCTTTTGATTTTACGTGTGAATAAAATATGTAGATTTTTTTCTACATTTCCTTATTTCTATGTTTATCATATAATAATACTGATGATTATTTAAGCAAGTAAAATTGGATTACAATGTCCCTGAGCAGCTGAGGACCTTCATTCACCACCACCATGCTGCTTCCTCCACAGTGGAACATAAAACTGTTTGCATGACAGAAAAAAACATCTCAAATAAATGCTACAGAAATTCTGGGTAAGTAGGCAACTACTGGAGCTGGTGGGTAATTTCTAATAAGTAATCACATAGGAAAATGTAACTTATTTTGAAGCCTAATGTTATTCACTGCTTGGCACTAATTGATCCTTTTTCTTTTTAGGAATGCTGCAAATTATATCAGAAAATACATTGCAAATAGAAATTAACTCTTACAAAACATTGAAGTTTAAAGTTTGACATTTAATGGGCATTCTAATAAAGTCTGAGTGTGAGAATACTTCTAGAGATTTATTCAGAAAGGCCATAAAAGCAGTAATAAGTTGTTTTGAAATTTAAATGAAAATTTACATCTTTAGTTTAGCATTGTTCACTCCCTGATTTTTAGTGGTAATAGTCACTTGATTTGATATTTGGCCATCACATGAAGTTTATCGGTCAGGCTCTTAGAAGAATTCAATGAAAACTCCGTGCCTACAAGTGACTGTTATTTTAATGTTCTGTTGGAAAAGCAGCACCATCATTCCCCTCTAATGCCAGGGTAAGAGTGAGTTGAAAATGGCACTTACTGAATTACCATTACTATTTTCTACAGTCTAATAAATTACTGTAGAACCTCTGTTCCCTACAGAGATTTCACTTCCATTCAGCAGTGATGGATTGAGTGTCTCGGACATGCTCTGGTGCTGCATTTGACCGCCAGAGAAACCAAGTGTGTAGTGGACATGTAGTGGAGCTCAACATGGAGACACGTGGTGGAGCTGAGATGGGTAAGGGGAAGTTGACTGGGTCAGAAAAAACAAAGGAATCATCTCCATCATCTCATTTTAGTCCTTTCCTGATTTTTTCTTCTCTTTTTCTCTTTTATTAACAGACAGGGAAGCCAGACATTTCTGTAACTATTTAAGAGCTCTTGTTAAAGCTGTTCATTGGAGTTGAGGCTGGGTTCAAACTATAGAATCAAATAATGGGTTGGGATGGAAGGGACCTCAAAGCCCTTCCGGTTCCACAGCCCTGCCATGGACAGGGACACCTCCCACTGGATCAGGGAGCTCAAAGCCCCAGCCAACCTGGTCTTGAACACCACCAGGAATGGAGCAGCCATGGCTTCTCTGGGCAGCCTGGGCCAGGGTTCCCCCATCCTCATAGGAAAACATTTCTTGTAAGATCTCATCTCAATCTCTTTCAGCTTAGAACTATTTCCCCTTGTCCTATCCCTGCACTCCCTGTTCAATAAACCCTTCCCCAGCTTTTCTGTAACACCTTTCTGT
The DNA here is from genome assembly GCA_033556795.1 of Tapera naevia. NCBI lineage: Eukaryota > Metazoa > Chordata > Aves > Cuculiformes > Neomorphidae > Tapera > Tapera naevia. Next base: position 4,536,761 of record JAUMJJ010000099.1, read on the forward strand.
ACTGTAAGGCTTCTGTAAGGTGTCCCTGGAGCCTTCTCTTCTCCAGGCTGAATAGCCCAAACTCTCTCAGCCTGTCCTCATACAGGAGGTGCTCCGCAGTAATCACTCCATGTCATCACTGAAATGTTTTTGAAAACTCTGTTTGCAAGTCCTAAAACCAAAGCAATAATACTAAGGGAAAGAAAACATAACGGGAAAAGAATGGTTCACTAGAACCAGCATGGATTTCACGTTCCTTTTATTTGCCCCTCTATTTCATTTTCAAAAAATCACTCCCATTCTTAGTCTTTCTAAACTAAACTTCACTCCAGGTGGGATTTTCAGAGGAGTTATAAACCCCTGAAAAAATGGGGTTTATAGCAGAAATGTTCGCAGTTGGCTCTTAACAGTAACAAAGTTACGGGCACTACTGTAATATAGAGGTCTCTAACTACTCCAATTCTGACAAAATTTACTGTAATGTGACTCCCCGTCTATACTAGGCCACATAAATTTTCTTCTTTATGGGGCTCATTATGGTAAGGAAAATGCAAGTCCCTCTAGAGAAAGCTGATGAGAGAGGATCTAAGTACTTACAAGTTATGGGGGTTTTTTGCATCAATGCTTGAGTGTAAGGCTAAAAGACCTGATAAGTTTCCTGTAATGAGAAACATTATAATGCTCCTCAGAAAATACAGACTTAGATGTGGTACAGAATTCTGACATAGGTTAATTTATAGTGCCTTTGTCTTGAAGGATTTCTAAGTGTTTGAATGAATAATGTCCCTGGGCAGCATTCATTCATCCAAAAAAACACAGCTGCCTGTAGGATGGACAAAGCTTCCTTCCTCCATCATCAATACTCTAACTCTTTTTATGCTCACAGAGGAGGTGGGAGACAGAAAACAGGTTCTCAACTGAACACAGAGCTTTACATATAATGTATTCCTAAAATTAACCACCAAGTGGGAGGCACAACAGTTTTGCATCAAATGGTCTCCAGACACCTCCTATTGGTACATCAAATAATCCTTTATAGTGAGCCAACTGCATATTTGTTTTTATTAGAAAACAGAATTCCTAGTGTTTATTCTATTATTCTCATTACAGAACAGTACTACAATCACACAATGCCTGTGTTCTAACTGTGCAGTTGCACTTCCTATTTTTTTTGTGCTACCGGGGGGAAAAAAAGTAAAAGTATGCAGATATTATTTTTCAAAATTTAAAACGAAAAAATATTTTACATGAACATTTCCAATATGGTTAAGCACTCTTTCTTTGCACTTGTGTTTTTCCAGTATTAAATTATTTTTGATTTAATGTTTGTGCTCACAAATGCTCTTGATAATATGTGTGTTAGAGGGAAGGAGAATTTATGCACATAAACTGTCATTTCAAGGTCAGACTGTGAAATGCAATTGCTATTAATGACAGTAAACAACAGAGGTGGATAAATACGGGTATCTTTTAGCAGATGAGAATCTTAGACCATTGCTTAATATTTTTTAGAACAGACCAAAGTTTTTGATATGATGTAGAAAACAGTCGCAAAGGCAGAGCAAAGTCAAGGCTGTAATCAGAATGTGCTGTGAATAAAAAAGAACACATCAGATGGATATAGGAGATTATGATGTCTGTATATTTTTCCCTCACACATCACTCTTAACCTTGCTTAAGGCCCCCCAAAATCTCATCCCCAATGTATTTACCTACAAATATATCCCATCTCAGCCTTGTGGGGTAACTTCCATTTGAAAAAGCTTGCAGCTCCCAAAGAGGTTCATCAATATTAACAGCTGGTCAGAAAAGGAATTACTAGAAGGAGATGGAAGGTGCCTTTTTTTCTACAGCATCATCCCCTTGCAAAATTCCCTTTTGCATGAGGTGAAACTTTCTTAAACATGAATTATCTGACGGCACATCTGTAACTTCCTGGCTTGGCCTGCTCAACGACATGTGGTGCTTGGTCAGTTCTGAGACATTTGGCTCTAACACAGAACATGGTGACTACCTGTACAATCCAAACAAAGCCAGATGTATGTATTACATTAATAATATTTTTACACAAAACATCAGTTATCCATTCTGGCTGAGAACTGAATTTTTTATCATAGTAAAGCAAACAAAAACATTATATTCATTTTATCTTGTTCCAAAATGGCAATAAAAGTGACTTAACTCTGTCTTTCCACCGGCTTGATGGTGCTGTTTCAAAAATCCATACTGCAGAGTGAAAAAGAAAATGCAAAAATGAAATCTGTAATTTATTTAACTCCTATAAACCATGGTGAACAAGGAAAAATTTAATTTCAGTCTGCTTTAGATACAAAAGCTACAACATTCTACTGTCCAGTGTTTCCTACATCTTCAATTAAACACAGCAATTTTTTTATTACCCTCTTCCAACGTATGACCAATTCTTTTACTTTTTTCTTCAATCACCTAGCCACAGCTAGGAAGGTCACTTGCATAATTAGGATGACTCATCTGACAAAGTTTGGCAGACCAGCATTTTGAATGGGAGATCTGAATTTTTGCCATAAAAGGAGACTGCAAATATAGATTCTGATCTTCAGCAACCAAAATACTTGAGAACTGTCATTTGCATCCTCCTCTCACACAGAGCATCAAACCATGGATATCTGGGTTGCATCTACATTTGAAGGAGTATCATGGCTAGCTAAAAGTGTTGAGGATATAGAACTACGTAATGTCAGCAGAGCGCATCGATGATGCAGTCAAACAGATTATCTACGTAGGACGCATTATGCAGCTGAATTATATTGGAAATGATTCTGTCAGAAAACACATCTACTGAGCCCAAATGAATACAATGTAGTGTACACATGCACGTTGTTACAGGATCTTAGATCACAGGACCATGGGATAATTTCGGTTAGAAGATACTTCAAAGCCCAGCCAGTTTAACCCCCTGTCATGGGCAGGGTTACCTCCCACTGGATCAGGGGGTTCAGAGCCCCATCCAACCTGGCCTTGAACCATCCAGGGATGGGGCAGCCACCACTTCTCTGGGCAATATTTCTTCCTAAGAGCTCATCTAAATCTCCCCTCCTTCAGCTTAAAACCTTTCCCCCTCGTCCTATCCCAGCACTCCCTGATTGAGAGCCCCTCCCCAACTTCCTTGTAGGCCCTTTTTAAGTGCTGGAAGATCTTACAGAGATAAAATATATGAACTACTTATTGTGATTCCTTGCAATAGGATTACTTCCCACAGATTTTTCTATAGCAAAAGTAAACAGCTCAGGTACTTAAACTACTAAAAACTTGGTATGAAGGTCCACACAAATATTGTTGCTTTTAAATAAAATCATGCAAAAATATTTTTAGATCATAGGTACTTTACATTTATTAATTAATATTTTATGGTTTCACCACAGATGCCATTTAAACATGTGGTAAGCTTAAATAATTAGTCTGCAGCACATATTCACAAATAAAAGAGATGACTTGAAAAAAAAGCAAAAGTGCCAGGCTTGCCTAAGACACAAAATGAGGGTCTGAGATGAAGCCTTGAAATTACGTTAACCTTGATTAAGGTTGTTGCCTGAACCTGATTGCCAACACAGGATCTTCCCATGCATTGCTATATTCTTGTTCTTATATTTCACCTTCATCTGAATGAAATTTTGATGTACTTTTAAAAAAAACTGTTAATAATAACATGGAAAAAGAAAGTGTCAGAATCAAAGGTAAATTCTTCACAGGGTAATTTTCTCTTCACATTACTCTTCCCTCTGCAGTGGCTTTATTCCTTTAAAGCAGGGCTTGTCCATAACTGTCAGGCTATCTACAGGTACTTCAGGGAGAGTTTTTGGGGTCACTCAGCTTTGACCATCTTGTTGTTTTATGTGAGGACTGGGTGTCTGACAGGCTGACACGATTACTGCTGTGTTTTCTTCTGCCTTTCTTAAGCTCATCTGCAAGATACACTGACTCTGAGACCCTGCCCTGATAAAATCAACCTGACAAAATCCATCCTGTTGGTGAGTGATTACCCTCCCTGCCAGGCTGAAATGGTCAATGAGCGGATGGACTTGTCAGATAGTTCTTTAGAGATCGCTGTGCCAGTGTCTACAGCAAGTGTAACAGTAGAAACAAAAACAGTCTAGGGACCTGCTCCTTCTCTTCTAAAGCACCTTGCACTACTGCAGAGCCAGTGGCTCTTCAGTCTGCCTGGAGAACTGGCCTTAGATCTTTTGCTTTAGATGCAAAGGTCATGCAATAACTTTCTAGATGCACACAAAACTTAAACTTAAATGAATTAAAAATCTGCCTAGCAACTAGAAAATGCAAGCCCATATGTATATTACTTTGTGTAGCTGCATTAGTACCTCAGTTGTGATCATGACTGTGCTTTGATGTCTTCATTTACCATGGACCATAGGAGCAGTCATGGAGAGCACAAACTTGATTGCTTTCAGTTGTACTCTTGGATGCAACCACTAATGAATATTTAGTCCACGGGACCAAATAAAAACTAGTCTGAAAAGAAGCCTGCTTGAAGTTCCTAAAATGTGGATCAAGCCCTTAGCACCAGTTATTTGGTTTCAAATTCATGGTCACTTGCATCACACTACTTGCTAATGCAGCTACTGCTGTGCATTAAAAAAGGGAAGAAAAAATGAAAGCAGGAGTAAAAGGATAGAAAAAGTAAAAATTATTATAATAAAACATGTTACATAAAAGTAATTTTCAAATAATGAACATTGAGGGGGAAAACCAAGAAATATTACCAACAATTTTTTTTACTTAACAGCCAAGAACTTTAACACTTTTGTTGATGTTGATGAACATCAACATGGGCAAGATTATTTTTAACATTTAAACTACATTAAGTTTACACAAAGTATTAGTTGTTAAGTGTCTGAGCAACCATGCAGTTGCTATATATACACTACAAATAAGTTTCCTAGCAGATAATAAATCGGTAAAGTTACATAGCAGATTTAGAACTGCAGCTATGTTGTTGTTACTGTTGTTTAGTAGCATTTTAATAGTACCTGGAGACCAGAGACAAATGCAGGGCTTGAAATGCAAATAGAGAAGAGACAAGACTACTTAAGAAACACCACAAGATCCCCATTCCAGGGGGTACTTGAGGCACAAAGAAATGTATTGACCCACCTGAGTGTGCACAATCAGTAGGAAACAGGGAACAATTGCACAGGGTTCCAGGCCAACTCGATGCAAATCAGAAAACCAGTTCACATGGAAGCTCTGATGTGATATTAACTGTCCTAAACATGACAAAAGAATATATATGCCAGTCCATATCTCAACCAGTGCGTTATCCTTCTCAGAGATAACGTGTAGATGTGGTGTAACTGGACTAAACCCTGAATACAAAATTGAAGGTGAAAAATGGAAAAATACTAGTTCTGTTATTCAACCAATGTTATATTACAGGGTTGACATAATTTGGTTTTGCATTTGCATTGTAAAACTCACAGACCACTTCAAAAGAGCACCAAGTGCAAGTAAGTCTTGCACAGCACATCGGGTTTGCACCAGCAGATGGCAAAGCAGGAGTTCCAGCTGGGGATTCTGATGCCGAACAAGGGGTACAGATTGCTCAGTGAAAAGAACAGTGTTGAAATCCAATAAGAACAAAAGGAAAGTTCTGCGGTGAAGAATTACTCTATTTCTCTATCCACAGCTGTCACCTAGATTTGCTTTAAATACTTTCTGTAAATGGCTGCAGAACTATAGCACCACATAAACTATGGGCTTGCCAGATGTTGGCAGAGAAGAAGACATGTGAGAATAGGACTAAGGATATGTTAATTGTAGTGCTAGCGAAGAAATCAAGCGGTTGAAAATTAGATTTGACTTTGTGATGAATAGTGAAGTCTTAAACACTGGCAGAATTGCAAAAATAATATAGTAAATTGGGCATATTATTACAAAAACATAAGCCTTTCTCTGTAAGGAAAACTGAAGGTATATGATTTTCTTTTATGAACAAAGTCTAAAAGCTATTAGAAAAAAAAACAAGCAGTTAGAAAGGAAAAAAGGATATAACCTTGTGTCTGCAAGTAGTCCTTCTAGAAACATTTTTAAACATTTACAATACACAGAAATGAAAATAACCTTTCTTTTCTTGCATTATTCTGCTGGAAAAGACTCATGCTTTTGCTAACGACTTTCACAAATACTTAGGCATCATTTAAAGCTTTCTTTAGCCTGAGGAATTAAGTAGAACAGGCACTTGGTTGGTCCTCCACACAGAAATTCATTTAATCCATTTTTTTTCCTAAATCTTAAATGAAAGGAAGAGAATTAGTACTTAACTTGGACAAACAAACTCTGAACAAATGCTGTAATCAATGAATTTTGTCTTGTTTTTCTCTTAGAAATCCTTGAGTAGACCATAGATTTATTCTTAAAGCATCTTGATGACATATTTCAACATAAGCGTTTGGTTTGTGGCTTGCTAGTCTTGTTTTGGGTTTAGAATTTTGAAATTTATTGCTTAGATATGATTACCCATTATCTCTGGCCTATAGGAGAGTACAGTGGCTGAGGAATTGAAAATTGAGTTGGATGCAGTCAAATAAAATTATGGGTCCCAAATAAAAGCAAAACAAGATATTCTCTTGTTTTGTATTCTTTATTGCTATTTTCATTTAGGTTCTTTTACCTTTTTTTAACACCTTATCTTTCAGCTTACGCTGCTGACATTCCTAGAACTATCTGATAGTTGCTAATGGCATGTACAGAAGTATCTCTGACTATGAAGGTGCGGCAAGCAGCCCTGCAGTGTGGTCAGGGCAAGGATGCTTTCACTATTCACAGGGGCTCTGGGACATCCTGACAATGCTTCAGCTGAAGTACTAAGGGTAAAAACTCAGGACCTGCAAAAAAAGTCTGAAGAAGGCTTCAATGGAGCAGCTCTCCAGTGCAATATATTTTGTGCCACTGTAAGGGAAAGCAGATCTCATCAGAAAGAGAAGACAGGAGAGGATTTAGCAGACCTTTCAGGTAGGTACAGAGTTCTCCCTATACCAAATTTTGAGGCATCTTACATTAAGATGTAAAACCTTATCTGCGATCTATCAGAGGTCTTGAAAAGGAAGATATGTTTTTTTGTTGGTTTTGGGGGTTTTTTTTGGGATAATTCTGGGCCTCTCATCATTACATGATGAGCAGGAACAGAACATCAATTCAGTTCATCTATTTCTAGATTATTATTGAAGGTGAGAGTACCTGTTCTACAGATATATCTCTCCTTCAGGAACATCCTGCTTCCTAGGCACCTTAAATGTTGTCATTGAGGATGGAGATCGATCCAGTTGAGCTGTGTGTTGAAAGCAGAACATCTATGAGCCTCTGGTCCTTGAACCACATCACCGAGTACAGTCCAGGCTACTGGAAAGGAGGACCTTCCAAAACACACTGGCAATCAATACAGCCAGTTCTCTGGCAATATGCATAGCTCACCCTTGAAAACTGGAGATGCCTGGAACAGAACAGAACAGAATCCTAGAGGATCACAAGGGTCCCTTTAAGGAGCACTGGGTAAAACAGTGTCCTGTCAATGACTCTGGCATAACTGGAAGGAATTACTTTCAGCCTACAATTACAATGTCATTACAGATGAATGAAGCAGATGCTCTTCTCACAAACTCACAAACTTGTAAACAACAACAGCTGCAATGGCCTTGTCAATGCCAGACTGCATTTGCCACAGATTTATGGCAGTCTGGCAGGCCCATTGACTTCTGTATTAGGGTGGGAGCCTGGAAACAAGAATCCAATATCTCCTGGTCTTCTGAGTGGAGACTCTGAGATGAAACAACAGGATGGTGCAGATCAATGTCTGGGTATTTTATTTTATGTGGGTTGAAAGGAAATAGCAGTTCCATAGTTAAATGCACTCATTACTTCAAGACTACTGCAGTTTCACTTTTTTCCTCAAGACTGTAAAAAGATGCAATTTCCACTTTGAATTCTGGAAAGTTACATCAACTAACAGGGTAGAATTAGATCTGATAGAAGCTTGGTGATCTTAAAGAACACAAGATACAGCCATCTTTCATCTTAAGAAGATTTTAGCTTTCCACTGGGCTTAATATTTTTTGCACTGTTATTGTACTGTATTCTATCTATTTTTAATAAATAATGTTAATTAAAGACCTTTATTGCAAATGCACGTATATATGTTTATTTCTTGACTCATTGCACTTATTTTTATCTTCCTGATGAATTTACCTTTTTTATAAAATGCACAGGGAAATAAAGGACAGGAAAATCCACAGTACCCTATAGAGTGGTAAAACAAGGAGTAAATAAATACATTCATTGCTTTCCTAAAAAGAAATGTATTGTGCAGCTCCTGAGGAATACAATATTGAGATGAAAATGAAGCTGCAATGGAAATGGAATGAGAAATAGATACTGGCTTCTGGGTGAACACAACAAACCTATCAGCTACAGAGTTAAAAAGCAGCAATCTCATCACACCAATTCCTGATGACTAAATAAACTACAGGTAAAAAGACAGGGGAATAAGGCAGAAGGAAAGAAGGGAAATGAAGCTGCCAAATGAAAGAGAAGTGTTTCTGCAAAGGTCAGTAAGGGACAAGATCAGTTTGGAATAAGCCAGTGGTGTGCTGTAATTTGCAATATTTTCAAATACTTCAACATAAGCATTCCTTGCTATTTTTAATACAGCTTTGAGCCATAACTATCTAAATAGACAGAGTAGGCATTAAAAGTTCACAGGGTTTGATACTGCCTGTAAAGAGAGAGCCCCTACAGAATTTTATTTTATTACTAACCTTTATTAGCCTTATAACCAGTGCTGATTAAAATGTTGTGGTATATGTGTCAGCATGCATGAACGCATAGAGATTATTAGCAACTGCATTTTAGAGTCTAAGAGCCAAGAAATAGAGTCACAAACCTTGAATACTAATTCCTGGCTTATTCAGTGTAAACAGTCAAAGGAATGTATAATAACTTCCTTGTCTCCTTTTATTGGCATGTTTATCTATCCTTTTGCTCTTCCCTCTCAGCATGTAGCTAAGACAACTGAAAATAATACAAAAGTTGAGATATCTATAAGTATGGGTCAAAATGAGTTCAATGAAGAACATCTGAATTTGGCTGGTCAAAAATAACCAGTTCTAGCCCCTGTAGGCTGATGATGTGTTTGGAGTATCTCTGCTCAAGCTGTTCACAAGCAGATTTGGGCTATATATTAATGGAAAATACGTAGTCATTAAAGGTAGCCTTTTGGTATTATGCATGTAGACATATTATTATGCATGTAGACTTTACTGAAGCATTTTACTGATTGTATGATGATCCTTTGGTAGACATAACTTCTTATCAGTTGACTAAAATATCTTCACTGAGAATATTTGGAATTAACAATTCGAATTAAGCTGCATTCTTTTATCTTGGGACTTAAACTTATTAAATTACTTAATAATTTAAGGAATTTAACTTCATATTCAATTTTATGAGGCCCAAATATTTTTTTTTTCACATGACTAACTCTGTTTTAGTTACAGGAGAAACCTACTTTTGTCAACATTCAAATTAACATAATTCTTCCAGTACTAATAAACCCCCCCCATGAATAATGAAGTTAACACTCTGATTTGAAGTGAAATTCTATTTGGAAATAGCTAAAAGGCTATGAATAATATCTTTCAATATTTATGATGCTCCATTCAATGCTACAGTTCAGAAAATCCTGAGGCAAGCCAGGCAAATGCTTCACAGAGGCACCTGGACAGGCTGGATTGATAGACAGAGGCCATTTGTGTGAGGTTCAACAGCACCAAGTGTCAGGTCCTGCACTTGGGCCACAACAACCCTGCGGGCTGGGGATGAATGATTGGAAAGCTGCCTGGTGGAAAAGGGCCTTAGGGTATCATCTGAACATGAGCCAGCGTTGGCCCAGGTGGGCAAGAACGCCAAGAGCATCCTGACTTGGATCAGCCGTGGTGTGGCAGCAGGAGCAGGGAAGGGATAATCCCCCTGCACTCAGCACTGATGAGGCTGCACCTCGGATCCTGGGTTCAGTTTTAGGTCCCTCAGTACTGGAAAGGCCTTGAAGGGCTGGAGCATGTCCAGAGGAGCCCAGGGCTGAGAGTGGCTGAGAGATCTGGGGCTGTTTAGTCTGGAGAAGAGGAGGCTGAGGGGAGACCTTATTGCTCTCTGCAGCTCCTGGAAAGTAGGTTGTGGTGAGGTCGGTGTTGGTCTCTTCTCCCAGGTAACAATAGGTCAAGAGGAAATGACCTCAGGTTGTGCCAGCAGAGGTTTAGATTGGGTATTAGGAAAAATTTGTGCACTGAAAGGATTCTCAGGCGCTGGCAGAGGCTTCCCAGGAGGTGGTTGTGAGTTGCCATCCCTGGAGGTGTTCAAAAGATGGGTAGATACTTTGGAACGTGCTTTAGTGGTGGGCTTGACAGTGTTAGGCTGGATGATCTTATAGATCCTTTCCAACCTAAATCGTTCTGTGACTCTGTTTTTTAAGGAAAACTCTCTGAGTATAGTTCAATAGAATCTCTTTGTTGATGTGCATTAGAGTAAAAAATCTTGGAAAGATTTTTATTTCCTCTCTGTGACAAGAAAACTCTCTCTGGCACAGAACTAAAATGGGAGGATCATAAACCACTGCTGATCATTAATTTTAAAGCACAAAGAGATGGATTCTATCCAAGGTAGCCAGTCACTCACATGTACATCACAACAGTAACTACAGACCACTAACGATGCTTTTGCATATTTTTCCTGGAAAACGTTTTGATGAGGCTGACCATAACAGTCTGCCATAAGCATCTCAAAGTTTTGAATAAGTCATCTCTAATCTCTGCTTTTAAATTAACTGAGAAAAAATAGTTGCAAGTATAACTGTAACACTGTGTACTGTAAATATGTATTATGTAATCTTAATTAAATCAATTAATCAAGACAATACACTGAGATAGCAAAGGTATAAATTAAATTTTTAACAATCATATTAGCATTTTAATTATCATAATAGGATATCTCAGAAGGTAATTAAAAAAGCTGAGTGTTGTCTACCATAGTGCTTGTGTAAACATCTGAATGTCCTATTTATGAAAATGTTGTGTAATTTAAAGGTATCTGACAACATTGTCCAGTTTAAAATGTTTTTGCCTCTAAGTATTTTTAATAACTCTTGATAATTTAACATGCTTTGTTTCTTTATCAATTAATGATTTTAATATATCTGTCTATAACACTTGTAATTCCAATGCAAAGTTTTATTTCATCATGTTTCTGCAGTTAAAGATTTTTGTTATATGTATTTCAATAGTCAAAGGACACTACAAAGATGAAATGCTGCTGCAGCAGTGCTGTTATACTCTGAGCACGAGGACCGATCCATCCCTTAACATGTCTGTGCTCACTGGGATCCAGCCATGAAACACTGTGGCAGACCTGAACAGCCTACCCAAATACTCATAGTAATATCTAGAAATGTTGAATCTCACTTCCTAAACCCTGAATGTCCTAATATGACAAAGGAATTAATATAATGAATCACTATTATTTCTCTACTGGAGCAAAAAGTACTTGAATTAAATTTCCCTAGTGTTTTCCAAACTTCAGTAGCATCCACATTATGCTCAATATTAGAGATTCCTGTGATTTTTCTGCTGTCTCTAAAAAGAGTCATCTATATTATGATTTTTCATCTGCTTCTCTTTATACTGCATGATTTGGGGGGGTGGGGAGTGGGGGGGTGTCCCCTCCCATCAGGTCTTCATCAAACTTCCTGTAAAGCACAGATCTACAGTTACTGGACATGCTGGAGGCTCTGAATATTTAGGTAAATTCTGTCCCCGTCTCTGACTAATAATGTAATATTTTCCATGATACTCTTTTATCACGAAGCATGAAGACACTGTTTAACACTTTTGTTTATTTCTCTGCTGTTGTTTGCAGTTCTATTCATCACCTACTGCTTTTATACCTCTGTTTTTTCATACTTCTTTAGGACTAATTTCCTAATGGCCTTGCTGCTTGCTGTATCCTTATAAACTCACAGTATATACTTTAAATTTTGGTCTAAGCTTATCTTTTCCTAAGATAGATATACCTTTTTTTTTTGTTCAATCGATTGATGTTGCTATCATAAATATTCTGGATTAAAACTGTTGTAGAATTATTTCTGTCAAAATATGAAACAAGTGAATCTATTCGAAAATTAATACCAAACTGGAAATTTATTTAGGCTTTAATAAATACATGTTGATTTATCAGTCTGGTAAATATTGCAAAAACTCAGGTTAGTCTATTAGCTTTTTCAGAAAAAAAATCTGAAATTCTGAGCCCATTTCAGTGCACAGAACAATTATGAAGATCAGGTCTTTTTTCCTCTCCATACCAGCCAGAAGTTCAGAAGTTCAGAGGATTACAGAATGAACTGAGTTGCAAGGGACCCGCAAGGACCATGGAGCCCAACTCCTGCGCAGGACAGCCCCAACATTCACACTGTAGGGCTGAGCACTTTGGCCAAAAACTTCTGGAATATTGTCAGGCAATGACTGCTTCCCTGGAAGCTGTTCCAGTGTTCCACCACTGACTGAGTGAAGAATCTTTTCCTAATATCCAATCTAACCCTCCCCTGGCACATCTTCCTGCCATTCCCTCGGGTTCTCTCATTGGTCACCAGAGAGAAGAGCTCAGTACCTGTGCCTCCTCCTCCCCATGTGAGGAAGGTGCAGCCCACGATGAGGTCTCCCCTCAGTATGCTCTTCTCCAAGCTGAGCAGACCAAGTGGTGTCAGCTGCTCTTCATACAGTTTGCTCTTGAGTCATTCACCAACTTCATGATTAGCATTTTTAAAGGTGACTGAAAGCAGACCTGTTTAAAATTCTTAACTGATTTAATTATATGCAATAGGTTCACAGCTGGAGAAAAAAACAGCTAAGGATGCATCAGTCCGAAATTCCAGCTCACTGCCAACATTTGTTCAATTTATTCCCTTTGTGTATTATTTGTTAACTGTTTGTGGTATCGAATAGTGTTTTCATGTCCAAACTGCAATTCAGTCTGAAAATTGCACAGAAACTCCATAGATTGCATCACTAACTCTCTTCTTCTGAATGTGAGAGAAAATATGCTTGTACTTTGCTAAGGGTTGTTATCACAGCACATGCAGATGCAGAAACTGTTCCACGCAAGAATTTTAGAGACTCTTAACTTTTAAATATCTCATGAAAACAGAAGGGTGGTTATTATTTTTTTTTTCCATTTGTGTGAATTCCATATTGTGTAAGGAATATTACAATTGTAACATTAAGGTTCTTAGATAGAGTTACGATTCGTTCAGCATTTATACAGTACAGTTCCTACAGCACTAATGATATCTGTGTATAGAATGTAAATGTACGTATCTATAGACCACTGTAGATTGGTTCACGCATTTGAAATGGATTAAAAATAGATATATAATTATACTGGCACATCCTTGAAGATTATTGCTACTATTCAGTTTAAACACATGACATGACAACATAATGTGCACTTTATTTGGCTGCTGTGAGAGCAGCTGTCATTTCACAGACCTCATAAGAATGTATATGAAAGTTTGTTTTCTCTCAGAGCAGATTAAGTGGGCAGAAAAGTATTTTAAAGGAAAATGTTTCTGGTATTTGACTTGACTGGAATAAGAAGAGATCCTTCTTAGCCTTAAGCAGCTGCTGTGGCCTCAAACCTGAGATGTACTGACATAGCTCTTCTGTCAGAGTTTCATCAGTAGCTTCAGTTTTTCCACCTCCTACATTTGTTAAATGCTCTGGTATCCATAGTTGCATATTGGCAAGGAACCTTCAGGAAGATTATCATGATGCATTTTTTAACATCAGAGTTAATTTGTCAGACTGCTCTCTTTAGCATGGTTAAGACCTCTTGATATGCTTTCCTGGACAAGATGAACCTAAATAGATTTGTTTACTGTTTAGCTGACTCTTCACATACTGCATAAAACATCAGTTAGAACTGGAACATAATCTTCGTATTAAGATGTTTATTCTCTGAACTTCTGCTCAGTCATTTGCTTTGAGGCATGGACTAAATGTACATCACATTTGACTACTTGATGTCATATCTACTTTTACCAGGAAAGAGAGAACTGAAATGTTGTCATTCTGTAACATTTATAACTGAACAATTATTTTCTTCAATTAAAAAAAAATATGCTGAACAGGCTCTTTTAACTTTTTTTTGGAAAACTTTTTTATGTGTCAGCAGACACATAAATATTGCTGGTTTAGCCACAAAAAATCCCAATGAGCCAGAAATTAAAAACAATTTGCACTGCTGCAGAGGTGTCTTAATTTAGTGTTTTAATGTAGTACCAAGAGGCAGAAGCTGAACAGGACATTGTGGGCAGGGTGATTGCTTGAAAAACATACCAGAAATGTGCAGCCCACTGCAAAGAAAACTCTATAGTATAGATTTTTATTTGTGCATTTTGTATAGGCATACAGGTAAGTGTGTAAATATTTACAATGTTGGGTCAAAATTCTCCAGTCTCTGGGGAACTCATGTTAGATTTCGACATTAAAGTTGTAGTTGTTACTTCTCCTTCCAAGTGCTTCCTGTGCTTGAATAGACAAGTTTACACTGAAATTCAGTAGGAAATTTTCTCGATTGTAAGCCATAAAAAAAGAAATTGACAGATTCCTCACATTTCACATAAGCTATAGGACAGGAGACATTTTCCAGCCATGGAGCTTAGATCCAACGTCTAGTTGCCTGAATTAAAGAAAAGACACATTTTTAGTACCTTCCTGTCTTCTGCAAAGACTCATTTGTTCATTTTATTTGTTCAGGTACGTGTCCTTACAAGCTGATCTGTATGGTAAGCAGATTTTGGCTTGCAAAGGTAGCTCTTCAGAAACTGGGACTTAGAAGTCAGTTTTATATGCCCTGCAACTACTAAGCATGCACATGTAGTGACTCCTCATACTATCAGCCACTGAGGACTCTGCACACCTCTGCAGTCAGTAAATAGCTGTAAACCCACTGGTACAGAGCACTTCAGGGCTGTCGGACGGTTGGACTGCATATGACTACACCTCACCAGTGTTCGCAGACTCCTCCTTATTGTTCCCAGTGCTCGAGGAGCAGACTTCTATGCTGAATTACGTGGTGCTTGGCAAGGTAGCATGAGAGAGAATTCCTGCTTTGAAAGCAGAGAAAACTTTAACCCTTTCAGCTTTTCATTAATGGAATCACATTAAAAGAACTTTTCATATAAGTTCAATTCCAGCACTTCTGAAGTCGCTTTTTTTTTAACCATAACTTTCCTCAAACATAGTAGACAGGACTGTGTTTTCTACATGAGAAATAGTACTTCTAAAACCACTCCATGTTTCTTGGATCGACACCTGCACAACTCAGACCACTGTGTCTAATTTGCAGAGGCCAGACTTCAAAGAACCACAGTTTTATATGGAAAGGGAAGGATCATTGATTTGTTAATTTAGGAGGATTGGAACATCTGTGACCTATACAAGCTTTGGGACACAATGTATCCTGTGGCCAGGTGTAAGGGAACAGAAATGAAAAAAATCCTTACCTGGGAAGTTAGCATTTAGAAGGCAAAGAAGCAAAAAATGTTAAGCCTGTCTAGCCTTTATGCCTTAATTTCATCAAACAGAGATTTTTCACATCATGAAATATTAAGTCTAAAACTGGAAGTGGAGTACAAAAGTATTAATTCTCAGATCTCTTCTGCCAATACTTAATTATGTTTCAGGAAAATCCTACTTTGAGCACAAATGGATTAATATGTATAATGGCATGCTCCAGTTCTAAAATCTTTAATTTGGAAAGTGCTATACTAAGCCATAATATATTTAAAAACAGATGTTTTAATGAAAGAGCTTCAGTTATAGATGGATATTTAAAAAAAATCTGTTTAATGCACTTGTTCACTGTAAACAGCTGGTGATTTTATGTCACATAAACACACTTGCCTTATTTTAAAACATGGAATATGGATGAACTACTATGTGTGCTATGTAAATAAACATCATAACACACTTTTCCTCTGGAAGGTAACATTTGTATCATGCTTTTAAACAACCCATATATTTATCCCTACAGCGTTACATTAATAACTTACGTGGAACAGAATTACATACTTAAATTCATAGAATCATAGAAGATTTTGGGTTGGAAGGGACGTTTAAAGGCCCCTTCCTGCAGTGAACAGGTCTACAACCAGAGCCCCATTCCAATCTGGCCTTGAAAGTTTCCAGTAGTCATTCCATCATAGAAGGCCACGAGGTTGGTCAGGCAGGTCTTGGCCTTTCTGAAGCCACAGCCCTGTCCTCCAAGTGCCCCAGCATACCTTCTAGGAGGATCTGTTCCATGATCTTCACAGGTACAGATGTGAGGCAGATACCAGGTTCCTAGTTCCCTGGATCCTCCTTTCTACTCCTTTTAAAAATATGTGCAATGTTTCCCTTTTACCAGTCACCAAGGACTTCACCTGACTGCTTATCTTCACACCAACTGACTGAGAGAGTGAAAAGACAATTTCTGGCAGATTTATCTTCAGTCTTCTAATGCGGATGATGTGGAATATTTCATTTGGTTTTAGAATACTTGGCTAAAAAATCAAAGTTAGAAATTGCCCTACGATTTGTCTAGAATAAATGGATTAGAACAGAGAGGATGCAGTATCAGAGCTGCCTACAATGTGTGTATTTGCGCAAGGTTATGCAGAGTCTTAGAGAATAATAGCATTTAAAGAATTTTCTGATAAGTTGGAAATATAAATATTCCTAAATAATAGACATAATAATTTTTTCATGAAAATAATGAAAAACAATAAATAAGAAAATATAATTAGAAATAACAAAGAAATAAAATAACCATTGATAATATACGAAGTCCATGGACATTCTAATATTGATCAGTTATTTCTGGATAATTTCTTGTTCCATCAACAGTTATAAAAGAGTGTGAGAATTGATTAGGTACTGTACAATATGAGAATGTCTTGGGAAATATATATATACACAGATTAATTTTTAATTTTAGAGATACTATAATCTATTTTTGTGTCAGTGTACAATATGTTGATGGTAGTTGCAAGAAAAAGTACTATTAGGATTACATATTCAAACAATTTTCCGCAGTTAAATGAATTGATTTTCCTACTTATATGGTTTGTGACTTTAGAGTTCTCTCTGTTTTTTTCAAGATGCAATCAACAAATTTCACAGAAAATTTGGCACTTGGAATGATGGTGAAAATAGTGAAAAGCAACAAAACTTTTCCCAGCATAGCTTTGATGGATAACTTAATTATTTTGCTTTGTAGTACTCCTACTCATCTAAAGACATTCCTAAGCCTTATTTTAGTGTCCTTTTAAATTAATCTTCAAATACAGGAGGACTAGAATTCCAGTCCACATATTATAATCTCCAGGTTTACCAACTTATTGGGTGATCATGATTGTAGTATCTGAGAGTTACAGGGACAGGCATAAAAGTAGAATTTCTGACTTACTATCACTGAACCTTTGACACCATTTCCAAATTCTTCTCTTTAAGAATGACTAGAATGTATTTCAAAAGGATGAAATAAGTGCCAAGTAAAAGGGAAAACAAAAAGGTTGAAAGCAGAGGAAGAATCCAGAAAAAAAAGGAGGAGGCCACAAAATATTTTCAAGATTGAGGCGTGTAACATCTGAGCTTACAAACATGATTGAGAATGCAACACAATGCGATCATGAGTCTGAGAGTTACAAATATGATTTATATTAGTACTCATAACATGATTAAAAACAAGTCTGTTGTAAATTAACATTGCTTTGGGGAAGGAAGGTAAAAGTGAATCTTCTGATATTCAATGGGAGTCTGCTGGTGACAAAGGGATAATTTCTGTATGGATCTGCCTAATGTTAATATAGGAGTCTTTATTTCCCAACATAAACTTTAAAAATGTTCAGATTTCTATTATCTTGTGTTTTCACATATAGAAGCTACCAACTTTCTTCCGTTTCAACTTTATTTCTCACTGAAAGAACTTTGAAGAAGGCACACATATATTTGGGTTTATGCAGTGCTGAGAGCCACACAGAACTGTTCAGAGACAGAAAACCTTAACTAAAATTATCACGCATAAGATCAGTCATGCAGAAGAGCATACAGAAGTAGTTTTCTAAGTAAGGACGTGTATAAAAAGCAAAACAACGGAGAAGCAGAAAAAATCTGCCTGTTACTAAAAGCCGCTAGTGTTTGAGTGAAGAGACTTATTGACATTTTCTGGATGAAGGTGCAAGTTTTGTGAAACCTCTGTACCTCGCAGTATCTGTGGATGAGTCTAAACATCTCTTTGAATTAATGCAATTTCCTGTCATGTTTTTAAATGAAGTGAATTTTGGAGAATACAAAGGGCAGAAAAAGAATCACAAAATCAAGGAAGGGTTGGAAGGGTCCTCAAATTCCACACAGTTCCACCCCATGCCATGGTCAGGGACACCTCCCACCAGACCAGGCTGTTCAAGACCCTATCCAACCTGGCCTTGAGCACTTCCAGGAATGGGGCAGCCACTACTTCTTTGGGCAACCTGGGCCAGGGCCTTCCCACCCTCATTGTGAATAATTTCTTCCTAATCTCATCTAAATCTTTCACCTTCCAATTTAAAGCCATTCCCCCTCATCCTGTCACTCCAGACCCTTGTGAAAAAGCCCCTCTCCAACTTTCCTGGAGCCTCTTTCGGTACTGGGAGGCTGCTCTAAGGGCCCCCCCAGAGCTTTCCCTTCTCCAGGCTGAACAACTCTAACTCTCTCAGCCTGTCCTCATAGCAGAGGTGCTCCAGCCCTCAGATCATCTTCACAGCCTCCTCTGGATCCATTCCAACAGTTCCAAAAAGATTGGGTGTGGGTCCAAGAGATATTGGATAAACTATCACCCAAAGTTAAACAAGGAAAAAAACTAAAACTGTACAAGAAGTACGGATGTTATACAGTGAGGGTGGGAGAGATATTACAGTCTATATCTAGTCCGATACACAGAGAGGATGTACCAGTTTACAACTGGAATGTAATGGGAACACAATGGCTAAAATGTGTGAATGTTCAGAGATGGAATTTTATCAAAGAAGGAAGCACATTTTAAAGATAAGGACACTCAAATCAGAATGATCAAAGAATCTCAGTTCCAACATGAGACAACTGATTCATGATGACAGAATCCAGCTGCAAATTTAAATACATTTACACACCAAATAAATTTACTTGGTATAGTAAAAGTAGAGAACATTACATAATCAGTAATATGTGGTGAAACACTTTTCTATTGGTCTGATCTGGGTAGAATTCAAAGCTTGCTATGAAGACAAGAGGCAAAAAGGAGAGAGTGGGATACAAAGCTCTGTCCTTACCTTAAATCTCTTTGGGGAACCTCCTCCAGTTTGTTAAGTACAGCAGCCCACTAGAAATCAATTTTTTGGTGATAGATTTTGGCATGAGTAAATTTTTAGCACATTTCATTTCTCTAGAAAAATCTGAATTCACATGACTATAATATCTTGATGGTAAAATTTCCTGTAGCAATGCAAAAAGTCTTAAGAAAATTGATTGTGTTTATAGCTGAGCAATAAGAACTACTTACGAGTCTTCACAAGATTCCTAGCAATCATTCCTCAGAAAGTACCAATTTGAAATTGAAAGGCAAATTAACTACTTTGAAGAAAAGAATTTTTTTTACTTCCGAAGAATAGTAAACTAAACTACCTTCTGCCATATAAGGTGGTAGCTTTTTTATGAAAGCTTGAAAATGACTGAACCTGAAGTCAATAGTATCAATTACATAGAAATGTTCTGATCCGATTATATCAAGTACAACTGAATCCTCATTAGTGTACACAGTCATTGCTACCCAAACTTTCAACAGAGAGCAGAGATTCTGCAAGACCTTCTCACTACCTAGATTTCAGTTGCCTGTCTTCAAGGCCAGCTCTGATACAGAGGTGTTGTGTAATGATCAGACTTCTGTGAAGAAGTGTAATTACAGTCATAGACTCATAGAATGGTTTGGGGTGGAAGAGACACTAAAGTTCATCCAGTTCCACCCTCCAGCCATGGGCAGGGACACCTCACACTGGATTGGGGGCTCCAAGCCCCATCCAACCTGGCCTTGAACACCTCCAGAAATGGGGCCGCCACCACTTTTCTGGGCAACCTGGGCTAGGGCCTCCCCACCCTCACAGCAAAACATTTCTCCCTCATATTTCATTTAAATCTCTCCTCTTCCAGCTTAAAACTGTTCTCCCTTATCTTATCCCTGCACTCCCTGGTCAAGAGCCCCTCCCCAGCTTTCCTAGGGCCCCTTTCAGTACTGGGAAGCTGCTCTAAGGTCTCGTCTCTCCAGAGCCTTCTCTCTACAGCCTGAACAACCCCAACTCTATCAGCCTGTCCTCATAAGGGCACGATTATTTCTCATAGCTAGATGAGAAAAAGAGGTAAGAAGTCTTTCTGGGAGCCCTGAATTAATCTTGGACCTTGACTGTGGTCCCTTGATGAACTACAGTGTCACTATGCCTGTGCTTGCCCATGCACACTGCTGATCTGGACACTTATCTGATGACTGGACTTCAAAGAGGCCTCATCAGGAGAGACACAGCTGGCAGTCATGGCTCTGCTGGCCCACCCTGCCATGTAGCTCTGCTCTTTGGGCCCTGACCTCCTGCGTGACTGAAGCTTTTCAGGGTGATCACTGTCCCTGCCTACTTTTGCTGCAACCCTCAGCTCCCAGCTCACCTTCCCGCATGGAACAGTCCACCCTTCTCCTTCCTCCCCGACATTACAGTGATCCCTCAGTGAAAAGCTGTTTTGGTAGACTGGCACTCACCCGAAACGGGTCACTACTTCACAGACAGTGATGCTACACATCACACTGCTTCGTCATTCCCAGAACAGTAAGAACCGGAGAAAACTGGTCTCTATTCACTGTTGTTTGGGGGCAGAGAGGGATTTGGTTTGGGATTTTTTGAGGCCTTGGTGCCATGCAAGCACTTACAACTGGGAGGCTGATTTGTGTTGGAATGAGTGGCAGGAAACCGCAAAGCAAGTTCCTACCCTACTTACAGCTTATGGCAAAAATTTTCTTGGACAAAACCTCTGGATGCTGTATAAATAGGGAACTGCTGGGTACAGCTAGCAAATACTCAGCTGTAGAGCATGGGAGTTCTTTTATGTCCTTGTTCTTAAGAAACAACATCTGGGCAGTAAAGAAATAACTCAGCCGATTGGTACATGAATTCTGACAGTTCATGTATGTGTTTGTATGTGCATGATTGTGTTAAGAGAGGATGTGTGAAAGAACAGTGAGGATGAGGAGGACCTCACTATCTAGAATCCAAGCAATAAAGCCTCTATTGCAAGCCATCTCATACAGAATTGTGGAAAAGAATTTATACATATAGGGAAAAAAAAATATATATCATGGCGGAGGGGAAAGACGTACCAGAGACAAAGTAACCTGCTATGCATAAAGTTATTACCCAGCTGAAGTAAAAATTCAGACTTCCCTCACATGACTGATTTCAGTTAATGACACTGTTATATTTGGAACAGTTCTTATGTTTGCTATATGGTACCAAAATTGCCAAATTTCTTTGGGAAATCAAATAATCCCTTCTTGGAACAAGAATCCTACTCTTTGAGTGCCAATAGTGGCCTTATTTACACAATATACACCACGATTTATCTGTAGATTCCAAACACCTGGTAGTTATACAGTGTGTAAGCCACACGTTGTAGAATAATGAAGTCTTTGATCTGAAAATAGTCTCTTACAAAACAAGAGCAAAGGAAGCTGCCTCGCTAAGGGGAAAAAGTTAAGGTCATTTTGGTATTTTGTATTTTCATCACTTCTAGTGTTTGAGTTACTTTACAGAAAGATTGTATAAGTCTCCATCTCTTTTTAATGAATTCACTCCTGCAAACTGTGTTGTCAATCCTAACAATTTTCTCTGCTCTTTGAAATGAATATTTAATATATGGGAATAGAAATGGAAATTATTGGCTTCCCCGCCCTCACAGGAAAATGCCTGCAACATGTTTCTCATAAAGGCTACCAACACATCTTACTCGCCCTGTGGGCACACAGCATTGTAACTCAAGTTCAGGATGTCCTTACAAACTGTAGGTAGCACTAACTCTAGGTCTTTCCTATCCAGGCGCAGTGTGACATAGAACTGGACCGCTGTCAGCTGGAGCTGACCTTGCTAAAATGCTGTGCAGATGTTTGTGGAACTACAAAAATGCAGATTTCTATCTGTTGTAAAGCTTATGTATCTGGCAGAAATTCAATTCGGACCCTTCTCTCGCTGTTTTTTTACCTTCACCTTTTGGCCTTAAACACAGCAATAAACACACATTAACACAACAGGGAGGAAACGGGCATTGTGACTCTGGCAACCTCTGCTAGGTTATGTTTGTAGTTCATTACTCTAGGTCATCTGCAATTTATTAAGTAATGTCCAGAGAGATCTAGCGAGCTTTTACATAGCTAGCACAATTAAATATTAAAGGAAAATATTATCTCATTCAGCTGAAATAGAAACTTTCCTGTATGGTAAATTATTTATGTCCAAAATACATCTAATTGCTATTTTTCAGTGAATTAAAAACTGACTTACCTCTACACTAACAGACAAATTAATAAACTGGCACCACATCCCAATAATGACAGAAATTAATTTGAAAAATATTTTTTTATTTGGTAAAACATTATCACTGTATAGACAATATATTTTTTCTGCAGAAAGATCAATAGGAAAGAGAAACCTTGCTACAGACCTTTGGAGTGGAAAATGTTCATGAGGTAAAGTAAAAAGCTGTTCTGAGGTACTTTTGCATATACATCATCAAGAGGGAATTTAATTTGGATATTCAATATGTGTCAAGTTCTGAGAAGCTCTTTGGATGACAACAGCAGCAATTAACAAATATACTGTTGGCAGTCAAATCCATGCCACAGGGCACGGGTTCAGAAAATGCACAAATCTCCCAGTTGTTTTACATTTCACTTTAGTGACCCAATTTTTTAAAAATGCTTTAATTTGTAACTAGGTTTTTCTTTTTTTCCACTCACAAAAGCCTCTGTACCAAGAGTGAAATGTGTGGGACTGCAAAAGCTGAAAATCACAACGCTTTCATCTGTCCAACCATGTGGTTTCGGCAGGTCTCGGTGGGGATCTTCTCTTAGATCACATCAAAATCCATAATTGCGTACTGATCTTGACTGGTCTGCAAGGACTGCTCTCTGCATTGACTACTGGGACTTTTAATTGTCTAAACTCTACAAGGAAGCTATAAAGTTTTGCTGACATATTCAGCGTAGTGAATACATAACCTCAACAACTGGCATAGTTTCAGTCCAGGTGCCTCAGATACAGTAGATGTCACAAGTAACCAGTTGTCTGTCACAAGTAACCAGTTGTCTGTCACAATTATCAATTCTGTATTTTTGATACATCAATCTGAACTAATTAATTCTAGTTATTCTTTTATTTCAACTAAGATCCTATAGACAGAGGGGAAAAAAAATCTGAAGTTCATTATAGAAAAGGCCTTTTATTTGTAAACAAATTAAAACAAATCCCAGCATTAAGAATATCAAAACTACCATTTTATTTAAAAGGTTTCATCAAGCAGCAATCCTGAGCATTTTTTACTGCTCTTTAAATTTTAATCAACAAAAAACTTAAGCTTCAATATTTCTTTCATCTCCTTCTTCCCCCTTACGCTAAAATAAAGGAAAAGAGAAAATGACGAATTGTATTTTTTCAGTCGTTCATCAACATTTCTAAAAATTTTAAATTCCTTCTCCTCATATTTTTATATATTAAGAAAACCCTACACAGTAGGAAAGAACAACCAGTGAAAGCAGCAAGTCCATGGCTTTAGGAGTTTGTTTTTCCTTGGGTTTTGGTTTAGTCCCTCAGAGCACTCATAAAGATGTTGAAAGAGTGTATTATGATCCCAGCTCTGACTGTAACAATGTCGATACGACAAAGTCAGATCCTCACCCCTCCACAAGCAACGTCCGGGATCTGTTTCAAGCACTGACTGGACTGTTGTGTCATCTGGGCCAAGCTGTGGTGATGGCTCACTAAAATTAATTAAAATCCCCACAGAAACCAGAGAAAATCGCAGCCTGTCCTGATGAAGGAGATGAGCAAATCCTTATTAAGGAACAACTGAACAGATACAACCAACTACCTCAATGTTTTTCTGCTGAATGTGTAAAGAAATTAAGGAACCCAATTCAACTTTTAGTAAGATCAATCAAGCCAACAGAACACAGAATGAACATCTCTAAGGCAGTTCTGTGCAATGGATAACAATGTCCCTTTGGAATGGCATGGAAAAACCTGGATTCAGTTCCTCAGTTTTGCACAGCTGGGCAATTACTCAGAACCAACACGAGGTTTAGAATAGAGCCCATTATGTGGCCCATTGTCACTGATATTGAACATGAAAAGTATTTTCAAATAAAGAAGTCAGACTTTAGTCAGGAAATGAACATTTTGGCAATTTTGGTTTTGCAAAAACAATCAAAAGGCTTTGTATTTATTCCATGCAAAAATAAACAATGGCAGTATTTCAAAAGCTGTTGCTAAATGGAAATATTCTCTGAACTTCTCTGCTGATGAAGGAGAAGAGGGTAGTTTGACTGAAACAAGATCATGATGATAATTTATGGAAGATAAAACACACTAATGTTACTAACACAAATTTGCTCATTTCTGAGATTTTGAAGCTTTATGTTTCAAGAAAGATTTTGTTCTGCATCCTGGTATTGTTTTCTTTGGACTCTTTTATACAACCACAGCAGGTCAGGAAGGGAAACGCAAAGCTACCTGAATTAAATTAGTACAGCCAATTATGTCTCTTTTTAGGGTATAAATAAAGAAATTGCTGGGAAAAAATATCATATCCTGCTAATGCTCTATTAGCAGACTCAGATCCTCTGTTAATTACCAGAATCACTCACCTAAAGTGTGTGTGTTTATTTCTCCCACAAGTTTGAGAAAAAAAGGGAGGCAATAATAATATCTCCTGGAGTTGTCAATTGGACTTCTGCCCAGCAGCGGAAGAATAACTCCCTGCAAGGCTTCATCTTTTCTATAAACACATGACTCTTTTTGTCAGAACTGGTGTTTACTCTGTCAGACTTCTTTTAACATTTCAGTGATAAATTAAAGACCCTAATTACTGCTTTCCATTCTGTTCCCAAGATTAGAACTCTAGGTACACCACTTCAAAAGACAATAGTGAACTCAGTTGGGTATTCAGATGTATTTGTTGTGCCCTTCTACTACAGCAGTAATTGTACTTGCTGTTTCTTTGTGGCTATGACCTTTCAGTTATCCAAAATTAGTCCAGATAAGGCTGTGCTGCTGGCACAAGCAGTGCTCTGGACAACCCCTTTGCAAGGGGCAGTGCCAAGGCAAGGAACAGGCATGACACAATGAGAGAAACACAACCAAAGAGGATTTTTTATGTCAGGTGGGAGTTGACTAATACAGATCTTGATTTGGGGGAACTGCAGAAGAAACAGTTTTGCTGAGTACTGATTTAGGAACTGAAAAGTTATTGGAAATTCCTTACTGTTAGAAAAAGAAATAATATGCAAAATTATGACCATTTTACAAATGATTGGCTTTAATCCACAGTATCTCATATAAATAGCAATTGATTACCTTAATAAATAATAATTAAATTAAACATCACCTGCCTCAATATTTTTTTTTTATTTGAAGGACAGGGCTCATCAAGTTCCAGTTCTCTTCAACTCCCAAACCACTGCATAATAGTAATAAAGATGCTCACTGAAGAAATGTATACTCTGTATATAGGTTTAACTGAAATACTTCAGTGATATGCCCTTCCTCTAAGCATTCTCTTCCCTAAGCTAAACAGTCACAGATCCCTCCATCTCCCCTCATGCATCACATGCTTCAGCCTCCTAATATCTTTGTGACTTTCCGCTGGACTCACTCTTACTCACAAGTGCCCAAACTAGGCACAGAATTCAAGATAGTTCCCCAAAACTGCCAAGAGCAGGGGAATAATTTTTTCTCTATGACTTCTGTCTACGAACCTGCCAGAAAGTGGGTCGCCTTTACTGCTGCAGCAAAACCCTTCTGACTCATGTTCGCCCAGCTGTATATCTGTCTGGATCCTGCATTCTTCTCCCTGGAAAGTCACCCACCTTGTCAGGTGTGAGCTGTACAGTCCTTGTTCTGTCCCAGCAGCAAGGCTTTGCATTCCTCTCTAGATTATCTTTCCAGAGATGTCTATGAGACTGCCAAGCCTACATTTCCTCACAGCCCCATTCTACCCTGGCATAAAGTCTGCAATTTTCCAGTCATTAAGCATCTTCCCCAAATGTCAAAACCTATCAAAAATGATAGACTCCTGCATGCTAAGGAAAACTAAAATATTCCCTTGGAGTTATTCCCATAGAAAGTGGAATAGTTTAACTATTACTAATGCTGATCTGGAAGAATTGACTTTCCCTGCCTGTTTTACTCAGCACATGATATTAAAGTGAACAGTCCGTATCTGTACTTAATGTAACTTTTGGACAAATTCTGTGCACCTCACACAGAAAATATGAATTTATAGTGCCTCAAGCAGACAAACTAGCCTTGAAATTCAGGTCTTAGCTCTTCATCATTCCATTATCTAATGGTCAACGTGCAATTAGATGCAACTGTTGTGCAGATTAATTAATATGTGTCAAGATGTTGATGGTTTGTTGTGCATAGAAATATTGTGCCTGAAGTAATTGGGATAGAAATCTGTGATCTTTTGTTCTGAGTCAGAACACAATAGCAGAACTGTCAGCTAGTAGGCTCAGTACTCTTCACTGAATAATTAATTCCATGATGACAGCACTGTTGTAACTCATTTTCAGTGCATGTTGCTCATATTGAATCCTTCTGCATGTTCTCCTGGCTTATTTGCTTTTCTTCTTCTTACAGAGAGCCCATTTCTAGATAGGCTTTTCAACTGTAGAAATGAGACTTCCTAAGACGGTGATTAAAGCATCAGATCAAAATAACGGGGGGAGGGATGAAGGTGAAGATCACTTTAAAAAA
The DNA here is from genome assembly GCA_033556795.1 of Tapera naevia. Lineage (NCBI taxonomy): Eukaryota > Metazoa > Chordata > Aves > Cuculiformes > Neomorphidae > Tapera > Tapera naevia. Next base: position 4,563,891 of record JAUMJJ010000099.1, read on the forward strand.
AAAATATGTTCAGCCTCTGTTTTGATCACATAGAATCACAGAATGTCCGTAGTTGGAGTGGACCCACCAGGATCATCCAATCCAACTCCTGGCCCTGCACAGGACAAACCCAACATTCACACTGTGGGGCTGAGGGTCTTGGCCATACACTTCTGGAATATTGTCAGCCTTGGTGCCATGACTGCTAATACTTTCAAGTCTTTCAGTTCCCCTCTTCAACGCAGACTTTTTCACATTATGTATACTTATGTTTTCAAATTCTGTTAAGTAAGAAGAAAGAAGATAGGAATCACTACAGCAAAAATGCTTATGTTCTTTAATGCTAAATCTTGAGCTGTGGTTCTGAAGTACTGGTTACCTAAACCTGGATGAAATGTGCTGGTTCTGCTTCAAAAATGCTGGTGCAAGAGTAGTCTGAAATGATGAGGGTTGAAGAAGATAGAGCCATTTGCCTTCCTTTTATGAACTCTTTTGTATGAATGACTGCAAAACTGACAAATATGATGATTAAATTATACCTCTATACAACTGAAAAAGAAGACAATACTTTTAGCCTGGAAAAACAGAGTTGCACTCTGTGACTCTGTATATGCACATGCACATACCTAATTACTGATAACAAAAATCATCAAATGACTACTTGAGACCATGCAAATGCTAACTTTGCTTTTCCAGCCTTAAGATATTAAAATATGCAGGAAAGCACTTGCTAATGATGCAGCATGTGTATGTATCCAAAATGGTGCTCATACATTATATCAACAAACAGAATGATAGGATGTGAGCTGTATTTTTAGAATAATGAGCAAGATAAAATATTAGGCCTTTTGTTATATTTCTCCTAAAATATGCAATTTGTTACAAGTTATACCGTCTGTGAAAAGAATCCCTACTGCAACTCTAATGTGTTTTTTTTTTAGTATCAAAAACGTAACAGCACATCAGAAAATCATGTGCAAACCATGGCATTAAACAGATTAGAAAACTAAATGTCATAATGTAACATGACCAGAGTTTTTGCAGTTAATTTAAAAGAAAGGCAGAAGTGCTCTGCAGGAAGCACTTTCTCCAAATATGCACCCTGCAGCTAAAATATCCCATATGACATTGTTCTTGGGGAGGGGCAGGGGAAAGCAAGAAAAAACACCTTGACTAAAGTGATAAATTTAAAGCTTATGTGGATTTCTAAAATGTCTAAAAGAATTCCATGTGAGATTGTGTGCTGCAAGTAAATAAAAAAAATAATTCAGCAGTCTTAGCAATAAAATACTTTCATAATCAACCATTCAACTCTTTTCACCACAGTTGTACTGAGATATTTGTAATTTTACAAATGTTCCAATTATCAGTAAACTTTTTATTGAATTCCTATTTTATTTTATTTTCTTCTACGCCCCTTCTGTGACACTTCCTCTCTGTTATGATCCCTGAGAAAGGAGAGTGCTGTACTGTCCACTGCAGCCACAAGGGTACTGCTTTGATTTATTTACAAAGAAACCTGTTGGAATTTCAATTTTTTTTGCGCCAGATCTGGAGGAGTTAAACAGGACTCTGTATACTCTTGAAGAGATTTAAGTTAAAGGCCATCAAGTCTTCTTAATTAAGGCTTTTCATATAAGCACTGACTGAAATCACCTCAAGCTGCATTTTCAAGCTGTCACCTGATTCTAATTAAGCTCCTTGGAACATTAACCTGGCTTTTTCCTCATGATTCATCTCATTAGGAGAAAAAGGTAAATGACTCCTTTATATGCTACTCTATAGTGGCCTTCTACTAGAGTTGCTGAAATCCTTGGACAGAAAAAATGATTATTTCCTTGGAAAGTGATAAACATGTTTAAGAAATTGCCTAAAGAAAAAAGAATTCTGCCCTACAGAAATTTGTTGAATAATAAGAGTACCCATTTCATTCATTTTACCTTTGGGCAATTAACCCTGTCAAAAATTGAGATCTCCCTTTCCGTAGGGCAGTGGCCTGGTTGAGCACTTATCAAAGAGATCAACACAAACCGGAAATGTGAGCCCACAGTCCTCACAACCCAGAAACCAACTGTGTCCTGGGGGCTGCATCCAAAGCAGTGGGACCAGCAAGGGAGGGAGGGGGTTCTGCCTCTCTGCTCAGCTCTGGTGAAAACCCACCTGGAGCCCTGTGTCCAGTTCTGGAGTCCTCAGCACAGGGAGGGCATGGAGCTGTTGGAGTGAGTTCAGAGGAGGTCACGGAGATGATCCGAGGGCTGGAGCACCTCCTGTACGAGGACAGGCTGATAGAGTTGGGGTTGTACAGCCTGGAGAAGAGAAGGCTGTTGGGAAGACCTTAGAGCAAACTCCCAGTACTGAAAGGGGCTCCGGGAAAGCTGAGGAGGGTCTCTTGATCAGGGATTACAGGGACTGGACAAAGGGGAACTTTGGAAGCTGAAAGAGTGGAAGTTTAGTTGAGATCTTAGGAAGATATTCTTTACTGTGAAGGTGGGGAGGCCTTGGCCCAGGTTGCCCAGGGAAGTGGTGTCTGCCCCATCCCTGGAGCTGTTGAAGGCCAGGTTGGTTGGGGCTTTGAGCTCCGTGATCCAGTGGGATGTGTCCCTGCCCATGGCTGGGGGGTGGAGCTGTCTGGGCTTTAAAGTCCCTTGTAACCCAAACCATTCTGTGATTCTATGATTCTATATTGTAGGCCTAATGTAGGTACTTCTTAAGCCTTCCTGTAGAAGACCTATGTTCCCAATACAAAATCAAATATTTGCACCACTCAGTAATCTTGCCTGAAATGTAGGCTGCCCTGGTAGGCTAATGCACAGTATATGTATTCATTTTGAGGAACATTGTGGAAAACTCTTCTCTAAGCTCAAAGGAATGGGAACATCAAACTGTATTGTATCGTGGAAATGAGATGTGCTCATTTTTTTCCTATTTCCTTGCGTGACTATGAAAATACTGGGAACAATTTAAATCCTATATATGTTCATATGTTGGGATTTTTTTTTTAGTTTGTTCCATTAAAATTTTACTTCCTTTAGAGACATCTTGAACAATAACCATTTAACCAGTTAAAACATAAAACATATTTACTTCCAGGAGTTGCAAAACAAGAAACTGTAGTCAATATGAAGAAAAACTTTTTGGACCCTGTCAAAATACAGTAATTTTCAAAGCTGAGTGAACATTATTCTTCGGTTTGATAGCTAAACAAAAAGAGCAAGAAGTAAATTAGTTGGGCCAAGCTGATATCAATCTTTCTTTTTCCATTAGTAAATTTGTTTCGGGTCTAATACACATGGTACTGGATGCAAAGGAGTTTGCTTTGTCTTTATATGAGAAAATATCTTATAGATAAAAAGCATGCTGTAGTATTTTTCTCTCCCTATCACCTGAATACATTACTTACTCTAACACAGGATATGTGAATATACACAACTCATCTTCTAATGCTTCCAGCACTAAAAGGGGGCTACAGGAAAGCTGGGGAGGGGCTTTTTATTCTGGAGTGCAGGAACAGGATGAGGGGGAATGGTTTTAAGCTGAAAGAGAGGAGACTGAGGTAAGATCTTAGGAAGGAATGTTTTCTAGAGGTCCTGGCCCAGGTTGCCCGGAGAAGTGGTGGCTGCCCCATCCCTGGAGATGTTCAAGGCCAGGTTGGATGGGGCTTTGAGTCTACTGATCCAGTGGGAGGTGTCCCTGCCCATCGTAAGAGGGGTGGGACTGGATGATTTTAAAGGCCCTGTCAGCCCAAACCATTCTATGATTCTATGAATGGAAAGTTCTGTTTTTTAATAGGGGAAAGAGTAAATTTGAAGTACAAACTTTTCACCTTGTTCCCAGTTCTAAGGAAATATCCCTACCAGCCAATGAAGACATTCTTTCACTTTGACAAGTGAAATCAGCAGAAAAAACCAGGAGCAAGTTAACCAAAGGACCGCAGTGGTAGAATTACGCAGAAAAAAAAGGAAATTCAAAAGACACAAGTGGAATTTCTTGCATACGGTTGTAAGTTGGTAGTTAAATGGAAAGTTACCAAACCCCTTGGAGTGAACCTTACAAAAAATGTGAGCAGTCTCAGGTGCCCTAAAATTCTTTAATTAAACATTAAAGGGTTTGCCACCCAGTCTTTGACAGTTTTACTTGCAGGTGAAAAAACTGTTCCTTTTTTCCATTGAAAAACATTTAACAGATAAATCCCCATTGTCAGAGCAAATTATTAATGCCAGGGGTAGCTGTGATAAAGCTGTCAGAATTTTTATAAAGACTAACAAAGAATACCTTGCTTATAAACCTCTCAGTTGTAGTGGATTGATCCTCCTTAAAAAATGGCCTTTACAAGCCTTCCTTAACAATGGAGGTCAGGATCCACGGAAGTATTCCTTATCTTCCTTTAATGCAACACAACATATAAATAAGGTGCAGATAAAGAGTACGCTCTCTTCTTCTTCCGGCAAGGCTGGGGAGCAGAAGGTCCCTGTGTTGGTCCTGTCTGCTGCAAGCCTGCAGGAAATTTTTAATGGGTTGGATTTGGCGGTCCGGCTCTCCACGGGGGAGGTGGTAAGCTTTCATTGATTCTTTACTTTGTTAGTTACCAGGTGTTATAGTTGTGTATGCCTGTTTTGCTTTAGTTCCTTTTTGTCCTTTTTCCCATTTCCCTTCCCCTCTTCCCTTGCCGCCTTGCTGTATGTAGTTCTTTATATTTAGAAGAATATGTATATTTAGTGTGATTTGGGTTTTTTTTCTATAGTTTTTCTCCTTTGAAAAGGGGGAAGCTTTGGGAAAATGACTTAAACTGAACCTTGGAAGCTTGAAAAACGTTGCTCAAAACAGCTCATCGGTTTATACCAGGTATTTAGCAACCTGGCAGGAGCTCCTGATTACAATCAAGCTGGCAATGTTTTTACTCCTTATGCTCAAGTAATCTTTGTGTTACTACTTCTTAAGTGTTCTGAAACAGAGATGTCCCAGAGGAGAAATGGGGAATTGAATCTCTTGAAGCAAGTAATTTTGCCACCTCTAAGAACAAAATAAGAATCTCTCTGCAACTCAAAAGAGGTGCAGAGCTGATAGTAGTGAAGATAATTATTTGTTCAACATACAGCATGAGGAGCAAATTCCATGCACTGTTTCCCAAATGTATACCTGCATTATCTCTGGACAATCTGTATCTGGCTGTTTTGTGTGTCTTCTGTGGCATGGCATGCTCCAACCACTATTTCTCTTCATTTGTTTCCGAGCTTCTCCTTTAGACTCAATCCTTTTCCAATGAATATACAAGAATCATAGAATGGTTTGGATTAGAAGGGACCTTAAAGAACACACCCTGCCATGGGCAGGGAGCTCAAAGCCCCATCCGACCTGGCCTTCAACAGCTCCAGGGATGGGGCAGCCACCACTTCTCTGGGCAACCTGGGCCAGGGCCTCCCCACCTTCACAGGAAAATATTTCTTCCTACGATCTCATTTCAGTCTCTGCTCTTTCAGCCTAAAGCTGTTGCCTCTTGTCCAGTCCCTGCCCTCCATCACCAAAAGCACATCTCCGGCTTTCTTGTAGCCCCCTTTCAGCACTGGGAGGCTGCTCTAAAGGTCTCCCCATTGCCTTCTCTTCTCCAGTCTGAACAACACCAACTCTCTCAGTCTGTCTCATACACGAGGTATTCCAGTCCTCGAATCAACTTTGTGGCCTCCTCTGGACTCGCTTCAACAGCTCCAGTTCCTTCATTTGCTGAGGACTCCAGAACAGGACACAGGGCTCCAGGTGGTGTCTCACCAGGGCAGAGCAGAGAGGCAGAACCCTCCTCCCTCATCTGTGGTCCCACTGCTTTGTGTGCAGCCCAGGACATGGTTTAGCTTTCTGGGCTGTGAGTGCTCATTGCCAGCTCCTGTCGAGTACCTCATCCACCAGCACCCTGAAGTCTTTCTCTTCAGGGCTGCTCTCAATCACTTCTTGAAGCAGCCTGTAACCATGCTTGGGATTGCCCCAACCCAGGTGCAGGATATTGCTGAGTAAGATTAGAACCCTTTAGGACATAAGTGAACATAATTTCCAATTTTTTTATTATTAAATTTTCCCTCATAGGAAGAAAGCATGACAGATATTCTTGTATTAATATGTTACTGAAGAGCTGCTACTGAAGTTTGAAAGCTTTTGTTCTAATTCTGAAACAGTAACTTTATAAATAAAAATGGCAGTTCTCTCGTTCCCGTGTTTTCTTACGTATTCTGAATTCTACTGAACAGTGTAACATATCACCTAATAGCTGCTATACCTGAATGGGAACAATCATGTGTTGACAAGCGTATATATTTATAGTTATAGCCATCACTATCACCCTTGAATACAAAGTAACAGGATAAATAGCCATATGTGATCTTTTTTCTATGAAACCTTCCTAAAAGTAAGATCAGATGGGATCAGATGTGACATCACCCAAAACAAAAGTCAAGTAACACTTCACTTGTGTTTTCACCTTCAGGTTTTAAACATGGTGAGAGAACCATGCTACTTAATTTTATCAAAGGCAAAAGCCTTTTCTAATTTGATTTGGTGGCAAAAGAGACTGACCTACTCAGTCACACAGTATAAATAACCCAGTAATGGAATATTTTATATATAAGCAGAATTCAGGTAATAAAGAAATAGGAAAAAATATTAAAGCACAAAAAATTAGTTCAGGGTCGTAAATATATCAAAAGCTTAGAGGTTTGTAAAATATATGGTGCTTGTGTGTACGTGAATTTTTAGGAACACGAAGCTATCTAGCTGCTAAGTATTTTTTTCCTTCTTCATGAATAGTAATTCTGTGTGTGAACTTGGTGAAACTGGATTATGAGGTTTTTGTCCAAATATAGTCTCTAAGCTGCATTAAACTTCAGCAAAATACTTAGTAAAGTGGGATGACCAGACATTACAAAATTTTAAGTTTAACCTTATCTTACTTTCCTCAACAGGGCACTATTGATTAGCAAAACAAGTGTTATTGCAAGTACTGCAATTTTGCAAACATTAGCTTGACTGAACACTGCAGTCATGACTGAAATCATACTCAAGTGCTACTCCAGTGCCAAAAGCAGCAGAATGAAGCACTCTACTTCTGTAGGATAATAGTAGTGTGTGTGTTGATGACACATTGATAGCTGCAGTCTATTTGCTCACATACCTTTAAGAATAAAAGGTTGAGGTTTAGAGTATCTTTAGGGTGTTTGGATACACACCATTTTTGTATTTCTAACATCTCCACTAGTTCCTTATGCTGTTCCTGTAAGTATTGTTCTATTAAATATTATTGGGGGTGTGAATGCTGGGACTGAATATTCATAAGCTACTCACCATGTACCTGTTGAGAGCAGTTTAGAATTCTCACTCTATGTTCCTGTGTAAACAGTTCTCACTTAAATGCACACCAGTTTAACTACACAATCCAGCTGTACAATAATTACCATCCTCAGCTGCAATTGCTGTTACATTCTACAGTCAGGCTTACCCCAAATTTAGCAAGCTGCTCTAATTTTTCGGAAAATCTCAGCTTGACATAGTCATCAATCTCTGCCTTGGCTAAGAATGAAAACCATTGCAGTACCAAGTAATTTTTAAAAGTAGTTCTGGTTCTTATCCATTCCATATCGTGTCTGAAATATTCTAAAGAAATTCAGAGTGTTTCAAACTATTCACAGAAGCATAGAATGGTTTGGGTTGGAAGGGACCTTAAAGATTTCCAGTTCCAACCCCATTGTCCACGGGCAAAATGAGCAGTTGAAGATTTAGTTCACAATGCAACATGACACAGAGCTTCCATTACAAGACCTCTTCACTTCGTTGCCGTGCTCAGTGTTGAACTGGTCTGCAAAAACAACCCTTTGAGGATTTGCTACCCAGCCTTACTTTGAGTCCACACTAAAACCTGCTCGTTCAGATTTCTTAAAAGAAACTTTAGGAACATATGTGCATAAACACTTGTAAGGTGAAACTTATGTTGCCTGGGTTTAATACAATAGTTTTGGAGGGAGAAGTTCTAAAATAAACAGAAATTATTCATATCACTGAACTCAGAGTGGTCAAAGAAAAAAACGGGTTTACAACTCATCAAGCATGCCAATTCAACAAATTGCAAAGGAATAAAGATTTAACTGTTCCCCGAGCCAAACTGATTTTACAGCTTTTTTCCATTATTTTTGTAACTCATGGCTAAGAAATGCAAAGCAATATTTGAGGTGCCATACTTAGTGCGGTCTATAAAACACTTGTGTGTAATTCGCTCACTATCTCCAAATAAACTCTCCCCAGGGACACTATGAGGTAGATTTTTAACCTAAAATATGACCTTGTCTGATTCATGAGATCCACTGTTTTCTTCATAAACAGCAAAGTCAGAATTTTAGACATGGAACCTGCAATTTAAATCACAGTTTAAAAATGCTAGATTTTCTTGTATTTTCTACAGGTAGTTTACTCTAGTAGATAATATACGTGTAAAAATACATGCATACATATAAGTACCCTCTCAATTAGATCTATATAAAATAAAACATGTATAATGAATTATAAGTGTATAAATATGAATATATGTGTAAATGGGAGTCCAGGGGCAAAAGTCTTGCAACAAGAGTAAAACCATCCCTTATAGAATAAGCAGCTTATTCATTTATTCTATGAAAACTCTGCATTTAGCATGGCTATCTCTGAAAATCATAGTACTTACAATACTTTTAGGATAAAGAATTTTCTTACAGAACTAAATATAGAGTGATCTGTGTAATTGCAGACACATTTCCAAGGCAGGATTGGACCTTCTCCTCTCAGGGAAGTCTTACAGCTCCTGTAGTCTCTTCTGCCACAGTGCAGCATGGGAAGACAACCTCTTCCAACTAGAACCAGATGCCAGCAGGGAAAGAGAAAATGCTATGAAGATGTTGGTCTGGAAAATTTTACCACTGTTCATCACGTTGATGGTTTCTTTCAGTCTGCTGTGCATGTTAGAAACTACAAAATGTGGGGGAATCCTCAAGGAGCCTCAATTAAACCAAAGATTCACTTCCCCACAGATCAATGCTTGCAAACTGCAGGTTCCTCTCTCTGTGATTTCCTACCCCAAATGACAGATTAGTAATGCCTCATTGTTTAGTATCCATTTATATAATCTGTACATTACTTAAAACAGGGTTCGGCTGACAATTTAATTAAAGCAAATGTGCAGAAGTGGGGGATAAAACTGATTAACTCACTAAGGTTCCAGACTGAGCAATTACCAGCCAACAACATAAAGCTGCCCTATGGAAGCTGGTATTTTGGAATCTCCAAGGGAATCCCTGCAGCCATATCTGAAACTTTACAGCATTTACTTCTAATTTAAAGTATCCATTATTTAATGAAAAAAAAAAACACTATGAAGAGCATTGTGTAAATACTAAGCACTGTTATTATTTGAATACAAGAGTTTTAAGAATGTTAATGATTATCATAATGAAAATAAAGAGGAATACCAGTGTAATATTTCTTCTAGGAAGCAGGTCTCAATCAAAGTACTTAGGGTAAAGCTGGTTGGAATTTTTTCATGCTGAATACATCAGTAGACATTATTTTAATTGTTGCCATGTGGAAATCAATGGATTGCTTTACTGACTTCAATAAGAATCAAATCATCCTTCACATGAAAGAAATTTCCAGATCTCTCTTCTTAGCACAAGTAAAATATGGGTTAAAATCAATACAAGTAATCTGATCTGGATCACTTATGTCATGTTCTTACTCTTTCATTCATTTCTAAAAGAGAAAGATTCATTTTTGGTTTCAAACAGATGATAGCAACACTGAACAATCTTCATTTCCATAATTTACAATGCACCTGTGTAATATCCAAAGATAAACAAAGGTGGTAAATTATCATAATCCATTTTGTGGCAATAATATATGCTTTTTTTCTTGGCAGTTTTACAAAGAGTTGAGATGCCTGATTTAATATTTATTATTATTAATATTATTATTGTCATTATTACTATTATTATAAAAGTCCTTCTCTTGTTAAGCTCCAGTCTTCCTTCTCTTTCCCTCTATTTTGCCCTTTGCACTCAGCTTGGCCTGTTGCATGAGTTCTTCATCTGCAGCTTTCTTATTCATTGTATCTTTAAAGTCACTGTAAGTCATTCGAAATCCAAAAGGAGTACGTCTTGAATTTCCCTGAAGAAGCAATCTAAGCCTGCAGTGCTCTTACGTACTTAACATACCATCCTACTTTGCTAACCACAGCTTCCCAGTGTTTCATTTTCTCAAAAAACTGTTTCTTCATTTTCCCACTGCATTCAACTCAGCTTCCTCATAATCCGAATTATGCCGGGCTCAGAAACCACCACCAGAAGAACTGAATTAGTCTGTCCTAGGTAGACATTTTGAAAAACTTTTCAACACTTCTTCATGCTTAGTGAAACCTTAAAATCCATGTTAGCAATTGTAGATACTTCTCCATTCAGACCTGATCATTGCCCTAGACCTTTAATTCAATAAAAATATACACACATTAAAATGAGATAAAGAATGGTATGAAAGGAATGAATAGAAGCCAGAAAGAGTTGATGCAGAAATAGTTATTCATTCTTTTCCATTCATTTCCAATTTTTCCCTCTCATCTTTTCAATCTTATGTCAGTTTGTATTCCTGTGCTCAAGTTCTAAGTCCAATTTGCTTTTCTTCAGTTATCACTTACTAAATTAAATAATCCTCTTTCATCATGCTGACTACTGAACATTTAATCTTTTCCCACAATTTCTGTGATACTAATTGACTTTCTGAAGACTAAAAATTCTGCTGGTTAACATTGCAAAAAAAAGCAAGGATTTTGTCCAAATAATTTTTTTCTGAAAATTTTATCATACATTTGTTTTTCCACTCTGAATCCAAACTCATCCCTTGTAGAAGATTTTCATAATATTCTCAGTGCTTTTGCTGTTCCTGAAAGGAAGAGTTAAGCAATCCTCCTAAATTGCTGTGTTATTTCTCCTGTCGTATCAAACTGACCTGCTTCACTTATTTTTCCCCAATCCTCCTCATTCAAGTATGTTATAAAGTACTATTTTAAATTAATTTAGAATATCTTATAATTTCAGGGGGAAAAAAAGGGGTATCAGAAGCACTGAACACAATCATTTCAGTAGAAAAAATGGAATATCTACAAATGTAGCACTAAAAGCTTCTCTGAAGAGTTAAGGACACAAACATTGAACTGTTGGTGCAATACTAGCCTTTCACCTATTGCGGAATATATTTGAGTGATAAGCAATGATTGAAAGATCAGAGAAAGCAATATCTGTCTAAGAACATATAAAGAGTCTTAAGATGAATCATAAAACCCAGCAGTGAAACATCTCTAATAGATAACGAAGCAAAAAAGAAAGTGCTTTCCACTTCAGATTCCAGAACAGAGTCTGATCTACAGATAACACTTTTAGAGCACTAAAATGGTCTGTTTCTGAAACACTCCACAGAAACAGAAAGACAAGCTTGGTGTTCTGTGAAGTCTTCATTTCAAAAACTTTTGATTACATAAATGTGAAAAGAATTACTTTCTTTTTCAATAGGTACTTATGAAAATTTGAGATCAAACTTTGGAAGATTCTAAACACTTTAAATTACAGGCAGAAGCTGAAAAGAATCCACTGGAAGCTGAACGGTAAATATCACGTTATTAAAACAGGCAGTTGGGTAACTTTTTTTTGTGATTAGTTGACCATGCATATTAAAACAGAGTGATTTCTTATTTTGGATATATTTTGTTTTCTGAGATATATAATTTAAAACTTATTTTAAGTTTCATCATCAGGCCAAACACGTTAGAAGCTGCAAGAGTACCCTCTGCCTTTCCCTGCTTATAGCCTAGAGTGGACTGCACAAAGCAGGAGCGATGAAACTTAAATTTTGAAAGGATGAAAGAGAAAATCTTGAAACTGATTTTTCTAAGAACCAGCAGAGATAAAATTTTGAGAGCATTCATTTTGAAAACTTTTCTTTCTACTTTCAAATAAAAATTATTTTGCATCACCAGTACCTCAAAGCAAAATTTCCTATTCCCATAGCAACTACCTGTCAGATACATCAACAACAAATAACCATTCACAAAGCAGCACAGATTTACTCTGCTAAATTAAACCCCACTGCTAATTAAGTCGAGTGATAAAGTTTCTTTAAAGTAAAAGGACAGAGGAAATGGAAAGAAATAATTTTATATCTGCACACTTCCTGCTGCTTCCAAATATATGGAGTTATATTGAAACGAATTAAGATGAGAAGTGAAAAAGATGAATATGTCAAATACAGCACATCACTTAGGAGGAGAAAGAACATAGAATAAACGCAGTTTTGAAAAATGGTTATGGCATGGGTAGCAATGAAATGTAGATTGCACTACAGGATAAGATTAAGCAGGAACATTTTAAGCTACAATACATGGAAAAAAAAAAGAAGTCAGAGAAGAAGACAGAAAGATTTTCAAGTGGTGCTGAGGAAATCTTTCTGCCAAAGGTAATATTGTAAAAGAGACACCTCAACTAAGAAAAAAAACAGAAGGAAATAAATTCAACTATTGCAGAGATCAAATATGAGAGAACAAACATAGTCACCTGAATTAGAAATAATCCTATTTTAATTCAAAAAGAAATACAGCATCCGTGGTACTTTTTTTATAGAAATCAACATTCCACAGCATCTTCTGATTAACAAACTACAGCACCTAATGAACTGAATTTGTCCAATGGGAACAACAATTGTTCATAACTTTCTTAGATACCTTGGAATAGCTTGACTATACCAAGAATCATAGTGCTTGCCTGGAGGGGGAGCAGCAGAAGAATGGTGAAGGTAAAAATAATGGAATGCCCATCCCTGGAACCATTCAAGGTCAGGTTGGATGGGGCTCAGAGGAACCTGATCTGGTTGAAGATGTCCCTGCTTCTGCAGAGGGATTGGACTGGATGACCTGTGAAGATCAGTTCCAAACCAAAGCATTCTGTGATTTTTTTATTAATCTTTCCAGTAAATTATGATTTGAGTTTTAAAAAAAAAAAAAAAAAAGTCACCTGGAAATACCTCCTACTGAGGGAGAACCTGAGTATTTCCGGTGCAGCACAAAGCAAGTTGTGGCTTTTCCCTTTACTTATTGGGAGCAGACTTGGCAAGAGAGAACATGTGCAGAAATTAGAATAATCCTGCTGTTGTTCCAACTCACCCAGAGGCCTTGCAGAAGGTAACTTCAGCTGTGTGTCACCTTAAATTTTACCCAGCAAATACTAAAAATAAATTTGGAAGAAAACCAGTGTCAGTTGCCAGAAAAATAATGCCTGCATTAAGTTCATCTACCTTTACTTTTAAAATATGGAGGTTAATGAGTACAGAAGAGAAGCAGTAAATTAGAAGAGGAAAAGTTATCTGTTAGAAAATATCAGTTGAAGACTAAAAAAAAGCAAGTTATGATTTTAAAAGCTATGTTTTGCTGCTGATCACAGGTTAAGAAAGAGCCAAATCTTCTTTCCCTAGCTATTTGTAACTATAGGTATCAAGGAGATGCTCTTTAGTCACATTTTTTGTAAGATATGTCACATTGATTAGCAATATCAATCAAATGCACATTTGTAAATATTCAAGACATTATAGTCCTAAATATCTCTAATAATATAAAGCCTTTAAAGCCTATGTATTTCTTGTTCACTTTGAACAGTGAATTCCACTATCAAGGAACCAAGCCCCGTAGGAAAAAAAACCTTCTCAAGAAATCTAAATAAAGCAGGCGTAATTTCACCTCTATGCTTGTATGCACACACAGAAACCCACCGCTGTCATACCTCATTAGTATTTTCTAAGCAAGCCACTGAATGTGAACATCATTCTTTTGGTTTAAACGCAAAGTACCTTTTAAAAATCGCTTTTTCAAGCTGAAGTAGAACACAAAATCGAATTAATAAGATGTGACACTGAAAATCAGATCCTGACCTATGGGTTTTTCCTTTTTCAGCAGTAAAACCATGAAAAGGTTCACTGGATGGTGAGATGGATAAAAGTAAATACAATATTTCTCCACCTACTCTGATGATCTTTCACCTTCATTGACTCATTTCCATGTCATCTTATCATCAGGACCAAAGGTATAAAAGTTAGAAGGGACGTTGAAAAGCCAGCGAATACAGGAAGCCTTACAATAGACCTAATCATAATTTTGAAAGAAGCACTGTCTTTGTCACAGTGATGCTATATTACTGATTGTAAAGCAGGGAAAATACAGAAGAAAGTTCTCATGATCAGAATAGTCGATCACATAATTCTTACAAAAATATTTTGACAGTGAAGGAGGAAAAGAGGTATTTTCATGCAGAAGAGATTAAAAAATGACAAACCACACATAGATAAGGTATATTAAAAATAGTAACTCAATTGCTAGTATATTTGTTAAATTCATCACCTGGGTCTGACACATCCCAGGCACAGGTGTACTTAGCCTGCAGTTATGTACATTTCGTTGTGTTCATTTCTAAATGTAGCACCCAGAGAAACTATACAAGGAATTAAAATTATCTATATACTCTCCCACATCCAGAAAACCAGTTGTGCAAGACAAAATTACTATATTAGACATCTGTATGTATCTAATTAACTGCAACTATTTTTCAAGAAATACTTTCCAGCTGCCTTTCCATCTTCCAGCTGATCATGGAAACCGTTTGGAAGCAAGCAAGTGCTTGCTCTGCTCTAATTTTCATAAGCAGTGTTTGTGTGTGAGAGAGTGTGGCACCAAGTAAACACTTGCTCATGAGGAACATCTTTTGGCCATGTTTCTCCAACTGCCTATCTGTGCCTAGTGATGTGAAGGTTTCAGAACAGGAGGCACGGAACTTAACTGGTCTTTTCCACAAAGGGTGTTAATTTCACTTTTCTTTATTGTAAACATAAGCATTTGATGATCTTTTTTTACTACCCAACCACACCCCCCCAGCAATTTACTGCTGACAGTAAAGGTTCCCCCTCACTGACAGTAAGAGCTCCTTTAAGAAAAATACATTTAAAATAGAGAAATACAATTTTTGAAAGTTTTAATTTTCTATTTAGAGAAGTAAAAGTATACTTTTGCATAAATTGCATTAGACTAGTGTGTTTCCTTTCCTTTCTCTATTTTCATAAGAAAGCACAATTTGTCACTAAAATAATATGTAAAAAGTTTACGTATTTGTCTCTGATTTCTTGTGGTTGATTGGTATCCTACTCTTAAATTGAAGATTAGAACCATTTTATTTTACACATGTTCCATCTTAAAACATCGCATTAGTGTGCTGTCACCACACCGTGGAATTAAAAACGTGCCCAAAATAAGTTATTTAATTAAATCTTCTAATTGGAATCCCAGCTTATGAGAAAAAAAAACCCGATCTTTGTCAAATTCCTGCTGTGGCAGGAAGATGATACAAATCTGACCTGAGTATTCTAGCTATGTCAATTTTAACAGTGGAATAACTAAGAGACCACAATTTCTTTGAAACTTGGGAATAAGAAACTCTTCTTAGACAGCAAAGTTGTAGTGCTGAACTGCTATGATAGACATTGTTTTGCATATTTCATTAATATATTAAAATTGAGTCTTCAAACTAAGTTGGTATGGAGCTTCTTTTTTATTAAATTCCTCTGTTTCATATTTGCCATATACAGATTTGCTGACCTTTGATCTGTAGCAGATGGAAGATCCCACCAAGGAAATTCTGAGAGACTTTACACATTCTGACTAATAATTTCGCAAGAAAATATGTCATCACAGCATGCAGAGTGAAGTATAAGACTATCATTCTATGAAACAGTGCAGGAAATCTATAGAAACAATTATGTCAAAAGCATTTGGGGGTGTTTGTACATTTTTAGAAGGATTGGAGTTGCCTGAGATTCTTTGTTCTTCTGTCTAGAAAGGTTTAAGAGACTGCAGCCAGGTCATGTGATTAAAAATAATGACACAGATTATTTTAGTGGCTTTTTTTTTTTATCCATATTTCCCAATTGCAGTAGAAATCTTATTCCCAGGCATAGAAGAAGGGGATAAAAAAAAAAACCAAAACTTCCTGTGTTTCCAAACCTTTATATATGGAACACAGATCACATGCTTAGGAGACACAGCTGTACAGCAGAGAGGAAAATCAGAGACCCTTTTTCCTACAGATCTGACAGGAGGTAGCTCTGCAATGGTACCTGCTTTGCCAGTAGGACACAACAAAATAGAGGGTAATCATGACCATCTATTTTATAAGCTGACCTCATGAACAGTGTTTGTTTCATCTATCATTTAGGAATGTGATATAAACGTCCCAATCTGGATCCATGACCCATGGGAATAAGCACAAAAACATGCCTATCTCCTTGGTGATGTTCCTCTTTGCTTTCAAGATCATTTTCTCTGGATTAAAGATCTCTGGAAGAAAGATAAGTACATTTCAAGGGGGAACAAAAGGTTTTCTTTGTATCAGAGGAATGATTATTGGAAGCCATTAAATACTGGGATTAAAAAAGTCAAAAAGTCATGCTAGCCCATCCGTGGAGGGAGGCTTTGAGCACTCTGCTCCAGTGGCAGGGGTTAGAACTGGATGGGTTTTAACGTCCTTTCCAACTCAAACCACTCCATGATTCATCTCCTTATGCACATTTCAAAGTATATAAACAGAAATGTATTGCCTGGTTTGCAACATAACAATAGGTAAAAAAAAGACTTTTCACTCACAAATTTCTAAATAATTTTAGGGTAGAAAAATGTGCTGACTAGAAATATTTTATCTAGCATCATAATTATAAATGGTGATCTATTACAGAAATAAAAAATACAAGTCAAAATAAGATTATCGCTGTAAGAATTCAGAAGTCATTTGTACCTTCTGTTACTTTGAATGGATGCAAATTCTCAATGGAAACAAAGAAAGGTGAAACTCGCAGG
Organism: Tapera naevia; assembly: GCA_033556795.1. NCBI lineage: Eukaryota > Metazoa > Chordata > Aves > Cuculiformes > Neomorphidae > Tapera > Tapera naevia. The sequence continues at coordinate 4,580,803 of JAUMJJ010000099.1, forward strand.
AATTCATTTTTTCTGTTCTGTAAACATTTACTGTCCCAAATTGAAGTGTAGTTTCCCACATCCACACTTGGTCTCTACCAGTCCCTCTTTGCCGTGATATGAATACAGAACTTGAACTGAAAAAAACATGAATGAGTAACAGTTTCAGAGGTTCCTGGTTTAGGGACAGCACTAGAACACAGGTACTGCTTTTCAAAATCAGTGATTACACTATCTGTGGCATAAAAACTTTTGAAAATTTGGGGAAAAAAAAGGACATAGATAAAATATAAAGCAACTACCTAAATATTAAATTAATTTGAGATTTTTAATATAATTTAGTGAGTGCTGAAATTCCACCTATGTTGTTTAAACTCAAACCATCAAAGACGGTCATTGTTTTATCTAACCAACTCCTAATATAAAACTGAAACAACTCTTGGCAAAGACTTATTTGTGGACTCCAAGCATCTTCTGTCATGTGTTGTTTGGGGGAATGTTTCCTCAGTCATACGGAAGAATGAAATAACAAGAGGAAAATACGAGTGCTGACTTTAAAAGGATTACTGGTTTGTAGAGGCATGATAATCAAGTACTTGAAAATAAACCTTCAGCATAACCATTTCCCATTCTGCACTCCTGTGTTACTGCAGTGGCTGCAAAGAACTTACCACAATTACTTAACTAAGCTGATCTGCACTCAAGCAAAAATAAGAGGTAGCAAATACCACCTGACATTTGATCTTATCCAGATTGTGTTGTTGATTATCTAAGTCAATAATTATTTCTTCACGTATGATTCCTAAACAGGTGCCACTTGCTAACACTTGTTTTCTTCCCTGTAACTATTGGAACATTCTCTGCATCACAGAATTATGACAAAGAATGTGTCAAATGTTACGGTCAGTATCAATGTAAATATCCTGAATATACAATGGATCTCTGGATGTAGCTGAGGAAATGCAAAATAGTTATCATTACAGATGAGAGCTGGACTTCCAGAAATTGAGAGTTCATTTAAATGCAACTGCAAAAGTACCCTTAACCTATGAGACGAATCTGAAAATCTTTAGGCACTTTGCCATAGGAAGACCTCTTGTCAGTACATTCAAATACTACAGAAAAAGTCTTTCCAAGCAGATCATAATATGTTGGTCAGCATCGAGGCTCAGGAGCATGGGCATTAGAATGTTGAAAAAAAAATGGAGAAAAAATGAGAAGGTAAAGAAAGTTTAAACCACAAGGAGCGTGGTGGTACCCAGGAAGAAATTAAGCACTTAGGAGTAATTGGGAGACAACCAACTTATCTCCTAATTGCTTTAGTCCAGTCACTGTTTGGTTGTTGGCATTGATTTTTACATTCTTTTTTTCAGCTTGACTTCTATTGACACTGATCTTCATTCTGTTCGCTCCATGCTGTTCCCAAAAAGGGCTGTGGTAAACTAACAATTTTCAACATTGCAAATGTTTTTTCACATGCAGAACTTAGGTTCTCTTCTAAGAGGAAAAGAGACTACATCACTTTCAGCTGAGGAGGGAAAAGGGGAGGGATGGGGGAGGCAGATTTTGTAGACCATTCTCAACTTTTAAGCAACTAAATATTTATATTTCTCTTAACAGCAAAATTAAATTTAGAGATGTTGTGTTTATCGTTTGAGGATGTGTCTGAGAATAACAAATAGATTAAATAACATTTCTGAAGAGTTGACTCACAAAAAAGAAATATAATAGGGCTTTTTTGCCTTATACCTGGTTCAGCTCCCAAATAACTCTGCTCATAAAAAATGAATGTTCTTCGTTTAGTTGCGTATTTCAAGTTCACAGACTCATAAAATGCCCTGCGTTGGAAAGGACCCAATTCTGCTCCTCTTCCACTAGATCAGGTTCAGACAGACAAAACACTGTTCAGTATTGACAGGGACAGCAGCCTGGCAATGCTACTTCCACTTACATGTGAGAAATGACATTGTCTACAGTGAGTCCTTTGCTTTAGGTTGAGGAAAATTATAGAATCATTAAGGTTGGAAAAATACTCAAATGCAAGACTTAGAGGTGAAAAACTGGTATGAAGCTATATAACACAATTTCATTTCTGTGTGACCATGTATACATCTGAACATCACTGTATGTATGATGGAAAAGAGCTGTGATGCAGATTATGATTTGGAAATTCTATATTAGCCTAAACCAGCAAATTTTTATGACCATTGATCTGGGCAACAGACGCTTTGTGTCAATGGCACACAACACAGCAAGGTATCTGCTGTTCTTAAGGAAATCCCAAATCCAAGGTTTAATCCAAAACTGAAGAAAGTCTGCCTTAGGGTATGGTTATAATGACTCATGACTAGGGTTTATGAATGTCAGTCAAGTGCTTCTTACTGTGATTCTCTAGTGGCAGATTTTGTAGCTCCTCTTTCTCCCCTGGTTCACATACCTGTGTTGTTTATATGCATGCGTGGAGTTACATTTTGTCTTTGGTTTTCATCTGTTGTAAATAGTCTGAACACAAGCAGCCGTGGCTGGACTTGCCTGACACATTTGCTTATAAAACAGTGTTACTACGACCAGCTTTCTTATCTAATAGAGCTCTAACAGTCAGAGGTGGGAATGAGGAAGTGGCAAGCGTCACTTCTTATCCTGACATGTAGGAAAGACTTGGACACGTACCGCCCTGTGTGTCCATTAAAATTGTCATTGAATCACAGCAGCTATTTGTAATACTAGATACACACCATTATTTTTTTTCTTAAAAATTACATAGGCTTTATTAATAGAAAATGTTTTCCAAGTCAAGTGACATTCGAGGAGTTTCAGTCTGATTTTTTAAGTTCTAATTTAAATAAGGACATTTATTAGCAGAGGGTTTATTTTCTCTTTTAATTAGATGATGTTGCTCCCAGTCTAGTGTAGAAGGAATAGAGGGTGAAATTCCATCAACAAAGTACCCATTTACACCTGGAAAATGCCTGTAGCTACTTAATGCAAGAAGTACAACAAACATTCTGTTCCCTCACACTGTACAAGGCAGAAATAAATCTAGATGTCTTTAATCAATAGGACATTAGGTTACGCTTGAAACTTTCGGTGAGTGAAAATTAAAAGTCTATGGTTCTTTCTTAAAAAAATACATAGCCACCACTGAAATACGCCCCAGAAATCTAGTATCAGGTTTTCTGTAAGTGAACTATGGAAGACAATCACATGGGACAGAAAGATGGGAAAACAGCAAGTTCATTACCTACCCACTTCAAAATTCCACAAAGTTCCCCTATTAGCCATCTAGTCTTTAGAAAACCATTACATTTACTCTGAGAGTTACTAAAATCACAAAGCATATTTTATCATTCAGATATATTTTTCCTGGTTGCTCTCTAATAATTTCATTACTTACAGTAAAGGTCTCTAAATATATTAATAAATGATACTTTATGGCTGATATTGTGGTAATCTGTCATTGATGCTGTACTGTGTTTATGGAGATGCTGGTAAAAATGCAAAGCCATATTCAATTATTCAGAAAGGTCGTTTCAGAATATTTTTTGTGAGTTTCTGTAAAATTGTTGTTGTAATATAGAGTTAGATGTACATTCAAATGTGTGATAAGAAAATGTCTTATTTCTGCAGCATTACTGCAGTGGGTGGGTAATGAACTTGCTGCACTTGGCCTGTATCAGATACAGCATTCCCAGCAGAACCAGGGAGGTGATTGTGCCCCTGTACTCAGCACTGGTGAGCCCACAACTCGAGTACTGTGTTCAGTTTTGGGCCCCTCACTACAAGAAAGATATTGAGGTGCTGGAGCGTGTGTAAAGGGCAACGAGGCTGGTGAGGGGGCTGAAGAATAAGCCCTGCGAGGAGAGACTGAGGGAATTGGGGTTGTTTAGCTTGCAGAAAAGGAGGCTGAGGTGAGACCTCATCACTGTTTACAACTACCAGAAAAGAGGTTGTGACATGTTGGTTGCTGCCCTCTTCTCGCAAGAGACAAGCGACAGGATGAGAGGGAATGGCCTCAAGTTGCTCCAGGGCAGGTTTAAACTGGACATTAGGAAGAATTTCTTCACTGAGTGGTCAGAGATTGGAACAGATTTTCCAGGGAGGTTGTGGAGTCTCCGTCCCTGGAGTTGTTTAAAAGATGGGTAGGTGAGTTTCTTAGGGACATGGTTTAGTAGGGAGGCAGGCATGGTTGGACTCGATGATCTCAGAGGTCTCTTCCAACTTTATGATTCTATGATTCTATGATTGTTTGCACTGTGAGTAGTGGTTTTATGTGGATGAAGACTGCCAAGAGTTTCTAAATTATCGACATCTCTTTTTGAAAAGAGTTTCTTAGCCAAACTTCCTACCCATGGCCTCCCTGCTTTGCTGACCTCACACAGCAGGGAACTAGAGCCCTTAGCTTTAATGGAACTAATTATGAGATTCAACTGGGTTACACGAGGGCTGAGTCACCCCCCTGTCATCAGGTGTGTGGTTTCTCCTCATCTCTGCCCATGTCATCTGAGCAGCCTCGCTGAAAGCAATGAAGTCACAACTTGGAGTCCAAAAGACACCATCAGATGCAGCACATTGGTGTATCTAAAACAGAAGGATAAAAACTTCCTCACAGAAAGGAGTGCTGCACTGTGAACCTTTGTACCTTCTGAATTGGTTTTAGGTGGACTGTAACTTCAGCCAGCATTGAAGCTTTGAATCGTCAGTATTTGAACAATATGTGTACATTTCTGTGCCTACACACGAATCTCACCACAAACTGGAAACTGCAATCCATTCCTGTGTTGGAGAGGAAAGTAATTTTCCCTGAGCAAATCTTAAAAAACAAGACTAAAGTTACATACCTAAAAGTCTAATAACACGTCTGATAACTTCAGCACAAAACTCAGATGTCACTTGGGAGCATAATACATTTAACAGCTACTACATAGCCCTTGAAAGTAAACATCAGAATATTCTGACTGCAGGTTAAACCCACGGACAAGAAACCCACAGGAAGAAAAATATTCCATGGAAATTTGCTGTTTCCACTTTAGCAGCATTCATCAGAGCCCATCCAACAACAAAGCTATTTTGTATCTGTTTAAAATTAAGTATTATGGTAATTTCCTATTTTTGACCTAGAAATGCATTTAGATTCCTTTGCTACCTGTCTACTTGACCCTATGATAGGGATGCAGGGGCAAGAGAAAGTAGAAAGAGCGAGAATAGCTTGCCTGTGCTCTGAGCATGTAAAACCCTTTCAAGGCCACGTGTTCTGCTCTTTTGTGAAAATGCTTCTCATTCTACAGTGTGAATTCTGTGAAACTGTAAAATATTAATTTAAAAATGCTGTAAACTGTCCCCATTTCCTTGGTATCATAATTTGGTAAAAAGAATTTTCAGGGAAAGTCTTCAAGAAGAGAATAATTCTTTCAATAAACAAAAATTCTTCCACCAGCTAAGACAACACAGCCATGGTGGCTGCTAGCACAGGGGGATTCAGAGAAAAGCAACTCTTCTGTTGATTTTCTGTGGAGTACATTAGAGAACAACAATGATTCATCTGAGTCCAGAAATACACTACCCTGCTTTCTGACATTTGCTCAGGGATCTGGTTTATTAGTGGACAGGTACAGTTGGTGGTCTCAAAAGTCTTTTCCTACCAGATGAGTCTATGATATGTTTTGTCATCTCAATATTGTCTTTTAATTTTTTTAAGAACTCTCATGAATGTGGCCCATTTCTTCCTTCCATTGACTTGGCTGTCCTCCATGTTTTATCTGGATCAGATAGGAAAGAATTTAGGAAACTGCAACTTACAAAGTTAATGGAGCATTTTAATGATATATGAATATTTAATTTTTATTTAGTCATAGAATCACAGAATGGTTTGGGTTAGAAGGGACCTCAAAGCCCATCCACTTTCACTACCCTGCCACGGGCAGGGACACCTCCCACTAGACTAGGCTGCTCAAAGCCCCATCCAACCTGGCCTTGAACACCTCCAGGGGTGGGGCAGCCACCACTTCTCTGGGCAACCTGGGCCAGGGCCTCCCCACCGTCATCATGAAGAATTGCTTCCTAATGTCTAACCTAAATCTTCCCCCTTCTGATTAAAAACATTACACTGATTTAACGGATGCTTATTTAATCTGATGCTTAATGCTACAAAGCAGTTTCTATAAAGTGCATTTCTTTCATTTTTCACCAAAAAAATGTGCCACATTTTGTATTACCATGATTTGAATATTTCCATCTTTGTAACTAAAGATTTCCAAGAATTTTAGTTTCATGGAAATACAGGAGCACAGAGTACCATTTCACCCCCTCTATGTTTCTTTGTTTTACATGAAATATTTTTTTCAGCATTATTTAATGTAATTGCCTAAAGACTGTATACACAGGTAGTGCGATACAGAAAATGGTGTTGGATCTAAAGACATTATTTCATCTAAATATCACCTACTCTCTAGGAAAGGTGACTGTTCTGAATTTTACTGGTGTATTTCTCACAGTGCTGTATTGCTCGGAGAGCAGACAGGTGATGAGAAATTGTATCAGGTTGTACCAATTTTAATTAGCCCTGGGCATACAAATTAAATATTGATTTAAACTTGCAAGAAATTAGATCTTTTCAGTACCAAGTTATTTGGTTAGAAGATAGTTAATATTTCAGAGATCAAGACTTAGAGAAAAAAAACCAAACAATTTCACATTATATTTCTTTCACTAGAAAATTATACATTGCAATGTTTACTTTCGTTCTGCACCAGAACTGAAACAAATGCAGATCTCTTCTGTGGTATGGAAATAGGTAAGAGTTTCCAGCTCACAAGTGGTCAAGCCTTTTTGTTTTAGTCCAACATTAAATAGTGTTCACCTGCCATAGCACCTCACCTGAACTGTAATTTAGGTGCTCCGTCCATACATGCTTTTTTTTCTATTACTGTCCAACTGAAATAACTTTTCAAGAGATGCAATAGTTTTCGTAGTGTGAAAACTCCACTACATGTGACAGACACAGCATCTTCATTACGTCAAGGAGCAGCCACAGCCAGCTGATCTCTTGGTGATGGAGAGGGAGCCAGAATCCAAGGATGACTCCAGGACAGAGAGTGCGCTCAGAAACAGGACACAGACCCCTGCAGGGTCTGAGTGCAGTGGGCAGAGTCTGGCGCTGATAACAATGTCTGCTGGCCCTCCCTGACACGGGAGATGCTGAACCATGTCCGAGGTCCAGAAAAAATCCAGTCAGAAGCAAAAGGAGTTGAGGTCTGAGACAACTGATAGTAGGGTTGTGACACAGGTCCAAAGCCTGCTTGAGAGACATGGTAAAAGATAGTTCCAGATAGAAGCTGGAGGTTATATCCGAGGGGTCAGGCAAGGAGATGAGATAACTTGCGATGAGGTCCACCAAGGAGACAGCACCAGAGACGGGACTTAAAAAGGGACATCTGTGACATACCTCAACAAGGAGTAAAGCTTAAAGCTGGAGCACAAGTTGAGCCCATGGGCAAGATATGGGTAGCAGCCCCAAGTGAGGGTGCAGGGCTGCTATTTATGCACTCAGGGTTCTAATACATTAAATCCACCTTGAAGAGGCAGAGCTGTGGTGCAATTGAACCATGCTCTCTGTAACACAGGCTGACAGTTTGCTGCCTTTGATGACAAGGGTGTAAATTGCATTTTGGGAGGCAGCTTGAAATATGCATTTGATTAGAGATATTTACATGGATTAATAAACTTTCATTCCAAAAGCTCTTAAAAGAATGAGATACATGTTTATTCATTGTATCTGGCTCTCTAACTTATACAATTTTCCCAATTTTAGAGTATGTTTCTTTAATGTCTTCTATGATTGCAATTAGATCAGTACCTAGAGGAAATGTATGCACTTAGAAATTGATTGAGCCCACTATTAATAGTGCTTTCTGGATTCTGTGCTACATAGCAAAGAGTCAGATGCAAACCAAAATGTTTTTATAATTGAGCACTAATGCAAAGTGTAAAAAAAAATCAAATAAGATTAACAGACCATGGATGCATTATCTCTCTTGAACCAGTACAAGAAATAACCACGCAAAGCAAGGAACTGTATTCACAGATTATATTTGCAACAACAAAAGATACAGCAGCTGATAATCCTGGAAAATCTCAATTCTACAAATTGTGCACAGTTGAAAGTAATGCTCGGAATTTGGAACACTATACCTGAGAGAAAGCGTATTGGTCATTTCAAATATTCATTAAAACACGATGTTTCAGTGTTACAGTGTTTAAAGATACTGCTTTGTATGTCTGAAGGGCTTGCCTGTGTGTCTGGCATGGAAGCTTCTTTTACTCTACTGATACTGTTTCATAGAGTACTGGAAATCACTGATCTGTGCACTCCTTTACTGGTATGAAACAGTGCTCCACGTTGCCTTATGATTTCTTGACCATTGAACTGCTTAATCCTAGAACTCAGGATCTGCTATTTCCATGCAGAGCTATGGACTGAAGATCACATTATTCATATAATCTTTAACATTGCTTTCACTTATCCAAATACTTCTAATGGAATCATTCAACCTCACTTGATAACTTGACAGTCATTGACTATTCAAAAGGAAGGAGGTCTGGTTAAAAATTACCATCCACCCAAAAATAAAAAAACATTTTATAGCTCAAGCCTCCTTACCACAACTCTGATTCTCCAGACAGAAGGGTATGTGTATTCAATTTGTTCTGAAGTAGTGAGCTTCAAAGAGTGAAAGGGACATGCACAACAAAGCCAACAAGCAGTTGAGGCTGTCCAAGCACAGCAAAAATATGCTCAGTACCCAAAAGAGTGCATTACCTTTGCTGTTTCAGACTAACATTGAGGTAAATAAATCCCTCATGTTTTTCAGGACAGGTGTCTTTGGTGAGTTTCAGCTTGTCTGCAAGGGCTAAGACTCTTACTTACATCTCACTGTCTACAGCCTTGATTAAGGGGCACATATTCTCAGCAGAGACATTGAGCTGTCAGTGCTTTCAGCTAGAATGTTCCTCTGGATTAAAAAATACCTGTGCCATCTTGCAATAAAGGTCTGCATTATGTAACAAGGAGAAAACAAATAGCAGATTTATATAGTTCTGAGACCTTTTTTCTCTACATAAGCTGACCATGACCTCTAGCTTCTTAGTATTTTCCATTTCTGTTTCCTGTTCCCGACATTCAGTCCTATCTGTGAGTTATTACGAGATACCTGCTAGAAACAATATCTTCACATTCAGTGTAAGAGTGCTGTCTCAGACACCACCACCCTCATGACAATGATGGGTTTAGTCAGTGAATTAGTTCTACAAAGGAGACCATAATGTGTCTAAAATAGCCTGAACTCAAAAAATTTTGCAGTCTCTAGTCTGGTAGATATCTGTCTCACAGTAGTAACTGTTGGGTAAAGCATTTGTACATAAGAACTGTGAAAAGAGTCTGCAGGGGATACACAGCTAATCTATAGCAAAGAGTTGCTAAGCACAAAAAAAAACATAGTTCAGGAAAGACTTGGAGAAAAGGAAATGATTGGAATATGTTCGAGATTCTTCCCTGCTTTTCTAAGTTTAGAAAGAGAATTTTTAAGATAAGGCTGTGCTACATGATAGAAGAGAGAATCTGGAGTAAGGGGCCATGTTCACATTTGTTTTTTCCAAGGCTCAGTGCTTACTAGTAAAAAAATGCTTCTCAATTAACTCTGGTATACTGAGAAACAACTGAAAGAAAATGCTGCTAAACCACAGGAAGAAGAGAAGTTAGATTTCTCTTAGTGTCAGTGGGGTTTTAGTTTAGCCCAGGTACTAAGGAGAAAGGCAGGAGATAGAAGATAAAAGGATTAGCTGTACCAATACAATAAAAAACAATTGCTGCTGATGGTCTAGTTGTCTGCGTACTAGAAATATTTTAGAACTACATGATGAATAATACTAAATTTTATATAAAACATTAATGTTCTTTTTGGTCTTTTTTCATATTTTTGGTAGAATTAAACCTCTATTCCTGTAATTATGTTTTTAAGAGATGAAAAACGTATTTCTTTCTGGGAAGAATCATACGGTCAAAAAGCAAAACATGATTCCATTACACTTTCAATTTATTTGCTGTTTCCTAGCTTCTATGTTTCATTATCAGGTATGTTTAAAAAGGAGGTAGCTTCATAAATACAAACTGAGAGAGTATCAATATCCTTGAAACTAAAACCAGTAGCAATTCATTCAAAATCTTCTATATCGCATATAAAAGGAAAAAAATGTTCTAAAGTGCTGCCTTGTTAATTTTGCAGTTCTCACTAACCGATTGATACAAACTGTGTAGGATTACAATAAAGAATCCAGAATGGTCTGTCTCGAGCACAGGGTGGCTCTTCTGCTTGAGGTACACTCACCATTGCAAAGGGCAGTGGGGGCAGCTGGAGGCAGAAAAAGGTGGAGGCACCAAGGTCTGACCCAATGCCTTCACTCACTCTTCCTGCATTCAGCTGCTGATCATATACGGATTCTGTATTGGTGGATATGAATGAAGAGGAGAGTTCCAACATCTCTCTCCTACTGCAGGGAGAATGGCAGGGACCTTTTCTTTTTTTCTAGAGTACAGATTTTTTATTTTTCGTCATAATGTTCATTTTCTTTTAAAACCCTTACATTTCTGTTAAAACCCTTACTTTTGGCTAATTAATTATTAAAATCACCTCTCATATCAGGGCACTACAATTCTAAAGGACTCCTGTACCTGCCAGACAACACCGGTGCCACACAGCACAATACTGACGGATGTCACTTCATCACTCTTTTCTTATTACAACTCTTATAGCGCTGTTTCTAAACACAATCTTTTTCAACAGAAATGGTGACCATATCAGGGAGTCCAGGAAGGATTTTCTGAACAGATTTTACCTTAGTAAAATTAGTTCAGTGATACAACTTGCATGGCTTCATTAATCCATATGATTGTGACAAACTGAGACAATGTGTTCACCATTGAAGTTTTGTGTCTTAAAAACAAACACATAAAATGGAATATACCCTCTAAGGAAGAAATTTCAAAGTGCGCAACTGCATGAAAGAAAGCATCTTTTTTTCCTGCTGCATTAAGAAATTAGGAAGCACTGGAGTAATTCTGTTTGACTGCTCTAATCTGAAGGTAGCAATGGTGATTTTTTGGGGGGAGGGAAGGGGTGGGTTTTGTTTTCTTTTTTTTACTTTAATTGGGCGTTTTTTACTTTATGAATCCTTTGTTGGTATTGTATCTCCAGTTTCAGGGTAGTTAAGTGAAGAACCTCAGTTTTACTTTTCTGCAGAGTCCCAGGGTAAAGCTTTTTTTCCGTGCTATGTGTAGGCCAACCCCTAGATGGAGATCTTAGAGCAAGCACACACAGATCTGAGGAGATAGTGCATTAGAATGTTCACCTTACACAAACGTGTCACTTTCTGAACTAACACACTTTCAGCAGTTAAGTTTGATTAACTGAACACTGCTTCTGAAACGTTTTTTTTTTAAGTGTTATATATAAAACACTTCACAGCTTCTTAATTCTGTTGTTGTTCAGCCTAACAGGGAGTCTTGTAAACATGTGAGCTGTCCTCTCATATATATTCTTTTCTGCAATAATTTCTCTAATTTTGAGCTACTCTCCCAGTATTATTTATTTATTTATTATTATTTATTTATTTCATCTCTTACTCATTCCACTGTTTACAGTGCTGAAGTATGAATTTTTGCAATGACTATGCTTGTTAGAACTTAACTGCAGTTTGACAATCTGCATCCTTAACTTAATCAGGGATGTCTGTAACGGAGTATGCAAAGAGAAACTAGCAACAGCTACAAAGAGGCTGGACCATTGCTATTACAACACTATTTATGAGAAACATGTAGTATTTCATATTGAGTCTGGATCCTGTGCCTGCCCTTCCAATCTATGGACATTAAGTTTCAAATGGTTTAGTTAACAGCTTACTGTTACTAATGCTGAGTGACTGGGGAATGGCTACTACACGCTGGAAAGCCAAGTGTTCCTTGTGGCTCCTTGTTCCAGTTGTAGTTTTATCCGATGTGTTGTCTCTTGTGAAATTTAACAGCTACATTAATGATGGGCCTTTTCTTTTTATTAAAATAATTAATAAAAATGTGTGGGATTTTGTTCATGTTTAATTTATTCTTTTTAAATTTTGTTGGGGTTTAAATTTCATTTTCCTCATCTTTATATTTCAGCACAGGTGGTGGATTTGAACACAGCTTGTAAGAAAATAATCACTTGCGGAGCAGTTGACAAAACTGGTAAGAAAAGAAGGCTTGAATGATATATGAAATCAGAGAGAAAGCAGTGACTATCGTGCTTGTAATAAGAGATTTTTCACCAGATAACTTGGGTCTAAGACGTGTTTTCATATATTTACTTCTAGTACTTATTATCAACATTTCAGTTAATTCTAACTAGCAACACTGGTCCCAATATCAACCCCTGAGAAATGCTGCTCATCACTGCTCTCCTCTTGGATACCAAACCAGTGACCACAACTCTTTGAATGCAACCACCCAGCCACTTCCTTACCACTGAGTGGCCCAGCCACCTAACTCATATCTCACCAATTTAGAGACAAGAATGTCCTGCAGAACACGGTAAAATGCTTTGTAAAATCCAGGTAGGTGATGTCAGTTACTCTTCCCTTATCCACCAATTCCCCTTCCTTCTGTGTGGGTGTTTGGCTATTTGGCTTGGAACCAGCTATCTAACTCCTTCTCAGTACCCGCTGATGCTACACAGCTTTCTCACCACCTTTTGCAACCTAGCTGCCCACTGCAGGATCTCCTCCACCCAAGCACACCTTTTGCAGGTGGCTCTGCCACCTGCCCCTGCCACAGGAGAAAAGTCTGGGCAATTCCTGGGCAATTCCACGGCCTCTCCCTTCAGCAGGTCCTCTATGTGGAGACATCGGTCACAGGTAGTGACCAATATTTGCAACAAGTGCTTTTACAGCTATCATATAAGCTTTCTCATCTTCATCTTCATCTACAAACTACAAACTAAATTCTGCATTGTGTGAGTAAAAGCTTAAATTTTGCAATTTGATTTTGGAAAATGAATGAGCATAAAAAATTTTACCTAAAAAACCCACTCCAAACTGTAAGTATCCTGTAGCAATAATGCAAAGCCATTGAGCACTATTATTGTCTCCACTGAGTTTTGAATCAGACGCTTAGTTAGTCTTTTACTCCCTCAATGGAAAAAGCAGAATTTGCCTCCTGGTGCTTGTTTTGTATGTCTGTCATTCTTCAATAAACCAATTAAACTGTCTCAGAAAAAATAAGATTTATAAGTAAAATCCATTTTTTTTTTGGTCTTTCCATTTCTGTTACACATTCTGAACAGGTTCTTGGAGTACATGTCAGTTATAAAATGCAATCCTGGGAGGGCAGACTGATAAATGATTTCTACTCATTTCGCTTGTTTCAAAGGTGACTCCATCACTCCTATCTGAAAGACGCTCTGCCCCTCAGTATCACAGTATCACAGTATCACAGTATCACAAGGTTGGAAAGGACCTCTGAGATCATCAAGTCCAACCTATAACCTAACACTAACACCAACCATCATCTAGACCATGGCACTCAGTGCCTCATCCAGTCTCCCTTTAAACACCTCCAGGGTAGGTGACTCCACCACCTTCCTGGGCAGCCCATTCCAATGGCCAATCACCCTTTCAGTGAAGAATTTTTTCCTCACATCAAGTCTAAACTTTCCCTGACGAAGCTTAAGTCCATGCCCTCTGGTTCTGCCACTGGTCACCTGAGAGAAGAGACCAACCCCTGCCCGACTACAACCTCCTTTTAGGTAGTTGTAGAGAGCAATGAGGTCTCCCCTGAGCCTCCTCTTCTCCAGGCTAAACAGCCCCAATTCCCTCAGTCGCTCCTCATAGGGCTTGTGCTCCAGCCCCCTCACCATCTTCGTTGCCCTCCTCTGAACACATTCCAGTATCCTAACATCTTTCCCATACTGAGGGGCCCAGAACTGGACACAATATTCAAGGTGAGGCCTGACCAGTGCCGAGTACAGGGGGACGATAACTTCTCTGGTCCTGCTTACTACACTATTCCTGATGCAGGCCAGGATTCCATTTGCCTTCTTGGCCACCTGGGCACACTGCTGGCTCATGTTGAGCTTCCTGTCAACCAGCACTCCCAGGTCCTTTTCTACCTGACTACTCTCTAGCCACTCTGTCCCCAGTCTGTAGCTCTGCATGGGATTGTTGTGTCCAAAATGAAGTACCCGACATTTGGACTTATTAAACATCATCCCATTAGAATCAGCCCAGCTCTCCAATCTGTCCAGGTCCCTCTGCAGGGCCATCCTACCCTCTAGCAGATCAACTCTTCCTCCCAGCTTGGTATCATCTGCAAATTTGCTGATAACAAATGATTACAGCTAAATGAATCCCAGAGGTTTACCACTAATACGGAACAAAGGCATAAGAATGAGAGCTGTGGTTCAAGATCTATTTTTCATACCAGCATAATTTTTTGCTTCACTGATCTATCACTAAACAACAGCTGCTGGGTTAGAGACTTACTGCACTGCAGGAACATTACCAAATCCTTTAGTGATGGGTCGCATGTGTTTGCCTCAGGCCTTCAAAAAAATTCAGCAACTTGTGAAGAAGGGCTGGCAGGTTAATGTCATCATATTTCTGTAAAGGTTTTGAAGAGGCTTGACATACTGGGATGAGAGCCTGCAGTCAGTCTGCATTTCTAAAGGACTTATATTGTGATCTAAGCATATATGGCCAACCTCTGTAGAAAAAGCAGGGGCTGGGAGGAAGAAGGAGGAAAAGAATAGTGCATAAAATTAAAAAAATGGGGTTTTATATACCCTGTCTCAGAAATTAAACTTTTGCTATATTTATAAGCTGCTGGGTTGGTTTTTTTTCCCCAATTATCAGAGACCTTTGTTCTAAGCTGTGGATCCTTGAAATAGCCTTCCTATCCCTTTCTAGGCAAAAAAAAAGTGTCATAAAATCAGTAGCATATAAAGTATTCATAATTGGAGGAAAAAACCCAGATTTTTCTTATGTTAGGTGCTATCAGTGGTCTGTATATAAGAAGAATAAAGTAAAAGAATGAATGTGGATTGTCTTGATTTCCATTGAAACTCAGTAATCTTTCCATTAACAATCACCCTTTTGAAGGTGATTACTATGGGAAATAGAAGTCTATTGTCATCCCAAGCTACAAGAAATACATTGCTTAGTAACTTAAAGAAGATGCAACAAATTACACTGCTTTTTTTAAGAAAGTGATCACAGTGAGTTATGTAGTTCACATGTGATAATAAGCTACAAAAATATTAACAGTAAGTATCCATGTATAATGCCAAACTAATAAAATGCAATAATTATACATGGCATGAGACACAGGAGCTCTTACCCTTTCCTGTAAAAGTGAAGTTGTAATCGAAACAGAAGGAAGCATTTGTTAAGACTGTAAAATAAACAGGTTTTCTTTCCCCTACAGTACCAGAGAAGCCCGTTGATGATTCAGAGCCTGTATCCCGTCCCTAAGGATATCAAATCACGCTGTTCTTCAGCAGTTCTTTTGCTCCCAACACGTACGTTCATGTTCCTTTTTTTATAGTGTGGGAATTTAGTCCTGTTTAAATATTCTTATAATTTAAGTGTACTGAGCTAGTTCTAAGAACACAGTGTTCAGTTTTGTTCGGAGATGTGTTTCACACTACTGAATGTGATGCCAAGGTGTGTTTGATCTTATCCCCATATATAAAGGAAGGATCTGGTGGATCACCTGAATTTCCCTGCTGTCAGGGCCATAGGAGCACTAAAATGCCTTAATGGCCCTGAACAACCAAACTGCCTGCAGGACCAGGGCTCCAGTGGTCTCAGCCTCAGGCTGTCATCTCCTGCCTGAGCTATTCTGAGAAGCACCAGTCATCAGCTCAGCCCTGGCAATGCCTTCTGATCCAGACCCTGACCTGCACACTGAATTTCCGGTTTGATCCAGGACCTGTCTCATCGCTATGGACCTGTGTGGTGTGTCCTGCCCTGGTTACCATCACTGGAACTGACCATCACCTGCAGGCTGAATTCTCGGCTTGATCTCAGGCTCCCCTTGACAGAACAAACTTGCCCGAGACCTGGAATCTCAGGAAGTCCAAGTGGGCATTCACAGGTCAGCCCCGCTCACCCTTCATGTGGAGGTGGCAGGACAGCGCCCTCGCCTACTGGTTGTGCCAGAGCTTCCTGTCCCATAGGGAGCCCTTCTGATGCCTGGAACAGCTTCAGTCAAGAGGTGAAATGAAAAAACAGACTGTTCTACATTTATACCTTGTATTGTGCAGTTCTTATGCCACATTGTAATTCCAGGTCTCTGTATCAGGTGCCCGAATTGGTTCACTGCCTGTGTCTGCATAATTTCAGAGAAACTAGAAGATAAAAGGATTAATCCAATGTGCTCTGAATCACCCAAAGAGTCACAAAATGATTTAGGTTGGAAAAGACTTTTAAGATCATCGCATCCAACAGTAAACCTAACACCGCCAAGGCCCCCACTAAACCATGTCCTTCAGTGCCACATCTACACATCTTTTAAATCCCTTCAGGGATGGTGACTCAACCACTTCCCTGGTCAGCCTCTGCCAGTGCTCAACAACCCTTTCAGTGAAGGAATACTATCCATTCTAAACCTCCCCTAGTGCAACTTGAGGCTAAGAAGATCATTTCCCAACTCTTTCCAGACTTAGTGACCAGGCAGGTAAAACCCTAAACACAGCAAATGAAACATGAAGGACAGCCTAAAATTTGTGTACTTAGTTTTCTTTCATAGTATTTCTCCAAGAAATTCCCATAGCCATCAGACCAAAGAACTGACTTGAAAAATATGTCTACAGAAGACCCAGAAATATAAAGTGCTGCTAATTAGAAGGATGCCCAGTAGAAGTATTGCAGATTTGGCAGGAGTTACTTGTTTCACTAAGGAGAATTGCAACCAAACAAACCAGAGATTAAAACTACCAAGTGAGAGAACACAAATCTGACAGTAGCTTACATTTGCTGATTCCTCCTCTTGGATAAATACAAATTGATTTGGAAGCACATTAAAAACTGGGATAGGCAAAGCTACGAATAAGTGATAGGAGAACCATCCCTGTGGAGGAAGGATGAGTTTGGCAGCCTGAGTATTTAAATTTCCCCTTGTTCTAACAAATTCAAGTTGCATTGCTGTGAGTGACAATGTGCACAGATGTGTATGTTTGAAAATTAACAGTATATGAAGAATTATGAAATTGGAAGCTCGAACATTTTAATGTTACAGTTTACCTTGTCACATGAAGCGTCCCCAAAGTCTTCAGCAGTGCTTGTCATACTATGCAAAATGCATATGTAAAAATCAAATTTGATCTTGCTACTGCTCCAATGCAAGAAAGATTATTCCAATTGAAAACAACCATATCTATGCAATATCGTTACTCCAAATACGATTTTTGAAATACAAAAAGTTATGAGAGAAAGAAATTGTGAGGATGTAATGTATGAATGGTTTCTTTCTCTTTTACTTATAAAGTCCAAAGACAGAGGCTGTTAAGACTTTGTAACCGAGATTCCATTCCCAAATACGGCATTTGCAAATATTTGTTCAACTCAGACTCAATAAAAACGTAATAATTGGTATTTACAAAGTTGCTTAATCATATTATTACAATCTCAACTTACCAAATTATCATATGAATGCTTTCAAGTCCGTATAGAACACATGCAAGAAGTATAAAAAGGAGTGACTGTGTCTCAGCAGTCATAAGCAGCAAAAGCTCCTATGACCAATCACTAAGATATCCCTAGAAAGTGGAAAGGGAATGAAAAGCATGAGACAATGATATAATTTAAGAAAACCTTTCCCATTGGCTACGTTTCTCCACCTCTCAGACACCACTGATTCTTACCTTTTATAACCCAGGTTGCATATCGAAGAAAATCAACAGATCTTGAATAACAATGCCTGTTGTTTTCTTTTCCTGTTCATAGATGTGCAGCAACTCCAGAAGTAATGGAATAACTTGAGAATGAGTAGGAAAGTTAAACATTTTTCTTTAAATTTTGACATCATTTTACATTTTTTTCTATTTGAAATCTGGTAACTTGCGTATAAAATCATAGAAAGTAAGGCCAAAAGCAGTTTGAAGAGGAACTTGTTCAAGGCATAAAAGCTAAAAATAAAAGTCTCCTAAAATAAATCAGAAGCAGAAAGCCTGTCAGGGTTGATAAGGCTGACAGATTATCAAGGAGTGAAAAGAGAACACAAGGAAGGTTAAGAACACAACACAAAAGCTAAACGGACTCTTTCCATCAGTGCTTACCATGAAGGAGGTTAGGGAGATTCTCGACATCAGGTTGCCTTTTAAAAATTATGAGTTCTGGATTTGCCTCAATTTAAAGTGTCAATAAAATAGATTTTGGGGAAAAATAATAAAGATCATAAAACTTTCAAAAATGACAGTACAAGAAACTATTCACCTAAAAGTTCTAAAGGAATTAAATATGAAATTGCTGAACTTGATGTGTTATCTATCAGTTCAAAAACCAAACAGAAGGTGGCAAGTGCAACATCCATTTTTAAAACAGGACGCACGGATGATTTCATGAGCTCAGATGAACAAGTTTGACCTCTATATTAAGAAAAACTGTAAGAATCTGAATAAATAACAAAATTTCAGGATCCCTTTCAGAGACTCGGCAGAGAGCAGATATGGCAAAGGATAAAGGAGAAGATTCTCTTAAGGGCTATTGACAGTTTAAAAAAACTGGATATAATGGATAAGAGGAAAGACATTATCATAATAGGAAAGTTACCAATGGGATTATAGAAGGATTTATGCTAAGACATACGCTATTTAACTTATATGACCTAGAAGAAGAATAGAATGATGAGGTGAAAAAATGTTTGTTGATTATACAGAGTTTTTCAGGATAATGAAGTAAAACATTATATGAAAAATTGTTAAAGAACCTCGCAATACTAAGGGTAATAAAGTAACAAATTAAATTAAATAAAGATAAATGCAAAGAAATGCCAACGGAGAAAAAAAATCAGGAGATATTTGTATATGCTACCTATTTTCACTCAGGAAATGGAACTTAATTTCACTTTGGATTGTTCTTTAAAATATATTCAAATCAGAACAGCACTGATCACCAGAGTAAGAAGAGAATTAAAAAAGAAAAAGTGTTGACAAGAAAAAAGTATTACTGTGTCACTACATAAATTAGTAATGATCCAACAATTCTGGTCACTTCTGCCTATATTTAAAGTAGAACCAAAAAAGGTACAGAGAGGCTGGCATTTCTGTTAAAAGCCATGAGACAGCATCTACACTAGAAATTAAAAAGAGAAGTGAAAGTGAACCTCTTCACATGGGGAAAGAAACCCCCCCAAAGCTCTGTGATAAAGATTTAACAGAACATGAGTAATTTGAAAGATCTCTTATAACACAAATGATTGAAGGAGTACTCACTAAATTCTTAAGAAGCAAAAATATCTAGCGTAACAATTTTGTTTTAGAAAAAGAGTATTCTTTCGTATTGATAATTATGGAAGGCATTGCCAAAGATAAAACAGAGAGCAAAAGCAAAAAAGAGTTTAAAAAGCAGAGAAACAGAGTATTCTTAATTGCCTTAAGTTTGTCATCTGTTATGAAGCTCCCACCAGTTCTATAGTTAGTTAAACACACAATTTATATGAATTACACACCTACACAAAAGAAAAAAATCACATTTCATCTGCCCTGTGCCATGGATGTGCTACTGGCCAGAACCGCAAACAGGAGACTAAATGAAAGTGATCTTTGGTTTGACGTGGTCTTATTTTTATGCACCCCAAAGCCAACAAATATTAATAGCTCTTCTGAAGGTCATTCACATACACAAATAAGAATAATTTGGATTAGTGGTTCTGTGATTGTCTTGTAGGAGT
This sequence comes from Tapera naevia, assembly GCA_033556795.1. Lineage (NCBI taxonomy): Eukaryota > Metazoa > Chordata > Aves > Cuculiformes > Neomorphidae > Tapera > Tapera naevia. The sequence continues at coordinate 4,600,751 of JAUMJJ010000099.1, forward strand.
AACAAACCAAACATTAAAATGTTAAAAATCCTACTACAATTGCTTCATGTCTTAGCAAAAAAATGTTTTTTCTCCTCCTTTTACTAGGATACAAGATTTCCCTGCCCCTACCTGTTCCCTCAATCTTAAAAGTTCTTTATTAGCTATTAATTTCTGATACATAAGTGGAAGGACACACTTGAAGAAGTTCAGACTTCCTGATTCCTGATAGATCATAGAAGCAGTCACTATTATGTTGGGGGAAAATAATATGTAATCATAAGTGGATAAAAAGAGTTACTTTTTGTTGCGTTTTTCAGTGATTTGACAGTGTTGTACAGAAGAAATGCCTGTAATTAGTTGTGTGTTCCACAAAAGGGAATTACAAAACAGAAAACCACAGTCATCAGATCTTTCTTGGGCTGAGTACCAATTGAATAGAATCCATTTGATTCCTCAGTGCTGAGACGTACATGATGATGAGTTACTGAAATTACATAATATAAGTTCACAAGAATACGTCCAAGCTGCTTTTCCTTATTCCACAAGTAGTTTTATAGAGCATTTGTGGTTTTGAAAGCTATTTATCTATATTGATACTTTATCTATATTGATCCTTTTTCCTTATAAATTGTATTTATATCTCTTTTTCTTCAACTGACATTTGTTTTTACTAATGCTCCTTTCCCTTTTGCTGTATCTAGACTGTGTACATGGATTTGTTAAAGATTATTCTTCAAATTACAGTTCTCTAGCAGTTTTGATTACCCTCTGGGTTTCACTACAGTCACTGGCAACTGAGCATGAAATCATGCTGCTAAGTAAAACATGGTAGCTTCCTCATAAAGGAATTCTTGATTACATTTCTTTTACATATTTATTTATATGTCAGATAGAAGATGGGACACTGAATGCCCGTCAGTGGGCTACATTCTGGATGGCAGGTGATGTCCCGTACCACTGAGCAGCGCCTGTGCCTACTCAATGTTTACAACAAATCAAGCCTCCCATGAAAATTAACCCAACTCACACCTTGGAAAGTCCAAGTGACACTGATTGAGGAATCAGAGCAATAGCTGAAACGTTATCTGCTCCCTTCTCTAAAGGCACATAGCTTTCTCATCATTGCATTTCTCAGTTCCAAACTCAGCTCCAGCTGCAAAGTAAGAACTGTGTGGGGTAAAATCTGCACATTACAGCTTTGTGGTATAATGCTAATACTGTTTGTTTACTGCTACTCAAAGAATAGGGTAGCATGATTTTAGACATTGATTTTTGAAGCAAACTACATTAAATTATGCCAGCAATTCATTTCTATCTTCTTAAAACTCAGTACAAATTGGGTCACTTCCACTGACAGACATCTGAGTATAAAGTCTTTACACCAGAGACAGCTCATTTAGTTGTGATTTCGTGACTCATAGAATCACAGAATGACCTCAGTTGGAAGGGACCCACAAGCATCATCCAGTCCAACTCCTGGACCTGCACAGGACAACCCCAACATTCACACTGTCAGGCTGAGGGTCTTGGCCGCATGCTTCTGGAATATTGTCAGGCTGTGACTGCTTCCTTGGGGAGATGTTCCAGTGCTCCACCACCCTCTGGGGGAAGGGCTCCTCACTGAACAATAGCAATTCAGATCATATTCAAATGCAGCAGCAACTCCAGATTTTTTGGAAACAAAGAGCAAAAAGAGTTCAGGGAATATGTAAGAAAACACATAGATTTTACACTTATGGACAAATTCCTTGACTTTGATGGATACACAGTAACAAAAAACTTGGAAAATATTTGTCCCTTTTAGGCATTCCGGTCTATGACTCTGTATGCTTATCATCTTTTTAAAGTCCTTTTCATTTTCTTAGCAAGCACACAATACTGCTGGACACTGCACAGATATTAGATTCCACCCAGTGTTGATTTAATTCTGCAATACTTCTGTATCTAAGCCACTTCATTAAAGATCCATTGAAAGCTACTGAAGTTTTTTGTAGGATAAGACTGTGTAGATCACAGTCTTGTTTGGTAGAAATCTCCATCACTTCCTCTATGCCCATCAAATTTTTAAATAAAACACATTGTTATTTAAAGTTTAATGAAATACTGAGTTTTTAAAAATAATTAACTCCAGTGTGATATTGTGTGGTATTTTTGAACACAATTTTAATGATCATTGCAATTAGTCTTTCTGTTTTAATATTGCAATGACTTTTATGCTGTTCAGTGAAAATTTTTATAGAAATTTCCAATCCTTGCAAAGATCTTTATATAGAAAGGTTGGGAGGGGTCAGCAGAAGGTCTAAATTATCAGGAAAAAAAAGAATATAAAAATACCATAACGCATGCTGCTCAAATGAAATCTTGACAGTTGCTCTTGACAAATGTTGCTGAAATGGTTTATATTGTATTAAAATCCAGAATTACTGCATTTTCACTGGTTTCTGATTTCACAGATGGCACTTTGCATGTTGTCAGCGTCCTATGATCTTCAAGGCTGTATGTAGTGTAAAAATGTTGGTTTAAATGGGCAATACTATAAGCATGTTTACTAACAGATACCCTGTGCAACTTAAAATGTAAACATACTGCGTGTTCCAAAGGTTGCCGTGCTTTACATAAGAGCTGATCCTAATAGCTTCAGATTCATTAAACTTTTACGAAAGTCACTAGGAAACAAACATTTCTATGCAAATTGTTAAAGAATGGCTTAATTTGTGAATTTACTTTTGCAATGCCATAAATGCAATGTAGAATATGTGTTAATGGTATTGATACTCATTACTACATGATATAGATGCTGTTAATCAGACAGACCATGGAACATTAATAAAGCATTCATTTCTGATAAAGTTTACACAGTATTCATTGTGATGTTTTCTTAAGTGATACAAGGCAAGCCCAGTAGAAAATGCAAATGCTCTGTTTCAGCAATGTTCTTCTTCAGCTAAAACCTGCAGAAGTGATGGAAAGCACAAATTTCCTGGGAATTAATATTTTATATGTCCACCATGCATCTCTACTCCTGTCTTTAGAAGGAATATGAGATACATCCCATATTTCTACAGTTCCTTGTGACATAAGGCATATGTAGATGATTTTGCACAAGGAACTTGGAAAGTCTGGATAAGCCCACAGAATTTAGTGGAATTCCTAAGGTAACATATTGGTCAGAGAAAAAAAAAATGCACTGTTTTTTCCAGACCTGTCTCTCCCTTTTTACATAAGCCACTACAAAGCAGCTCAAAGACTGGAAGAAACTGGTGAGATTCATACAATAGCTTCAAAACTGTAACAACACTTAAATTTTATCCTCAAATACAGTATTACAGAATATTTCTTAACAGAGCTCAAAGAACCAGGAGCAAGAGGTGGCAAAGTGATTCCAAGCCTAATCCTGTTCCCGATATTTGCCATTTTATAACACTGTATCTTTAGATTTTCCTTGTAGTTCTGCCAAGGGATGGTTTGCTTGGATACAAATGAAGTTCGACAGCTTTAGTGGGTACTCAGTAAGTCATACGAAAGTTAGACAGCCAGGAACCCTTTGGGCTAATATTTCTGCACAGTTATATCATAACATTCACCCTTCACCTTATACAAAAAAAATTAAATTTCTGAATAATGTTTTCAAAATTGTTTTCCCTTTACTCGAAGACAGAATCGTATATCCAAAAAAAAGATGTTTAATGTCTTGGATCAGACAGAATGATCAAAATCAGGATTTGAGTACTAAGAAAGCCCGAAACATGATAATTCTCTTGTGTGAGGTGAAGGTAGTACACAAGCAGCCACTTGCCTAAGTGAATACTTGGATCAAAAAGTGTCCTGCAACCTCATAGCACTCATTTCAGGAGGGCGCAGGTAAGCATGGTACTTATAGAACATCCCCTGTTTTACAGAAGTTGGCACCTCTCCAGCTTTTAGCTATGAACAGAAGCCCAAGTAAGTTATTGCAGAAGCCTGAGCAATCCTTGCATGAGACTTTCAAATCACTTTTTATATACCTTGAGCATGAATTAACTGGAATATCCTGCTGCTACAGTCCTAAATCAAGCAAGAGTAAAGAGATTTTCCTCAGCTAAGCTACGCAAGAAGGATTTGTATTTGCATGAATTTTTTTAATAAGCCAACAGAGTTCTAGTTATAATGAATTATGATATAAACATCTGATAATTTTCTTCAAGATAGGTGTTTAGGGGAAGACAGATCGTTAAATTTGTCAAGGTACGCATTTGTATCAAGACCAAATTTGTGCTGGAAAAGTCTCATATAGTCAAATGTCTGAACAAAGCAAGGCTAAGCTTGAAAAAAACCATTAAATATCCTATTCAGGGCAAGTTTCTTTGGCTTGTAAATGCACTGATCAAAACAGTTTTCCAACTGAAGTTCAGTTTTACATATTTGTATTTATGTGACACAAAGAAACATTTCATGGTGATCACAGTAGATAGGTTTCAATTAGCAAGTACACCAAACAAAAAGGCTTGCACATTTTTCCTATTTAACTAGCAGTTCAGTTTTTTACTTTCCTGTGTCCATTTTTTTTAAATATAGCCAAAACATTTTCAAAGCAAATTCTCACTTTTCCTGAAAAAAAACCAGTCAAATCAAACAGTTTGTGCAAACTGCTCAGTCAGGAAACCTCAAATAATTTTTTTACTTGTTTGCATTAACTAGAATTTTTTGACTGATACTGTAATGTCTCATAGATGCAAGGAATCTTCACCTTAGTCAACAGAAACTGTCTCACTGCCTTTAGATTGTTGTTCAAGGCCAGGTTGGATGAAGCTATGAGCACCCTGATCCTTTGGAACATGTCTCTGTCCATGGCAGGGTAGTTGGAACTCAATAAGCTTTGAAGTCCCTTCCAATCCAACCCATTCTGATTCTGTGATTTTTCGTTATGACATATATATAAGGCTCACATTTATTTCAGTGAGAAATACACACTTCGTTCACATGGACTGTGTGCTTTGAATGCTTTATATATATCTAAATGAAATGAAATAATTACCACAGTTATTATTTTTAGCTTCTTGGATCAAATTTTTGGTATCTTTGCATGTGCTGGTTGCTCACAGAAAATGCCTTACGGACACCCTAAGTAAACAATCTCTAAATGTAATAATGACATGTTGAGTATTTATTCCTGCTTTCTAGGAATTTACTGAGAACTCCTCTGGAACACCAAACAGATTAATGTTAGAGAAGAAAATGAACTCTGATAGCAGCAACAAGATGTTCTGTTTTATGCTGAGTAGATCTATTCTCACCTGTCCAATGACTTCAATATTACATAAAGAGTTAGGGATTGGGAATATTAAACTCAAAGGAAAATCTTCAGTGTATAAAGATTACTCGTTATTTAAACTCAGACCACAGCATAACATAACACTTCTACACTTTCATCACACTGAAAATAATGAGTCTTTGTGAACGATTTAAAATATTATACAAGCACCTTCCCAGCGGCAAAATCCCATTTTCCGTATCACACATACCAGACAGATTGATAGAACAGCATTAGATTTTAATGGGATACATGACCTCATTTAATAATTTACTTTTTACCATTGAAGAAGTCTAAGGAGAATTTCAAAACAGTATTTAAGAGGAAAACTGCGAAAGCAAACCTTGATTAACTTTGAAGACTTAAAAGGCGTTCCACCGCTCTACCGATGGCTTTGTATTCTAAAAGTGTATTCAGCAATTCTAAGCTCTTATTTTTTCATTCCTGACAAACCTGAAAGTTAACATCTCCACTGATGAACCACAATAGTAACCAGAACTTCTCATTAGTTATCCAAGGAAATACTTTTTGCTTCAGCATTTCAGATTTCAAATCAGTGGACTTATTGCTAGGAATACCATGTAATGTAATACAAACCATTTTTTTAGTAATTAGTAAAATATGGCTAATTATTTAGTCTAATTATTAAGAGTAAAACATAGACCTCGAAAATTAATACCAAATATTCTTGGATTTAGAACTCACAGGTAGAGTAGGAAGAGATAATGAAAAGTTTAGATTTCGAGCAAATGAGATTATTTTTCCAAAGATCAATACCCATCACGTGCATTACGACTGCACGTTTAGGGTATGACTAAATTGCAGCATAGCGATTATTTCACTCTTGATCTTCATAGTGTTATTTATATACATGAAATAAAGGCTAATGTGTTTGAAATCTTTGGATTAGGCTAACCGTATCCTGAAAACTAAGTTTACCTTCTACATAGAAGTACCTGAGAAAAATAGTTTTCATTGAAAATGGGTTTCCTTTGAAACTAAGTTCTAAAAATACTTGGAATAAAAAAGTTCAAGGTGCTCAAAATTTAATATATTTCAAAGGCACTTCTAACAAATACTCACTTAAAAATGTGATAGTATCCGTTTCACTTCAGCCTCTAAGGCTGCATATGTTAACACACATTTGCTTCACTCAGAGGAGGAAAACAAAAGCAGTCCTGTGTACTTGTAAGACAAGACCTACATCCACAGAGAGACATTACTACTCTCAGGGAGTCATTTCGAGCCTTTCCAAGTCCTTTTTAGCCTCCCTACATCAACAGAGTCAATAATTGGGCTTTATTATGATTCAGAATAAGAGATTTGAGAAAAAGAAGAGTGATTAGGGCCCTTAAGAGGCTTCTTACAGTTTAAAAAATTTCCTAAGTGCTTCTTTCACGTCAAAGGGAATAGGAAGGACTGCAGGGATGGCTCTATCATCACACATTAAAGCATAAGACTGTGGAAAAACAATAGTTAAAATAATACTTCCTGACTTCATTTAAACGATTTTTTGATGTGTCAAAACATGCTGGGTTTATCAATACACAGATCTACCAAATACAGGAAGGAAGGCTGAAGGAGACAATAAATATTAACGTGGTAGTCAAGGTTCTGTTCTAAAGATCGGTATGTTGAACTGCTGACTTTTTTATTTGCATGAAAATGTATTCAGCCACTTCTACTTTGTGTTTGTATTTAAGTTCTTTGTTTGAACCATTATTGCTGTTTTTCCAATCTCAACAGTGGAAAAGGTGATAAAATACATAGATGTGAATTAAATGACAGCTGTGGGAAACAAGCCATGCATATTCTAAACAGTGACACACACACTGCAGTGTCTTAGTGGCTATTTTGAAACAATTTATCTTATTAACAGCTAACAATTAAGAGCACATTAATCTTTTCCTAAGAATGTCATGCTGTTATAGGAGCTAATGTATATTTTTGACCACAAAATAATGATATTCTACATAATGAGTACACATAGTAAAAGTCTTACTTATTTGTATACAATTTCTATTTCAAATTCTTTAACAGCTGTAAATAAAATGTTTAATTTTATTTTTGTTAAATAGCAGTCACAGCAGATAATTGGAATAACTATTACAATTATCTGCTGTGACACTTGCTGTGGTTATCAAGACCATCTCCAAAATAAATATTATTCTATAATATAAAATATATTACACACTATAAAATGTATTCATCAGACATTAAATCACAGCAACAACAGAAAATACTGATGCATTCGTGTGATCTATTGAAAACTTTAGGTCGTGGCAGCATATCTTGCCTACGTGTAGTGTTTTGATATTATTACTACAAATTTCTTAGACAATAGAAAAAATCAAGAGTAACCACCATTATGATTCATATAGGATTATTTACTTTTGGAAATCTAATCTAGTATGAAAAATATGTGTGATGGAAGTTTCTTCCTGAAACTGTACCTTTCCTTCCTCTCCACTTTGTTATTATTAGTACTCCAGGTTGTTCTGTTTGGATGTAAAGCCCCTGGAAAGAGGTGTCAGTTAAGCTTCTGTCAGGAGTTCTTCTGCTGAGAGTCCATTAACGTCACCTACAAGAATTCCATAGTTCTGTAACATGATCTATGTGATGATGTGGCTTTTGTCAGTGATGACTGATTCACTCACCCTATGAAACCAAGACGTCATCATCTACTCCAGCTTCATAAGGGGATGGCACAGGAAATTATTATTTCGTGAGATGTGAAACTCCCAGCAATTTCCAACATCTGCGATATTTCACTTCTAATAGGTTCTCCACCCACTGAGCTCTGCAATAGAGTTCGATACATAAAGAGTAATGACTACTTGGGAGTCAGGACTTGTTTTCCCTGAAGGAACACACTCTTTTCCTAGCAAGTGAAAGATGCCAGTGGCTGCCTCTTTGCCAGGAAAGCACTTCAAAAGGCCAAACCCTCAAATTTTGTGAACTGGCTTCACTCAAGTCAGTAAAGAAAATTTACATCCTGGAGCACCTGCCTTTCGTTCTTATTTCAGAAATAATCCAGCCAATTATGTTTTTATATGTTTTTTAAAATAACCAGAAATCTTTCCCTAAGCCTAATTATTCAAGTGTCAAAATATTTTCTCTTCTAAAAGGAAAAATAAGAACAGTGGAGGATATAATGCAAACCATGTCAGCCATAGATTGAGAAACTCATCTCCAAATTTTCCCACATTCTTCCTATGGATTTACAGTCATACATTTACAGAATTTAATCCGGACTCTCTGGGCACATATGTCTTTCTGTTTAACACATAAGTATCAGAGTGGAATGAATAAACTATTTTCCACCAAGAGTCATTTGAATTTTAATAGAAATTATATTTCAATCATAATTTTTTTTTTTTAATCAGTGTGACTGAACGTTTCTAGGTGAAATAAATCCAAACCGTAAACTCACAAGATTATTTGGTCATTCAAAATTATTATTGCCTAAATTCCAGTAAATGAGTTTAAAACCTGTGCTACACTGACTATTCAGAAGAAAACAATGATATGTCTCTCATCTTACAAGCAGTGAAGCACAACCATAATTTCTTTTTTTTTTTTTTCTGACCCTGACCCTTTCTCCTCCTCCACAAAACTCTCTCTAACCCCACTGGATTCAGAGAGTCTAATATTTTAAATGACATTGCTATGCCATGGGTGAAAGGCCTTCCATTTCCACACAACTGAGCAGTGAAACATGAATTAAAATCTACAGTGTTAGATAGCCATAATCCAATAGTATTTGGGCCTTTTACAAAAAGAGGATTCTTGAATGAATACAGAATGACTTAGAGATTGTCAGAGCGAATTCAGGACAATTTCGCAAGCAGATAAAAACAGGGAAATTAAATGAATTATTTATTAGGACTCTAATATTTGAAGTCAGAAATCATGAGTTCTACCCCAAGCTTTATCAGTGACCTTCTTTGTGAACTAAGGCAAATTGCTTTATCTGCTTGAGCCTGTTGCCACACTTTTTTTTTTCTGTACTGCCTAGCTAGCTCTGAAATGTTTGTCAAAACACTGCATTTTTCTCCATGTTCACATAACATCCCAATACACTCCTGACCAATCTTGATTGGTGCCTGTGTTAGGGAAATACAAACAAATAGTAAAAAATAGTTAAATAGGATTAAAGACATAAAAGTAATTTTGTTCATTTTAGTGTCTTGTAGAGAATTATTCTTTACAGTGCTGCATTATATTGTAAAAATACAGTACATATCTTTATCTAATGAAAGTTTCCATGCTGTTATTTTAAATAAAATCAAGAATCAAGTTTTCTCTAAGAAAGAGGAGTACATTGTTTCAGTGCTTGATTCACATTACACTTCATTCTTTCAAAGTATTTACCCTTTCTATACAATATTTGTGGACAATGCGCATTTGTCTGAGATTTCCACAACAGCTTTAAACAGACTCCTGGAGACTCCAGAAGGCCTCCTGCCCATGGAACATCAGTTAAGCCTTGCAATGATATTCATGTTCATCACATCTCTCATATCTCACACTTATAATACTCTCAACTCATTGGACTAAGTGTGTATTCACAGTATTAATAATCAGGTTCAAAGGAGTGCTTAAATTATGAAATAAGAAAACAACTTCAGAATTTAATACTTGCAATGATATAGATAAAAACTCTGAATCTGGAAAGACTGAAGTCCCTAACCAAGTTCACACACAGCGTGGTTTACACTGATCTAGGACTGCACAGCCTGTGATCTTGTAAGCAGAATCCTGTGTTCCGCAAAAATACTAATCTTTATTTTTAACAAATAGATACTAAATTGACTCTGTGAAATGGCAAAGTTTTGGACATAGATATCCTCTCTTACGTTGAAGACTGAGGAGATGGTCTGCATGCCTAGATGACCTCAGAAGTTCCCTTCAGGCTTGTTGGCAGTGACTCTACGATCAAGCTATATGAGCAATGGAATCTCTTCAAATGTGTCAGCTGAAAGTTTTCGTATGAATTCGGCAAAATCTTTGATTTCTATGGTACAACTTTGCAAAAGTGCTTGCTACGGTAAAATAGAGAACTTCAGTTCCATTTTTCTTGAATTTTCTGGGGAAGAATTTCATGCATTTCAGGTTCTTATTTAATGTTAGAAAGGAATGTTGGCTGATATCCACCAAATGTTAATAGAGGTGACATAGGCTCAGCTCTGTTTTTATTTTCTACTGAGGCACATGAATGTAAATAAAAGCTAGACAAAACCAGAGCATTACAAGCAGAAAACATCTCTCTTTTTTATGACAAAAATGACACATACAGTGTTTGTTACTTCTGTATTGTCTTTATCAGTCTGAGCCTGTCACCTACATTTTAATACAAGATTTATGGTTATAAATTCATTTTCCATGCTCATTTATAATATGATGTCACATTTTATCACAAGTACATTTAATCATCTCCTGTCTGCATATTAGAGGTTACAAATATGACACCTGTGTAGACGTAGCAACCAGTGGCTGCGACAGTCTCAGACTGTAAAGGTTGAATGCTTTGAAAAGTACTGATAAATGTAGAAGTTCAGACATTTTGATATGTCTGTCTCATTTTAATAGCCAAGATAAAATTGCACTTCTTCCCTAAGAACTCAATTTTCTTTTACATGTACTTAGCATCCTCAGAATAGTGTTAGTGCATAAAATTAAACATACATAGACATTTTAAGAACTGGTACATAAAAGCAAAGACCAAAAACCTGTGTATTTTAAAGGAGAATCAGTATGCACTAATTAATTTTTCTGAGAAAAGCAATCTTCACTATTATGTTTTCCATATATTTAATTTAGACACTTTGCAAATATGTATTCGAAAAATCTTGATGTAAATATTTAAATTTCCGCATTTTAGAAGAAAGTAGGTTGCTGTCACATTAAGAGTTTTAATAGAGAAAAAAAAATAATGAACTGTGCAAGAAAATATTAATTAAAATGCATGCAAGTTCACCTGGCTTGCAGTACTGCAGCAAGCATTGTTCTCATGACAGTTTTTTGAGTTTATACCTGAATAGTTTCTGAAAAAAAAATTTAAAAAATAAAGATTAATTCACTATATTAAGGTCTATTTTGCTACATTTAGTATAACTTATTCGAAGATGCTGATGCCAGTTGTCTTATCTTCATAGATAGAGAATCTGATCCTAGAAGAACTAGGCTTATAAGTACTTTTATTTGTAAATTTAATTGCATGTTTGACTATTTTGTGCATTCTGTCATGAGGAAAGCAATTTGCTGTAATTATAATAGAAAAATGTGTGCAGCTGACAAGCCAAAAATCTTGTATAGTCAGCGCGTAGGCAAAAATCAAACTGAAAGTAGATAGTTCTGCCAAAATTCTGACTTCAACTTGCAGGAAACTCTATGTTAAAAAATACCACAAGATCATCAGTCAATGCTAGAAAATACATCTGATGATCTTTTCAGGTACACTAAAGTTCAAGGACATTTTTCTATGTATTTATCAGGAGAAATGTAATTGTGGATCAACCTAGAAAGTGAATATACATTTGTGGCACTGCTTACAATAATTTTGTCGAAGTCTTGAGTTACAAAAGCAAACCAGAACCAGAGTTTGTCATTCATGGGGGAGAAAACCCATATACTGAGGCAGAGAATCTCTGTAAAGGAAAATAGGTTGTGGATATGAACAGTTCTGTTTTCTTCACCAGCAAAGCAAAATATGTCATAATAGCATTGTCTGAATGCAGGAAGATTAATATAGTTTTTCTTTGTCAGAGACCTAAACGTTTTCTGCTATGATCAGTCATGTGGCTTGTCCATCTTGGAAAAGCCAGCTTCGCAAGCAGTTGCTTGTGATTCACTTGACTGCAGGCCAACTTTTGAGACCTTCACCATGAAATGTTAATACATTTTTTTGTTTGCTTGTCCAAAGATGGAGCTTTGTGTCGCTCACCAAAACCATCCCTTCTCCTCAAATAATTTCTATAGCTTGTTTGTCCAAGCTTATACAAGCTATTCCACCATCAGCCTCACCAGTGACATACAACATGTTAAAAATCAAACCTTTACTACTTGCAAATCTCCTGCACTCAACTGCAAACAACCCGTGGCAAAAGCAACTACCGTTTCCTGTGATGATGAGCCAATGTGTTTCAAAGACAGGGAATCGAATAGACTCAGAAGCCTTTCCATCTCTGTTTCCATATAAGATTAAAGGGAGGACAAGCCTTTTTGTGCTGATGTCTCTAGGCCCTATAAGAGGTCTGGCTTGACCCAACTGCAACTTGCAATAATACACAATTTTTCAAAGCCAGGCAACTTTTTCAACAGTGAGAACTTTCACACCAGAAGGTAGAAGGTACTTCATCTGTTGAAGAGCACGTTCTGGTTTTAAAACATCAAATGTTGGAACTTCTTAAAGAAAAAAATCATCATTCTCTTTGCCAGAATAAAAGAAAATTACTTCATCACATTGTCAACTGTTTGATATGAACGGAATTTAGGATTAGAGGGAATCATACCATCATGTAATGATTTGGGTTGGAAAGGACCTCGAACTCATCCGGTTTCAATGCCCCTGCCATGTATAAAGACACCTCTCACTGCATCAGGTTGCTCAAAGCCCCATCCAACCTGGCCTTGAACACCTTTAACAGAATTTCCATGCAAAAATACTGGCTATTACTTGGCAGATTTGTAAAGTTATAAGCAACAGAAAACAGATACTTTCATGTGAAAGCTGGCAACTATAACAACTGTATCAGCTCTATCTTTAAGGATCATGTCAATGTAAATAAGACAAAACAATTAAAAGTCTTTTCTTTTTTCTTTTTTTTTGTGGAAGTTTTTGCACTGTTTGAAAGAGTGAGAGGTCATTCATGTCACTCTGGTCTTGAAGAAAAATGGAACCTTTTAATTATTCACAATGTGCTACTCATATCTGTTTGTCTTTATTTGTGTTACTTCTTTGGGATTCCCCAGCATCAGCGACATAAAAATATTTGTATTCAGAGTACGGGCATAAAGACTACTTTCAGCTTTTATCATATATGAGTTTATTTTTATTTGCATAATGAAGGAGATTGTGCATGACAAATCATGTACCACAGTCATTATCTGCTCTAAATACAGAGGAAATATAACTGGCAGATTGAGCTAAGGTTCTTTGGTATTTTTAACAAGCCCCAGCTTTTAAAGATCATTCCACAGTATCATTTAAGAAACATATTCCAGTTTTGGGCAATAGAAGATAAGCCACAACATTTCCCACCCCCAAAACCAACAGGTGTTTTCTCCATCATACCTTTTGTATACTTCATTATTGTTCTGTGGAGCATCTTCAGGAAGAAACTGTATCTCATTCATGAGAAAAGCAGTTCTGCGATACTGACTTTTCCTTAATCTTGTTACACTAAGTTTTCGAAGTATCTTATTGGAAAGCTTTGGTATCTTTTCCAGTAAGAAATGGATTTGTAAAAATGGGATTTTTAAAATGAAAAATACAGAGTTTAACATCTGATGTTCAAAGTGACAGCTCTTCACCAGCATTCTTCTTTGTTTTCACCTATCTGATCTCTCCAATCTCCTTGAAACTTATTCCACCGTTTAATTCTTAAACCCAACTCCAACTGGACATCACTCTTACATTGCTATATATCAAATGATTTGACTTGAATTTGATGGGGTATATAGAATACTTCAATGAGCTGCAGAAATGTGTGGAAGTCCAGCACTGTCAATAAGCAGCACCAATGGGGAGGTGTCAGGCTGTGAAAGCTTTAGATGACCAGATGATGAATCAGAGTCCTGGATCACAGTTCAGTCAGTCAAGAAAAGTTCTGGAGAGTGTTCATTGCTTAAGTTAAAACAAGCCCCTCTGCTTATTAAAAATCTCCCATTGCCGCCTTCTTTCATGGACAGATTTTTCTTTTTTCCTTTCTGCTGCTTTTATTTGTTGCCTTCCAAACCCTGATTGCTACTACAGT